>CM059037.1:3100000-4350000 GCA_030279155.1 Forsythia viridissima | reverse complement strand
AGAGGCCTTTGCCTTTCGATATGGCCCAATGCCTCCGTTTTTAACATTTTTCCGAATCAACGCCGACGGAACAAAACAACCCGATGTACCAATCTTCTCCATGACAAGCCCCTCATTTCTTCACGACTTCGCCATCACCAAAAAATATGCAATATTCCCCGAAATACAAATTGGGATGAACCCGATGGAGATGATGGCCGGAGGATCTCCGGTCGGGGCAAATCCCGGAAAAGTGCCCCGCCTCGGAGTTATTCCAAGATATGCAAAGGATGAATCAGAAATGAAGTGGTTTGATGTGCCTGGATTTAACATCATACATGCAATCAACGGTTGGGATGAAGATGATGGTGATACAATAGTATTGGTGGCACCAAATATATTATCAGTTGAACACACCTTAGAGCGTATGGATTTAATTCATGCATCAATAGAGAAGGTGAAGATTGACCTCAAGACAGGAATGGTGTCAAGGCATCCAGTTTCAACAAGAAATCTTGACTTTGCAGTGATCAATCCATCTTATCTTGGAAAGAAAAACAAGTACGTATTATTGATGAATTAAGCTTCAAGATGACGATTTTTTTTTTTTTTTTTGGGTGGTCGAAAAAAGGTTATTTAAGCATAAAAATACTTTTAATCAAAGTAATGATCGTCAGGTCCTTCTACTCGATGAGTTGAAGGCTCTACTTGACCAACTCGTGCAACTTGTCTCTACTAGACGAGCTTGTGACAAATGAGCTGAATGCTCTACTTTAGTCAAATTTTATGTTGGTCGAAAAATTTTATTTTGCTCTAAATTGGTCATTAAACTTTAATTTTATTTCAAGTTGTTCATTCAACTTAAATATCTGTTTTGGTTTGGCCATTCGATCTGTGATTGTTATTTCGACTAATGAAATGTGATAGCCTAGTTGGATAACAACTAGACGGTCATGTTCTTATTCCAATAATCAAACTAATAGTCAATAGATGTAGATAAAATGATCAATTTGAAATAAAGTTTAGATAAAGTGACCAATTTGAAACAAAATGAAATTTCATGACTAACATGAAATTCAACTAAAAGTCTAGTGACCACTAGTTATCCCCCCCAAAAGTTTGTTCATGTAACCTTCTACTTTCCCCTAAATTTGAACATCCATAAAAATAAGTTATAAAAATTCGTGCAAGAACACATCAAGATTAATATAAGAAATTGTCTTGTGAAATATCAATATATTATCCAATGAATTTTTTGTTCATGTCTATATATAGGTATGTGTATGCAGCAGTAGGTGATCCCATGCCAAAAGTATCCGGGGTGGTGAAGCTCGACGTGTCAGTGTCGGATGACGATCGTCGCGACTGCATCGTGTCGAGTCGGCTTTACGGAGAAGGTTGCTTTGGTGGTGAACCATTTTTTGTGGCAAAAGAGCCTAACAATCCAAATGCAGATGAAGATGATGGTTATGTGGTGAGTTATGTGCATAATGAGAAGAGTGGGGAATCAAGATTCTTGGTTATGGATGCCAAGTCCCCAAATCTTGATATTGTGGCTGCTGTTAAGCTGCCAAGGCGGGTGCCTTATGGTTTCCATGGGCTCTTTGTGAGGGAAAATGACCTCAACAAGCTATGAAAAAGAAATCCCACCATTTGTGGTCGGGGCAAAGGCGGCTCGGACAATTTGGAGGTCTTATATATTTATTGGGGGCAACCTCACTTGCTTAGAGTTTGAGCCGCCTTAGTATGTGGGTTGAGATTATAGAATAGTTACATTTGTATGCACGTATATATATGTACAAATATTTGATTGTTGCAAGAATATGCTCCCTACATTCTTATGTAAATTGTTGGAGAATAGAAGTGGAATACAAGTTGTACAATGTTGAAGAAAAAATTTAAATGAATATAATGTGTTATTTTGTTAATAAAAACGAAGTTACTAATGTAATGAAATCAAGTATATTGCCACCGGCCATTAATCTCATGCTCTCTTGGAGGGTAGGATAAGCTGCACACCTAATGAGGTGTCAATAGGTGGGCAGTTGCTGCCCTCCAAGGGGGCAGGAGATCAGCCCCCTATTGCCACCACCCATTAGAATTCGTCAATCATGGACGTTGTTAGGAATATTTTTATACAGATCGCATAAATAATATAATGAATTTTTGAGTTCAAGTATCATATCCACAGAGATTGATTTAATCTAATTTCAAATTACTTAGCCTTAACCGAAACTATATTATTCAAAGGATTTTCTATGATTTAATTATCAAACTACTTAACTAACTATTCAATGCAAAACCTAAATTAATTAAAATTAATGAAAAGTTAAGATGAATGCGAATATTATATAAATTTAATAATAAAAAAAAGCGTAATAGGATCTCGAATCCACTTATACCAATCTCCTTTAACTTGAACTATTGAATTTGATAACAAGATTTAATTATGAAGATCAATATTCCTAATTTGTTTAACAATCTCTCTCGAGTAGAATTAAACATATCTTTATATGTGACCCGACTATATCTCTATGATGGATGCGAACATGCATTAAAATTTGTGAATACTTAAAGATCACGTAAAGCATAACAGTATATGTCTATCTTTTATCGGACTCTACGACAATTGATATTATGTTTAACTTATTTTTAATTTCTCGATGGTAAAAAAATCACAAAAATTGCGCATATAACTGTATATGAAAAGAAATCAATATTAATTGTTCAAAATTAAAAACGTGTTTGAATATCAAAGATTAAATTCAAAGAATTAAATGTTCATGATACAAGTTTCATTACGATCCTAGCACACAATAAATCTAGCCTAACATACTAAGAGGAAGAAAACAAAAAGAAAATATATAATCCATCACTTAGATAAGAAGAAAATTCGAAAGGATGGATCTTGATGTTTGTTTCTTGTTTCTCTTCTTAAAATCTCCCAATAATTGACTCTTTCAATTTTGGGTTAAGAACTCATATATATAGTTTCTTAATAGTACCCAAAAATTCCTCAAAATTGTGAATTAAAAAGTTTCTTAATTGGAGTCAAGCTCAAAAAGACAAAAAATTATGCTGTCAGAAAATTGCAATGGGCGATCGCCCAGTGTAAATCACTACGTTCGTCCAGGCAAAATAATTTGTTTCTGTTGGGCGATTGTGACGATGGGGGTTCGCCCAACATAAATATTTTGCTTACACGTTTTATTCTTCCAACTTTGGATTTTAGTTTCTTTAGCACTCAAATCTTTCAACAACTTTCAATGTGGTCCTTCAAGCTTTAATTGAGTGCAATTGCATCATTGTACTTCCTAAACATCTTTCAATTTGTTGCTCATTTCTTTTCTTTCATTCTTATCCACTTACTTATAAATAGGTCCAAAAATGAAATAGAAAGAACAATACACTAAATTAAGTAGAAAATCTATAAAATAATGGAACAAAAATTTAGTTTTATAGTCCGAATAAGTGTATAAAATACACTTATCACATGTTAGAGGCGTGTTGAAGATAAATTTAAAAGAATATATAGTCATGTCACATTTTTATTAGTTTAACTTTTTAGACAAGACCTTTCACAGAAAAAATGTTACGGGAAGGAGTAAATTGAAAAACAAAAAAGATTTTGATGAGTTCTTGTCTAGTCCAGAAATGGTGAAACAGTCAGTTTTTGCTTAAATTGGTGACTTGTACCAATAAAAAGTTGGGAAGCACAGGATATGACGCAGACAGCACATTTACTGGAGTTGATTGATGATCAAGTAGAGTATGGACATTTAGATTAGATAGGGCAACTTGATTAACACTTAGATGTGAATAGTGGGATACCTAATGAAAGGACAATTTATTGGAGTTGATCGACGGTCAAGTAGAGTATTTATGGATGATTTATTCATGTCCTGTCGTGTTGTGTCTCATATATATATATATATTTTAAATACTACTTTACATTTATGTTTATATTTAAAAGATGAATTGTTAAAAATATAGACATAAATTTAAAAGTATTATAATTTCTTAGTGTACAATTTATTTTCAGCCAAGATTTCCGATTGAGATGCATCACTATAGTTTTGGGCTTGTTTGGTGTATATATATTTTTTTTTTTCAAAAGATGAGGTTTTTTTGTTACTTTATTGACTTTTCAAATTTTTTTGTATTGTAAAAAATTTGAAAAGTCAAAAATAGTAGACAAAAAAATAGGTACCGAACAAGGCCAAGTGAAATATACATACAACCTAATATATAGCTTTATCAATAACATTGTTTTTAGACAACTATAACACGAAATGTTTGACATTCTCCTTATGTTCATGCACATAGAAGGAAACCACTTAAGAATCACTGTCCGGGTCTTTTACTCACTCCCACTACGACCAAGATAATGAAGTATTCATAGAGCCGGGAGCCTTCCATCAGCTTAAAGGTGTTCTATTTGTTAAAGGATTTAAATTCCACCTAAGCTAATTATCGAAATATTAACTAATATATAAATTTTTGTACTACTCTTTTTAACAAAATTGACTTTTTAAGATGGAACCCAAATCTTAATATAGTATCAGACTTCTTTAAGCTCAAACGAGAAATTCGATATGTCTAAAACTCAAACAAAACATTTAGATTTCAAGATTGGTGTACTCAAACGAACGATCATCTTGCGGGGGTATGTTAAGGAATGAATTACATATTGGTTAAATACTGAAATATATTAATGCCGAACGTATATAAAAACTTGTACTACTCTTCTTAATAAAATTGACCTTTTAAAATAGAACTCCAAATTTTAATACTATCTTAGAACCGTACTAAAATGTTAGTTCCTACACAAATAGAGAATAATACCACTTTATAATAATGTTCCACATGACTTCCAAATGCCAACTTTTCTTTTCTCTTATTTATTTTATTATTTGTTGTTGAATTATTATTTTCATACAGTTATTCATATTTAAAATTCATAAAAAATTCTATGGGTTAGGTTTTGACTTGATGTTGTCCTAATTAAAATGAATTGGGCCGGGGTGGGGGGGGGGGGGGGGGGGGGGGGGGGGGGGGGCAGAACTCGTATATTGTGGGGCTAGGATTTACTATTGAATACTTTTTTCAAACAAAAGTTTACGATTTTCATATTATGAAAAACGTCATATTAAAAATGAGTCCCTTGCACATATAAATTACGGGTGGTAAATTGGGAAATTTAGAAAAGTAGTCAAAGGTGATTTTGGAGAATATCAATTTTTAATAATATTTGTAAAAAGAGTAATTATATTCATAGCACATTTTTTATTTAAATAAAAGATCCCCAACTATTGTTCTCTTTGGTGATAGTTTATGTCCAAAAAGTTAATTAAGAAGGTGTAATTTTTTTTTTCTTTCATATTTTTAAATAAGAAACATAAATAACAAATACAAAAGCTTAATAAAATATTTTTCCTTCATTGTAATACATATTAGCAGAATATTTGGAAAAAAATCGCTATCAAGATGTGAAAATTAATTGAAATTAATGATAAAAATTCGATGAAAAAAGTTAGGGATATAAATGTCAAAATATGAAAGGTTAGAGATCTTTATTGCAATTAAAATATAGTGTAGATAATAAAAACTGTAGTATAAAAATTGAAAAAAAAATGCAGCTTTTAAATGCAAAGTTTTTATTTGTTTTGCTTCTAAGAGAAGCTAACCACATAATTAACCAATAGATAATTTTATTTTCTGTAAAAATGTAAACATTTTTTTATTTTTTATTATACAATATTAACCAAATACATGTTCACGTTCAGAAAATTCAATTAGATATTGCTCTCAAGATTACAAGAGGATAATTTTAGGAGCGGTAGCTAAGTAGAAAGCATTAGCGAACTTACTAAGATACGAAAATGATAATTTTATAGTTTCGAAATATTTTCCTTTTTTTTAATACATATTAACTCATGGCAATGTTTAAAATATAATCTAATTATGAATAACAAAATTTGAATGAACATAACATTTCAAACATTTAAAAATAAGATTTTGACATTCAAATGGAGTACGTTTTCATTCGTAATGTTTTTCTTCACACTTTCGCCAATTCCAAATGAATGAACTGTTGGTTCAACAATTTCATAAGGTTCGACAATTCTATTCTTTGGAAAACAATTCCAACCGACACTTACTGATACACGGAGACTTACAAATCTTTGTTTATTTTTTTAGATATTATTGAAAATGTTAGATTAATTGTCTCTACAGTGGAAATTTTTACGAACCATGACGAGGATTGTAAGTAGGGGTAGCACAAGAACAGGGTCAATACAAGTGGCAAGTGAAATCTTTTGATGAACTAGTCTAGATTGAAGGGAAAGCTAAATGTTGATGACAATATGTCATCTTAAAGGGAAATTTGCGCAAATGGTCCCTAACTTTTTATTTTTGGAGGAGTGATCCTTGGTCCATATTTGAAAAAAAAAAAGACAAATATGCTCTTATTTTTATTTAGAAATTTTTTCAATTGGACTCATAACCTTTGTAAACAGTACAAATGGATCCGATACTTTTATTTTTAAAAAAAATTAAAAGAAACTAACAAATTTATAATATACTAAATTATTTTGTATATTTTACAAACTATTATAAAATAACTAAAATTTAAGCTCATAATTATTAACAAACGTGTTAATTAAAATTATTTTATTATTATTAAGTAATCATTAAAATTTAACCTTTAATTTTATCATTACAACATAAAAAAAACCTTTGTCACAAACTTAATAATCAAATATTATTATTTCATTGAGCTATTCGTTTATTAACTACAAATATTAGAGCTCAAATTATATTTTTCATATTTTAATTTATCATTTTATTATCATTCAAAAATAAAGAACACAAAATGTGTAAATTAATTTTGTTAGTATTTTTGTGTTAAAAAAACATAATAAAATTGGTTCAATATCATACAATTATATACGCCATTTTTATTTATTTATTTAACTTTATTTTTATTCAAAATTTTCACATCACATAACAATTACATATACCTAAAGTGCAATAATTTTATATTTTTCTCTTATAAAAAATTTATTTGACACGACTATAATGATATATTTAATATGCTAAATTAAATATTGTTTAATAAATGTATCGGACTAATTTGCACATTTTGTAAAAGTTAAAAATCCAATTGTAAATTTTTTAAACTAAAATTAAGGGTATTTTTGTCATTTTTATCAAAGAATGACCAATTGCGCACTTAAATGGATAGGTTAGACACCACTCCACCAAAAATGAAAGGTTAAGGACCATTTGCGCCAATTTTTCCATCTGATTCAAAGTTCCTCCAATGAATGTTTCGCTGGCAGAGCTAAACGATGACGACGATTTACATTGGTATAATTCAATATGCAAAGAAACAATATTGTGTGTTGTTCTTGAGATGAGTGACATTCCAACATGTGTGGGAGTTAATCTTTTACACATATCCCTATCGAAACTCCAGTACATCACCAAGTAAATGCTAGACACACCATTGGAGAATTACCAGCACACAAACTATTTGATAGTATATAGATTGGTAGCAATGGCTGGAATGCATTTGAGGAAGGGTTGGAAATTTGTTCAACACAATTGGGAGGTAATTTGCAGACAGTGGATTTGACAGACACAGACATTGAAGTGAAACAACTGTTTTTTAGTAAGTCGAAGTTGACTAAGAAATGTCACATGCTCGCTTTAGCACACAAATTTCAATGTAAGGTCAAGCAATCAAACAGAAGTTGTTTGACATTATAGTGCATTGATGACAATGCACTTGGCTTTTGAGTGCTTCAACAATTACGGCATCCTATGTGTTTGAGGTTCGAAAGTACGAATGTGTGCACTCCTGTTCGTTAGATTTTCGACACAATGATCATAGGCAGGCAACGAGTTCCGTAATTAGTGAACACATTGTGCAACGATTCCAGGATGCAAACCAGCATTATGTTCCGACTAGCATTATTGGTGATTTGCAATGGGAATTCGGTGTTACAATAAGTTACAACAATGCTTGGAGATCTAAGAAAAAAACACTAATCATTCTTCGAGGATCACACGAGGAAAGCTTTGCAAAGTTGACGGCATATTGCTATATGCTTCGATTAAGGAACCCAGGAGCAATCACCTATATTGAAAGAGACTGTGCTAACCTATTCTTGTATTTGTTCGTTGCATTCGATGTAACGTCCGTGGGTTTAGACAATTACGAACAAGTACAACTACCAAATTTATATAAGTTTTTATATAACTATAGAGTAGTTACAATTTACTTGAAAGGCTATCAGGAACCGTTTAACGTGTACTTCAAAAGCTTGATGTCTTTGGAGTTAGCCTTCTGAGCACTTTCAATCCACAGACAATTTAACAACTTTATGAGTACAAAGTAACATTCTCAACCTCATGGATACTCGTAGAACATTTCTAATTTGTCAACAAGGACAGTCTCCAAGTTAATAGATTTTCTACTTTCTAGTCTAAATAGTTCCTCAATCAACAACACCAAGCATATTTTGTACTTGTCGTCGCAATCATCGTACACTTCGAAGGCGGATTACAACTGATTTAAAAATATACGATCTAGGTTAAAGAACCACTTTCGTCTCAACCTATGTTCCATTATTGCCTTTTCTACCAATAATTTCCTCGGTGTTCCGTGACATACTAGCCCGGTCATCAACGCAAACTCTTGCAGTCTAAATCGGGCTAAGTGTTCGTTCACTTTGAAGAATGCCTCATTGGCCTTATTTGTGTATACCATGCAAATGACAATTTGATGGACCAATTTGCCACTAAATTGAAGCTACTGGATTTACAATTGGGCAAAGTGTCCAAAACATGTTTCAGAAAAAGTTGCATTTTGTTCATCGACGAAGTGCTCTAATATGTGACTAATTAATCTAGGATTGCTAATTTGAGTGATTTTCCCACCAAACCACTGATCTATTGGTACAACATATAGGAGATCCATCTACAAAGAAACAACAAACATTTATCAATTTTAGATATTATTGCCCAAAAATTAAGACCCACTATTAACTCTCAACTAAGAAGAAAAACAAACTTGTAGACATTCTAGATTTTATTATGCAAAAATTAAGTCCTTATTACTAACACTACATTGTTAGAGTGTTTTGGTGTCAAACGATAGCTTCAATCTGTTGTTTGACAATGAATGAAGCTCAACCCACCATTTCCATTTTTGTTTCAACCTTCTTATTCTTAAAGCAGACATTAATCCATGAATTCAATTTCTTCCAACAAATTTTGAGCAATTATATTCAACATATTTTAGATCTAAAAATAACTCAAACTAATCTAATACAAAATCTATTGAATTTTTGTTCTTTTATAATCTAAAGAAAATTTTGTAATTTTCGTCCTCAATCTTTTTAATCTGTTACTAATCTATTCTCAACTAATTTTTATAGCACCAAACATCTTTAACTTTTCAATTAATTACAAGAATTACGTCTCTAATGACAGATAATGACATATTTTCCATCCTCTTTGAATAAATTATAATAAAAGAAAGCTAAAACAACCAAAAAAAAAAAAGAAGAAGAAAAAATTGTAAAAAAGTCCAACAACTATTCAAAAAGTACAAAATATCTTATTCTTCATACACTCCACGCCACCCCTATCTCTTCCATGCCGCCACCAACACATCACAACTCCTCAATCTGTCATCAATGGTAGATTTAAGATGGAGAAAAGTTCGTCTCCTTAAATCTACTATGAAATATTTTTATTACTATAAATTCATCAAATTCAAGATCAACTACATGTTCACTACAACTAGAAATGGTGATGTGGGTTTCTTTCATTTTTACTATAATCCAAATCTATATAAAAGATAAACACTGATTTCTGTTTTTGCATTGTGAGTTTTCAAATTCTTGAAGATTTTTTTTTCTTAATGGTGCTGCTGTGAGGTGTTGTTCTGCATTAAGTTGTTGGATTCAATTCAAGGATTCAAAAATAAATGTGAAAAATAGGTTTAGGATTTCATGTGTTTATTCATCTTCTGCTATGGGTCATCTATGAAAGACTCTTAGTAATTGTTCTGATGCTTCTAAATTTGAGGTCAAGAAAACTTACAGAAAGCTTGCTCTTCAAATTAATTTATTGAAAGATTCTTATAAAAATATTTATTTTTCTCAATGCGTGTTTTTATATTTTTGAAACTATGAAAACCTTGAAATGGTGTTATTTATTATTCCATCTTGTTGGTTGTGGTGGGATGATGTGGAGTAGGATGTGTGAAGAAGAAGATATTTTGTACTTTTTGAAAAGATTTAATATTGTTTTTTTGCAATTTTTTCTTATTTTGTTGTTGTTTTTAGCTTTCTTTTATTTTTGTTTATTTAAAAATGAGGGTAAATATGTCATTACTTGTCATAGGGACGTGATTTACAATTAATTGAATGGTTGATGATATCTGGTGCTATAAAAATTAGTTGGGATAGATTAGTAACAGATTAGAAATGTTGGGGACGAAAATTGTAAATTTTTCTAATCTAAATTAATCTATCAACATAGTAACTTAGATGGTGTGGGTTAGTTGGTGGCGAATGGTGGCGCGAAGACGGTGGGTGGTGGAGCAAGATTTGATTTTAGTAAAATAATAACTCTGATTTTAAATTAGATTTGACTAAGATATAGTTGGTGTTTAAGTAACTGTTGGTAGTTATATTTGTCTAAAATAGTTATTTTTTAACTTATTTTTAAAAGTTGTCATTTTTCAAATGTACAATATGCAAAAGACATGCTGTAATTTTTCTTAATCTAATATATTTAGTGATAATTTTTCCACATACTTGATTTTATATAAAAATTTTACAATTACCTTTTAATATTTTAAATTTTAAATGTAACAAATGTAACACACATTTTTATAAAAAATGTAACAATAAGTGTTATAAAAATAAAAATAGTATTTTTAGAATTAAAAAATTAGATAGTAATTTTTAAATTATTTAATATTTGTAGTGTATGGTGAAACTATCCTATATATTCATCATTGAAGTATTTTAGAATAATATCGAATCTTCAATTTGAAATTAAATTAATTATTTTACTTCACAAAAAAAAATACACAGTCTCATCCCCAAGTCCAAACTCAGTAATATATGGTCCAAGCCCAAGCCGGCATCATGTATGATTTAGTCCAAGCCCAATAACATCTAGGCCATCTCTCTTTCAAAAGCTAGTGAAATTCTTTGTGGTCCACACCCAAGTCTTAAAATAGGAATCTATATATAGATATATATAGATATAAACAGGAGTAACATCAAAATCTAATTTCCCGCCCAAATATATTTTTCTATTTAGAGTTTTTGTTTTTTCTCCCATTTTCTGGGAATGGATTTTTTTAATAGCCATTAAGTGTTCATTCCTAATATTACATTTAATAGTCACTTGATTTTTTATTTTTCCAACTGGAGTCCCTCCATCTACTTCTAATTTAGTTATCATTATAAAAACTAATTTAGTTTTATTATCATTACAAAAATTAATTATCCAACGCGTTTTAATTTAATTATCTATATTTAAAATATTTAATTAATTTAATTGATTAATCTTATCTTTGTTTTGGTAAAAAAAAATGCATGGATTTTCCAATACTAATTAAGATTTAAGAGCTAACATTTTCAAGATCATTATGGAAAACAATAAATGCACGTTGAAAGAAAAATAAGTCCAATTCTATATTTTGAAAGTTTTGTTATTATTGCAAAAATTAATTTTCCAATACATTTTAATTTAATTATCTATATTTTAAATACTTAAATAATTTAATTTAATTAATTAATAATAAATTAATCTTATCTTCATTTTGGTCAAAATATGCATGGTTTTTTCAATGCTAATTAAGATTTAAGATATCACATTTAAGATATTACATTTTCAAGATTATTATGGAAGACAATCAATGCAAGGTGGAAGAAAAATAAGTCAAAATTCATATTTTCAAAGTTTTGTTATCATTGCAAAAATTAATTTTTCAATGCTCTTTAATTAAATTATATATATTATAAATATCTAATTAATTTAATTTAATTAATTAATTAATCTTATATTCGTTTTGGTCAACGTATGTAATGAGTTTAATACTAATTAAGATTTATTATTTGATTTTATTATAACTAATTAACTTTCATAGATAACTATTGAAATTATTTTTTGTGATTACACCTCTCGTGCATCGCACGGGTGCAACACTAGTATTTAAATATATCATAAACATATTCTTTTTTCAATATGGGACAATTTAAACTTTGTCTCTTCATCTTTCAAGCTCATTTTGTCTAATTCTAAAATCTTACTTTTGACTTTAATTTTTCATTCATCAGAAAATATTTTTGAATATCTAAATATACCAGGAGCATTTACTCAGAGTATGAGACCCATTTTATTATTTAATCAAAAATTGAGAAAATCATTCTTTTAAAACATATTTCCAACAATATTGTTGCAGTTAACATATCTGTTACCACCCAATTTTAGTAAGACCTCCGCATCAGCAAAGAAGGCCCAACGAAGGCCCCAAAGGTGAATCGCACGCAATGCCAACGCCAACAGAGCCCATACAGGTCTTTGCCACTTCTAACAAGCCTGAGCCTTCTATTAATTATCCTTGCACATCGCAGAATCCCATGGGCAATCTAATATTTTAGGATAATCAAAGAGATATTTCAAGAAAGATTGTGTTTGATTATCACAAAAACTCTTACAAGGAAACTGAAACTCAATCTCAATCTTCTAATAAGTAGGTAACGCAATATTGGGGATCAACTCAGATTAGAACAAAAATCTAGGAGGTTGGATTCACATTCAATTATCTCTTATCTTATAAGAAGGAGAATCTCATCAGAATCAATTAGACATCTCCATCTATAAGAGCATCTCCAATGCACTCCGTTTATAACTTTTTAGACGCGCTACATAAGCACATATAGACGGAGTAATAAAAAACCATCTCCAATGCATGCTGACGAGGACTCCATCTAGCTGATGTGGCACACCAAAAAATAGACTTTGTCTAGAAGTCCGTTTAAATTTAGATGGACTTCTAGATGAAGTGAGTTAGCAAATTTAAATCTCCACTGTTATTCACTTATTTGGGCTTTTTTTTATTATTATTTTATAAAAAAATTAATGCTACATAAGTAGTAGTATTAGTTTTAGACGGAACCCATTAGAGATGAATTTTAATTTATCCGTTTATTCTATAGACGTAGTGCCACATGGACTAGAAATAGAAGTCAGTTTATTTTACCTGCCACGTAGACTGCAATAGACATAATACATTAGAGATGTTCTAAATATATGATCTCCCATTATTCTAAGATACGCATTATTCTATATCCTTAAACTCTACTTAAATTTTTACTTGCTTGTCTCTCCTACAGGCGGCGTCAATCTATTGACATCGAAATTCGCATTATCTACATGTCAACAAATCTCTAATCAATCTTCTGCCAGCCTGTATGTTACCTGCACACTTGATCGTCAGAGTACCAATGATCGTTGGTCCTTTTTTTCTGTTGATCTTTGTGCCTAATGATTGTCAAAGTATGCAAGTAACATACAAGCTAACAGATGATTGATTGAAGAATTGTTGACACGTGAATAATGCACATTTCGAAGTCAACATTATCCACAATCTCTTTTTAAGCATAAGGTTACTGAATAAATTAGATTTAAGACTCCAAGAGTTATGTCTCTCTCATTTCCAAATTTTAATTTGATTCTAAAATAACTATTTTATAACCTCAATATTATATGAATTAATTCTTATTTTTTATTGGTTTTTAGTTAGGTTTGGTTTTTGTTGGAACAGGATCATTCTCACTTCTAGTAAAAAGTAAAAATCAATATGTACACAAAATATCAATATTAATAATTGTAGAAACTAAAGACAGATGTATGAAAAAATAATATTTTCTTCACTTCAATTGGTGTGTATATCTTACAGGTTTTATAGTACATTCTTTGTAACTTATCATCAATCTATTGGTGCAATTCAAATTTCAAACTACAGAAAATCTGCTAACAAATTTAGTTACAATATTTTCCAGGATTTGTGCAACTCCTTCACCGCTGGTTGTTACGTTGGTTCCTCATTTGCTGTATATGGATCGATATCATCTATAGTTGCTCCAATATGCCTCCTCAACCGAAAGGGCATCTCCTGGACTTGAAGGTTGTCGCATATCATAGCAAAACGAACTGAAGCTAGTGGTTTTGTTAATAAATCTGCAATTTGATGTTTAGTAGATAAGAAGGAAACTTGCAATTTTTTCTGTAAGACTTGATCATGGACAAAATGGAGGTCAATTTCAATGTGTTTAGTCTGGGCATGAAATACTGGATTTGATGACAAATAAGTGGCTCCAATTTTATCACACCAAAGCTCAGGACACGTAGACATCAGCATTCGAAGATCACATAACACGGATTACAGCCATTGAAGTTTTGCCGCTGTGTTGGAGAGAGCCTTATACTTCGATTTAGTACTACTGCGAGCAACAGTGGGTTGTTGTTTGCAGCTCCATGTAATCAAATTTGTCCCATGAAAAATACAATATCCTCCAACACTACGTCTATTGTCACTGTCACCAGCCCAGTCCGCATCACTGAATGCATGTAAAGAATGAATTGATTTGCGCTTAAATTGAACACCATAATTAACTGTACGCTTCATGTAGCGTATGATTCGTTTTACCGCTTGCCAATGAGTATCCTTTGGCTGATGCATAAATTTGCTAACACGATGCACTGCGAATGCAATATCAAGACGAGTGTCCCAAATAATGCAGAGCCCCCACTGTACTTCGATATAGTTGAGGATCATCAAAATCAAGCCCTTCAAACTTTGATAGTTGACATGATGTTGACATTGGCGTTAGGCAAGGTTTGACATGTTGCAATTTTATCTTTGTAAACAAATCAACAATATATTTTCTCTGAGTCAATAACAAATCTGTGTCATCACGTACTACCTCTGTGCCAAGAAAATAGGATAGATTTCCTAGATCCTTGACAGGAAAATCACGACCAAGCAGCAAGATTAGATTATCTATTTCCTTTGAGTTGGAGCCTATAATAATGATATTATCGACGTAGATCAAGATGAACAATTGATGGTTACCTCGATAAAGCGTGTAGAGAGAATTATCAACTTTGGAACCAAGAAAACCATATTGATGTAATTTTTCAGTTAGGCGAGAGAACCAAGCTCGTGGTGCCTGTCGAAGACCATATAAACTTTTCTTCAAACGACACACATGTGTTGGAAAATCAGGATGAACATACTCCTGTGGTTGATGCATATAAACTTCTTCCTGCAACAAGCCATGTAAGAAGGCATTATGTATGTCTATTTGGCGTAGGCTCCAACCATGAGTGACGACAATGGATAGAATTAGTTGGATTGTCCCTTGTTTAACAACTGGACAAAAAGTTTCATTAAAATCAATACCATATTGTTGATGATATCCTTTGGCGATAAGGCGTGCTTTGAAACGCTCAATCTTTCCATCAACTGATCTTTTAATTTTGTAGACCCATTTGTTTCCAACAAGGTTATATGATGGTTGTTCTTTAACCAGTTTCTACGTGCCATTACGAAGCAAGGCATCGAACTCTTGATCTATGGCCTCTTAACATCTTATGTCTATGGAAGCCACGATATAACATGTAGGTTCCGTAACTACAGAGGTGGACTCAGTAAATAAACACGTAGGTAAGGGATATTTGACAATGCCAACAAATGGTTGCTTTGGTTTGAGACTGTGAGTTTGAGATCTTGTTATCATGCAGCGAGGTGGAGTTGATTGTAAGGATGTGAGGTTGGCAGGTTGCTGTTCTACAAGAACCGATGGTTGAATGTCATGATTAACTGGAATGGATTTACCACCTGGTGAGGTTTCGGAAGTAGGAGCTGTGTTGTTATGATCTCCTCCAATTGGTAATGAGTTGGAATAACACGGATTGACACCTGCAAGATTAGTAGGCACATTTGTGGTGGGTGTCGTTAAATACAAGGGCAAAGAAACTGAATTGGACTCTAAAGAATGATTTTTATGTTTAGGAGACATATAGAGAAATGACGACTCATTAAATATGACACGTCGCGAAACAAAACTTTTTCGTGTTGATAAGTCCAAACATTTGTAACCTTGATGTGAGAGACTATAACCAATAAAAATACAAGTTTTGGATCTAAAATCAATTTTATGTTTGTTATAATCCAACAAGCACATCCAAAAACACGCATGAAACTGTAATTGGATTTTTTATTATAAGCCACTTCAAATGGGGAACGATTTTTCAAAATTTTCGTGGGTAACCGATTAATGATATAAGTTGCTGTCAAGAGAGTGTCTTCCCAAAATGGTTTTGGAAGATTTGAATAAGCTAAGAAAGCTATGCCCATTTCTACAATTTGGCGGTGACGCCGTTCTACATAACCTATTTGTTCATGGGTGTAAGAACATGCTAGGCGATGTTGAATTCTGCAATTTTTAAAATAATTGTTTAAGCGTCGATATTCACAGCCCCAGTCGATTTAAATAGCTTTAATTTGAGTGTCAAAGTGGCGTTTGACAGATTTTTGAAATTGTAAGAATATTTGTTCAACATCAGATTTTAATTTTAAAGAAAACAACCAAATAAATTTAGTGAAGGCATCTAGAAAACAAACATAATAACGAGATCCATAACTTGAAATAACAGAACTAGGGCCCCATACATCAGAATAAAGTAGTTCAAGAGGTTTACTAACTTGATGATTAGAAGCATAAAAACGTAAATTATGGCTTTTAGCCATCTCACAATCAGGCCATACATACTGTTTTTTATTTGAACCAACAAGAAGTTTATTTGCAGCAATCACGTGATGGATTGTTTTGTAGGATGCATGTCCTAGATGACGATGCCAATTGGAGATAGAAACACGAACACCAACAAAAGCTGAAGGAATGACTTGTTGAAAATGCTGAGAAAAACAATAAAGACCATCTTTGAGATGACCTTTATGCAGGATGCTCCCCGAGTAATCCTTGATCAGAAAAAAAGAATAGTGAAGCTCAAAATAAATATTATTATCTTTTGCAAATTGTTGGACAGATAGCAGGTTCTTTTTTATTTGAGGAACAACTAGAATTTGATTTAAGATAAAAGATTTCGAGAGGATAGTCAAGGAGGCAGAGCCAATATGTGTTATATCCAAACCTGTGCCATCACCAACTTGAATTTGATCATTTTCCACATACTCGTCTCCACGAACATGGAGGTTATGGAAGTTGCTGGTCAGTTGATGAGTTGCTCCAATGTCAGCATGCCATTCTCGATCAGTTGGTTGTTGAAGCATTTGGTTTGAAGCCAAATTAGCTTGAGGAGTCCGTCTAGGTGGTTGTTGTAAAAAGTTTAAATCAAACTGTTTAAAGCAACGGGCAGAAGTGTGGCCTGGTTTGTCACAAAGCTGGCACCACAATGTATTGTTTGGATAATTGTTATAACGGTTTGTAGGATTGAAATTACCTCGACCTGAGCCACAAATTGTGGAGTGTTGACCACGCCCTCTGCCTCGAAAATTTAAAGGATTTCCTTAACCCCGAGTGCCATAGAAATTGTGTTGCCTAGTGGCAACATTGGCAGTGGCATTTGGAATGACTTGATTGTTGTGTTGGATTCGGGCCTCACATGTGAGTAACATGGAATAGACCTCTTCCAAAGTGACAGTATTTTGTTGGTGGGAGATTGTGGCAACAAGTGGGTCATATTCTGGACCCAAGCCAGCAAGTAAGTAGGTAATGATGTTGTCACACTTCATCGCTTGGCCAACAATCGCCAAATCATCTGTAAGCTTTTTAATATGCATGAAATAGTCATTTGCCGTTTGGTTTCCTTTGCGAGCTGCGGCTATTTGTGATCGTACCTGCACTGCCTTGGCAGGAGACTGGGAAGCAAATGCAGAGCTCAGAGCAGTCCAAACATTATGAGAGGAAGTGCAATGAGCAACCTGGGCTAGAACTTCGTCTGAGAGGGATGAATTTAGACAACTGAGAATAAAGTTGTCTTGTGTTTTCCAGGTGTCAAAAGGGGGGTTGGCTGTTTTGGTGCCATCAATTGCAATGAGTTCTTTGGAAGGTTGTGTGATGGTGCCGTCGACGTAGCCAAAGTCTTTTTGCCCTTTAAGATAGGGAAGAATGGTAGCCTTCCAATTAGGATAGTTGGTACGGGAGAGCTTGGTGACATTTATAGTGGTGGTGGGAGAAAAGAGAGGCAGTGGGTTGTCATTGGCGTCACAAGTTGAGGAGTTAGGGGAGGCAGACATTTTGAACGCGAAGGAGTGTTTAGACATGAGTCAGAAAGGCTGATACCATGTAGAAACTAAAGACAGATGTATGGAAAAATAATATTTTCTTCACTTCAATAGGTGTGTACATCTTATAAGTTTTATAATACATTCTTTGTAGCTTATCATCAATCTATTGGTTCAATTCAAAATTCAAAGTACAGAAAATCTGCTAACAAATTTAGTTACAATATTTTCCAGGATTTGTGCAACTCCTTCACCGTTGGTTCCTCATTTGCTGCATATGGATCGATATCATTTATAGTTGCTCCAATAATAATTTATTAATGAAAGGAACCAAAAAAAGAAAAGAAAAAAAGAAATCAAATATATTCATATTTCCAAGACAAGGATAGGGCAAATGGGTAATTGCATTGGAAAAGAGGTGAAAATTTTGATTGCTTTGAGTGCGGATGGCAATGTGTTAGAGTAGGGATTAAATTTTTTTGATTAAATTTTTTTTTTACTGTTTTGTTTAATTAAATAAATAATTATTTTTTAAAATGATCTCCTCTTATGTCTTTATAAATAAAAGTTTCTCCTTAATTTTCTATTTAACCAAGTTTGAAATAGTCATAGACTATTTGGAGTAAGACTTGAGAATCCTTTGTAATCTCATTCGGTATTAATATTTGAGTGTGAGAGACTTAATATGTGATTGTAATAAATTTTTATATAGTAAAATTTCAACAACGGCTTGTAGTTTTTTTTTCCCATATTAGAGTTTATACGTAAATTCTTGTATTCATATGAGAGAATTTGGTGCAAATGATCCATAATCTTTATTCTTAGCTTGGATATGGTTCCTAAGGTTTGTTTGTTTGTTTTTGCACTGACATCCTATCGTATGTGTTTTGGTGCGCAATTTGTCATTATTTAATAAAAATACCAATATACCTTTAATAATTTTATTTAACACGTATGTTAATAATTATGAACTTAAATTTATGTTATTTCGTAGTAATTCGTAAAATATACAAAACAAATTATGTATATTATCAAATTGGTCAATAAATTCCTAATTAAAAAAAAAATCGTTAGTTTGCTTTATTTTTTTTTATAAAAATAAAGGTATCAGACCCATTTGCAACTTTTGCAAAAATTATAAACTCAATTGTAATTTTTTCTGGTATATTGCCGCTAGTGTCTCTAACATTTGACTTTATTTGTCCTTGTATCATCAGTATTAAATCTTGACATCCATTTCCCCAACATTTTATATAATTAGCAGCCAATGCTCTCACATGATCGAATTGGTTGCTACTTATATAAGGACATGAGGGCATTGTCTGCTAATCATATAAAAGGTTGGGGTGATGGATGTTAAGAATTAAATACTGAGGATGCAAGTACAAATGAAATCAAATGTTGGGAGACACTAACTGCAATTTATCCAATTTTTTCTTATTAACATAATAGACATATTAAAATAATGGGTATATTGGTCTTTTTGTCAAATTAGGACTAATTAAGCACCAAAACATATAGTTAGTGACGTTCATGCTACAAAACAAACGCTAAAGACTATTTAGATACTTAAAGCAAAAGTTAATGAATGTTTGCGCCAAATTCTCTCCCTATTATTGTGTTTATTCTCAAGTTTTATTTCTATATAATTGTTGGTAGTATCTATAAGAGGATTCTAGGGATGAATCAAGATATTGGTCAAAATTCAGATGTCTATTCACAATCACTATTTTTCCTAACAATTTTTAATTTTTTTTGTTTCCTCACACTTCAATTTGTTGGTGTATCGACATAATGATCAAATCTAATACTAACTTTGATAAAAAAGTATTAATAGATCACTAGTCATATAAAAAATTACGAATTCTTATTTCCTTTTAATTGTTAATATTTTAGATTATTTAAGTTCTCCGACTACTCTACTATACCGTTCCAATATACTTAAATAACTCAACAAGAGAATAACTAAAAAGTTAGAGAAGTTGAACCAATATAATTAATATACATTTCATGCAATGTCCCTCTTAACTGAGCTAAAAAAAAAAGAAAAAAAGAAAAAAAAAATTATGATGCCTAGATTTATTTAAAATAAGACTTTAATTTTATTGTTTATTGTAGATCTCATTTCATGAAAATATCAATAATGCTATTTGTGGGCCTTTTCGAGCCCAAAATAATAAAAAGCCATATCGAGATTGCTCCCTTTTCATTGATAGTATGGGCTCAAAGAATGGCTCTGATTTGGACCATGACCCAAGATACGAAACAAATTTGATGAATATAGTTAATATAAGCTTCTAATGCTATTTCCCCCCTAAAACATAAAGAGCCGTTCTCTTACCCACGTCCTATGTAGCACTATCATGTCATTTAAGTCATCCATATCATCCATGCCACATCATATAGTTTTTTCTCCCAAATTCACTATCCACTCTCTCCCCCCACACTTCTGGATTGGTGGGAAAGACGACCACTTCATTAAATTAGGGCAGCAAATGTTTGAAGTGCGGGGAGAGAGAGGGTAGTGAATTTGGGGGAAAAAGTTATATGTTGTGGCATGGATGACATGATAACTTAAATATAAGACGTGGGTAGGAGAACGGCTCTCTTAATACATAACCTATACAAGTGTATAGATATTCTATATAAATATATGAATGATAATGTCCTCACTAGTGTTTTAAAATTTTAATTCTCCAATCATTATGATAAAAAACTAAATGAACGTCTAGACAAAAGTGTATATGTTGTATGTAGGATCGTACTCTTTATTATCACTAAAAGATCAATAACACAAATATAATCTTTTACACTATGTGCACATATGACATCACATGTAACACAAATCACGCCATCGAGAATGGGCCAGCTTGCATGAGTCACGAGGGTGAATACTCAGGCCTAGACTTAATGGTCTCTACATGCTAGTCGTTGGCGAAAAAACTTTCCCAAGTTGGATTGCCTTTATATGGTGTAACATTTGTCTATATATAAAGTAAAATCATATTTACTCAATAAATGAATGCTCGATAAATTTGTAATCTTGCTCAAATAATAAAATCTCACCGTCTTAATTTGGACTAGTGTACTAAATTAATAACCTCACTAAATACATAAGATAATAATTTTATTCAAAATCCTATTAAATACATAAAAGTTCATAATACAATATTAAAGAGCTTTTACTTGGCGATTTCTATTTTTTCAACTTAAAATATACATATAAAGTCGTTTGTTTTTCCTATGTCCAGTTGTTTTTAAAGCAAACGCAACCTCATTCCTTTTTTTTTTTTTTTTTTGGCAATGTATACATCACATTTGGTATAATTTTTTCATTTTGTACAAAGTAATTATTTAAGGTATTGATTGCATGAAAAGTCTCTTTTGAAGAAACAATTTGTAAAACACAAGTATGATGTGGATACGTAGTATTCAGTATCCCTTAAATAATCTCTTTATACGTAATTCAATCACTATATCATTTTCACTAAGATAGTTAAAAAGGTGTGTAACATTCATTACATTTCTATAGCATAGACCAGAAATGACTTCACGTAATTTATAGACACCTTCATCTTCACCAACTTTGGGATAGAAGCAATATCTTTATCGAATCTTGCAAAACCTAAAATAGTGTACAATGGTTATTGTCTTCACATCAATGTTTCAAGCTATATTAACAAAATTGATAGCATTCAATGTGTTAATTTTTTGGGAACGTGTTTATCCTACTTTGTAGCCTTCCAAGATGCTAATATAAAATGACAGCGATAATAAAATTTTAGCATCATCGATTAGTTTATGTCATATTAACAAGCAAGAAAATAGTTTAACATTAATATTTTTATGAATGTACATATTAACTTTTGAGTTTCTATGTCCGTACATATGAAAATTTTACTATATTCATTGTTTTTTACATTTATAAGTCGTACACATATTTTGGTTAAAAAAGTAATACACGTACAATTAGTAAAAATATTAAACATTTTTTCAATTAATAAATTATCTATTTATCGATAAATTAACAATTTTGCTAAAATAATATTTTTTCCTAATTCCAAAAGTACTGTTTTATATAGGTTTTGCTGTATAGACTGAGGGAGATACAAAATTTTCACTATTGAAGTGTTGATATTATTTCCTATCGAGAGCTACTATATACTAAAGCAAGTATCTTTATTCTAATTTTGTTCTTCTTTTCTCCATATTTTTGTCTTTCTTTCTCTACTCCATTATGTGTGAATGATAAACACGATAATCAATAGATACTTGCTTTAGTTCATAGGAAAACTACAATCAACTAAGCAATCAAAACACTAGTCACTATTTTGTTAAAAATTAGGGTTCGACACTGTTCGTGAAAATTTTGCAAGTTTACGGTATCGTAGATAAGTAATAAAGTGATGAATCAAGCATCGTTCCAACAATGATTGTGCATCTAGTTTTGACTCAGTTAAATATAACTTTAACCGAATGAGCACATGTTGATTGTTTTTGGTTGTTTTAAACAATAAATTCTAAAATATCTATCAACGCAATTAAAAGTGATTTGACAATTTTCAAAGAAAAACTCAAATTGATCGATGAAGACATTAGGATGCAGAATTCATCTCTATTTTTTCACTTTATCCTCAACTCTCGTAATTGACAACACTTGGATGAAATTGATAATCAAATTTCTTAAATTGTTTAATAATTCTCAATTAGAATTAAACCAATTTTCAAATACGACCCTGTTGTTGACAAAATATGTCATATTTTTATCTTTTTATATTGGCTCTCTTAATTAATATAACTTATTTTAATGTTAAAAGAGTAGGTTAACATTTTCGTTATGACTGGTCTGGATGACGTCAGTTCTGATTGACTGCGTTGATAAGTATATTATTTTACCAAATCAGTAAAGCTGCAATTTTATTCTATTTTCATACACGATATATTCTGATCACATGAATATTATTGACAGTTCTTTTTATAGATTAAATGATCTTTTATTATTCTCCTAGATTTGTTTAGAAATGAAATATTTAAAGATAATCTTGAGTTTCCTAAATTCATTTCTTCTACAAATCTAGAATATATTTTTATATATTCTTTCTTACTAATTGTCTTACCGTTTTTGTTGTAGACTTTTAGGTAAGAAATAATTCTTAATTTGATTTCTACTTTAACTGTAAGTAAGAGTATAAATCAATAAGGAATTAAGGCTTTGAAAAATATTTTTGCTCTTGTTCTTCAAGCTTCATAGCCGGTCGAATTTTAGAAGAAACAAGACTCGATGCTTCATTGATTTTAATTTCAAAGTATAAAAGCTTTCTTCAAACTCATTGAAGAATAAAAAACAAATTGATGCTCAAGAAAAAATTTCATATCTTGTTTAATCTACTTGGCGTAAAGTTAAGAACGAGGATTCTTAATCCAAGTGGTGGTTGCGGTCAAGTACAATAGGGAAGTAGCGATAAAGTTGATACCGGTGGGTTTGATTTCACTTCATTAACAAGTTAGAAAAAGTATCAAATGGAGTTCATCTATTTTTTTTTATTGTTATTTTGTTAATTTTGAGAAATTACAAAAACTGATACTATTGTATTTTTGAACAAGATTATTAATGGATTGTTTTTACCCATGGCATGGGGGCCCGTAGATGTTTTCCTTCGGAGTTTACCACGTTACATCTTGTGTTCGTATTTAATTGTTTAAATTCCGCACTTAACAAGATTAGGTAAACGAACATTGCTGTGCGAATCAGAACTGTTATCACTACAAGAAAAATAGCCTTTTATAACATCTAAATGACAATATTCATTAATTGCGTGTTGTTAAAAAGGGCTTACTGCAACAGTTACTAAATGTATGTTGCCATTGGTTAATTCAATTGAGATTTGACAACAACAATCAAATGAACGTTGCTAATGTATCTTTTTGCAACGTTCATAGTCTGTTACAAAAACAATTAAATATTTTGATATTTAGCAACGGGTGAAGACCGTTGTTAAAAAATAACACATTTGACAACGTTCGCGCACGCGAAAAAAGAAGCAATTGTATGACATTTTGCAACGTGCAAAGTCTGTTGCAAAAAAAAATGCTTATTTGGCAACGTTCCTTGAATATTATTAAAACATTTACTTTTAGCAATAAATATAGCCCGTTGTTAATAGGGATCTTTTCATAAATAAACCACTTTTTAAAAATAATTCTAATTTTATCAACTTAACAAATTTATTCTAAAAATACTACATTCTTAAAATTATATTAATTAATAAAATAATAAATTAAAATTAAATCTATACTACAAAATATATATTTCTACGTGAATTTACTTAAATTTGCATTTGAGTCCTTAATTCTTTGCACAATAAGTCCTTCATCTTTATAAAATTTTCACTTTAGTCCCTATATTTCATCTTTCATTTCAATTTCGTCATTTTTTATTTGCAACACAAGTCCTTCAACTTTTAAATTTGTACAAGTTGGTCCCCATATTTATACTTTTATATCAGTTTAGTCTTTTATAGTATTACTATTTGATACATATGTTACAAATGATATTGTGTATCAATGTTTGATACAAATGTTACAAATGATATTTTGTAACAATCTGTGTTACAAATTGAAATATAAAATATCAGTGATACAAAATATTAATTCATGTAACATGTATTGTGTAAAATAACATAATATAATCTGTAACATATTCAGTGATACAAAATATTATTTGTAACATTTGTATCAAACAATGATACACAATAAGATTTGTAATATTTGTAACAGATTGCGATACTAAACAGAAATTGTTACAACTGTAAAATCAACTCTAAACTTCAATAAGTTCGTTATAGTATGATATAGATATGAAACACAATGTTAAATTTAACAAATAAAACTATTGATTTCATCATTTGTAACATACGTAACATCAGTGATACAAAATACTAATTCATGTAACATGTGATATGTAAAATAACATAATATAATATGTAACATATTCAATGATACAAAATATCATTTGTAACATCTGTATCAAATAGTGATACAAAGGATTAAATTGATATAAAAGTATAAATATGGGGACCAACTTGTACAAATTTAAAAGTTGAAGGACTTGGGTTGCAAATAAAAAGGATAAAATTGAAATGAAAGATGAAGTATAGGGACTAAAGTGAAAATTTTATAAAGATGAAGGACTTATTGTGCAAATAATCAAGGACTCAAAAATAAATTTGAGTGAATTCACGTGGAAATAGTTATTTAATTTTAATTCATTATTTTATTATTTAATATAATATTAATTATGTAGTATTTTTGAAATAAATAAGTTGTTAGATTTAAAATTATTTTAATATTTGTAAGTAGTGGGTGTAAATATCCCTTGTTAATAAACAGAGGCCCATTTAAACGTCTAATTCAAGTCCAATTAAACGCTGAATTGAACATGCCCGCTAAAACTATTGTATTGGCTCCAATCCAAAATTCAATTCACAGTGTCGTCTCTGCCTCTTTCAATCATCTGTGAAAACCTAATTCTCTTCCATTCCATCATTATTTTGGCTGGGAAGAAGACATTTGAGCATTCTAAAATCGGTTGCCTTGTTCCCCGCTCATAGCCAATTTATTGGTGACATTTAGTACCTTCGTCAATCTCATACTGGTATGTGAATCAAACTCTTCCTATCATTGGGACTAACTTTGGGTTATACCATGTGGGTTGAATTTCTTAGTGGACTTCCCACCACATTTCTCCAATTTTGCTAATCAATTGAAAATTTGGGTTTAGATTTATTTAATCTGATTTTGTGTTGAAATTTTAACAGATGGACCTTCAAACAAACCCAAACTCGGCCATTCTTCTCCTCAGTCTATTGCCTGGATGTATTGCTGACTGCACATTTAACTTTATAGCAAGAAATGCTGTTGCCTTAGGACACATTGACACAAGTATGTTAGGTGATGGAGGCTAGGTATGTGGTTCTTTGTGATGTTCCTTAATAGCACCCTTGTCAACATTATTGTTCATGCACTCTCTTCTTTATAAATGTAGTTACTCAATAACTCAAAAATTTCAGGCGCTATTAATGCATTGAAGTTAGAGTTATAGATGTCATTAATGCATTGAAGTTTAATTTTAGGTGGCAGTAGCATTAATAGATACAAGACGAGCTTAACATCTTGTGAGCATAAGTCTTCACCAAATCGTGAGCACAAAATGCATTTAGATAGTTGTATGGATTTTGTGAAAGTCACCAATTTGTTTTTCTCTAAAGAAAGCTTGACCATATGAAGGGAAGGGAATTTCAAAAGTATCTATCCATTCTTTGTTCTTCGTACTGTTCTTTTCATGATCTAAGTATGGGAAAAGAATATGGGTTCTCTTGGTATGGATTCTCTTTAGGCTGGACAACTTCAAATGGTCATGTTTAGCATAGTCCTCCTGTGTGTATTTTGTATGTATGTCAAAAAAACTTTATCTAAACAGTTTGTGTTCCCTAATAGGGACTTGAATAATTCAAGTAGAACTGGCTTTTGGTTGATCTACATCTGTCTTTTCTTTGATTCAATTGCTATGTCTCTTATCATTTGAGTTATATTGCTAATTTTTAAGCATACACTGCCCCTGATTTTTCTTTTTCTTTTTCTTTTCTGAGGGTTGGGGTTGGGGATTGTTGATTAAGAGGATGTTTGGCTAATTAGCTAAAAAGCTCCTTAGTTTGGATTTCTTTACTTCCCAAAACAGCCCTCTTTTGAGCTTAGCCAAACTATGATCTAAGGGGGCAGCTCAATTTTTCAAGAAAGATGCATTGCTGATTATAGAATAATTTGAATTTAGAAGTATGCTTTAACAAATATGCAAAATAACAAGTTCCTGTTGGGTAGATATCTAATTTTCCATCTCCAATCTTAAAAACTCTTGCCGGAGGATCTTGTGGATGGCAAGAAGCTTACGCTTCTCTTGTTTTGGCTGAAATGCATTCGATAATGAAACAAGTTTGCCCTCACAAGACTGTGGAGTCCCCCTTTCTGTTTTGCTAACAGATTGCAGGTTGTGATTCAGGAACCAACTGTTCAGATACATGGTCAAACCGATTGAACCTCCATATTTCTTTTTCACATTCGTTTGGGAGTAAAATTTAGTTATATTATATTAGAATTATGAAGTTGCTTCAGTTTTGCTTATTGTGTATTTTGAGTCATGCTTGACATTCTACTAGTATAGTAAACCTGTTTTTAACCCATTAGATAAAATGTTTGATTAAAAAAATTTAACTTGAAATTTTTACACCAAATCAGGGCATGCCCATAAACAATCACTGTCTTGATAGGAAGGATCTAGTTCAAGTTCCACGGGTACTATTTCCAAAATCTAAAACTAAGGAGAAATTGGGTAGGGTGCATGGTATGTTGGAATATATGCTCACTGCAAACTGCATGAATGGGCAGTTTGTGTGTAAAATATAAGAAATCCATTAGACAGCATCTTGAAGGACAAATAACTAAACCAAGGCAATCAAATGCAACTGTTTTGTTCAACAAACATGCCCATTTTTTTCTTTTCAATGTATTTTCTGAAACTATTTTGCCATGTCCCTCTGATAGATGCTGAAACATCTGTTATATAAGTTGTAGATGATTGTGTGAAAATAGAGAATGCAAGGCCGATACCTCTTCTTATCCTTACATTATTCATATAAATTGTTAGAATTTTAAGAGTGTCATCTTTCAAATTTGAACACCAAGTCTGCTCTATAGTATTTGTGTAATGTCCATAGTGCATAATCAACGTGTTTACACTATGTACTGGTTACAAATAAACTATGGCACTTTTTTGCATGTTTGGATGTCCATTGCTTTGCTTATATGCATAACATTCCTTCGAGTTTAAGTAGGAACTAGGAAGCATCAATTACATGTTGGCTCTGTGTTTTTGTACACCAGGACAACGTGACACCTGTTATTCAGCATTTGTATTTAATTTCGGAGATGCCATCTAGAGTGAGATATAGAATTTGAAGGCATCATTTTGCCAATTTATATTATAAGAATGACTTCAGTTCACCTGAACCGTTGTCAGGATAAACATATAATTATGCAAAGGTGAAGATGAATTGTATGCTTGGGTGAACTATCATCTCTTTAAGAGATTAGTTTGGAAATTGATCATGAAGAACTACCCACTTTATATGATGTAACTGATGCACCATGACAATTTCTGATTCTGGTTGTTGTTTAAAATTGTGAATAGGCCCAACAACATTTCGCCCACGAGCAATAGATTTGTTAGCAAAAGAGGTATTCTTGATTTCAGATCCAAGACGTTTTTGGTTTTCATTATCACGAGAAGAGTAAAGTTTTTTCATTTCTAACTAGTCTTTTTCAAACTACAACCCCTTTTGCCTAGGTACTTGGATGGGCTCAAGCGATGCCTAAATTTGCTGGTGATCTCATCAACTATGTGCAAACTTTTCTTGAAAGAACATACGAAAGATGCCGGACATCATACATGGAGGCACGAACGCTTCCTTTATTCCTTGTCTTTTATGTTTGAACCACATTTTACATATTGGATTAAGCATTCTATATGATTTTGCCTTATAAAGCAAAAAGCATGTGCTTTACGCTATTTCCTTCTTTTCAGTCTGTTTCTTTGCATAACTTCATAGGGTGAAACTTATGGCTCACTAGGGTCTGGGTCCTACTTTTTACAAATAAATGTTCAGCTGACCTTGTTTTTCTTGGGAAATGAATTTGAAAAAATGGTGGGAAATTAAAATATTGCTCCTCAGGCTGATTGAGAGGATATTTTCCTAGATGTGATGACTACTGGACTATATTTATCAGTATTAAACTAGGTCTCATATTCTAAACTTTAACATATTACGGGCATGTAAAAATGTTCTTTAAAAGTTTTTGGGATAAGCAAATGAATGGACATGTAGATAATCACAATTTTGTTAGAAGTCTCTATGTATTCTTCTTGTATTGTGAAGTCATGATATTATCTTCAATTATTTATTTTGCTATTCTTGTCCTTTTAATCAATTAGTCTGTTTCTGCTCGAAAACTTTGTTAATTGACAGTGCAACTTATACCTTTTGCTGTATATATAATTTTGAGTTGAGTCATCATCTACATAATTTTGCTTTTGGTTAGGCACTTGAGAAGAATAGAGGACAGACATATACATATGCAAGACAAGTGTTGTACTTCCTTACCTTCAAGAATACTTGCTACGACTTAGCTATTTCTAGCACTGTATATATTCATAATCAAAAAGAATTTGAGACAAGTAATTATCTAAAAAG
Source organism: Forsythia viridissima (assembly GCA_030279155.1). Lineage (NCBI taxonomy): Eukaryota > Viridiplantae > Streptophyta > Magnoliopsida > Lamiales > Oleaceae > Forsythia > Forsythia viridissima. The sequence goes on along the minus strand of CM059037.1, from coordinate 4,320,366 downwards.
TACCAGTTTATCTCTTCTTCATCTCATTTTCCTGGTTCTCTGTTTTTCTTTCCTAGTCATGGAAGTCTATATTTTAGTGGAATGCATGTATCCCCTTTACCAAATATTTGGTGGTAAATTTTTCTATTCATTGACAATTCTTATTAGGAGTAAATATGATAAGGCATCAAGCAAATATTTGTCTGGTTGAGTTTATTTTAGCTGATTTAATCATAGAACTGATTAATCACAATGTAAAGCATGATGTTGTGCTCCTCATTGTTACCTTGGAAGATGCTAAGAACTCAGAAGCTATGGTTTCTGCTATGGAAAATCTAGCAAGCATATGGATGACCTATTTATTGACACTCAACAAGTTTGTAAACAAACTTATTTACGAAAAATGCAACTTCATGTATATACCAGTGATGAGATGCAAAATGAAATTATAGATCAGGCTTCCTTGAACGACTTATTGATAATGACCAGATGGAAAAGAAAATAAATCAAGTCTATGTTTCGGTTCCCATCTGCTCTAGGGTACTACGGCAGATTAGGTAAAATATAGGTATTCAACAGCAAATTTTTTAAGGTTCTGATTATTTAATTTTACTTATTTTGCAGTCTCCTTATAGTGGTCAGTGACAAAATCTTCTCTTTGTTTTGTTTGGAACAACCTTTTCTTAGTATTTTTCTCAAGATCTCATGTCCTAACATATGGTCTTTTAAGTTTTAATCATCAAGTACATGCTTTACATGCGGGATTCTACAGAACTGTACAATATTATAATTAAAAATTCTAGAGCCAGATATAAATAGTATTGTTTCTGTTTTGCAGCAATCTCTGTTTGGACGGTGATCAGTCAGGAGCCGTGAAATCTTCGAACAATAAATGTTTGATGTTACGAATTTGTTGATTCGGGATGTTAGTTATCAAGTTTGTTTTGCTAGATTTTGGTATATTAAATGTACAACATTGCAAGAAACTTCCAAGACATGCGTGTTTTGCTAGGTCTGGTTCAAACTTTGTATGTTTAAAAAAACTTGTAATCCATATTTTGTATGAAAAATTTCATTAATATTATATAAATTTCAGTTAAGGGTTGATGTGGTGTATAGATTGAGTTTTATTAAATGAGAAAGTAAATGTATAGGAATATATATAAAATATGTTTCAAAATAATAGATAAAAAAAAACATGCAAAAGAATGTTGACAAAGGTAACGACAACGTACAGATGAATGTTGTTAAATATGTTGTCAAAGGTAAAGACAACGTGCATATAAATATTGCTAAAATTAAATGACAACGCGCAAATGAACGTTGCTAAAACTAAAATGACAATGCACGACCGAACGTTGCTAAAAATAAATGACAATGCACAAGCGAACGTTGTTAAAAATATAAATGACAGCGTATAACCTAACGTTGCTAAAAGATTATTATAGACAACGTGTAATGATTGTTGTTAAAAGTGTTATGTACGTTGCTAAATAATTAATGGCAACGCACTTTTTTTTTTTTTTTTTTTTTTTTGGCAACGGGCATTTTCTGTTGCCGTAGATAGAGACTTTTCGGCAACATCAAAGGCCGCAACATACAGGTGAACGTTGTGAAAGGGATTTAGCAACGTATTTCGCCCGTTGCAAAAGGCTCTTTTTCTTGTAGTGTATCTTTATCACTCGCCAGTTTTGAGTGCGTTCTGTCCACTGCTAGTTTAATTAAGATTAAAATTACTATTAATTTAATTAATCTAAGTTTTAGAACTTTCACCTGTGATAACTCTATGAAGGATACAAATATGTAAAAACACGTGGAAAGCTAGAATATTACATCAATGATCACACAAAGCAAAAGACTATATTTCTATCCTCTAATGGGCTATGCGATGATTACTACGATGTACTAAATTCATTTTTGACCTCTTAGAAAAAGAATAAGTCATAATTCAGTTCAATTATTGATCAAATAATTGAAAACATTAAAACAATAACAATCATTCAAAGCCAACAGATATTCATGTAAAAAAAGAGTAGTTAAGATTACAACTTCAAATACAAAGTTTCACCATTCACTGTCATCCTAGTGTATAGAAATTTAACCTGGCATGATTGATTGTGTGTTTTTGGAATGATAATTGTTGTGCGATTTCAATCCCACAAGTGTACGGTTCGTTTACAAGTAATATATTGATGTGTACAATGTCGAACTCACGAGGACTAGATATCAATTTGATCAATTAATTTGTAATTCAAATTCTAACACTATGAAAAACACGAATTTTTCTTTTGGTTTGTGATTCTAAAACTAATTTAACTATGTTAATTAAAGTTAAAATATCAATAAACAACTTTAAATGATGAGAACGAATTCAAGTTTTTATTAACACTAGGATTTTCGAATCCACCTACACGTTTTATAATTAATTATTCGTTAATCACCTTAGCGGTTAATTACACTAGATTGAAAATCGGTGATCTTATAATAATCAAAAGACTTTCTCGATGGTCGATCAATTCTATATCAATATGCGAACCTAATTATCTCTAATTAAGTTTCGAAATAAAAATATGTATTTAAATCTCAAGAACACCTAACCGGATTTCACATAGTATAATAGTAATTTTTATCTATTATTGGACCATATGTTGTTCAAAACCACGTGCTAAATTTATATTGAATCTCTCGACTTTAATGTAAATCAAAAAATATTCTAATGATGACCAGGCATTAAAATATTAAAATACTGAATAAAGAATAATCAATCAAGAAGCAATTACCTACTAAAACAGAAAACTTCTAATTAATTAAAAACATAAGGTCTCATCGTTCATCATAGAAAAAGTAGATTTATCTGGACATAATTTCGTTCATTATTACAATAATTGATTTTATCATGATCCGGAGAAAGAAAAACAAAAAGTAAATAAAATCAGTGATCCCGCCTCAAGAATCTTCAATCCCGTGCCTTGATATTCGATTTTTCGTTTGTATCTTGTTCTCTAAAATTCGTTTCCGCGATATGTCTATTCTCTGACTTTTATACTCATCTCCCAACTCTTCAAAACGTGTGCTAGGTAGTTGTTTTAGATTTGGAGTTGTAGAATTCTAATCCAATCAAGAAACTGCCAAACTGCTGCCGCGTTATAGCCTTGCGATCGCATGGCTTTGCCTTGCTATGTTCTGCTGAAATTATTGACACCTTGCGATTGCAGCTTAGTATAACCATGCGATCGCATAGTTATTTGATTGATTTCTTGGATTCTTTTCTTTGTTATTTGCACGCTGAGCTCCCGAAGTCTCTTTATATGCTCAATTGAATCTCTTTATTGTTCTATTTGCTCCATTTTCGTCCTTTCGTCAAAATGATACTTGAATTCGATTATTTTCTAAAATAATAAGAAAACAATGTGCCATTAAACTGAAAACAATTAATATAACTCATAATCGTCTCTTTTTGTGAGCTCCAATAAGTACAAAATTGTACTTATCAAACACCCTCAAACTTGAACTTTTATTCGTCCTCGAATAAACTAGCCAAAGATAATCTTGCACTTAATAAAATAAGCAATAACACAATTCACACTATAAATAGCTTACCGTTCTTGCTTCAGCTTTTGCAAAAAAGAAAAATTTATAATTCATGACGAGTGTTCAGGTAATACAGTTGCAAACGTGATTCTACTTAAACCATACTTGAGATGTGTGTGATAGAAGTTAATCCAATCCCCACAAGTTCTATGGTGGTGATAGCCCAACCACTTGGTCAACTTTTCTTTTCCCTCTCGTAAGACACACTTCCCCCCAAAATGATTGTTTTCTCTCAAATCTCGAGATTTTCAGTTAAAAGGTTACAATTCATTCATTATTTTCTTGTTCGAAGCTGGTTGAAAACTAGCAATCGTGGCAACCTAGGTTTGTGAAGCTTCTCTAATTTCTGAGTACTTTCGACCAGAAAGTTTCTACTGGTAAGTTAAACCCATTAGTCATCTAATCCCCAAATATCCCCAAACTATCCTAAACTTTAGGTAAAATTTTTCGAAAAATTGTGTTAGACTAGGCTACTTCGTGCTCCTAGAAATCTACCTAAGAATGTGCAAAAGTGAGACGGAAGAGGGTGGCATGAAAGTGCATGATTTGGTCTACTACATATTCAAATTTCATAGTATTTCGATGCCATTTGGGCCAAACGGATGGGGGACGAAGGTACTAACGGAGGCAGGCTGCTGTGGCTAGGCATGCCAGGCTGCCAGCCCTATGGTCACAGTTGGAAATTTCTTGTGATAAAAATGTGCCCAGGCCGAGGTGAATGCTTCTAGACGATGACATTAGTCCAATGGAATAGCCTAAGGTTTGGTTTCCACCAATTTTGGCAAAGAAATTGGATGGGACATTTCAACAAACACCTTGAATGCAAGGGTTTGTTCTTGGTAGGATGAGATACTTGGATAACTAAGCAAAACCGACAAATTTTTCAATCCTATTCAACTAAACCCAATCAATAACATATCCCCTTATCGTTTCAAGCCTAATCTATGCCACATTCTCCATAACAAATTAAGAAACATGAATTTATGCAAAATAATGTCAAAAATCCGAAAATTAACAACAAAAATTGTGAATTTACCTTTTAGTTCGTGTAGTTGATGTTTATGGAAGCTTGAATGTGTGTAATTGGAAGCCAGTAGTGCTTGTTTGGTGCTTGGAGATCAAGGATTGAAGAGAGGTTTAGGTTTTGGAATGAAAGTTTGAAGTTTTGAAATGAAGTGTTTTTCCCCGGTTTTAAGTTAACTGGTATTCCTTGCGATCGCAGGGAATTAAATTCCTGCGTTCACAGTAATGCCAATTTTTGGGCAGAATGTTTTTTGTCCAGTCCATGCGATTGCATAGTTATGTACACTGTTTCAAGTTTTTTTTTTACCTACTAACTCTAAACATGAATTAATTAAAACTAAGTGTGTGCTCGTGCTTATGCAAGATGACGATGTATGCCTCTTTACCTAAGAATTAAAAACCTACTTAAAATCCTAAAAACCTAAAACGTGCAAAAATGTGAATCAACTTCTAAAACTGAAATAATACTAATAATAAAATAAAAGGGAGAAAAATGGGTTGCCTCCCATTGAGCGCTTGTTTAAAGTCTTTTACTAGACTTTGTCGTGGCGATCACTCAAGACACTTTGAATAGGTCTTTGGAAGACTTGATTTGCTTGGCTTGATTGTTTTGGCACCAGTTTTTGTTCACCTTCCAGAGTTTGATTTTTCCCTTATCATATTGGTAAGATTCTATTTTGCCACCCTGCTCGAATTCAACTATGAAGATTTCAGCCTCCTCATCGGCATTAATCACAGAAGATGGATGTAACTTCTCTTTCTCTACATAATCTTCTTCTCTAAGTGGTGCATCCTGATGTTGAGTGACAACTCTGTCATGTAAACTCCCCGTCTTCTGGTTAATGACATCAATTTCGAAACAAGAATCTGAAGAGCTCAAAAATTTAGTAGCTTTAAACACATCGAATGTGATATGTTCACCATTCAATCTCAGCTTTAACTGTCCTTTTTGTATATCAATTAATGCTAGACCAGTAGCCAAGAAAGGTCGACCTATAATAAGTGGTACATCCCTGTCTTCGCACATATCCAATATAATAAAATCTACATGGAATATGAATTTGTCCACTTTCACTAACACGTCTTCAATGATTCCTTTTAGATGTTTGATTGTTCTATCTGCAAGCTGCAACGATATTGTTGTTGGTTTTGCTTCTCCCAAATCGAGCTGCTTAAAAATAGAATAAGGCATTAGATTTACACTAGCACCCAAATCACATAAAGCTTTGTCAAAGAATAAGCTACCAATAGTGCAAAGAATATTAAAACTCTCTGGATCTTTCAATTTTGGAAGTAGTTTGTTTTGCAATATAGCACTGCATTCCTCGGTAAGCGTGATTGTTTCGTGCTCTTCCAACTTCCTTTTGTTTGAAAGGATTTCCTTCATGAATTTAGCATAGCTGGGCATTTGAGCTAAGGCATCAGCGAAAGGTATATTGATGTGAAGCTTTTTGAAAACATCCAGGAATTTCTTGAATTGTTGGTCTAACTTATGTTTTCGCAGCCTTTGGGGAATGAAATTAGAGCGACGTAAGCCGGTAGTGGAATATAATATGGTGGAGAGTCTCATTTTTCTTGTGCAACTTCTGCATCTGATTTGTTTTCTCTCTCTTTGCTGGACATGGTTTCCTTTTCTACACTTGGCCTTTTTACATGAATTTCTGGCAATTCAGCTCCACTTCTCGTGGTGATTGCATTGACTTGCTCTTTTGGATTGACCTCAATATTGCTTGGCCATGTGCCTGGTTGTCGCTCAGTCATTTGTTTAGCTAACTGCCCAATCTTATTCTCTATATTCTTTATCGCGCCATCATGTCTTTTCTGCATTTCCTTGAATCCCATCTCCATTTGTTCTGACAATTTAGCAACTGTTTCTTCTAATCCTCATTCTCTTTCCTGGGGTCTTCCTTAATTTGGTAGATTTTGAACGTTTTGTATATTGCCATATGAGAAATTTGGATGATTTCTCTATCCTGGATTGTAGGTCTGTGAGTATGGATTATTCTGCTGTCGTTGAAAGTTCTGAGCATATGCAGCTTGTTCAGGTGATGACATATCAACTTTGGTTAAAGGGCATTTTGATGACTGATGGTTTGCTCTGCATGTTACACAGATTAGTGGAGACATCTGAACCATATTGACTGATTGAGAATATTTCATTGTTTCTATTTGTTTTGCCAATGCATCGATTTTTGCCAGTAAAAGCGAATTGGTGTCCACTTCGTGTATTCTTGTTGCTTTCTTCTGCAATCCTCTCTCTGGCCACATAATGAACTGTTCACTCATGATTTCATATAGATCGTAAAGGTCACTGGCGGATTTATTCTGGATAGAGCCACCTACTGCAAAATCTACTAAGAAACGACTGGTTGAAGCTAGTCTAGAGTAGAAATAATGATTCTGAGCTGCTAAAGGAAAACCATGACTTGGACACTTTCAGAGCAGTTGTTTGAATCTTTCCCATGCCTCGTAAAAGTTTTCCAACTCAAATTGTTGGAAATTAAAAATTTCATACTTCAGTCTGTTTACTCTAGCCGGAGGGAAATATTTCTGTGTAAATTTCTGAATCAGATTTGTCCAAGTAGTGATGCTCTCAGGCGGTAGATAATCTAACAATTCTCTAGCTTTATCCTTCAGTGTGTGTGGAAATAGCCTAATCTTAAGTGCCTCTTCATTAACACCATGGTATTTGAAATTTCCACAGTATTCATCAAAGCGAAAAATATGGTAATGAGAATTTTCATCTGTCATCCCATAAAACGGCAGATTGTTTGAGAACTCATCACATCTAGCCTCAACTAGAAGTTATCGTGTCTATAAGGCGGATATACTATACTGGACCGATTCTCAACAATCGGTGGTATCACATACTCACCCACAAGAATTTCTCACTCACTAACTTCAACTGGTCAAGCTATTGGTGCTTGATTATTTATCACACCTGCAGGTAATTGATCATGTACTTGGTGGTCTGTCATTGTGTCTTGTTGCTGTCTTTTCTTTTCTCGTTTTTCACGTTGTCGTTTGTGAAAGCTCCGTTCAATTTCTAGGTTTAAATCAAATAGATCACGATCCTTTGTATGGCGCACACACACTCGACACCTAAAACTTTATAAAATATTTAAAATTCAGTAATAACACGAAAAACTAAAAATAAAATAAATAATAAATAATAAAAAGAATTGTTAAAAATAAAATTATCAATTAACGTGGTAATTGATAAAACTAGTCCCTAGCAACGGCGTCAAAAATTTGTTATGCGGTTTCAATCCTGCAAGTGTTCGATTCGTTTACAAGTAATATACTGATGTGTAGAGTGTCGAACCCACAAGGATTAGATATCAATTTGTAATTCAAATTCTAACAATATGAAAAACATAGATTTTCTTTTGGTTTGTGATTCTAAAACTAGTTTAACTATTTTAATTAAATTTAAAATATCAATAAACAACTTTAAATGATGAGAACGAATTCAAGTTTTTACTAACACTAGAATTTGCGAATCCACCTACACGTTCTATAATCAATTATTCGTTAATCACCTTAGCGGTTAATTACCCTAGATTGAAAATCGGTGATCCTATAATAATTAAAAGCCTCTCTCGACGGTCGATCAATTCTATATCGATATGCGAACATAATTATCTCTAATTAAGTTTCGAACATAAAAATATGCTTTTAAATCTCAAGAATACCTAACTGGATTTCACAAAGCATAATAGTAATTTCTATCTATTATTGGACCCTATGTTATTCAAAACCACGTGCTAAATTTATATTGAATCTCTCGACTTCAATATAAATCACAAAATATTCTAATGATGATCAAGCATTAGAATATTAAAATACTGAATAAAGAATAATCAATCAAGAAGCAATTACCTACTAAAACAGAAAACTTCTAATTAATTAAAAACATGAGGTCTCATTGTTCATCCTAGAAAAAGTAGATTTATCTGGACATGATTTCGTTAATTATTACAATAATTGAGTTTATCATGATCCGGCGAAAGAAAAACAAAAAGTAAATAAAATTCGTGATCCCAGCTCAAAAATCTTCAATTCCGTGCCTTGATCTTCGATTCTTCGTTTGTATCTTATTCTCCAAAATTTGTCCTCGCGATATGTCTATTCTCTGACTTTTACACTCATATCCCAACTCTTAAAAACGTGTGCTAGGTAGTTGTTTTAGATTTAGAGTTGTAGAATTCTAATCCAATCAGAAAACTGCCAAACTGCTGCCGCGTATAGCCTTGCGATCGCATGGGCTTATGCCTTGCGATTGCATGGCTTTGCCTTGCTATGTTCTGTTGAAATTATTGAAACCTTGCGATTGCAGCTTAGTATAACCATGCGATCGCATGGTTATTTGATTGATTCCTTGGATTCCTTTTTTTGTTATTTGCATGCTAAGCCCCTGAAGTCTCTTTATATGCTCAATTGAATCTCTTTGTTCTTCTATTTGCTCCATTTTCATCCTTTCGTCAAAATGACACTTGAATTCGATTATTTCCTAAAATAATATGAAAATAATGTGCCATTAAACTGAAAACAATTAATATAACTCATAATCGTCCCTTTTTGTGAGCTCCAATAAGTACAAAATTGTACTTATCAAACACCCTCAAATTTAAACTTTTATTTGTCCTCGAATAAACTGGCTAAAGATAATCTTGCACTTAATAAAATAAGCAATAACACAATTCACACTATAAATAGCTTGCCGTTCTTGCTTCAGCTTTTGCAAAAAAGAAAAACTTATAATTTATGACGAGTGTTCAGGTAATACAGTTGGAAACTTGATTCTACTTAAACCATACTTGAGATGTATGTGATAGTAGTTAATCTGATCCCCGCAAGTTCTATGGTGGTGATAGCCCAACCATTTGGTCAACTTTTTCTTTCCTTCCCGTAAGGCACACTTTCCCCAAAATGATTGTTTTCTCTCAATTCCTGAGATTTTCGGTTAAAAGGTTACAGTTCACTCATTATCGTCCCTTTTTGTGAGCTCCAATAAGTACAAAATTGGAGTTATCAGTAATACATCATTCAAAATATAGATAATTAAAGAACAGTAGGAGAAAAATCGTGAACTCTCAAGCTTGATTGATCTTCTATCTTCTTCTTGCTTAAAATACAAGAAATTCTGGAATTGATGAAATCTTCAATTTTGTCCAAGACTCTATGAATATATAGACATGATTTTAGGGATTCAATATCTTGCACAAAGGTGCCCAAACAACCCCTAAGGAAAGTTACCAAAATCTAGAATCGCTGGCAAAATTAAACCTCTCGCTCGAGCAGGGGCAAGCCTTGCTCAAGCGAGGCTATTGGGCGCAAAGTGCTTGTTCTCTTTTTCTTGCTCGAGCGCATGCAATCATCGCTTGAGCGAAGCTGCTGCTACCACTCTATGCTTAGCCAATTTTCCAATTTTTATCTCCGTGCAAATTCTGATCATCAGGGCTCGATTCTTTGATCATAAATCATTGTTTTGTCACTGTCTTTCACTCCTTTAGTTATCAATGAAACTCCAAGTCGGGGTTTCGTCCTAGAAAACAAAATCAAACCAAATTTCCATGGGAATCGACTCTCAAAGACACGAAAGAATAAAAAAAATCATTGTTAAAAAGTCGAGATAAGTGTATAGATTACACTTATCAAACATCTCCAAACTTGAGCTTTTAATAGTCCCGAATAAAACAAATTATTGCCAAGACAAAAAAAAACACCACATAACAACATTGCGAAATATAATTGGACTTATTTCCACATTTACATCAGGTTTAGATCCAAGCATTCAATTCAATGAAAAATATCAAAATATCGCAACATCAAAGCTTTTAACACTTATCGCATGCTTGACTTGTATGTGTGTGAATAGCCTTTCTCCAATCATTACTCTAGCCCGGATAAAGTTATGCAAATGAGTAGATTCTTAAATTTTATGAATCCCAACCCTCCATGGTGAAATATTTCTTCTCCACTCGTGAATTTCACACTCTACTAAAAAATATATCAACTCTTTCCCGAAGGTGTTTAACTAAGGTTAAGGCTCAATCAATTAACTCCACTACTCTAATCACTCTCAAGTTGGATGTGTCTACCAGATTAAGGTGAGGGTTTAAATAATTAATGATCCTTCGCGATGTCAAGTGTTCTAATTTTAAGGTCTTCACAAAGCAAGTCAAACTAATTAGGCATTTAGATCTCCGATTTTATGTCCAAGACTTGGCCAGACAATTTCAGCACTTTTAATTCATTTCTTGCCACTGCTTTTCATTTTCGAATTCTTTTCTTTTCATTTTTTTTCTCTTTTCATCACAATCCATAGCTTTTACTCTTGCACTGATAGTAGCTTTCTTCCTTGGTGGATCTTCTCCTACATATTGGTGATATATAGGGCTAGATTAATCATGGCTAGCTTTCACTCACCAATGTAGACAGCTTTTTCCTAATGGACGTGCATTGACTGGTGCCAATTCTTTTAATGGGATTGATAGTTGAGATCAAAATTCTAGTTCATAGTCAATGCTTAGCTTAAACCTTTCAACTAAGACCACTTGTATTTTAGATCTTTTCAAAACTCCGAATCATCAATTCTCAATTCTCCATATTCACCATCACTAGAGTTCAATCTCTGCCAAACTTTTTCTTAACTATTTGTTGATGTATTTCTGACTAGGTACTTGAAATCCTAAACAAAACTACAATCTAAAATCAATTAAACCCAAGTCTCCATTCACATCATATATTCTCTAAACTTAAAGTAACAAGAAGAATGAATATGTATTCATAATCACTCCAAGTCTCACTAGGATAAGCAAATTAACAAACACAGCACAATATAGCAAATATCTATCAATTTCATGAATCTAAGCTAACACCAAACATATACCATCATTAGACGACAAGTTATCCAACTAAATTACAAAAAGAAAATCTTTTTGATATTTTTTAAGTTTTTCAATTTTTTTTCCCTCTTTTTTCCCCCCTATTTTTCAGACTCAATATAACTTGACTCAAATTCACACAACAAATGAACTAACACACAATTAGACTGCACCCCAAACTTAAAAGCTACATTTCCCTCGATGTACAAAGTTACTTGAAAACACATAAAAGAGAGAAATGAGTTACTGAAAAACATCATAGATTGTTGTGGTGGAGGAGGTGGTAGAAGACACATTTTTCTTGCCCTTACATGAACTGGTACCATCCTCATTTTCCTTCTTGTTAACATTGTGATTTATATTTGAGGTTGCAACTTCAAAGTGTAGCCAAAACTTCAAGCAAATACTCCAACACAAATGCCTCACCTTGTACTTTCACATTGTCAAGTTGCTCAATATCAGCCTACATCACAATTTTAAAACACCGTCATGCAATTAATGCCATTTTTCAAAGAAATGCAAGTGGAGAGCGCAACACAACATCTTTGGACTACAGAGGATTCAAGTGCTTATTAAGGCCGAGACAGGGCCAAGCTCTATTCCATTTTACAGGTGCCAAGCTATATATGTGCTTTCTTTTCTTCATCTTTCTTTGTTACAGTGGATTCTCTTTTGTCTTCAATAGATTATTTAATTATTCAAATTGAATATGCTATGCAATGCAATTGTTAACCGAGAAGAGACTAGGAGAAAATGTAATCTTTGAAATGTCAAAACCACCACATTAAACTCAACATTATACACTACCAGTTCAGCAACTGTGCACTAAAGTAGTTTTCCGAGTTTGAACAAAGCGCTCCCTTATATGCCTCGATCCTAATCCATGTAAGGAGTTTTCAAGTTCGAGGTGAAACATTTGATCGAAGAAGAGTTTGAGGGCGTCTTCAAAAATTAATGTCAACTGGTGATTTTTGGATGTCCTATAGCTCAAAATTTAAAAAGCACTGCAATGTCCCATAAATACATTCAAATCCATCCACAACTAAGGCCCAATTTCCATCAACTATAAAAAAATAAATGAGATGCCCAATTTTGCAAATTAACCCAGAAGGAGGAGCTCAAGCCATTTTACGTTAGATTTCTTTGAGAGTAATGGTGAACATGATGTAATTGCGCGAATGTTTGAGGCTGTCGAGCCAATTACACACTACGCACTTAAGAGCTGAATTTGGGATCAACAAGTGCAATGGGGATCGGAGAAGATGTGCAATGTGGGGGTGAATGTGTGTGTGAATGAGCAGCAGAGTTTAAACCTCCACTAATTTATTTATTTTTTTACTCGAGCGAGTTGATACCTGCAACTGCAGGTTTACTATTTTGGATGCAACTTGCAAGCTTCACCCATCCCCTCCCTTTGTGCCTAATCAAGTCTAAATTATACGAAATTCTACCTAATGACTCAATTAACCTCAAACTACGAGAAAATTCACAAAAATAGATGACAACAATCTAGATTCTAATGTGCTCAAAACACACTCAAAAAGCAAAAATAACTAAAAGAATTCACATAAAATCTACTAAAAGCAAAAATTTAAAAAGAGATAGAGAATGAGTTGCCTCCCATTTAGCGATTGTTTAAAGTCACCAGTTCGACTTTATGCAACGATCACTTCAAGTTCAAGGTCTTTCGCTGCTTGCAATTGCCTGCTTTGCAAGATTTTTCATTTGATGTGCAAACTTTGACTTTGCACTTATCATCAAATGGTGCTTAATTCATTTTCCCAAACTTTGCTTCCGATTTGCATTTTTCACCCAGTTAATTTTCACCACTTCATCAATTCTAAAGCACACTTCGAGGTCGAATGGTTCCTAAGGTGTCATGAACAGATTGAACGTAGCTCGTTCATCTCACACTCTCAAGATTTGCTAACATTTCTTCATATAGATTGTGGGTCAACTTGTTGCTAAGAGCGGCCGACCCAAAATTACTAGCATATCACAGTTTTTTTAAATATCATAACAATGAAGTTTAATATGAACATGTCCACCTTGATGATCACGTCCTCAACCACACCAGAGGATACTTCATCGATCTATCAGCTAGCTGAAGTGATATTGTAGTTGCTTTGAACTCTCCCAAACCTAATTTTTTTTAAACAGAGATCGTCATCAAGTTAACACTAGCAACTAAATCACATAACACCTTAAAATAAATGAATTTGTTAATGGTTCAAAGAATTTTGAGATTTCTTGAATCTTTTAACTACGAAGGCAACTTGTTCGGCCAGCTATCACTGTTTTAGACTCTTTCTTTTTTGACAACATCTCTTTCATAAACTTAAGTATAATGGCTTTAACCAATGTTTTTGCGAAAGGAATGTTGATATGCTGCTTGTCCAAATTGTTCTTTTGTAGTTGATCTCTAGAAAAACAATATGGGATGCACGTATACTTTTCTTCAATTTTCTCTCTTCATATTATTCTAAATACTCGTCTCCAGTGGAAGGTACCTTTTCATTTTTAGCAATTGGTATTTTCACATGTATCTCAAATAGCTGAACTCCATTGCCTTTGGTGATTGCATTTACCTATTCCTTGTTGGAAACTGGCACGAGAATTAGCCAGAAAATAAAAATTTTCTTTAATTCATAAAACCAGGATCTTTGCTAGATGTTCACGTATTTATTATAATTAAATACTAATAGATTAGTATTATACCTGAATCGATAATCGATATTGATCTGGATCTGATTCACGAACTTGCTGCTTTTGATTCACGAACTTGGTGCTTCCAACGTTCAAGCCTTCTATGGTATTCTCCCAAGTCTGGATTACACCGGCGTGTGGGCACCTTTTAATTTTAACCAAAAACTAAAACTAATTTCTGGACTGGTCAGATCTAGAAAACTGAGAAACTTAATTTCTTCTCTTTTCTTGATTGAATCAATTGGAATCAATCGGAATTGATTGGAATGAATTTACATCACAAGCAATGTGATATAAATAACGGCAAGTGATCTAATTGCAAACAACGACAAGAGTCCTGATTGCATCCAAGTCCAATTAGTTTAGGATTGATTTAATTACACGTGTAATCCTTGAACTTATATTACAATTACAATTAAGTCTAAAACTTTTATAGTAACTGTGATTAAGTCCAAAACTTTATAGAGCTACCACAGGGACCTGATCGGACATATATTTTCCAAGCTCCAATAATTAGATTCCGTCTAGTCGACCCTAGACCCCTCAATCTAATTATTAGTCTTTTGCTTTTTCCACTAAAGGCAAGAGACTGTACTCTCGGAATATATAAAATTACAGAAGCTGTAATATTTTCCTCTGACCTACCGTATATATATTTCATCTCTGTCTGAGATCCGATAATTAGGTATGAGCATAAATGACCGTTTTGCCCCTCTAATTATTCTCACTAACTTTAAGTTACATTTTCTTCAACGGTCTTGTGAACTAATCACAGACGTCGAAGTTTAGCCGTCGCTAAACACTGAGCTCAGATTTATAACCGTTCAACAGAAAATACTTAAGTTGTCACTCGACCCATTTTTCAGGATGACAGTTCCCGACACGAATTCGTGTTCTCTACTTCGCCCATTCTCAAGCTCCCAACTCACCGAGATATTTGATCAATTAAATTGATCTCACCCATTGGTGAATCAAAGAACTATTAAACTAACGAAAAGATATACACAATCCTGTCAAGGGATTTAGATGAAATACTCGGTGATCAAGTGGAATTTAATTATTCGCACGGTCATGCTATATAATTAAATTCGACACGTGGTCCGTTCAATACACTCTTAGTGTACTAGTGTCACCATTAATCCATTTCTGCGATAAGGACAAATCGCAAACCCGAATGATTAAATAGTCAACACTACAACCTTCCGGTACAAGGCGCCAACCCTTATACATTAGTTGAGAACAATTTTATTGATGATCAAAATATAAGTTGTATCACACTATACTTCTCAACGCAAGTATCCAACTTATATTATCGCAAGTGATCATTGGCTCTTTGTTTACATACTCAATATTAAACATATGCAATAATAATAAATGAGTACAAACCAAAGTTTTATTCAATATAAAATTGTCATTTCATCACAGCAAAATTATACTATTTGGGCATACAACCCAACATTCCTTTGGATTTATCTCAGTATTGATAGACTGCACCTAAAGGCACTGCCCTAATTGATGCTCCAAATTTTAAATAGATACAATCTGAGCCTAGAAGTGTGTCTCGGTTTTTGCATGAATATTCCTAAGATGTCTTACAATGAAGGCTTCGTCTCATGTTACTCGAAATCAAGTGTTTTCAATTTAAGAGTGTTGCTCCACAAGAAGTTAGAGTGAGTTTTCTAACTTGTATTTATATGAGTTGGAATACAGATTATTGTGCTGTGCTAGAAGTTTTGTACATAGTTGACCTGCTCGATAGGTGCGACAAACATGATGTTCAAGGACAAGCATTCTTATAATGATTTACACTACAACTTTTATAGACTGTCATTGGGGCTTGGATTGTGTTAATTGAGTGATTCAAAAAAGCCAAAAAATGCATCAATCTTGTGAATTATCGCAGCCTTCTTCTATACTACTATGTCTCATAGAACACACATCACTATTATTTCCCATTATTGCAAACAGTTTTAAGCTTCTCTGATTGTCTTCGTTGAGATTGAACCATTTTCCAATGAGTCAACTACAGTCCGACTTGCTGGGAGTAGTCCAGTGTAAAAATATTAAACTTCACCTTTCTTAATACCATGATATGGGCACTTTCTGAGGAAGTTTTTAAATCTTTCTCAACCTTCATAGAAGCTCTCTTACTCAAGCTACTGAAATATAGATATTTCATGCTTCAAATCTTGCAACCTTATCAGGGAAAAATACTTTGTAGTGAACGTTTGAGCAAAGTCATTCCAGGTGGTTATGTTGTCAGGATATGAATTCAACCATTCTTTTATTCCACGTCGAAGAGTGTGAGGGAAGTGTGGTAGTATAATGGCATCATCAGAGACACCCTGATTAGTAAGTTGCTAAACATCTCCAAGAAAGGTTAAATATAAGTTTGCGGACTCTCATTCGACTTCCTATGAAATTGGAACAGATTAATGATGTATTGCCTCAGTTAGTTCGGTTGCCTAAATGCAAGATATGTATTACAGGATCAATTTTAGATTATTGGTGGAGTCATGAAATCTCTCACAAGCAAATCATCCTCATCGGAAACAGCCACTTGTTTGTTCTCTTTATCTCATGATCTATTGATGTTTCTTTAGTTCTTTATGTTTGCTTAATTTTTGTCTAAATGTCCGTTCGATTTCTGGGTTGAATTCAACAAAATGACTTTTTGCACGACACATCTAACGAACAAAGTACATGAACAGAACCAAAGAAGCTATGAAGTAATAAAGAAAAATTAAAATTAAAAAATTTAACTAAAGATAGAATTAAGAAAAACCAATCTAAATAACAAGCAATTCTCGGCAACAACGCTAAAAATTGGTTCACGAAAATCCAATAAGTATATGGTATCGTAGACAAGTAATAAAGTAATGGATCAAGTATCGTTTTCACAAGAATTGTGCATCTTAATTTCACTCAATTAAACCTAATTGTAACCGAATGGAAACAAATGATTGATTTTGATTGTTTTAAACTAATATATCTTACAATATCTAAAAAAGCATGTAAATGTGATCTGACGATTTTTGGAGAAAAACTAAATTGATGAAGATGATAAGATTTAAAATGCACCTCTATTTTTCTACTT
This sequence comes from Forsythia viridissima, assembly GCA_030279155.1. Taxonomy (NCBI): domain Eukaryota; kingdom Viridiplantae; phylum Streptophyta; class Magnoliopsida; order Lamiales; family Oleaceae; genus Forsythia; species Forsythia viridissima. The sequence continues at coordinate 4,303,080 of CM059037.1, read as the reverse complement.
TAACTTGAATTCTCATAATTGACAACATTTGAATGAAATTGATGATCAATATTAATAAATTGTTTAAGAGTAAAAATAAATCAATTTTTACATACGATCGTACCAGATACAAATATGCAAAACACATGGAAATATAGAATATTAAATCAAGGATCCCATATAGCATAGGGTATATGATGGTGTAGATCATCTAGCTTTGGCTTATCTAGATACGATGGATCGTAATTGTTATTCTTCAGACGGACATAAATTTCACATATCGGCTCAGAATTTCTATTATAATATATTTTTGAAATTTTCTTGACGACCCGATTAAGACCAGTGGATTTGCCACTGTTGACGATAGATTTTAGCCATTTGAAGTCGTCTTGTTAACTTAAAATGGCAATCATTAGTTTATCATGTATATTTTCTTCTTTTTAAATTTACTTATCGATTATGGTTTTATTTCAACTAGAATTTGAGTATTTAAGAGTCATTTTTCATTCATTAAAGCGGTAGTTATTGAATAAGAATATTATTTTTGGAGTTTCTCCACCATAATTAATTTAATTCGGTATTCATAGGAATCAACGAGTTGAGCTTGAGTTTGTTCCATTTTTTCACGTTTGTGCCTGGTATACCTATATCTCATATCGGACTTTACGATGATTATTACGATGTGCTAAATTTGTTTTCAACCTCTTGGAAATAAAATAAGTCACAATTCAATTCAATTCAATTATTAATCAATTAATTAAAAACATTAAAAACAATGGCAATCATTCAAAAAAAAAAAAGTACATGTTAAAAACGAGAAATTAAGATTAAAGTTTAAAAAAAGAGATTTCATCATCATCCTAGTATATAGAAATTTAACCTAGCATGATTGAGTCGCAAAAATACATATTGAAATGACAATACATCACCCATAATTTAGGTAATTGAAGAAAAGTAGAATAATCTTGAATTCTCGAGCTTGATTGATCTTCTGTCTTTTACTTGCTTGAAATACAAGAAATCCCAAAATTGATAAAATGTTCAAGAGAATTATTAGTGTTTTTGTCTCTAATTACACTACAAGAAAAAGGAGCTATAGGGACGACATCTATAGGGACGACACAAAATTCGTCTCTATATATGGCATATATAGGGACGACAATAAAATGTCGTCTCTAAAAATTGTAATAGATATAGAAAGGACAAAAGTCGTTTCAATACACTTATTTGTCGTTCCTATAGGTCCAGAATCTATAGAGACGACTTATTTGTCGTCCCTATAGGTCCAAAATCTATAGAGACGACTTATTTGTCGTCCCTATAGAGTACATAAGAAATAAAGTCGACTAATATCGTCCTTATAGTCTAAACAATTCGTCCATGTAGGTCATAAGAAATGGCGCCAATTTTTCCCGCTTTGTAAGCTACTGGGACGACTAAAGTCGTCCTAATAGTGCTAAAGTACGTTCCTACATGTCCAGAATTACGACTTATTTGTCGTCCATATAGGCCCAGACTCTATAGAGACGACTTATTTGTCGTCCCTATAGGTCTAGAATCTATAGAGACGACTTATTCGTCGTCCCTATAGAGTACATACCTATAGCAACAACACGGAACATCGTCTCTAAAGAAATAAAGTCGACTAATATCGTCCTTATAGCCTAAAAAAATCGTCCCCATAGGTCATAAGAAATGGCACCAATTTTTCCCGCTTTGTAAGCTACTGGGACGACTAAAGTCGTCCTAATAGTGTTAAATTACGTTCCTATAGGTCCAGAATCTATAGGGACGACTTATTTGTCGTCCCTATAGTGACAGACTTGTAGAGACGACGGAGTATGTCGTCCCTACAGAATCAAAGGCGACTATTGTCGTCTCCATAACTTAAATATTCGTCCCTGTAAGTCCTAATACCCTCAGCATATTGGCGGGATATTCTCGCGCCCAACTCTAGCAATTGGGACTACATTATGTCGTCCCAATAGATGTTCTAGCAATTGGGACGACATTATGTCGTCCCAATAGCTCCAGTCTACAAATTCCCATCAGAAGCAATATTTCTTCAAAGTCTCTTTCAAGCTTAATCCACAAATTCTACTATTTTGAATCTCTCTTTCTCTATTGCAGTCCCCCAGTTTAAAGGTCTTAGTTGCAGTCTTCAAGAGATCATTGGTTAGTCAAATTTACGTATTTCACTTATATATTTAAGATTTAGTTTTCTGTTTTATTTTTTACTTTTTATTTTATTTTCACAATACATTGCACTTTCATAAAATGCCGTTTGAAGATTAGTTTATTAAACACACACAACCTCATTTTGGGTTGTTTGATGTTTACAAATTAATCTTTGAATTGTCCTGTTTCGGACAGTTTGACATTGATTTGTAAGTTACGAGTTGTGTTATCATACATTTTTCCTATAATTGCCTCTACTATCGCGTATGATTTTTGGTATTGTCTCTATTTTATTCTCCGGGTGTGGACTGTGTTTAAAATAGTGCGCACACTTAGGAGAATAGAAGAGAGATGCTGTCGAAATTTACACGTGAAACATAGGCAATCATAGAAAAAATTAACACAACTCGTAAATTACAAATCAATGTCGAATGGCTAGGGCCCACACCTAAAATTAGTATTGGAGCGACAAGGAGTTAGGACATTCTCACACCACTTGTATACTATACTTAATTATTGTTATTTTTTTGGTGTTGCAGCAACTCTAAAGTGGAAATGGAAATCGATAAGAGTTGGATAAAGTTGAATAGAAGACGGGCAAAGTCTGCAGAGTTTTGACATGGTCTGAAAGCGTTCATAAATATGGCGAGGCCATTAGCAAATGATAGGGGAATGATTCAATGTCCATGCAAAAGATGTATAAACATGATGATGCAATTGGTAGATGATGTTGAGTCTCACATATTTCGTCACGGTTTTTACGAGAACTACGAGAGGTGGATTTATCACGGGGAGAGTGAGGAAGGGCCTGTGAATATGCAAGGACAGAACGAAGGACTTGTTGCAGAAGATGAGATGGCGGATGTTCTTACCGATGTGGTCGGGGATGACTCAACTGCTGGCAAATCTTCTGATTTAGGTTACGACGCTTTGTTCGATGCTCTGCATTCAGAGTTGTATCCAGGAGTATCTTCTTACTCGTCCCTAAATTTTTTAACTAAGCTGATGCATTTGAAGGTGGTCAATAAGTGGACAAATAAATTTGTAGATGGGCTATTGAAGTTGTTAAAATCGGCCTTCCCCAAAATCAATCTTGTCGACTCTCACTACGAGGCTAAAAAATTAATGTCGAAGTTGGGATTGGGGTACGAATCTATTCATGTTTGTAGGAATGATTGTGCGTTATTTTGGAAGGAAAATGCTGATAAAGAAATTTGTCCAGTTTGCTATGAAAGTCGTTGGGTGCAAATAGCTGGCAAATCCTCTGGGAAGAATGTCCCGCATAAAGTGTTGCGTTATTTTCCATTGACCCCTAGACTGAAGCATTTGTTTGCAACAACACATACTGCGAGACTAATGAGGTGGCATAATACAGGTCGCTCGAGGGACGAGGATGATATGGGTCATCCCGTGGATGGAAAAGCTTGGCGGGCCTTTGACAAAAATCACCCTGATTTTGCGTGTGAGATAAGAAATGTTCGGCTGGGATTGTCGTCAGATGGTTTCAATCCTTTTGGTAATATGAGTCAGTCTTACAGCATGTGGCCGGTAGTTTTGGTAACTTATAATCTACCACCTTGGCTGTGTATGAAAGAAGAAAATTTAATGCTAACCCTTTTGATCCCAGGTCCCCAATCACCAGGCAAAGATATGGATGTATTTTTACGGCCCTTAGTGGATGAGCTGAAGGAATTGTAGACATCTGGTATCGATACGCGTGATGTATCAAGTAATAACTGTATATTCAGAATGCGAGCAGCGATGTTATGGACAGTTAGTGATTTTCCTGCTCGTAGTAGTTTATCAGGGTGGAGCGGTCAGGGTTACGACGCATGTCCAACTTGTAATGAAGAGACACCTTCGACGCGTGTCATCGGTAAGACAGCTTATGTGGGTCATTGACGTTTCTTACCAAGTACTCATCATTGGCGAAATGACCGTACTTTCAACGGACAAACAGAGAGACGTGGGCCACCGCCTCAATTGACTAGTGCAGTTATCCTACAGCAACTTAGTCATGTGAAAATTAGAACACCAGGAAAACACCCAAGCTATGGGGGTGTTAAAAGAAAAAGGGATAAGAATGAGCTAAACTGGAGAAAGAAGAGCATTTTCTTTGAGTTGCCCTACTGGTCGACAAATGAGTTGAAACACAATCTCGATGTCATGCATGTAGAAAAGAATGTATGTGATAGTTTGTTGGGTACATTATTGGGCGATCCTCATAAATCTAAGGATACAGAAAAAGCGAGACGTGATTTGATGAAATTAAAAATCAGACATGAATTGCACTTGTACGAAGATAAGGGGAGATTGATGAAGCCTGCAGCAGAGTACACATTTATTAATGCAGATCGTCAAAAATTTTGCAATTTTATACGGGAAGTCAAATTTCCCGATGGTTTTGCATCGAATCTGAGAAAGAATGTTGCGCCTAATGAAAACCGAATAATTGGTTTGAAGTCACACGATTGTCATATCCTCATGCAAAGATTGTTGCCCGTCGGGTGTCGAGCATTTCTAAACAAGACAATTTCATCCACTATTATTGAACTTTGTACATTTTTCAAAAAATTGTGTGCAAGGTCGATAAAGGTTAGCGACATGGTTAATGCTCAACAACAACTCATCCTCATATTGTGCAAGCTTGAACGAATCTTTCCACCGGCTTTTTTTGACATTATGATTCACCTTGTGATGCATTTACCTGAAGAGGCAATTCTTGGTGGGCCTGTTTACATGAGGTGGATGTATCCTTTTGAGAGATATCTTAAGAAACTAAAGGACTATGTGTGAAATCAATCGAAGCCTGAGGGTTCCATAGCCGAGGGATATGTTGTTGAGGAAGCATTGACTTTTTGTTCACGGTATTTCGACGACGTCGAAACAGAATTCAACCGACCAGAGAGAAATGACGATCTATGCGTTCCCAAAAAGCAGCTATCTGTTTTTGAATCCCAATGTCGAGTTTAGTTGTCCTCGAAAGTGATCTTCGAGCTCAAGCTGAGTTTTATATACTTAACAACTGTCCTGAGATTGAAATGTACTTAAAGTGAGTGTGTACATATTATCTTTAACATTAAACGGTTTTATTATTATAACAATTGCTCAATGTAATTTTTACTTCAACAGTGAGCACAAAGATCAGTTGCAGACTCGTGGAGTTACCAATGTTAACCAGTTTCATAGATTCGATTTTCCTGCTTGGTTTCATACGAAGGTAGAACAATAATACTGTTTGCATTTATAATTAGTATAATGTTTGATTAGTTAATGACTTCACATTTTGTTATGATAGATTTAAGCTCTACATCGGATAAACGCTGATGATGTGTCTCCAGAATTGCTATCTTTAGCGTCTTGGACAAATGCTGTTGTGCATTCCTACCCAGCATGTATCGTTAACGGAGTTCGATTTCTAACTTATGATCGTGATATCCGACGTAAAACACAAAATAGTGGTGTGAGTATTGCAGGGACCGGTGATGACATATTTTACGGCCAGCTTCAGGATATATTGGAGCTTTCATACATAAACGGTTTCTCAATTGTGGTGTTTCGGTGTAGATGGTTTAAATGTGACGGAAAAAGAAAGGTCACAGAGAACAACATCACAAGTATTGACACCAGCAGAGAGGCTTACAAAGATGACCAGTTCATACTTGCTTCACAAGCGAGGCAAGTGTTCTATATTGATGACCCATCACGTAGTCATAACTGGCGAGTGGTTCAACAAGTCAATCATCGTACTACGTGGGATACGCCAGCGACGGTTCTGACTGAGATAGATTTGCTGCACGATGATAGCTCGTCAAACTTCTCGCTGTTTGTTGATCATGGCAATTTTGAACACATTACTATGCAGCGGGTCGACAATGATGCCATTCAATTGGATCATCTTGCAGTGAGAGCGTCATCGTCGAATGTTAGTGGAGATGAATATAATTTTATTAACGATGAGGAGGTGGATAATGAGGACGAGGACGAGGACGAGGACGATGACGATGAGGGCGATGATGGAGGTGAGGTTGAGGCATCTGACACGGAGACAGACTGCGACACTGTCGAATATGACGATAATGCTGATAGAAGCAATGATAGTGACGACGATTGATCAAACAACACTTTGTAATCTTGTACTCTATTTTTAGTAGAATTTTCGTTATTAAATAAAAAATGACCAATCATTTATCTATTTTTTTAATTAAATTAAACAAATAATAATGATAACGTAATTTATTTAGTTCTTTGTTATTAAATAAAAATTTAGACATCAATTATCTAATTTTGTTATTTTAATCAAAGAAAATATTACAATAACGTCATTTAATTTTGAACAATTTCGTACTAATTGTCTGTATTAAACATTAACTGAAAATGAAATTGTGGCGCCATCTAAAGAGACGAAATTAGTGTTCTCTATAGATAAGGAAAAATTGAAATTCGCGCATTTACAATTCAGCACTTTAGATAACCTGGAAATTGGTTTAAGAATTCGAGAAATTGACAACTCAAGTGACTCCGTGTCAACTTGGCCAAATATACAAGACCCGACCCAATCTGTTTAGGCAAATTTGTTTGCCACTTCGACGCTTCGGGAGCAACGCCCCCGGAACGGGGATCAACCTGCCCGGTCAGGTCGCGGGGGTCGAGGGGGCAGCGCCCCCCGTGGGGATTCGGGGACAACGCCCCCGAAACGGAGATCGACCTGCCCGGTCAGGTCGCGGGGTTGAGGGAGCAGCGCCCCTCGTGGGGACTAGGGGGCAACGCCCCCGAAAGAGAATTCAAATTTCTCTGCATGTGTTGAAGGGCATCTCGAAACCAAATCGAATGAATGAGAAATTACGGAAAATGTGGAATTCGGGTCAAATTTTTTACCATGCGATCGCATGGTTTTATTATCATGCGATCGCAAATGGCTGAATTTTTCAGCAGAATGTTTTTCCTTCATACAATGCGATCGCAAGTAACAAATCCATGCGATCGCATGGCTTTACGAACAGATGCCCCAACAATTTTTTTGACCTTGCGATCGCATGGGTTTATTATCATGCGATCGCAAATAGCTGAATTTTTCAGTAGAATGTTTTTCCTTCATACCATGCGATCGCAAGTAACAAATCTATGCGATCGCATGGCTTTACGAACAGATGCCCCAACAATTTTTTTGACCTTGCGATCGCATGGGTTTATTATCATGCGATCGCAAATGACTGAATTTTTCAGCAGAATGTTTTTCGTTCATACCATGCGATCGCAGGTAACAAATCCATGCGATCGCATGGCTTTAAGAACAGATGCCCCAACTTTTTTTTCGTGTTTTTAATGTATAGGGACGACTGTAGTCGTCCCTTTAGAACCCTAAAATTTACAAAATGTAAACATCCCGCATAATCCTCATATATCATTATTTCCCTCCAATTTCTCACTCTTTTGCACCAGCTGAACTTTTGGCTCCGAAACCCCCAAATAATCTCTTCAATCTTGTCCCTCAAACCAAACCCTCCCTCAACAATCATCTCCAATCTCTACTCACCACCTCAATCTATCACCCTAAAACCATATAAAAGACGCGGGTTCATGATTTCATGCCAAACATTTGATGGGCGGAAAATATTGCAGCCTCCCGACGTTTGGATTCCAGCAACACGTTAGTTTCTCATCGGACTTCTCTTGAGGAAGAATTCATGCTTTTGGTTCATGTTTATTTTGGTTATTGTTCAATAACTAATGCAATTAATGAAGTTAGTTTTTGTAACTAATTTTATAGGATATGTTTCTTCCCTACTGCTGTACTTGATGAATTTATTATCCGTTACAATTCTCAGACATTTTCTCTTCTTCTCTGTTATAGAAGCAGTCTTTTTATCATTCATTTTCATTAGTGTTCAATATGCAATTAACATATTAATAGTTGAAAGATGTTCATTGGTTGGTTTAAATGAATTTTTATTCATTTTTGCCTTCTCTTCGCTCTGAGCCCGTGCCCTATTCTGCTTCTTTGTTGGACTGCAAACATCCTTGTTTAGTTTGGAGTATTCAGAATTGGACAAAGTTTTGACATGTTTATTTATTATTAAGTTCAGATTTAGGCTGTATTGGATAGTGGCACAAGTAAGTTCGATTTTGAACAACTAAATACATATATCATCTTTGCAACAAATGTTCAGAAATGTATGTCATTTCAGTACGTTTATTTTGGTACATTATTAAATATTCAAGTATACTATGTCATATGTTAGAATTAATTTCCATTATTGTTCTGCTTTTTTTTTGTGTAATGATGTTTTGTTTGTGTGATTTTTATGTCTTTTTGGAATATTTGTATAATGTAATATGTTGTTAAGTGGTTTGTAATAAATAAAAGTTGAATTACTTCTTAAACAATTTTAACATTGTATGAAATGAGGTAGGCTCGACTCGATGGTGTTATTTCTCTGTACATCATAGATTAATTTTGAGTTTTATTATCTATTTATTATTATGCATCAATGCAATGTTGAAGTCTTTTAATATTAAATATTCAAGTATACTATGTCATATGTTAGAATTGAATAAGAAGAAGATTGAGAATGAATGATTGGCATTTGAACTTAAATTCCTTGAAACAAATGATTGTCGCAACTGATATCTATGTCATATGTTAGAATTAATTTGTTTTGGGACGGTCATATGAAGTCCTATTGGATGTCTGAGGGTCTTGGCTCGACAACTTTGTTTAGGTTGGACTAGCTCTCAACTAGATGTCATTAAGTGATGGTTTAAATGAATATCTCAATATCAATTTGTTTTAGTGAGTCTATCATCTCTACTCGTTCAAGAAATTTGTAATCGATATGTTTAAATGTTTGTACCATATAGTTAGATGATTTGCAATTAACCATATAGGAAAACTTTGGCTTGTCATTGCCAACGCTTGGTTGTCTGACTGAAAAGGTAGTGTAAATACTTCTGCAAAGCTTCATGGCATGCTTCATTTTGCCAAGAGAGTTGGTTTTTCGAAATTTTGCTCCCGATTGACCTCTCTGTACTGTGCTTCTCTTCTGCATCCTTGCTTGGCAGTCCAGAAAATGTTCCTTGTTGGTTCTTGCTTGTTTTTAGGGAACTTTAATGATTATGAATAGGTAAGTGGGTAGAGCTTGAATTTATGGAAGAAATTTGGTGCTCGTACATTTCTTCCTTTTTTTATTTATTTATTTTTTTTGGGGGTGGGGATTGGAGTGTTGTTATGAGTTTATAAACACACTTGCTTATAAACAAGAAATCCTAATCCATTTTGTCATGTTATTCTAACCTTATTAATTATTAACCCAAATCAGGCGTTAATAGTCAATCTTGATAACACTCTAGCCGTGCTAATAAATAATTTATACCAAACATTTATGCTATGTTCAAGACTTCAAAAGTTTAGTTTTAGTCCTTTCAATGACTCTTTGTCGCGACCTCATTGGCACAAGGGTATGGCCTCTCTCTCTCTAAATCATCTATCTATGGCTCGGTAGAGTAGAGAAAAAGACAGTTCATTATTTTATGTGTTGGGGCTGCGAAAGGAAGATCTGTTAATGCACTTGAATGAGTATATATATGGTACCATATAGGAAAAAGATAAAAACTGTAAAACAATAAATTTTGATATTATTAATTTGAGTTCATTATAGTTTAAGAATCTTTGTTTTGAACATTGAGGCCCCATAGGAACAACTAAGAACACTTTATCACGTTGTTTATTAATTTCCTAGGAGTGCATTGTGCTGAAAGTGCTAACTCATCTAATTTACTCACATATGCCATCTTTTCTAAAGATGGTTAAATTCTGTACATGCATTTTGAAGCTATGATAGTTGCCTGATCATTTTTTTTGTTGTATTGAGACAGGAGATTTCAAAGCTTCTTGTTAAGTAGGACTTATTGAAGCTAAGAACGTGATACAATGGCCGATGTATTAAACCATGGAGGGGATGGTGGAGATGAGCCTCCACATCAGCATGCAAATAGGCTACAAGCGGACTGCCAGACAGGTAAGATAATTTTTTGGCAGTAAATAGTGTGTATTCTAAGTGATTTACATATTGAAACATTTTTTTTTGTGAATTCGTAGCGCCTGCAGCTAAAAAACGGGGCCCTTCAAGATCGTTACATCTTGTTAAACTATTCCAGTCTAACGGAAAAAAACCACTCCCCATAGATTTTGATACACAAGAGGGGACCTATTTACCTACAGGAGAGAATCAAAAATACGTATCGAGGGTTGTAGGGACACATGTGAGACAATTTGTGCACCCCTACTTCGATAGATGGGCAAATGTTCCAGAGGAACAAAAAGCCCGTGCCACGGGCTGCGTATACGTAAGTGAATTAGCTGTCATTTTATACCTTAAGTACTTTTAATAAAGTCTAACTTCAATGACTTAAACAAGATTGATTTGCTATAGGAATTCTTCGACGTCAATCCAAGGCGTTACTCCAAGGCTGATTACAAGCTCATTGTAGACGGTATCGAATATACAGCGGCCCGGCGATTTCGTCAGTACAAGGCCAATGTGAATGCATACATAAGAGATAAGGGTACTGCCGTACCTTACCGTGGCCTGACGGCGGATGTATGGGAAAAGTGCATAGAGCGCTCATCGAGTCAAAAATTTAAGGTAAGCACAATTCATTGAATTTAATTAAATGAATTTCCATTAAATATTAATATTAACATTGTATTCATTTCAATTAATTTTTTATAGGATATTTCAATGACGAAAAAAGTGAACAGGGAAAAAATAAATTATACTAGCCTGCAGGGGTCAAAAACTATAGTTGCTACGCGTTTTGATATGGTAACATATATTATTTTTCATCCATAATTTCATTTTTAAATTATGGAATACGTTTGAGTTATTCATTTAATACTGCATACTTATACAGCGGGACCACCAGAGGAGTGGCCGAGTGTCATTGAAACTTTCAAAGTCAACCATCAAAGAAATGGCGAGTGGGTGAACGAAAGGGATGCGCAAGATTATGTACGTAAAAGTTATTACAAAGTGATGTATTACTGTTAAATTTTTGAGTTTCACATTTAATTGACAAATATTTGAAATTTGATTATTTAAGGAAAAAATGGTGGAGGAACAGGAAGAGCAAACGCATCAAGCTAGCTCAAGCGGCGTGGCAGTTAACGAGCACGACGTTGTTCTTAAGGTCCTAGGAGAGAGGAGGGGACACCGACGCGCAGTTGGACGGGTTCTGAGGGGCACTTCCCGCTCTCACTCGTCCACTACGACATTGCGGGACCAACCCAGTTCCAGTCAATCTACTCAGGCAACCAATGCATTAAAGTACAAAATGGAGACATACATGCATCAAATGAATGAATTTATGACACTTTTAACGAGTAATTTGCAAGCTGTCATGCCAGGAATTCAACTGCCGACACCGCCACCACCACCTCCCTTGTCGCCTATGCATGAAGAAGAGTTAGATTCTTTGAACGACGAAGATTATTTATCTGATCTTTAGTCTTCATTTGACTAACTATTTTTAGTTGTACATACTTTTGTTTTGTACATTATGGTTATTTTGTGTTGGAAGTTTTTGTTTTTGTGCATAGTTTTTTATGATGTTTTAGGAACAATTTGTTTTTGTGTAAAAATATGATAATATAATTAATATTATTTCAGTTGTTTTTAAATATTTTATTTAATATTTCTATTAAGTCATTGTTAATAAATAATTTGAATTAGTATTGAAAGTGTAATAATTACTAGAATTAATAAATTTGAAAAAAAAAATAATTAATATTTTTCTATAGATATTGGGACGATAATAGTCGTCCCAATAGTTTGTCCCCGTAGATATTTTTCTATTGAGACGACAACAGTCGTCTCAATAGTTTAACATATTGGGACGACAATAGTCGTCCCAATAGTTTAACCTATAGAAACGACATAGTGTCGTCCCAATAGTTTAACCTATTGGGACGACTATTGTCGTCTCAATAGATTAACCTATAGAGACGACAATAGTGTCGTCCCAATAGTTTAACCTATTGGGACGACTATTGTCGTCCCAATAGATTAACCTATAGAGACGACACTATTGTCGTCCCAATCGATTAACCTATTGAGACGACTATTGTCGTCCCAATAGTTTAACCTATAGAGACGACAATAGTGTCATCTCAATAGTTTAATCTATTGGGACGACAATAGTCGTCTCAATAGTTTTTTGAGACCTACTATTCACTTTGGAAATGGGACATAAAGGGATGACAAATGTCGTCCATATAGATTAAACATATATTGGGACGACAATTTGTCGTCTCAATAAATAAGTTGAAACGAATATTTAGACGAAAGTAAGGGCTATAGGGACGATAAATGTCGTCGCTATAAATCGTGAATATATTGGGACGACTATTATCGTCTCTGTTGACTTACTAGGACGGGCTTATTGGGACGATCATTAGGGACGACTATGTCGTCCCTGTAGTCCTTTAGCGACGACATATCCACCTATAGGGACGACAAAAGTTGTCCCTATAGCTCCTTTTTCTTGTAGTGTAATCTTCGTCATTTCTAATGTCGAAGAGTCTGTGTATATATAGGCATGATTTTAGGGCTTCAAAATTGTGTACAAAGGTGTCTAAACACCCCAAGGAAATTTACCAAAATCTGGTACAGCAGGCAAAATTGAACCTCTCGCTCGAGCACTGAACAGCTAGTCATTGCTCAAGCGAGGCAGCTACTGCCATTCTAGATTTAGCTATGGGAACTTACCCTTAAATACTTGAAACAATAACAAAAAGTGTTAGTTAAGAAGTCGAGATAAGTGAATAAATTATACTTATCAGACACAATGTAAGAATTTACATGCGATATGGCCTTTTGTTACACCGAATCAAATCAGACCAAATTGAACTTAAATTACACCTTGTAAATTTAATGTGACAAAGTATCTAGTGCAAGGACAAGGAAAAAAAATGTAAGACATATATTTGTTCTACACGGGACGGAGGGAAAGGGGTGTGGGGCCTCCAAGGTTTTTTATTTTTATTTTTTATACTTTTTAAATTTTATTTTTTATAAAATAAATTATTTAGGGGAACACTATACACCTCAAATTCTTCATATTTTTATATTTAATTATACGAGCAAGAAAAGTCAAATTGAAGACTTCGAAACAGTACTAATAACCTACCTCTACGAGTGAAAATATATAGCACAAAAATAATCTGAAGAAGTTACTCCAAAATGAGAATTCAAAGACAAAAAATTGGTATAGACACTAAAATATTAAGAGAAAATTGTCTTTAAGTCATTCATATGGCATTTTCTTCAATTTAGGTCCAAACAGTTTTCAAAATTGCCATTAAATCACACTTTTCATTTATTATTTTAAATAAATAATTCAGAAATATTCAGCCAAATACAACTACCCTTATAATGTAAATTTAGGCATATCATGTTAGATGTGGTATTCCCATTTGGCCACTATCTCTTTTATATATATATATATATATATATATACTAATTTCTGATACGTGCGTTGCACGTAAGCATTGCATGAATATATACATACACAACAAAAAAATATTAAATATATAATATGTAAATAATAAATATGAAAAACATATTTTTGAATATACTATTTAATACAAGTAATTAAGTAAAATGTTAAAATTCTTTCAACCAAATAAACACATAATTTGTAAAAAAAAATTAAATAACTCGTACAAAAAAAATTAAATAACTAAGATTTGTAAACGACATTTGGATGTTGGTAAAATGAAGTGGTAAAGTGACTATTTTTATATTTTTATTTAATTGCACCACTTCGAGAATTTGAATTGGACCAAATCCTCATTCTTCAAACTCAGGTCCAATTTTTTCAACTTTTGTACTAATGACCCAAAAGTCAAATATCAAAGAATTGTGTACAATTTGCTTATAACATCAAAAAAAAAAAAAAGATTGGTGAAAAATTGAATGAAAATCTAGACAAATATGTGAATAGTAAAAGAAAAAAATAATTTGTAATGTGTATAATTTGCTTATAAGATAAAATAAAAAAAAAAGATCGGTAAAAAATTGAATGAAAATGTGAAAGAAAAACAAATAAGGAAACAAACTAAAGGGAAATGGGTTAAAGCCCACATACCACAATTGATGGGGAAAAAGAGTTTGAAATGGGCTAAAGCCCCGGTACTACAATTGATTTAAAAAAAAAAAAAAAAAAAAATTTGGTGCCTTCTTGTCGAGCTTCTTCTCGTCGAGTAACTGGACAAGAAAGAAAAAAATGGTTCTTCTTGTCGAGTAACTCGACAAGAAAAAGGAAAAAAAAAGTTGTTCTTGTTGAGTTACTTGACAAGAACAAAAAAAAAAAAAAAAAGTTTTTCTTGTCGAGTTACTCGACAAGAATAACAACCAAAAAAAAAAAAGAAATTGTTCTTGTCGAATTACTCGACAAGAAAATCAAAAAAAAAAAAAAAAAAAAGAATTGTTCAAAAAAAAAAAATTTGTTCTTACAACAAGAACAAAAAAAAAAATATATTTGTTCTTACTCAACAAGAACACCAAAAAAAAAAAAAAAACAATTGTTATGTGTTCGACAAGCACAACAAAAAAAATAACTAGTGATTGTGGAGTTAATCGACAAGAACACAAAAAAAAAATTGTTGTGTGCTCGATAAGCATAAAAACCAACCGACTGGCAGAGCGTAAATGAACGGTCAAGAAGAAAGTAAACTGACTTCTATTTTGTGTCATATCAGTGCTACTTGGATCCTTGAATAAAGGCCTTTGAAGAGAAAGAAACAAAGCAGTGGGTTCACCCATTTGTGTTCCATGTAGAACCTGAAGAGCAGTCTACACATCAGTAACTCAGAGAAGTTCTTGCCCTTTTGGACCAATACACAAGAAAAATTCTGGTTCCACATTAGGCAAGGGGACTTGTGGATTTGAGATTAAGGCTTGTTAGAGCTGAGTAAAATTAAACAAGATAATTAAAAACCAATTCCTTAACTATTGTATACCAAACATTCATTGAGTAAAATATAAGAGGGGCCCAAATTTAAGTAGGAAGGATGTACCAAGCCACTGTCAACTTCTTTCAGTTTATAGCAAGCATCCATAGCTTCATGGAGTAGATTAAACAGAAAGTGTCAATATAGGTTGGTATATAACCACCTGAAAGAAGTGTTGTCGGATCAAGTAAGTATTTTTTGTAAATGACCAATAGCTCCACATAATGAATACTTATTGGTGAGTAACATAGTCAGTAGACCATCATATTTCATACAAAAATAAATTAGTTCATTGGTGATATCAAAGAGTTAATCATCTTATACTCATGTACTTGGCAAACAAGACTTCAAAAAAGCACAAACAAAATAAAATTAATTGTATCGGAATCTTATTTTCACATAGATAAAGTCATTTTGTATTTCTTATATTGTATTAAAAAAGGTAGCTTGAAATTGAAATGAATGATGAAAGAAGATTTACATAGTTGACCTCAAATTTATATGGACAAGGCTTAACTTCTTGTAGCTGATCACACGGCGTTTAAAGCATTATAGAATTATTGCGTAATTAAGCAACATAGGCAGAAACTATGACAAGAATTCAACTCTTGACCAAATGAAAACCATTTAGTGAAAACTTCAAGTAGTAACACAACGATGACATGAATTCCTCAATCTAAAAAAAGAAACAATAGATGCTTAATGCATGATAATCAAATAATAAAAGAAACAGGTTTATGGAAAATCCAAACAAGTAGATGAAATAAGCAAAAATTTTAAAGCAACATACTTGTACATTGAGACAATAGCCGCCGCAACAATGCAGAATTTTGTACCAATTAGAACATACTCAAACCGAAAAGTCCAGAAATATCCTCAATTCGACGGAACGAGCAAAAAATTGAAAGAACCAATATACCTGTAAAATGAGGAAACAGCCGCATCAGTGCGATTTCTGTACTCATTAGAACATTCTCAAATCCGAAAGTCCAAAAATGTTTTCAATTGAACAGAACAAACAAGAAATTGAAAGGTTGGAACGAATCTACGAGAATTTTAAATCTTCTACAATCGAACAAAAAACAAACAATTTTAGTGTTGAAGCTTTTTCGAAACAGAAAACAATAGTAACTTAGTGGTCTGTGTTCTCAAGGAAGAAGAAATTAACACGAAAAATAGCGACAAACATAGAGGACCAACGACAGAAATCAAGGTTGAGTTGTGCTTAGGACTTTTTTGATGAGAGAGATAAGGGTTTTTTGGGTGAAATGCTGGACAAAGTAAAAAATTGCGGCTGTCTACATTGTCAAAACGGTGGCGTATTGGACGAAAAAACTAGAATAATAAATTTAAGACTCTTATATTATTCTAAGGATATATATATATACCCCCCTCCTCTCTCTCTCTCTCTCTCTCTCTCATACATACATACATACATATATATATATATATATATATATATATATATATATACTGTCAAAATTCATTATCACTTAAATGCATAGGTGTGTGAGGTTAGTTTGGTTGGAGCCAGTACATATAAAGACATCCATTTCTCTCTCTAACAATGCTTTGCTTTCTCTTTCTATATTTTTCACCGTTGTTTTTTTATTTTTCTTGATCGACGCAGGGATTTGTTTGCTTTCTCTCTTTATATTTATAAATTCACTTTTTTCACAAAATCTAGTTTAGATTTGGGTGGAAACGAGAGAAAATAAGTCAAATTTTTAAAAAAATTGAATTAATATATTTCAAAAAATGTCCAATTCCGATGGCATCCCACTATTGGGTTATTCGAATCAAGTTGCGATAATTTTTTTTATCCCTGATGAATTTGTTTTTATTATATGATTATGTTAGTTTTATTGTTAGTTTGTATCTATTGATCCCATGTTTTGTGATTTGATAATATTTTATGTATAACAATATTTTATTTGTATGCAAGTTTGTATAATATCAATAATATTAAAATAATTCTTTTTCTAGCTAATAGTTACATACAAATTATTACCCTCGTTGTTTTATGTACAACAGTATACACTATAACATTATAGAAGAACTATATCATAGGTAACACAGTATCTTAAGAAAACGGTATTATGCATATCTTTGGAGGCAAAATATGATTTTATAGTGTACATTATTGTTCGAATATAATTTTCTTTCACATACGATGCCATTATATGATACTGTTAGTGATATTATTATTTTTGTACATGTTTGTATCCATTTAATCTCATATTTTTTTGATTTAATATTATTTTATGTATAACAATATACAATATTAGTATCATTAAAATAATTCTTTTTCTAGCTAGTAGTTAGATGCAAATTCTTACACTCGTTGTTTTATTTGTAACAATATAACAATATACAATAACATAGAAGAACAGTATTATAGGTAGTACAATATCTTAATAAAATAGTATCATGCATATTTTGGAGGCAAAATATAATTGTTTAACAATTAATAAACCATAACTCGAAATAAATATTTTTATGGAGTACGTTACTATTCTAAAATAATTTTGTTTCAGGTATTGTTACGATGTCATTATACGATTCTATTAGTAATATTATTATTTGTGTACATGTTTGTATCTATTGAGTCCCATGTTTTTCTAATTTGATACTATTTTATGTGTAACAGTATACATTATAAGTATGATTAAAATAATTTTTTTCCTAGCTAGTAGTTAGATGCAAATTCTTACCATTGTTGTTTTATGTATATAAGTATACTTTATCATAGGTAGCACAATATCTTAAAAAATAGTATCATGTATGTCTTGGAGGTAAAATATGATTGTTTAATAATACACTGACAAGTTTTTTATGGTGTATATTGTTGTTCTAATATGATTTTCTTTCAGGTATTGTTACGATGTCATTATATAATTCTGTTAGTGATATTATTATTTGTGTACATGTTTGTATTAATTGAGGTTCTGTTTTTCCTGATTTGATACAGTTCATGTATAACACAGTATACATTATCAGTATCGTTGCTACTGTGTTCAATAAGTTTTTTATAGAATAGGTTGATGTTCTAATATAATTTTCTTTTAAGTATTGTTATGATGTTATTAGAGGATTTTGTTGGTAATATTATTATTTCATGTACATGTTTGTTTCTATTGTCGTTTGTCTTCATCGATGAAGAGATAACTTGAAAGTTCTAAATAGAGACGGATAGATCAAAAGATGAGCAAGTATGAATGATACGATGTGGAATGTGTGAAAAGTTGGATAATCACAATGAAGAGACTTGTAAAGAGCCATTGACCTAAGATTTGAACTGAACGTTATTGTTAAGTAATTCATGAGAATAATGTTTATGTGAAGAAACTGAGTGATACTGTTTTGAATTTAATAGAGATATTTTTTATATTTTATATTGCACATAATTGTTAATGATTTTTCTTGTATTAATGAATTATGATACTGTTTATTGTATAATATCGTATAAAGATGACAGTATACAACATATGTAAAGAAATTTAAGCACGAATTTTTAATGTAATGTGAAATAAATATGAAGTAGTGAAAAAAATACTATTTCTACATAAATTAGAGAAAATGTTCTAATATAATGCAAAATAAGTATGAAACAATGGATTTAAATATGAAAAAAGATAAAGAAAGAGAGAGGTTAAACATGAAATATTAGATTTTATAATTACACGGGGCATAAATGTATTTTTGCTTGACTATGTGACTTAAACCAAAGAAATTTTATATAAATATACTACTATTTAAAAATAATTACATAAAAACATATGTGTACCATAAATTTCAAATATACTGAGTTGGCCTTTTTTTTATTTAATTAGTAATTTTATTTTTTATTACATTATATGCCATAACTGAAAACTAATTAATAGCGGGTTATTGTAATTCAAAATTACAGAATATTTAATTATGGGAAAATGTTACAATCATCCAAATATAATTTTGATATATATGTTTTAAAAAAAAAAATTCTCTATCTTCACACACACAAAAATTTTGACATTAACCACTTATAATCATCAACACAAGCAGTTAACATAATATGGCAAGAACCAAAAATCTCAACAAGTTCACATTTGTAATAGTTCGTGCTACATATAGTAAAACTCGTAATAATAACATTTACAACGTTTTATAATACATAAGATTTGTATCACTTCATGTTACATACCATTTGTCACATACTGTTACAACAAAATCACATAACATAACATAGCAAAACTCAAAAATCTCATCAAGATCATATTTGTAACAGTTCGTGTTACAAATAAAAAAGTTCATGATAATAATTGTAGCATGCTATGATATATAACATTTGTGGCAAAATGTCAATCTTACACAATTAGTTAACATAATACGACAAGAATAAGAGATTACACATGAGTACATTTGTTACAATTGTGATACACATGGTACTATCAATTGAAATACATAAATTCACAATTGTGACACATCATGATATATATGGTACTATCGATTGTAACATATAAATTCAAAATTGTTTGATTTCGTTGTACCAGACCTTTGATTTTTTAAGATTATTTTGGTGTTGAATATTTGCTGCGCCGACGAAAAAGACAATGGAGGAAATTCTGACAAATACAACAATCGAAATTTTTTTGAATATTTGTTCTTCGATTTTTGAGCTTCAACCTCCTGATGAAGACGACAATGGAGGAAATTCGATTATATTGAAGACACCTGTGATTTTGGTACTCTATTAAAAAAAAAAAAATGGTTGCAATCTTGAATTTTGAGAGCTAAGTTATAAGATCGTCGAAATTGATTTTCATATTTATCAAACTACTTTAATTTAATTTATTATAAAATATAAAATAATATGTAATATTTTTAAGATCAAATGACAATATTTGAAATATTATAATTATTTCTAAATATTCAAGTATAGGGTATAATTTCCTCTTAAACTAATTAAAAATAAATAGTCCATTTAGGTCTACTAAAGCCTAAGTTTATTAAAGCCCATTTGTGCTAAAAGAAGCCAACATAGGAAGCCCATTCCGTTTTTCAAAACCCATAATTCTATTCTAATATTAATTTGAATATAAGAAAATGGTGGTTATAAAATTTCTTTATAAATAGAATATTAAGTCTAGAGAAATAAGGACCCGTTTGACTGTACTATTTTTCATGGAAAATATCACATTCGAGAAAAATAATATCACATTAGAAAAAAATATTTTCCTACTTTGGTTGTTTGATACAAGGTGGAAAAGGAAAATGAATTCTTTGATATAATCATTTGAAGCATGAATTTGACCATTTTGGTGGAAAATATTTTCTCACAATTTTGGTGGTTTTTATTTTCCTTTTTACATGAATTTTTTTTTTCTATCCTTTCCAATCAAACACACCCTTATCTAGTAAAAAAATACATAAGTCCAAAAAAAAATCAGTTGACGAAAAAATCTAAGGTCCGAGGAAGGAAGAGAAAGAAGAAAAATAGAATGAATTTTTTAAAGTCCAAATCCGAAAATTTCAAGAAAATCAAAACAAAGTCAAGTCAAGTTTTGAAGATCAAAGTCTTATTCAAATCAAAGCCAACTCAACTCCAAGTCATGAAAATTGGAGAAAATCAAGTTTTCAATAATCCTTGAAGTATAAGAATCAAGCCATGTTACCCTTCGTCTTCAACACTCGAATCGCTAATTAGATGATTGTTCAACTCGCAGTCACAAAATGATCAATCCACTTTATATTTCTAAAATATTTAATTTTTAATAATTTCGGTATTTCTAATACACAAATTTTATATAGAATGAAATTATTAAATTCATTTCTAGCAAAAGACTAATAACACTGTCACTAACAATACATACCTTCTCAGGGCAAATTAAAATGCACAGATGTTTTCAGAAGCATATTGCAACTGAAAGAAGATGGCCTATTATTTTCAAGGCACACAATAATCTTTTTTCTTCCACTTACAACAACTTAAGTGCAGGATTTTGCTTATTTTATTCTCTCTTTTCTCTCACTCATAATAAGTAGAAATTAGAGAAAACTTGTAGTACTCTCAGAATATGAAATTCAATACTCCCTGTCACTATTTAATTGATATGTGTATATTTGAGTTTCAATTAAACAGTGAATTTCAGTTATTCAATACACTTATCCATTAAATACTGGCAAGGAGTACTGAGTACTCTATATTCCAGGAATACTAAAAATAAAATCATAGAAACGAGAAAACTTCTAATACTCTCGAAGTATGAAACTCAATACTCACTATCACTATTAAATTGACATGTGTATATTTGAATCACAATTACACATTAGGTCCCAATTTAATCACATGTGCATTAATGAGTATCAAAACTCTCTCTTTCATCTTCATATTTTTTATTTTATTTTACTCTCATAGTTCAAGTGGAAGTACATCTAAAGCCAAAAGGCACTCGCATATGGCTTTGTGGGTTCTCTAGTCTACAAATCTTAAACCTCCAGTTCTCCACTATGCATTGCTCACACTGTCATTCTCCTTCACATCACACCACTTCTGTGTGTGTTTGTGTGTGCGAGTGGCATGCGCGTGCTTTTACACTTTACGCGTGTGTTCACACATGTATGTCTATATACTATGATTAAGTTGTATAAAGCTTGGTGGCATGATTTGATATTTACGAGTCATCACTGGTTATTTATCAATGAAATAAACAAGTTACTTATTTAAAAAATTTACTCTTAATTTTTAATTTATATTTATTATCTTTTTTTTTTCCTTTACAAGTAAATAAAGTTAATATTTAGGAAATAAAAAATTGCTTAAAAGTGTCAAACTTCTTGTTAGCAAGCATTTTACATGTAAGCGCTAGAACTAGGATTTTATTTTTTTTGGGTGTGTGTGTGTGTGTGTGTGTTGGGGGGGGGGGGGGGGGGGGTTTACACCATTTCATTGGGAGTGAAAAAGAAAAAAAGAAAAGGAATATTAAGATAGATATAACAATATTTGAGGGAGATCTCTAACATGTTTCTTTATTGTGGTGTCTAATCTATGATATGATCATTGATTCAATTCCAAAATTTGTTAAAAAGAAATCACAACTTTTTTTTTTTTTTCATTTTCCAACGAACAAAATCATTACTAATTGAGATGGCATTCCACTTGTAAATATCAACAAGTGAAATTCATTATATTAGGAAAACTTTTAATCACTAAAATGAAATAGATATGTCAAAAAATAACATTTGATGACGGTTGAAATAAAAGAGTAAAACAATAATTTCTTTTTAAAAAGTTATAAAATAGGGTCTGAATTTTCATCGTCAATGTCACTTTTTTTAGTGAGAAATGGCTTACGACTGTTGATTAAGAGAGATTCCTATATTTATATTAGTTTAAAATCATTCTAAACTTACAATCTTGATCATCATCATCATCATTAATTAATTAATCATGTTTACTTTTTGGAAGATGGGTTTCTTGAAGATAATTGAACTGATGTCAGTTAGAAAAACATCTTCTTATCCCCCTTTGTCTTCATATAAGAAAGTAGATGTCCACTATTTAATGGATTTCCACTCAATTGAAGCAAATTGATCATAAAGATTGAGTTTGTTTTCTTTATTAGTTGTAGATGTGGACATGCAAGGAAAAGTTCAAAGTTGTACTTGGGATTTTGTTACTTTAATTTAGTAACTAAGTATATTTTTGACAGTGCTGAAATTATTTTTTATATGTTTATGAATTGTGGATCCTACAAAACATGTAGATAAAATATATTATTACAGCTTGGATTTGGCGAGAATGCCACGTCTATTGGCAGACCCAGCAAAGGCCCCTCAAGCATTTGTTGGACTCTTACGTGACAGTCACAGCCCCACATGACATTAAATGTCCTTCCGTACCCTCGGCTCTACTCTACTGAGCAAACCTCGAGGGTGCCTCCGTAGCCACAAAAAAGTCCCCAAGACAAATCCAACATCATAGGCGTAATCTCAACCACAATTGAAAAACTAATCTGGGAAATATCACTCTTGGTTAATAAGACAACTCCACAAAGAAACTCCATGTCAATCTCTAAAAATCAGCAGTGCAATCTTAAAGATTGACAATGATAAGGGACGAAATCATAGGGATCATAGTCAATCCTAAATCAACCTTATCCTCACAAGAAAAGAGAGTTAAATCAAGTAACTAATTGATTGCCGTCCTTTACTAGGGTGTTCTCTCTATAAAAGCTCGGCTCTCTTTCATTCAAAGGTAAGTATTATTTTCTATCATAAACTTTGGTCAAATTTCTACTTGTTTGTCTCTCTCACACATAAAACCCCCCCATATCATCCCGTATCGGCAATTGATTTGACTGTCGGAGTGCCAACGGTAGCCGACCCCTTTTTATTCGGTGACCTAATTAGTGCTTAACGATTGTCCTAAACACAAGCTAGCAGAGAAGTGGCTGGAGATGTGTTGACACGTAAATAATGTATTTTTGGAGGAACTCCATATATGTTTTATTAATTTGACCAATTTAAATTATAATTTAAGCGGATGTTTGAGAGTGTTGAAATTATTTTTTAAGTGCTTATAAGTTGTTGATTCTATAGAATACGTAAATAATAAATAAATAATAAATTGTGGGTCTTACAAAATATGTTTAATTAATTTGACCAACTTAAATTATAATTTAAGCTTAGCCAAATATGCGGTTACACATTATGTAGTGCATGCAAGGCTAGAGGTCATCAAATTATCAATTTGGCAAAATGACTTTAATTATAGTGTATTTGACACATTAGATTGAATTATAATTTGTATCATAAATAAATTTGATAATTTTTATGTTATATTGTATCTTCTCTTAATATTGTAACTATTTATTAAGTGTTTTTCATAGTTTAGTGTCCTGGCTTGTTATGTCTATGGATACAATGAATACTCAAGTGTAAAATAATATATAAGAGGTATAGTTTATTTGTTTTTAAATTATTATTTGTTCAAAATTCATTTTCAACTACATATTTCACTTAATGATATAGTATCAAAACCTCTTGTGCACATGAATAATTGAAAATCCCATTTTTTCCCCCAAATTATCAATCGTTTCTAGTTGGTGATTAATGTTTTCTTTACGTAATTTATATTTTTTTCCTTCTAATAATGGAATAATCTTGTCCCTTTTGCTCATTAATAAAGCTTAATAGAATCAACATTGGATAAATTTTGTTAGTTGAAATTATACTTTCACTTTAGTATCAATCAGTTAATTGTACTTCAATTTTATTCAACCAGATAATTAAACTTTAATTAGATTTCATTCGAGTAACTAAACTTTAATTTGATTTCAATTAAAGTAACTTCGTGTAATTCCACTTACAAAATTCGATGACGTGACAGTTAATAAATAATGGTCAATATACATAATTGTTAGTTGTTGTTATGAAATAAGTATAATTTCAGTGAAATTAATTGCATCCATCATTTATTGATTGCCTATCATTGATTTCCGTCATTTCAATTGACAGAATTGGATGGAGTTATCTGTTGAAATCAAAGTATAGTTATCCGATTGAACAAAATTGAAATATAGTTATTTTTTTACACCAGAGTGAAAGTATAGTTATTGCGAATAAAATTTGCTCATAAAAATTGGTCAATTTCAAGGATTAACATGTATTCTCTATTCTCTATTTTTCTTTGTTACTTCAATGTGTTTTCCAATGTTATAAGAGTCATACCTGATCGATCGGTTCTACTCAAAAAATCAGAAAGTGGTTTGATTTGAGAACCATTCCGGTTAACTAGCAAAAAGCAAAAGTTCAAAAATCAGTAAGAAAAACCAATAAATTAGTTAGTAATTCACCATGAGTGCACCTTGTTGATCCCTTGATCGTATATAATAATTTGAAAAAACAATTGTGAACCCTTTATTGATTCCAGTAACAATTGTGTATTATTATTAATAATTTGTGCACCTTGTCACATCAGTTGTCAGTGTTTTAAAAGTCGTAAAACGTGGTTAAGTGTGGAAGTCGAATTTCACGTTTTTCGAACTTAGGCGAAGGCAGGACAAGGGCGAGATGAGAGCGAAACGTGAAGTGTGACTAGGCGTGGAGCTTAGGCGCCGCTTAAACGAGTTTTTTAGAACAATGTCAGTTGTAATGTTCTCTTTCTAGATAGATGAAAAATTAAAGATAAATACATGTTGACTACTACGAGATCACTCTTTTTATTCTGAAGTGACAAGAATCGTACTATTCGAACCTATCTTTCTATTTTTTTGGAAGATCTTCTTAATCTTTTCTTTTTGAAAGGATGAGTGTGTTTTTCAAAATGAGTGTTATATAAATTCGAGAATAAAAGAATAAAAATTAAAGAGAGAGAAAGAGTGGAATTGATGTGGGCAATGGATGGTAGAGAAGAAGAAAAGTCCTGGCAACATGATGCAATGCAATACATAAAATACCTAAAAAAATATTGTCAAATTGCAAGGGTTACTAGTGGAATAAAGCTTTTTCAATTTCATTAATAAATTATATGAGATTACAAGGATTAGCAAAGTGTGCTAATCATAGTCGCCAGTCGGCTGGACCGGTCCCGCACAATCTAGTACATATCGTGTTACAGGTTAAGAGCATCTCTAGTACACTCTATCTGTTGTAGTATATGTGATATGTAAAATAAACAGACTTCCAGTCTATGTAGCACACGTCTATTGAATAGACGGTCAAATTAAAATTCATCTCCAATAGGTTTCGTCTAAAACTAATATTACCGCTTATGTCACATTAATTATTTTTTTAAAAAGCGGGTCTTCAATTTTTATTTCCCTCCTGGTATAGGGTTCACATACTATAATTTCAAGAAACGGAAAAAAAAATGTATGCATACTTATGCACTCGTAAACTTGGTATAGCTCGACCATGCTGGCCAAATATTGGTTAACTGTCTTATTTAAAAATTTAAATTGTTAGAAAACGTCACGTACAATTAGATATGGTCGGTTAATCTACATAGCTAGCACGTCTAGATTCTCTCTCTCTCTCTATACACACACACATATATAATGCGCATCCACCATGCATGACCCCATATGTTCAAACTCAGTGCTCTGTAAAAATATATTTTTGCGGACAGGGATTGGTCTCTCAAATTGGTGGGTTCTTCCATTAATCATTTCTCTTTTCATCTACTCTAAAATTATTATTATTATAACTTAAAAAGGACCAAAAAAAAAAAAAAAAAAGTAGAGAGAGAAAATACTTTAATTAGCATCTAAAAAAATTTATCTCAATTTCTCCACTTTTTCTAATTAAATAATTTAATAATAATTAAGAATCTGATTTTCGGCGATACAAATGTTGAAAACTACAGTTAAAGTGTGTAATTAAACAACATTTTTAGAAGGGAATATAAGAATCAGTTTGTCTTTATAAAGAAAAAGAATCATTACTTATACTTTTTATTAACTTAATTAATCTTGTGTATAATTGATTTTTACTTTAGCTTTTTCTGTCACAAGTCTATGTTTTTTTTTTTTTTTTTTTTCCTTATAGATTGTTATTTAATTGGTAAGAAAAGAAAGCATATATGCTATCACATAGGGATGGATATTCTATCATCTTTAATACGAAGGAGACATGGAGAGACTATCGTTTGTAAAAGTAAAGCGAATTTCTTAGAACGCATCAAAAGAGAGAATGTAGTCAAAAATAATATATATGGCCACTAATAGTTGTTCTAAATTTTTTAATACATCTAGCAATTATAGGGGCGGATCCAAACGGGGACTACAAAAGATTTTAGATCAAACTAATATATGAGAAAAATAAAATATCTATATAAAATATTTGTTTTTTTTATAGTAAAAAAAATATTTTTTTAGGCCAAGAGGAGTCCTCCCTGTATCCACCTATGCTAACAATGCATTCATGTGACGGAAAATGATGATTGTAGTCGACCCTAAATCACTGTAAAAAAGTTTAATTGTTGTAGTGTTTGGACGAATTGATTTTTTTTGGAAATTAAAGAAAAATCGGGTCTAAATGTTAATTAAACTAAAAGAATAAAAATAAAAAATTAGAGCGTGCACGTATATTTAAAAAAAATAGTGTTGCAAAATAGTCCGTAATTGCAAAAGTGAAAAAATATTCACTTTAAAAATTGTGTTTAAAAACATTCTTTAAAAAATCCAAAGTCTAATTTTATTTTATTAAAAATAATTAATCTTTACCTTCTCCACCTTGCCCACCATGTTGTGTCCCCTCTTCCCTTCTCGCATGCGTCTCCTGTCCTTTCTTCGCCCTCCCTCCCATGATACTCATATTCAAAAGACACTACATGTAAAAGAGCATGACAAAAAAAATTGAAGGATGCAATAAAGGAGAGGCACAACGGAAAGAAATTTGACGCATTAGGCATAGGGTGAGAGATGGGGGTTGGGTACGGGCGAGGAAGAAGATTATATGCTATTAATAAGTAACAAATATATTTTTGAAACATTAATTATAAACGAAGTCATTTTACAAATAATAAGGGCTTGTTCGATTTTTTTTTTTTTAAAAAAAACTCATTTTTTTGTCTACTATTTTTGAAATTTCTAACTTTTTACACTACAAAAAAATTTGAAAAGTCAAAAAAGTAAATAAAAAAACCCATTTTTTGAATTTAAAAAAAAAAAAAGAAAACTACACCAAACAAGTCCTAATTTGGGTCATTTTTCATTTTCTCTAATGAATTTGGTCCATAACAAATTTTCTGCACGAGATTGACTCTTGTCAATCACCGTCGTACTTCATTTACACATTCTTATCAATACAAAGGAGAATAAAATAATAAAGCACGTGTGATTCCTTTATTGTCATTTTCCATTGAGCTTATTCATGTTTATAATGGGACAATTATATTAACACTATAATTTTTATTATTTATATCACGTTTCAATTGTAATAAAAGTCTAGACACTTTTGATATTTTGACATTTATATCTCTAACTTTTTTTGTCGCATTTTTATTATTAGCTTTTAATTTATTTTCACATCTTGTCTCATGTGACGATTATGTCCAAATATTATGCTTTTGTACATTAAAGTGAAGGGCCAAATGTTTTGTCAAATTTTTGTATTTATAATTAACTTTGATTATTTAAAAATACGAGAGGCAAAAAAACTTTTTACGTCATCTTAATTAACTTTTTAGATAGAAAGTATCATCAAGGACAAAGATAAAACGTGCAAATTAATAGATTGGTGATAAAAATAGTTAGGGACATAAATGCAAAAATGAGTAATAATTGAGAACTTTCATTATAATTAAATTATGGTGTGGTTAATAAAAAAATATAGTGTGAACATAATTACACAAATAAATTCCCATTGGCCTCTAAAAAGCAAGAACCTAAGAGAAAATGAAATACAATAAACAAAATAAATAAATGAATAACATAGAACTAGTTCTGCAGGTACAAGAATCGATGTGTAAGAATCCATTTACAGACAAACATGAACAAAATCAACCTAGTCAAGATTTGTTAAAAGTAAAAACTGGGAAGCACTCCGGCGGATACAGGGAACTCTGTGTTGGAGTCCTCCTTGATCCAAAAATGTCTTTTTTTTTATATAAAAATAAATTTTTTATATGAAAGATTTATTTTTATATATATTAGTATGTCTAAAAATAATTTTAGCCCTCGTCGTCTGGATCCACCCCTCAAATGTCATAATTGTGTACCTACTGGTACCTAAGAATTCAATCATGTACAAAATGTATAATACTAAATAATATTTATATGGCAGACAACTAATACAAAATAAAAATCCTTCAAATGTATGCAATCCCTAAATCCTAGGATATTGCTATCTTAGGTTTCTTCCTTTTGTGTTCCAGCTTGCTTCATAATCATTGTATATAGATTATTAATATGTACAAGTTGTTTGTCAAGGCACAAAAGCATAGCAAGCAATGATAGTGTCCACTCGAATGGTTATTGTCATATTTTTAGACGAGATAATTTAATACAATACTATTAAAATAAATAAAGATCATTTGTAAAATTTTTGCCCAGATATGAATCCGACTTTTAGGTTGTTTTTATCCATCCATCATGACATTTGGTCTATCACGTTGCAGAAATCTAATAGGGTCAAGTGCAAAAATTATAGTTGATATTTGAACTATACGAACAAATTTATTGAATCGTGTTCACCGTATCTCGAGTGAACTTCGTTTAAAATAAGTGTAACTATCAATATTTTTAACTTATTAGTTAATATGGACCTACAACAAGATCCCAACTCTTGGTCAAGCCAAGGAGAATACAAAGAACTTAGTGGAAGAACAAAGCATCACACAATTCACAAGATGAAAAAGAGAAAGAGAGGATGCCAATATGATTTAAAGGAAGAGATACTCTGAAGGAGATTAATTTATCAAGACCAGTGTACAAATTCTTTAAGAGAAAAATGTGGGATCCCACTGAAGAGAACAGGCCTATTCCAACTGCACTTTAATTCATACATGAGAGATCCTTTGTTTCTCCTTTTTTTTGCTTATATATTTATGTATGTGTCCACTTCACTTTGGCAAGTCAAGTTAAAGCATTTCTTTAACTCTTCTCTCTTTTTCTCATAGTGAAATAGTGTTAAGTTCAATTTGGCCATGTCCCTCCAGTTCTCCGCCCTACCGGAGCCACTCCATTCCGTCGCACCAGAAAATAGCGACGCAGAAGTGACGACGAGGCTGCAAAACAGGCCGGAGCCACTTCATTCCGTCGCACCGAAACCAGAAAATGGTGGCATGGAAGTGATGACAGGTATGCCGAATAGGCCGGAGGCCAGTGACAGTAGTGTTTATCAGCTCGGTTACCCCGTTGGGACTCTACAGACCAATTCGCAGTCCTTTCTACAAAGGTCTCTATACCCTATAACTTTAAAGGTCTCTCTCTCTCTCTCTCTCTCTATCTATAAGTTTGTTCCCTCTCTAATGAAGGGGTTCAATAAGCTCGGTTATGAAAATTGTGCACATGTTGCACCTTTGATAAAAAAAAAAAAATGAATAGAGTATGAATTCGTGTTTTGTAGACAATTTAAATAAATAGGTCTATTCCCTCGAACTTTTAGATTAGATGAGATTGTTCAACAAATATACGGATCACCCGCCAGCCCACTTATAAGTGCATTTTTGCTTTTAAATATGTATGTTGCATTCCTGCTGAACTTTTCTGTATACTTTCCAGTTTGAAGAGATTGTTTACAAGGTAAATTATGAAAGAGAAAAGGGTTGTTGTGGAGGGACATTGAGCAATACTAGAGACAAAACAATTCTCAATGGGGTGACAGGGATGGTCTGTCCAGGTGAGATACTGGCGATGTTAGGTCCATCAGGCAGTGGGAAAACTACCCTCCTTACGGCTCTCGGAGGCCGAATTTCCGGCCGGTTATCGGGGAAGATTACCTACAACTGCCAGCCATTTTCGGGTTCCATCAAACGTAAAACAGGATTTGTTGCGCAGGATGATGTTCTATATCCACATCTCACTGTATTTGAAACTCTATTATTTACTGCACTATTAAGGTTACCCAAAAGCCTCACCAGAGAAGAGAAATTACAGCATGTGGAGAATGTAATAGCAGAGCTTGGATTGAGTAGCTGCCGGGATAGCATGATTGGAGGGCCACTGTTTAGAGGGATATCAGGTGGGGAGAAAAAGAGGGTAAGCATAGGTCAAGAAATGCTGATAAATCCAAGTTTATTGTTGCTGGATGAGCCTACTTCTGGGCTCGATTCGACCACAGCGAAACGGATCATGAACACAATCAAGCGGCTGGCTAGTGGCGGCCGAACAGTGGTTACCACCATCCATCAGCCTTCTGGGCGGCTCTATCATATGTTTGATAAGGTAGTGTTGCTTTCTGAAGGCTGCCCAATATACTATGGTCCTGCATCAACTGCCTTGGACTACTTCTCTTCAATTGGGTTTTCAACATCCATTGTTGTCAATCCTGCTGAGCTTTTGCTCGATCTCGCCAATGGTAAGTAGACGTCTAGAAATGTGATCCTTGAGACGTGATCGGTGCAAAATTTTCATAAAAGGGTAGCTTATTATGACTTGATCTCAAGAAATCTCCAAATTATATTTTCTAGGTAATCGACAAAATATACTCACATGACAAAATTTTCATAAAAGGGTAGCTCATGACTTATTCCTTAGTCGAGTGTTCTTGGGACATCTATCAGTCTCTCACTCAGTGCTTCATCATTATGTGGCGTTTGGCTGTTATCTACTTGAAATTATCTAATTATTGTATATTTGTTCGAATAATTTCAGGAATCGGACCTGATTCGGAGCCTGGTGACAACACACAACAAGATCCAAAATCCGTGAGAGAGTTTCTCATCTCTGCTTATGACAAGAACATCTCTACAAGGTTGAAAATTGAACTGTGCAGTTCTGATGTAAATAGCTACACTTACACAAAGGATACATCCACAAGTAAGTCTCTTCTTCTCTCTTATATTCAAGCAAATTTTCCATATTTCTTCACAATTTTATCTCACTTCTCTTGTGCTAATTAGCCATTCGATTGGAATGATGCAGGAAATGATGTGAAGTTAGAACAGTGGTGCACAACTTGGTGGCATCAATTCAAAGTGCTGCTTCTTCGGGGCTTGCGGGAGCGAAGATTTGAATCCTTCAACAGGTTAAGAATCTTCCAAGTCATTAGCGTGGCGACACTTGGTGGGCTTCTATGGTGGCACACTCCGTCGTCTCACATTGACGACCGTGTAAGTATTTCTTATGCTCAGATTTTAGACCACTAATATTTAAAAATTTAATTTTCAACATACCCCTGAAGTGCGTGTCACTATCTGAGTTATAAATAGTTCTTTACTATTGAGATGAGATCTTTACTATGGTAGTATCATACATCCTAATCGAGTCACCTTTATTATATGCAGCTTGCAATGCTGTTCTTTTTCTCAGTATTCTGGGGCTTCTACCCACTCTACAACGCCGTATTTACTTTCCCACAAGAAAGAAGAATGCTGATAAAGGAACGCTCGTCCGGCATGTACCGTCTCTCCTCCTATTTCCTAGCAAGAACAGTAGGAGATCTCCCTCTAGAACTTGCACTTCCAACAGCATTTACATTCATTTTCTACTGGATGGGCGGCCTAAAACCCGAACCCCTCATCTTCGTCCTCTCCCTTCTCATCGTCCTCCTTAGTGTCCTCGTCGCACAGAGTCTCGGCCTGGCATTTGGCGCCATACTCATGGAGGTAAAACAGGCTGCAACTTTAGCCTCAGTTACAACATTGGTTTTCCTCATTGCCGGTGGATACTATGTTCGACAAATTCCAGAATTCATTGTCTGGTTAAAGTACCTGAGTTACAGTTATTACTGTTACAAGCTTCTTCTTGGGGTTCAGTACAAGGAGGAGGATTTTTATGAGTGTGCAAAGGGAGTTTATTGCCGGGTTGCTGATTATCCTGCTGTTAAATCTGTTGGTTTGAGGCATTTGTGGAGAGATTTGTTAATTATGGGGATAATGTTGGTTGGATATCGGTTTCTTGCATATTTAGCTTTGCGCCGGCTCCGATGAAGCTTGCTTCCGTAATCCGTCACTAAATGCAACGAGAAAATTCGTTGAAAATTATTACCTATCGTCGCATTTTCCAGTAGTGATGGATATCTGGTTAGTGGGAGAAAACATCATCGGCCGTACAAACTTCGAAGAGTTCCACTTTTCTTTTTGACCCAGGAATAATGTTAGATTAAGAAAAATAGATCACCCATTGCCAGGTTTCGATCATTAGACCCTCGTTTGATATTGCCTTCTGGCTGTGGTTCATATATAAAATTATAACAAAAAAGGACTTGATGTTTTGGAACATCCTCAATATATACGAGTGTACAAATGTACGTACGTATATATGATATGAAGCAAAGAAAGTATACCGAGAAGGGATGTATGCTAACTAGAGTTAAAAAGCATTTGAATAAAAATCAGTGTTTACGAACTATATTTACTTTTTTTTAAAGAAATTAGACAAATACTGGATAAATATTATTTTTTTGATTTTACCATTTTTCATATAATTTTACTATATGCTAAAAATAAATAACATAGTTAATTAATTTGAATTCAAATTTTTAATTAACAACAAATCAATTATTTTTAAGGCATAAATCTTCATCAATATTAATTATAGCACCAATCAACGTTCTTCACCAAAATACCCTCCAAATTTCATGTTTCTCAGTGCTTCTTCTACAATATTCTCATTCCGTTTTACCTCACTAACACGAAAACCCTAGTTATCCATCATCTCCTCAGTCAACCAACACCCAATTTACCTTATCTGTTTGGAATTCTTGTCAAATTATGCACACCATCACACAGATTTCAGTCAAGTGAGTACAAATATATACTTCAAATGGGTTATTGAACAACATAAAATTCGATTTTGGATATACTCATGAACAATTTTTTGATCATCTTGCAAAAGATAGAAGATGGTATTGTCCCGTAGTAATGGCAAATAGAAGAGTAAAAGCAAAAATAGGTGAAAAAATTCAGTCCAGAAGATAATCCGTCGTGGAATGAAGCACGAAAAAAAGATATAAAAGAAGAAGTACAACCTTCCCGTGAAACAGGGAAAAAAGTACAATTTTTACAATTTCAGAAAACTCATCTAATACACAAGCTCCATTATTGTTCAAATCATGCTTCATAGGTTGATACGAAGCACATTTAGTTCAATACCACTTGTGACTTGAACATTGTTGTTAAATTCATGTGTTTTCTTCAAGATTACTTCAAGTATGTTTTTGAAACAGATATTATGTACGTTTCTTCAATATTTATTATTATTTTTTAAATAATCAAACTGTATGACTACGAATATATCTTGATTATTCATGATTTCATGTATGGATAATGATAAAGATTTTCATTTTTTTGTGGGATGTATAAGAATTAGCAGGATATAGGTTAAAATCTAATTTTTGAATCAAAATATTTATTTCTGTTACCACCCGATTTTGATAGGGCCTCTACGTCAGCAAAGGCCCAACAGAATACTCATATAGGCCCGGCAAGGGCCTCGTAAATTCTAAGAAGGCCTCAGAGGCCCATCAAACATCTCAGCATTCTCAAATTAAAGTATTGTGAAGCCCATGGAGGGCCTCGACATTCATGGCCGACCCATAGGGTCTGGCCGGGCTTCGTATTTATTGTAACTAGCAGGCAGCACGATATTTTGGAATAACCAAGAGATAATTGAAGGCAGATTGCGTTGGATTGGCACACGGATCCTCACAAGGAAACCAAATCGTAATCTCCTAAAGATTAGGCAACGTGATAAACTCAAATAAATGAGATAATCTTGGAGATTGCCCTGACAATTAATCATCCCTATCCCATAAGGAAGGAAGATCCGGTCGGATATCTAATTGATTTGTTTCCTAAATCAATTAGGACTCTTGTGCTATAAATACAACGTCTCCGGTTGTTCTAAGATACGCTCCTTTTACACTTAAATTTTACCCTAAACTCTGATCAAATCTCTGCCTGCTTGTCCCTCCCACACCCAATTACTTTCACCCCCCGTGTGTTATTGTTATACCAGCAGTTGACTTGATCGTCGGAGCACCAACGATCACCAGACCCTTTTCCTCTGGAGAACTTGGTGTCTAATGATTGTCCAAGTGTGCAGGTAATATACAAGTTGGCAGAGGAGTGACTGGAGATCTATTGACACATGGACGGTGCAGGTTTCAACGTCAACAGATTGGCACCGTCTGTGGAAACGAAAAACGTTACCCAACCAAAAACTTGTGGTAAAAACGTATTTTCTACCAAAAAGAGCATGGCAACCAAACATTCCATGGAAGAGGAAGTCGAATCCTACCACACTGACCTGCGGCAGGAGAGCGTTCAAGACCTACAGAATGTAACCCGCCGCAAGAGGAGAAGACAACGGCAAAAGCAGACGGTTGAACAGGAGAACCAGGACCTGAGACTGGACAACGCCCGGATGAAGGCAGCGCTTGAATTGTTGGAGAATCAATCCCTTCAACACGGACCCAAGCGCAGTCGTGTCCGGAGAAGCCCATCACAGTTTGGCTCAATAGAAATCCGTCGGACTCAAGATGACCCACCCATTTCAAACGGTCGGAACCCTCAGAACCTCATTCAGAAGCCCTCGCAGGATGACCAGAAGGGGAGACCTCTTTCGGTGCAGAAGAACTGGCCCGTTCCTACTGCTAGTGTGTTTGATAGGTTGAGGGTGGGATCCTCCATAGCACCACTCTTACCAGCACACAGCAGGCACAGTGAACACAATGAGGCCCACACGGAGAGGATGAAGGACCCGAAACAAAGCTATGCGAGGCCCAAGGAGGAGAAGGAGAGGTTAGAAAGCTACGAGGACGATGACGACAAGAATCTCCCGTTCACTAATTACATGAAGGTCATGGAGATACCCACAAACTTTTGGATGCCTCTTATGGACAAATATAACGGGAGAGGCGACCCCGCGGATCACATTAATATTTATAAGACGAAGCTCCAAGGCCAATCTCCTGCAGTGAAATGTCAAAATTTCCACACCATACTCGCATCCGACGCGAAGAAGTGGTACAATAAGCTGAAGCTCGGGAACATCGAGAGCTGGCCTCAGCTCAAAAAAGAGTTCGTTAATGCCTTCATTGGCAATCGGTCGATGATAGCAGACATTGCTCAGCTCAACGACATTCGGCAGAAAGAAGGAGAAACAGTCAAGAGCTATTTCAAGAGGTTCAGTAACGTTATCAACAAAATTGAGATTGTAATCGATGAAAAAGCTTTGGACACGCTCGTGACTGGACTTCACATGTGCACTCCCTTCTGGAGAGACGTACAGAACAGTCAACCAAAGACTTACAGTTAGTTGGTAGACTTGGTCCAGCACGAAATCCGATCAGAGAAAACGATCGAAAACAGGGAGAAAACTGAAAGAGAAAGAGGAGACCGCTACATAAGAGAGGGGCGACGCTTCCCTGAACCTCGTTTCAACCATTTTCAGAAAAGATGCTCCCTGGACAGCCAAACAACCATTACAGGAGGTTTAACCAGACGGAAGTAGCCCCTGCCCTCCATCTTAAAATGCTTGCGATAGCCCTCTTGCCGGCAACAGCACTACCCAAGTTCTGTCGCATACACAGGACTAGGGTACATAACACGGAGGATTGCCTGGATGTGAAGAAACTAATCAATCGTAGAAACCACGGGCAGGGAGAGGAGAATCGACCCGCGCGAGGATGCCGAGGGCCACCCATCCAGGGGCGAAGACCTCATC
Source organism: Forsythia viridissima (assembly GCA_030279155.1). Classification (NCBI taxonomy): domain Eukaryota; kingdom Viridiplantae; phylum Streptophyta; class Magnoliopsida; order Lamiales; family Oleaceae; genus Forsythia; species Forsythia viridissima. Next base: position 4,266,597 of record CM059037.1, on the reverse strand, counting down.
CTCGACGCCAGGACGACGGACCTCGCCGTAATGACGGAAGGAATGATAGAAACCAGGACTTGCCGAGGGTGGAAGGGCTCGTGAGAGCCCCCCCCAGTCCGAGAAATAAACACGATCATAGGAGGGCCCTATGTCAGAGGGCACACCATGAACTCGCGACGAAACTACGCAAAGGCAGCTAGAGAAGAACCCATGGAGTGTTGGCAGGTCCATGGACACCGACCAAGAGCACCGCAAATCTCATTCACTAAGGAAGAAGAGGCCAGTATACACTTCTTTCACTGCGATACCCTGGTAGTCTGCGCCATTGTTGCCAGAACCAGACTAGGACAGATATTGGTCGACGATAGAAGCACCGTGAATATCCTGTTCAGCAGTACCTTCGATCAAATAGACGTGGATCATGAACTAACAGCCATTTTTGAGCCGCTATTCGGCTTCACGGGAGATAGCCTCTTCCTGTGAGGAAGGATTACCCTCGTGGTGGACTTTGGGAAACCTTTGTGCCACCTCCAAAAGTTCATAGAATTTTTTATAGTGGATACCCGTTCTGCCTACCATGGAGTCCTCGGAAGACCTGCGTTGAAGGATTTACAGACGGTCACGTCCATACATCACCTGGCAATGAAGTTTTCGACGTCAGGAGGGGTCGCCAAGATTCGCGGCAATCAGAAAGAGGCGGGGGCATGCTATATGAATGCATTACGAAAAGTGGCAAAGTGTGAGGATGTCGCCCCGACAGTAATGACCATACATTCGGAGCTAATGGATGTTGACCATGAAAAGATGGACGAGAAAATAAAACTGGACAAGGGCTTGGACCCTTGGATCATAGGCTCAGACTCTCTTACCTCCCCGACCGAAGAGTTGGAAGCATTTCTGGTTAATCTCTAGGAACCAACCAGGTGTTGCAGGTGGGAGAGAAAGTCAAGGAGAAGATTAAGGAGGAATTGAAGCAGTTCCTGTTGGAGAACACTGATATCTTCACGTAGAAGCACAGTGATATGGTGGAGATCGACCCATCTGTGGCATGCCACGCCCTAAAGGTGGATCCAAAAATGCACCCCAAGATACAAAAAAGAAGACATTTGAGCACCGAGATATACGGTGCCCTGAAGGAAGAGGTTGACAAGCTGTTAGCCAACGGATTCATCAGATAAGCAGTCTATCCCCTGTGGGTATCTAATTTGGTGCTGGTAAGAAAGAGCACCAAGAAATGGAGGGTATGCATAGACTTCTCGGACCTAAACCAAGCGTGTCCTAAAGATAGCTTTCTGCTCCCGCGCATCGACCAGCTGGTTGATGCGACCGCCAGCCATAAGCTACTTAGTTACATGGATACCTACTCGGGCTACAACCAGATCCCGATGTTCACGAGAGAAGAAGATCACACTTCATTCATCATGGACCGAGAGTTGTACTGTTATAGGATAATGCCCTTTGGCTTAAAGAATACGGGAGTCAAGTATCAGCGGTTGTTAAACCGCATGTTTGCAGGATAGATCAGAAAAACTATGGAGGTGTACGTAGACGATATGCTCGTAAAAAGTGTGAACGTCGAGGACCACATAGGGCACTTGAGAGAGATGTTCGGAGTCTTCCACAAATACCGCATGAAGCTTAATCTCCTGAAGTGCGCCTTCGGAGTCGCGTCCGAAAAGTTCCTCAGATACATAGTCAACCAACACAGGATAGAGGCTAATCTTGAGAAAATTAAGGCGCTCATAGAGATGCGGTCACCATCTTCTCCCAAGAAAGTTCAAAGCCTGGCGGAAAGGTTAGTGGCGCTGAACCGATTCATATCAAAGGCAATCGATCGTTGCCAGCCTTTCTTTCAGACCATCAAAGGGGGGAAGAGGTTTGAATGAACCGAAGAGTGTGAGAAAGCCTTCCAAGACCTCAAGGTCTTCCTCAAAAGGGCCCTACTACTGTCCAAACCGAAGAATGGGAAGACGTTGTTCGTTTACCTCGCTGTGTCTGAAAAGGCAGTAAGTTCGGTCTTAATCCGAAAAGAGGGCTCGGTGCAGCTTTCTGCCTATTATGTAAGCAAAGCCCTACAGGATGCGGAGACGAGATACCCAGACATGGAGAAGCTCGCCCTGTCTTTGATCATCACCTTCCAAAAATTTCGGTCGTACTTCTAGTCTCATAGCATCGATGTCTTGACAAACTTTCCTCTGAGACAGATACTCCAAAAGCTGGAAACCTCAGGTAGGCTGATGAAATGGTCAGTCGAACTCAGCCAGTTTGATATCTCCTACAAGCAAGACCCTCTATAAAAGGACAAGCTTTGGCAGATTTTGTGGCTGAATTCGCCCATATTCCTGAGGGCTCTCTTAAGGCCCGTCCCCAGGAGGTACCAACATGAAAATTATATGTTGATGGATCTTCGAGCGAGGCCAGAGTTGGAGCCAGGATTTTTCTAGTTAGCCCCGATGGCTACAATCTCAACTGCGCGCTTTGCCTGGAGTTCAAAGCCTCAAACAACACTGCTGAATACGAGGCGCTCCTAGCAGGCTTGAGGCTAGCGCAAGAGATGAAGGCAAGAAAACTCTAGATTCACAGTGATTCACAGCTAGCCGTTAGTCAAGTCAATGGGACCTTCGCGGCCTGCGAACAGTCCATGGTGGCATACTTGACAAAGGCCAATGACCTATTATCTCATTTTGAGGTATACGAACTCCTGTAGATCCCGCGGATGGAGAATGGTTACACGGGTGCCCTTTCAAAACTGGCAAGTAGCAGAGACTCCGACTTGATGAGGGCTATCCTGGTCGAAAAGCTCAACCGGCCATCCATCGACGAGTCTTTAGCACCCACTACCATGACGATAGCTGAATCTCCTAAATGGATGAAAGAAATTATCACATACTTGACCAACCAAGTACTGCCAAGCGATAGACAAGAAGCACAAAAGCTTCGCAGAAGGGCTGCGAAGTTCGTATTACGGGACGAAATCCTATATAAGAGAGGCTTTAGCCACCCTCTTCTACGTTGTTTGACATAGGAGGAAGCAGTGTGCGTGATGAAAGAGATACACGAGAGAATCTGCGGTAACCACTCAGGAGGACTGGCTCTGGCACAGAAAGCCTTGAAGCAGGGGTACTATTGGCCAACCATGAAGAAAGATTTCCATAACTACGTGAAGAAGTGCGACAGATGCCAGAAATTCACTACTATACCAAAGCTCCCAGCTCAGAACCTTACCTCGGTCACCAGTCCTTGGCCTTTCGCCAAGTGGAGGATCGACTTCATAGGTCCCCTCCCAACTGGAAGGGGTGTGGTCAAATTCACGGTTGTAGCGGTGGACTACTTCACCAAGTGGTGCGAAGCTGACCATGGCCAAAATCACAGAGGAGAATACGTGGAAGTTTGTATGGAAAAATATCATCAGTCGCTTCAGAATCTTCCACTCCCTCGTTTCCGATAATGGCACACAGTTTGCTGGAAAGAAGTTCAACTCAAACTGCGAGGACCTTGTATTCGAAGAGATTTCTCCACTTCCTACTATCCACAGTCTAACGGCCAGGTGGAAGCTGTGAACAAGATCATCAAGCATACCCTTAAACGGAGGCTAGAATCCGCTAAAGGAGGGTGGACGGAAGAATTACCCGAGACCCTATGGTCCTATCGAACCACTTCTCAGACGGTGACAGGTGAAACCCTATTTTCCATGGCATACGGAGCGGGGGCAATGATTCCTGTCGAAGTAGGGCTACCCTCTCCCAGGCACTTACGCTTCGACAAAGTGACAAATGATGATCTACACAGGACAAACTTGGACTTGCAGGACGAAAGACAACAGCTTCGCCTCGTGGTCTACCAAAGAAAAATGGCTAGATACTATAACTCCAAGGTCAGAGATATGAGTTTTCGCGTCAACGATTTTGTCTTGAAGAAAGTATTCTAGGCTAATAGAGATGTGGGAGCTGGAACCCTCGGGCCCACCTGGGAAGGTCCTTACAAGATCATCGAAGAAATCCGACCTGGAACCTACAGATTAGAAGACTCGAAAGGAAGGGAGGGTACCTCTGGAATATCGCCCATCTGCAGCCATATCATCAGTAGTTTTATTTTACACTTCTTAGTTTTCCAGCATTGTTTCCAGCGTCTCTGGACACCGCGTCTTTAATAAAGTTCATGGTTTTCCAAAACAAAAGTATTCCCTATCACACAACACCGAGTAAAGGCAATTCGGCAGCGAGGGAGTGTGGTTCGCGGCCAATTCTGTGAACTCGCTAAATAAACATTCAATGCGTAATTAAGCAAGTAAATAAAATTCAGCAGCGAAGGAGTGTGGTTTACAACCAACTCTGTCAACTCGCTAGATAAACATTAAACGAGTATTCAATCTAGTAAATGAAATTCGACAGGGAGGGAGTGTGGTTCGCGGCCAACTCTGTCAACTCGCTAGATAAACATTAAACGCGTATTCAAGCAAGTAAATAAAATTCGATAGCGAGGGAGTGTGGTTCGCGGCCAACTCTGTCAACTTCCTAGATAAACATTAAACGCATATTCAAGCAAGTAAATAAAATTTGACAGCGATGGAGTGTGGTTCGCGGCCAACTCTGTCAACTCACTGGATAAACATTAAACGCGTATTCAAGCAAGTAAATGAAATTCGACAGCGAGGGAGTGTGGTTCACGGCCAACTCTGTCAACTCACTGGATAAACATTAACCGCGTATTCAAGCAAGTAAATGAAATTTGATAGCGAGTAAGTGTGGTTCGCGGCCAACTCTGTCAACTCACTGGATAAACATTAAACGTGCATTCAAGCAACTAAATGAAATTCGACAGCGAGGGAGTGTGGTTCGCAGCCAACTCTGTAAACTCGCTGGATAAACATTCAACGCGTATTCAAACGAATAAAGATATTGGATTTTCGTTGGCTTATAGGGCTGAATAAAACAGTTTTGCATGAAAACATACATTGCGAGAAGCTTTACATTTTCAAATCAAAAGACAACACCAGTCGGACCCTAGGGATCAGCATAACCTGGGATCCTGAGTTTAGCCAACAGATCCTGGTCTTTCAACAACTCATTCAGCGCATCAGTCAAATCTTTATCTTTGGCATGAACCATGTTCTAGCAAGACCTCAGCTGTAATTCAACCTTCTTCTGGGCCTCTACACGTGCTCTCTGGATTGTCTTAGCTTTAGTAATGTCATATGTGGCATGAGCCCTCGCGTCTTCGGAGAATACGAGCTGCTCCCGAAGATCTTTGTTTTCTGCACGCAGTGCGTCGACATCCTCATCCCTCCAACAGTGGAGCACAATTCGTCAACCTTCATCGCCAGTACTTTGTACAACTTGCAGTTAAGCACATGACTCCGAGAGGTATACATTTCAGCCAGTTTCAACAACTCCATCAACTCTGCGTTATCTACAGCTTTGCCAAAAGAAGAAGTCCAGTACTTATGAACTTAGGCTGTGGCTATGGCAGCCAGGGGCCGGTAGTTTTCCCAACACCGTGGAGTCTATCTTGTCCCGACGGGACCCAATGTTGATATATTTGTATTTGCCGGGAGGAGGAGGAGTTGTAGGGGTTCGGAACGCCTCCTGCATGCAATTGGCACCTGCCTTTCTCTTGCCCGATTGTCTAGCGTTTCCTGACGAAGGCACGAGTCCCGTAGGAAATAAAGCAGAAGGCACTCCTGATGTCACTTCCAGCGCTAAAGAGATGAATGAATGGTTGCCCACCATTGCCTCCGGTGTCTGCAAAATAGTAATCCTTGGATCAGACGCCGTAGAAGATACTGAGGGTGGAGGGAGAATATCATCCACGACCCCTCCACGCCTTATCTTAAGCTTTGGGATGCTGAAAAAATAAAAACCCGACATAGCTAATGACCACCGAGATCTGAATATGGCGGTAGGAGAGCAAAGGTAGGAAAAATGAAATGAAGTCCTACAAGCATATATATAAGCACGGGAGAATACGAGCGGTCAGATAAACTAGCACGTGGGAAAGGGGTGAATGTACCTCAAATAAAACCTAGGAAGATGTAAAGGGTGCGTGAGGATACGCGCCTCGTGAATGGTACAGTCACCATGGCCTGGTGACACCACCAACACGTATCCCGCGTGGGAACGTAAAGTATAAGAGCCTTGCAAAGTTCGCGAGGGCGTCTTGTCCCGTGAGCTTCGCAATTACTTAGAAGCGAAGACGGGGCTGAACGCCAAAACTTCATAATAGAGCGCCGGCAGAGGTTGTTCTTCGCCATCCGCCGAAGTTGCCCGGTCCAATTAGCACAAGAAATCCACACAAACGAAATAACCATGGAAATTCTAGTACAATCTTACTTTATTCACCATAATTTAGAGTACAAGGCAGAAACAAACAAGCATGGTCATTATCCTACTACCCCGCTGTCTCTTTGGGTCGGTACATATTGGGATATTAGATCTACTAGGTCTATACACTGGTCTTCGTCAACCCAAGCCTAGTCAGGAGATGGGAATCTGGTTCCACCATGATCGGAAGTCTCCTAAAATCAATACGAGTTGATTTGGTGACTAATTAGGCCATATTGCTCTAAAAATACCGTTGACACTTTTTGACAGATGGCTTCTAAGCCCCTCACCCGAATCAGGGACGCACAGTTCGGGGCATGGTCGAGCTAAGGCTACTAGGCTCAACCCTCCCGTACGTTTGGTCTCCTGAACGTTGATTAGATGGACATTTGGTCCTCTAAATGTTGATTCTCCAATTGGTAGGCATTCTGGACGCCGTTTCTTTATTTGTGCCTCCATGGCACATTTGACATAAAAGGTATAGTCATAATGGCACGTTTGACATGAAAGGTATGTCATAAGACTCAAAAAAAATTATGACGCTGGATGCTAATTCATGTGATTTACTAGAGTTATGCGTGAGGAACATGATCAAATGCCCTTAGTGTTTTTTATAGAGGCTGCATGAGAATTTGACACAAGGCAATAAATGCAACTGTCCAAAGGGTATTTGGAACGCCACACGACTGTGTTGCCTTTCCACTTACCGGGACATTAAAGATGCTAACTCTTTAGATTCTACAAAGAAGTCAGCACCGTTAATGTCCAAGTGAATGATTCCTAAATTTCAGAAGCTACTCCCCATGTCTGGTAGGCACAATCATTCATGAAATTAAATGTTGGAACAGAGATACGCTAGGAAAGCAAATTTGATAGTTAATACTGGAACGTTTGCAAAAAAGAGAGACAAAATTCTAAGTTCAGACGCCCCATCGCCTCTCTAAGGGTCGGCACACTACGAGCCTTCCTCCACAACAGGTAGGGGGATTTGATCATCGACTTCACCTGTAATGATGTCTGTCACCGGAGCCTCAGTAGGAGCCTGCCGAAGGAAAGAAATATCCCACTCTGGATGGATTTCTACGATCTGCTCTACCAGCTGCTCGCCTCTAATGGTCATCAAGCGATGGACGAGGTCCTGATATTCGGGCGTGTCCACGAACGCATCCTGATACACCTCCACCACCTTGACCTTGGTATCCGTGCGCTTGGCCCTGACCCTTTCCAACTCTTACTTCACTGCAGCCAGCAGATTCTCCTTCTCTGCTGCGACGATCCCTAGACTGCTGTTCACGGTGGCTAACGCGGTCTCAGCTGCGAGGGTCCGATCCTCGGCCAACTTCTGAGCCTCCTCGGCATGCTTTTGAGAAGCTTCGACAGCTCTCTTCTGATCTCAAGCTTGTTTCAAACTTTCTTTGGTAGCCTTCAACTCGATTTCATACTTCGCCCTCATGTTGACCTCCTTCGTCACGACCAAGTCTAGCTTGAACTGGAGGGCCCTCTTTTCAGACTCCAGCTGTGCCTTCTCGAGACCCACGGCCTTCAGGTCTTCGGAACGCTTCCTGGACTTGGCCTCTCCTTCGCTGCACTGGCCATCAAAACTTTCCAGGGGTGCTGAATAACTCTTTGGTCATAACCAATCCCCGTATCAAGTTCATCTCCGTCATCTATAGCCGTTCACGAACGGGTGGGTTCCTCGACCATTTTTTCCCACTTTTGGGTCAAGTATTTGTACACGCTCGCCACCATCATTGCAGGGTGAGCAGGGAGCATTTCCATCACAGAGGTTGCTAATTTTTCTTTATGCCGGGAAATGCAGACATGATTCTCCTTGCCAGCCGAGGAGCCAGAATTCCCTGTACCCTCAGCCCCTTCGCCAGGACGCGGTGAAGACTGGTGCCTTTCTTTATCCTGCCTAGCTTTGTGGGCATCCCTCATAAACCCTCCTGCAGCTACGGGAGCCTTTCTCTTCTAGGCGCCTGCCTCAACCGTGTCCTCAGCAATTTCTTTTCCCTTATCATTGGGGGGAGCAGAGTCAGGTGATGGGTGGTAGGACGAAAGCGGGGATGGGAGATGAACAATCTGGCTAAGGCCTGGAACATCAGAGGCCGAAGGATGGATAGTCCTTAACGGCGTAGCATCTTGGACCTCCTACGACGAACAAAACGCCTCCCACGGAAGAGCCCGGGCCAAAGAACCCTCTCCACTAGTAGGACGGGCAAAGCAGAGCGTGGGAATCTCCTTGAACCTGAAAGCTGTTGACACACACACCAGGATACAACTCATTAAGGCAACTTTTCACGAAAAAAGTAGTATATCACAACTTACGAGACTCACCCATCAGTCTGTAGCAGGTAAATAAGTTGTCATCCTTTAGCAAGTTCCTGAGACTCCTGAAGTCGCTATTGAGTGCTCGCACCATATTCCACTTCGACCTCAACTCTCATTCGTCCCTCTTCGGGATAGGTGGCTTCCCGCAGTCTGCAAAAGTAAGTAGGACATTAAGTTAGGAACTATGGCCAAAATTTACACAAATGCAGCATATATACCAAGCTCTCCAAATTGACGAGGAATAGACACGTGGGGGAAAGGGTCATCCGGCATAAATTCCCAGTCTCTACCTACAAAGATGAACCACTCCTTCTAGTTATGCACTTTGATGGGACTGTCAGTGGCCGTTCCCTATTTTTGGTCTGGCCGAGGAGAGATGTTGTACCAGCCCGCAGATCGGTAGGGCTGGTATATAGATTCAAACTCTCTCAGGGTAAGGCTCCCTTCCGCCTTGACAATGCTCCACAATAGGTACGAGGCCACCATCTGTCTCCAGCCGTTTAGTGTTATCTGGCAAAGGGCAAGATTTCAGTCTCTCAGAACCTCGTAGAAAAAATGGTGCATGGGCATGTGAAGGCCCTGCTGCATCGCAGGTTCGTAAATTGCGACGAGTCCTTTAGGTGGATCATCGACGCGTTTCTCTGGACCCGGAGCCTGAGTGTTATGGACGTGGGAATGTCATAGGACAACCATATGTCCTCCAGCTCCACCTCAGTAATCCTTGAATGAGCCATGGACACTTTGGTGGCCGACCACTTGAGTTCCTCGTCAAGTGCCTTAGCGGCCGGGGCATCCCTCTTATGGGACGATCTCCTCATCTCAGTTATCCCAGTGTCCAGCCTCTTTTTTTCTGTGGTCCCTTTCGGCGGTACAATTGGGCAAACCTCCATCCTACTTGTGGACAGGGCCGACGGGCGTGCGACTGAAGGTGCTCGATTCACCCCTCCAACGACCCCAGATGATGAAGATGATGAGGCGGATGACGGTGACTCACATCGAATACTAGGGTTTGTCTGAGCGTCAGATTGATTCTGCGAGTCATCGTTTCTGGACTACATTACAACCCCTATCGATCCCGTAAGATGATACTTCTACTGTCGCCGAAACGTGTGGCGGGGTATAATCCCCAGGTTATGGACTCAAGAAATAATCATGAAAGCAGACTACGGAACAAATTACAGCAACTCTCGGCACGCTTACCTCAGAAATGTAGTTAGAACAATGCACACACTTGGAACGTCCTGATTATCGGCGGAGCATTCCACAATACTTACAACAGGCACAGAAGCAAAAAGAAGTTGTAATGAAGGAGGGCGCCAAGCTTTATAGATTGAAGCATTTTCATTCCCACTGTCCAAATCCCAAGTGTTACATCGGGACCGTTGGCCAGTGGATGCGTGTCTAAAATAGAACAACAGGCGGAAAACGGAACCCTAAGCGTTTATTGAAACAAGAAGGCACGCACCTCACGCGTGCCCCCATTATCCGTCATGCGCCATTGGCATTAATTGCATGCATCCTCTCACTCGTGATTACCTGACCATAGATTGACAACCTTTATTGACAGAATCACACCAACCGCGGACACGTCACCAAATGTCTAATCACTTGAATCTCTCGCCAGTCATAAATATTCGACTTTGGACTTAGAAGACTATACTGGGTAAGTTCAATTCATGTTTTAACGCACGAAGACCACACTCTACAGAATCTGCATAATTCGAATTTCGCCCAAAATTTCTTCTCTTCTCTTACTTTCAAAGTCCCACGCCTATTATAAATAATATAGTTGGACTTGAGGGACTATTGTTACCACCCGATTTTGATAGGACCTCCACGTCAGCAAAGGCCCAACGAAAGTCTTATAAAGGCCCTGCGAGGGCCTCGTAAATTCTAAGAAGGCCTCAGAGGCCCATCAAACAACTCATCATTCTCGAATTAAAGTATTGCGAGGCCTATGGAGGGACTCGATGTTCATGGTCCACCCATAGGGTCTCGCTGGGCTTCGTATTTATTGTAACTAGGAGACAGCACGATATTTTGAAATGACCAGAGAGATAATTGAAGACAGATTGCGTTGGATTGGCACACGAATCCTTACAAAGAAACCAAATCATAATCTCCTAAAGATTAGGCAACGTGTTAAACTCAAATAAAGTAGATAATCTTTGAAATTGTTCTGACAATCAATCATCCCTATCCCATAAGGAAAGAGGATCTGGTCGGGTATCTAATTGATTTGTTTCCTAAATCAATTAGGACTCTTGTGCTATAAATACAACGTCTCCAGTTGTTCTAAGGTACGCTCCTTTTATCTTTAAATTTTACCCTAAACTCTGCTCAAATCTCTGCCTACTTGTCCCTTCCATACCTAATTACTTTCACCCCTCCGTGTATTATTCTTATACCAGCTGTTGACTTGATCGTCGGACTCTTTTCCTACGGAGAATTTGGTGCCTAACGATAGTCCGAGTGTGCTGGTAACATACAAGTTGGTAGAGGAGTGACTGAAGATCTGTTGACACGTAGACGGTATAGGTTCCGACGTCAACAATTTCTATTACCATTGTTGAAGTTGGAACCTGTACTGTCCACGCGTCAACACATCTTCAGTTAATCTTCTGCCAACCTGTATGTTACCTGCACACTAGAACAACCGTTAGGTACCAAGATCACCGAAGAAAAAGAGTCCTGCGATCGTTGGTACTCTGACGATCAAGTCAACTGTCGATATATAGAATAATATACAGGGAACAAAAATAATTGGGTGTAGGATGGACAAGCAGACAGAGATTTGAGCAGAGTTTAGAGGTGAAATTAATGTGTAAAAAGAACGTACCTTAGAATAACCAAGGCTGTTACCAAGGCTGTTGTATTTATAGCACAAGAGTTCATATTGATCTAGAGAAATAATCAATTAGATATCTGATTAAATCCTCCTTTCTTATGAGATAAGGGCAATCAGTTGTCACACAATCTCTAAGATTTTAGTCATTATTTGAGTTGATCACGTTACCTAATCTTTAAGAGATCAGGATACAGTTTCTTTATGAGAATTCTTGTGGTAATCAAATACAATCTGTCTTCAAATTACTTCTCTGGTTATCCCAAAATATCAGATTGTCTGTGGATTACGAGAATGCGAAGACCAGCAAAGCGCTCCAGATTGGCCGGGAATGTCGAAGCCCTTTACGAGCTTTGCTCCACCTAACTTGAGGGTGCCAACGTGTTGCCAGGCCTTAAGCGTATCTGTGAGGCCCTCGCTGGGTATCTGAGGCCTTGACGAATCTGGAAGGCCCTCGTTGGGCCCATGAAGCCCTTATGAGGCCTAACTTGGGCTATATGGGGCTTTAGCTGGACTCTTACCGACGTGGAGACCCTAACAAAATCCAGTGGTAATAACCATTTTGTCACATTGTAGAAGTTTTTGAAACACACGTTATCTCTCATTATCTTTTTTATAACGATACCCGACCTTATCAATTTAAAACTATTATTGCATGTACATTCTCATGCTTAGGTAGTTGATAATTATGTATGTCATCAAGAAGTATTAGATAAATCTGTGAATTGTTAAATTAGATTATTGATACATGCGTGTGGTACCGATGTCTGAGAACTTATGCAATATAGTTACAATCATCGTTTTCTATCAGTATGTACGTGTTACTTAATTTTCCGGAACACCAACAAGTTGTCATATAGCATCAGGTGTTGATGTGTTTATATGTGTTGTTGACGTTGAATGTTCACTTGATATTGCTCATTTTCATTTATTTATTGCTATTAATATACAATATATCGACGTGCTTGCAATCTACCGTTACTAAATAGTGACAGTGATACACGTTATTGATAATTTTTGTAGTTACCGTGTACCGATAACCACATATGGTTCTATGGATGACAATCATCGTTTTATATTAGAGTGAATGTGCTAATGAATATGGCTGAACACTCATAAATGTCTTGTGATATCAACTATTTAAAGTGTGTCTATGCTACATGTAACGATTTATCATTAATAATTAGTCACTGTGTTACGCGTTTTTTTAGTGATATGTGTTAACGATATTCTGCTTTGATAATCGATGTCAACTCTTTTTAGTTATTTCATGAGTTGTTCACATATGGGCAGTTGTTATGTCACATATATAATGGAGATATGTCGATATTATTAATTTGAATATACTTACATGATGTTATTCAATAACTACGTGGCATTTCAATTCATCATTACATATGTCCAATCGTTAATATTTTTATTCATATATTTCTACCAGGATGATTGTCAATGTTAAACATTATTACCATGATAACACATTATACTTTTTCGATTATTTTGATACAGTTGTTGGAATACTTGTTTCACCCCAGCCAGTGGTGCCTCAAGAAAGTTAATGCATCATCCAATTCCAAGATTTTCAGCATCTTGTCTGGAAGATTGTCGAACAGTCAAAAGATGTTATTCTCACAGACGTGTTTTGGGCATTTTCTGCATGCAAATGAATTAGTATTGAATCACCACTTTATTCATCAAGTTTTGCTAAGAGAAGTCAAGCAGTCAAATGCCGATGAAATGTGGTTCAATATTGTGGGCAGTCTCATAAGTTTCACATTGGAAGATTTATGTATCATCACTGGCTTACGTTGTAATGGAGATGATGAAAGAAGTAAGTATGATGAGCGATACTGTAGAATTAAACATGAATATTGCAGCCATCTACCAAGCATCTCACCCTCAGACGTGTGTGATGTTTTCATGAACAATTCAATTCTGTCTGATATGGATGTAGTGAAGTTAGGCTGTCTTTCATTACTGACGTCGATTATGTTTACCACAGCACACAAGAGTTCTGTCGAAGAATCGCTAATGATCCTAATAGACTTGGAAGAAATGAACACATATGCATGGGGGAAGGAATTTTTTAATTTTACCTTGTCATCTCTCAGATCCGATCTTAAGAACAAGTCGTTAATAATAGGGAGAGACAGCAGACCATACATTGCAGATAGAATCAATGGGTTTCTTATCACATTCAAAATCTAGATACATGAAACTCTCCCAATCATAGAAGGCAATACCAAACTAGGAAATCATTGCCCACGCATACTGAGTTGGACTTCTAGAGTGCAAGGGAACATATCCACCAAACTCAATTTGGGGAAAGATATATTCAACCGACTAGAAGTAAGTTTGTTCTTATGTCAATTTATTTTTATTAATCAAATTTCATACTAACAAATGAAACTGTATGATCATATAATGTTCTTCTAATTTAATTTCAACATGCAGTTGCACATATCTTCCATCAAGCTAACTGATAATGAGAGGCATCAGCCCTACACCACCGGGATGTTCAATGAATGCCCTGATCAACAAGTCGAAGATAGTGATGATGACTTCGTATCTCCAGCCAAAGTACGAAGGTCTCCACGTTTTAAAATGGGTCAAAATGTAGTCCATTCCAATAGCATCAGAGCTCCATATGATGTCTCATTCACCGAGGTTATCTTTTTGGATATTTAATATTTGATGATGAATAATCATTGTGTTGACAAGATATGTGACAATCAAATCTATTTTTCTATAGAGAATGGGCAATTCAATTGTTAAATGCATCGATGTTAGACCCGAGGACACTTCAAAATTAGAAGGGTGTTTAGAAGTCCCAACTCATTGTCGAATCCTTGTTGTGAACGGTGATCAGACACCATCTTTGCTAACCATTAAACACCAGCATATTCAGTATGTAGCTCCAGCTCAAAGAAGGTTTCCAAGGCTTAAAATGTTTCAAAACGAATCAGCTTCATGTTTCCATGCAATCCTTTCTATAAATGCACAAGAATGCTGAGCAGGGACCGAACATGGTGGATTTCATGTTCTAGATGAAAATGGACCTTCACGTTTGCTAACTGTGAAATCTAAGCAGCCAACTTTGCATAAGGAGTCCACCGAAACTGAATCTAAACAAGAATTTCATCTTCAATCAACTCATTCGAATGTGTTGTATTTATTATTTTCTGTTAATTCGTTATATAAAAATTTCCACCCAAAATCTTGTATGATTTGTTTATTCTAATGCGTAGCCTTGTTGCTACTCCAACGAAGCCATTGTTTGCTGTATCAACATCATTAACACCATATATGAGAAATTAGTAGCCGACCATTTTATTCTCAAGTTTCATACGCAAAATGCTTTATTTGATTTTTCCAAATCTATCGCGGATGATCTGGAAGCTTTGAGTGATAGGGAAAAATTGGTATAGGGGTCACAACTTATAGTCCAAACGATGGACGTCGAATCAATGCGACTGTGAAGGTTCACAAACTGTTCTCTAAATCTCCACTTAAATGCACGTTAATATGGTATCTTTGTTATTATAAGATTGTTAGCAACTCTTCATTGTTTTCCCGCTTCCCATTACTAATCTAAATGATTAATCAGTTGTGTAAAACTAATTGCTAATAATGATATGATTAAATTGATATTTACTGTTAATATATTGTCTCAGCCATAGATGCCATTAAAAAGATATGTGATTCATTTTAACATAAAATAATCAATGTTATCAATCATTTTGAATGTACAAAGGGAGAAGACAAATACACGTAGTCGAGGAGCAAATCTTCTCCGGGGGGTAATGAGACCCCATGGCAAAAATACATGTGGTGAGCAATACCATCCTAGCTTTGATCTAGGAGTTGGTTCCCAATCTAATAATGAATGTCTTCTACTAGATAAAGCACTACTGTTGACAGAGGTTGATATCAAGATGATTAACGATATGGTTGAATTGAAGGTTGGAATGTCAATTAGAAGTCTATTTACTTACTTTTATAGCACATAAGTTTTATTATTGATAATTGTATATATTGGCATTTCACAGTTCACTATATGCTTTTTATATTCAAATTACTCTTAATGTAAGTTGGTTGAAATGGGATCAAATGTGGAGGCAACAAACAAAGAGTGCGATCTATTGCCTCAACTCAGTAACAAATGTCGAACCAGAACCCAAAAGCAACCATGCACTGAGGTATGTGTAGTTGAAGGTGAGTTTGGTTTACCTAGCAACCTCCTCAATTATGGCATTGTATTTAGTGGGGAGGATTTCAAGAGTATCGATGAATCTATTCAGAAGAATTGTAGTTCCGACACCAAATTAGAAACACGTGTATAAATTGATTATGGAAATTAAATGTATAATTTCTCAACTTCTTCTTGATTTTCGTTTACAATTATTTTTAACATGTAACAACTCATTATAATATCACCAGGAAATTACACCTATCCACTTTTCTGTTGAGGAAGACAATACATCCGAACCACCTTCCAAGTGGATTTCTAGACTTGCCGCTTGTCTCCAATCCCCTTACATGAGAAGCTTTCGGTCGTCAAGAGATGGCAATTCGGATACGTCTATTACTCAATTCCAATATAAGTTCTGTATAGAATCACCTTAATGGTCTGATAATGTGGCATTCAACAACTGGTACATCCAAGGTCTACGACCTGGTAACAAATGAGTATCTCATTTCGAAAAAATTAATTCATATATTTTTATTACAATAGATGCATAGTAATATGTTTTTTTTATATCCAAATAGGTTGAGGAAATTTCACAAAGATGAGATCAGACTATCACATGCGATGGATATTGGACTTGTTCACATTGTTTCTAAGACCTGGTGGTACAACCTGAACCAGGTCGCAGTACCACTTAACGATGGGGTATATTTCTCCTTCCCTTAATTCAATTTTTTTGTACTGATGTCAAAGATCAAATCCTGTAAATTTTTTATGTTTTTGGTTCAGCACATTAACGTAATGTTTTACTTTATGATACTGAAGATAAAGTTATGCATTTCAGATGGAACCAAGGCTACATCTACTTATTATTTTTTCGACTTCAAGCTCAAAGGCATATTTGATAAGTTCATCAAGGACCAAAATTCCATTGACAAGGACAAATCACTGCTACTATACATAACTGGGTACAAGATCTGGTTTAGTGAATGCTGGGGACTGGTCGACCATGTATTCATTCCTGTGTTTATGGACAAACGTGCACACTGGATTTTAGTTCATTTTGATATAATCAACTGACGATTGGATGTGTACAATTCGTCCTTTAAAACAATTACGAATGCTGATGTGCTTGATGCAATAGAGTCTCTTCGGAACATAATTCCACACCTACTACGTAAATCGAAGGTCCTGCAATTTGTTCTGTCGGAATCACAATTGTCATGTAGATTATGTAAAGATATACATCAACAAACAAATGGGTAAGTTTTATATATTCTTCACATATTGTATTTTGATTTTTTATATATGGTCTTTAGTTGAATCTTATTCGGTTAAAAAATTAAGTCTTTGCAGGCATTGATTTATAAATTCGGTTATTATTAATGCAGTAGCGATTGTAGGATTTTTGTTGTCAAATATGCAGAGTACATCTTCCAGAACAAAATTAACGAGATACCTAAGAAGTTTGATACCCGGTCAACTCGCCATAACATGGAAGTGCAACTATTCAAGTATGCAATCGAGAAGCCCGACCAACGTTTCCCTGGTTTGGTGAAGTAATGCAGTCTATTGTGTTGGCCCTATGTCTTACAAAGACAATTACCAATGACTGGAAGTCCTTAATTCTAGCAGAATATATGTTAGCTAGGCTTTTGAAACAATCCATAGAAAAATGAGTATAACCTTAACGATGTGTATTATCATATTTTATGTTGATTTCCATGCATTTAGAGATGTTTTGTGACACTGTTTTGGTACATTTTGTTAAATGAAGTTTATGCAATGTTTTTGAGGCAGTACATTTGCATTTTATGAATACCAGTTGTTACTTATGGGATTTGTATTACCGAAGCAGTGATTGAATGGAGGGAATGAATTGATTTTTCCACTTTCTTCAAATGTCACCTTTACAGATTTATTTGTTCAACACAATTTATAGGAAGGTCTTTGAGAAGCTAATTCTTGTACCTGTAATTATACATTTTAACATATTTTTCCACTTTTCATCCACCAATATTTTCATTTTATTATCGAGTTTCTAACTACATACACCTTAAAGTGAAATGGTGAAACCGATCCCAAGCAGTGCCAAACTATTTTGCTGAATGTTCAATACAACATTCAACATCAATCAACAAACACAACATAACACAGAACTAAGCATTGGCGAAAGACACACTACTACTTGTTTGAACACTTTGAAAAAACTTAATAGTAAATACCAGTCAAGCTTAAAAAACCTCAATCCTTCAAACACATTGTTCGTTGTTCTATAAATGCAAGATATTCAATACAAATCAACAATGATAATATATATAATAACTACTTAACAACTACACAAAATTTAATTAGCTATTCAAAAAAAGAGATAGATACAAAGATAATGAATTAGACCATAAATTAACAATAATGGACATCATTATTTTCAAATACATAATTGACTGTTTATAAAATAAAATCTACAAGCCTCTCCCAAAAAAAATGTCAATCTACTTAATAGAAGCTACATCAACAACATCTCCAATGGCAACTTATTTATTGTTATTCACCTGAGTAGAAACAAAGTTCGTCAAGATTTATGGAATAATGTTGTGTTAATTGATAATAATCAAATATCTTAAATGTTCACCTCCAAATCAGTTAAAGTTTTTGCATTCTGTTTCCTTATTGTCACCGATCCTGAATTTATGCATTTCATTCGGTTGTGACCATATTGCGAGCAACGACTACATCTTGATTTTCTTTTGGCCTCACACACCGACCAAAATCGATTTTCTTGCGGTCTTCCAGATCTTCTCTTTCATACAGGAGCAAGCACCACCATATTTTCCACAACTTCAGGTACATTCCAGTCAGATTTGTTACCAAGAGGATAAACAATACAACTATACACCCCAAGATACGATTTCTTGCTATAGTAAGAGGAGCAGTAGTCATACACACAGACAAGTTGTTCCTACCGAGTATTGCGATTGCATTTGAACGTGGTATTTCATTAATCTAGAAACGTTTGCACGAGCAAGACCTCTCATCGATCCTCACCATATACGATGTTGTTTCATCGTTTACTTGATACATAGTATCACTTGAAGGTAATAAATGTTTTGGAATGAAATAATGATTTATAAGGAATAAGTAACAAGTAAAGAAATATATTTTATATAATTCATAAGCCCACATAATTATTGAAGAACATGTAACGCTAATCGTTGAACTTATAAAAAATTTTAAGTACCTTCATAGTTATTGAATTCATTGATCTTTCCCTAACCATGGTCTCATATCGCGTTCTAAGTCTAGTGAAAGTTGATTTTGCATCATTAGAATTCTTGAAAAAACATTTTTATACCATACAGCGCATGGACTCGAACAAAGCCTCTATTGGAAAGTTTTTAGCTGACTTGGTCACTAAATTCACCGACTCTACAATATTCAAGGTTGAGTACCTATTTGTTGTCAAGTAAGCCCTAGACCACTTGTGATACCCTACACCATCATGTAGTAATAGCATTACATTATCAGACATATGGAAATTCAATTTCATATGTAAGCGTTACTAATTAAATTTAATGTTACTTACAAGGTATCCACGTATATCGGCGTCTATGATGTCGAGGATCCTCATTTGTGTTTCAAATTCAGCCTCCGTGTAAGCTTTTGCTGCTACGTTGAATGATTGCCTTATAAATTTATCCTTCTTTACAAATTACTTCTTCAAATTCTGATATAGGTGGTAACAACATATCCCATGCAAAGCATTTGGGAAAACTTTCTTAATTGCATTTTCAATACTACCACGCCTATTAGAAATGATAACAAGATCGTCAGGTTCCTCGTATGCTTCCTTCAGTTTGAGTAGAAACCACTCCCATGAATAATTATTTTCTGAGTCACCCACACTAAATGTAAGTATGAATATGTTGTCATTCGCATCCTGTGTACAAGCAGTGAATGACGTCCCACTGTAACATCCCGTTAAAAATGTGCCGTCAACCACGATGATAGACTTGCAATATTTCCATCGTTCGATCGATGCCTCCAACACCACAAAATTGAACATGAACATTTTACTGTCGTCAGTCTCAATTATTATATACGAACCTGAATTTGTCTGCTTAAGTGTGTGTAGGTACGCTGACTGCCTAATATCTCTTGGATCCCTCCTTATCAATTCCAATGCATGCTCACGAAGCCTTTTCGTAACTAATCATCACTCCGTAAGTTCTCATCATATCTTGTACAATGTCATTTGGTGTGTAAATTGTCTTTACAGATACAAAATTGTACTTGATGCAATTTTCTACGACTGAACACGTAGCTTGGCTATAATCTCCAAATGATACATCCAACGAACACATGTGACTATTCTTTATACTTTTATTTTGAACATTGTTGTTCTTTAGAGTATCGAAGCTCTAAGACCTCATTTACAGTCACCATCCTAGCACTTCAACACATACTCATTCTTGTCTGATTTGTAAACTTTCAACTGAAATCTATAGTGAATTGCATACAACGCTACACTTGTTGTTAACAACTCCTTATTTTTTAATATTGCATTCTTCTTAATTTGGTCATTACTAGGATGCAATATTACGTTGAAATTATTCTCTTCAACAAAGTGCCCAACACATTTTGAATTTTCACAAATTTCATTACCCATCTCTTTGATTGTTGGTAATCTTGAAATCAAAGAATTATCAAGACAGCCGTGAACTAGTTGTCGTGAGCTCGTTGTGAATGTATTCCTGCAAGCATCGGATCCAAAATTTTCATTTCCCAAGTGCATCAAAGTATCTTCATTACATACTATCTTCTCAGAATCCACACACATGGCAAACTTTGTCAAATCAGTCTCGTTCTTCTTAATTTGTATATAGAAGTACACAGAAATATCACTGCAAATTTTGATCATTGGGCCGTTCCCTAACACCTGATAGTGTATGGTTACTGCATAATTTGTCTGGTCCCACTTCAATTCAGTCATAATCATATCAACTAACTTCGTGTAACTACAATCTAAAGAGATGCTTAAACCAACAATTTAGTAGTCATTGTAATTGCGAGATTGATCCCACAAAGCATAGTAATACACCAAAACACTAATAGATCCCATGACCTACACACCAAAGATTGCCATGATCAAATGCACGTCGTTAATTACAAATGTTCATGATAATATGGAAGCACAAACTCATTAGCAGCTGTTACATTTGTTATTTCATATAGCACCATAAAACCAGATGAATATTTAATGAATCAGATAATCCTATTATGTTTGATTTTGAAAATTCTAAATTACACAATACTGGAAACGTTGATTTGATAAATGAATGTTAACAATATTAGAGTTTATTAACTAATATTTATGTTTATATTACAAATGCTGATATCTGAAATAAAACATTAATATGAAGTATAAATTTGAAAAACATACATTCCATTTATCTTGTAGTGAAATGATTAAGCAATTTCTAAACAAAAAGGCATCTAATTGATACCAAAAAGTTTAGGAAACTGACCTCAAGTAGAATCAAATTATCAGTGCCTTTTTCCCAAGAAATTGATCAGGAAGTGAGAATCTTGAGTTACCCAGCAACTTCTACATTTTCCAAAATTATTTAACATTCATTCAATAACACGTTTTTAGAGCATTCAGTTACAAATGTATTCAAACTTCCATAAAATTTTATACATTAATTTCAAATATAATCACACAATACTGATCCGTTTGCGACTTCAGAAAATGGAAATAAAATCAAAGATTTTAGAATCTGATAAATATTCTTGATGACGATGACTGATGATTAATTTTTTTTTAGAATTCAAACTTCGACATGAATCGCAGATTTGTATTCTGATAATTCTTCTTGGTGATAATCGAAGATGCTAATTTTTCTCCAAATTTAATTGCTTAACAAGAAGTTCAGATCTGGACTCTGATGCTTCATCATGTAGATGATGAATGATGTTGTTATGATTCAGAATAAATTCATGAGATGAGATATGCATATGAAACAGCCAAATCAAAATGGTAAATTGAGCAATGACCGTTTGTATTTAATATCCAGTAATATTAATAATTTTGGAATATAAAATAGTATTTTGGGTCTTTTTTTTTTATCCAGTAACATTGCAGATTAGTTATATATATTAGTCATATATGTAATTTTTCCTAAAAATCACTTTAAAAGCCCACTAAAAAAAGAAATCATGCCCAACCTACTTATTATTGTTCCTATGATACCATAATATTTAGTGCAATAATTAATAGGATATACACATAAACAATAAACATGGATAGCAATTTGATTTAATAAATAGATTTTGCTACTTATACATCCCCATTTATACTCTCACTTACATTTGCTTATGTGACAAAATAAAGTAATGAAAAGAAAATTGAAAATAATATTTTGGTCAAATATTTCAACCTTAAATACTACTACCACATAAGCAAGTGTAAGTGATGGTATAAGTTGGGATGTAAAAGTAGCAAAATCCTTAATAAATATACTTGAATGTATTTAACTCTCATTTATTTGAACTCATAGAATTTATATTGTCTCCTTAGGATAATTTGTTTCAGATCTCAAACAATTATTGGACTTTTGTTTCTATGAAAGCAACACATCAATTACATACGAACAAACACAACTTATGACTCTATCATTGAACTTTGAAACAAATTTTTTTCACTAATAATAGAATTTATTTACCAGAGAATAGACATTAGATACCTGCATTCAATTCGAAAGCAAGGAAATGTGCAATGAACTCAGCTTTCAAAAAAATTTCTCCACTCCATATTATCCACAAACAAACGGGCAAGTCGAAACAGTGAGAAAAACTCTCAACTACACTACAAAAAGAAATTTAGATGCTGTAAAAGGCTCATGAGTCAACGAGCTACCTCTAATATTATGAGCTTACCATACCACTTATGGAAATGCAACTGGAAAGAAACCCTTCTCATGGCTTTCAGAGCCAAAGCTATGTTTCTAGTCAAAGCTAGTATGCTCTCTCCTCGCCGCATGCACTTCAGCAAAATCTAGAATGACAAGGCAATGAATGACCTACTCTCTCATCGCCACATGCAATTCACCTCACAATGAAGTTCGAAGTATACCAAAGAAAGATGTCTACATATTACAACTCTAAGGTTCAGAAGAAATCCTTTCAAGTCAGAGACTTAGAGCATGTTTGGTGGCCATTTCTCATGAAAATGCATTTTGCATTTATTATGGTGGGCCATCTTTTGCACAGGTAACCATTGTTTTCCATTGACTAAAATACAATCAAAATTGCAAATTGGACAATCCTACCCTTCTTCTTCAAAGAACCAAATTGAAGGGTAGAAAGGTAAAATACCCTTTTTCGGTCAAAACGTG
Organism: Forsythia viridissima; assembly: GCA_030279155.1. Taxonomy (NCBI): domain Eukaryota; kingdom Viridiplantae; phylum Streptophyta; class Magnoliopsida; order Lamiales; family Oleaceae; genus Forsythia; species Forsythia viridissima. The sequence continues at coordinate 4,243,539 of CM059037.1, read as the reverse complement.
TATACCTGGAAAAGGTGTACTATTTTTCAAAAGTGAATGCTAATTGTTTGCCATGGCCCACAAGCATTTATTGTAAAATGGATTTTTGAGTTGAAAAAATGGTAGCGAATATGCTCTTAGTGCTAAAGAAAATTTTTGTGGCTAACAGAGAACCAGGCACAGGAACTTTGGGTCTAAACTACGATGGTTCATACGTTGTGATTGAAGTAGTTCGTTGAGGGTACATACTGGTCCGAGAATGCAGTGAAGAAGAAGTTGAAACACCCATGGAACGCGAAAAACCTTCACATATATTATCAGTAATTTTATTCCTCAGGTGAATTCAGATGGTGTTCCCGAAGCTTACCTTGAGTTTTTTGTGCCAGACAACCGCAGTCCTGCACCTCGTTTATCAATTAAATTCTAGACGATGTTTTTCCAGCATTTGTAAATATTTCAGCTGAAATTAATGAAGTTCTTTTTCAGTTTCAGTTCATATTCATATTTAGTTTTGGTTTGGCTTCAGTTCAGTCCTAGTTACAGTTATGTTCATGGGTTGAAAATAACCGAACCCTAGAGGGAGAACCGGGTACCCTACGGGGACCGCCTATCGTTAACCCTCAAGGTTAGGATACGATTCATTCCTACGGGAGAGTAAAGTACCCTACGGGGATTGCCTATCGTTAACTTACTTGGATTAAACTTAAGTCACGTCACCAAGAGAGCTACACGCCTCACAAGAGTTGTATTCGTTAACCAGTTTGAGCCAAACTATATATTTTTAACACTACAAAAGTCGTGGCTTCAGAAATGGATTTTTTGTTGCTGAAGCCATGATATCCGTGCCTAATGGTCGCAACCAACAAAATATTTTCAACCGAAAATCCATTGCTATTTTGAGGGTCGTTGATAGTTACCAACAAAATTTTCGTTGGTGATTTTCACAAACAGAATTTTCGTTGGTAAAAGTGTGTGACATTTCTACGGAAATTTTGTAGGTAATGTCCCAAGCCTTTACCTACGAAAAATCCGTAGGTAACAGTGCAATTTTTTAATAATTAAAAAAAATTATATACTTGGTGGACCCCTGACCCGACTTGCCAAGTATGTGCTTGAAACTCGACCAACCAAAGGCCCGACCTAATCCACTAAGCTTTGTTAAGTATTTTTATTTTATAATAAATGTAATGTGATTTGAATCCTTGACCTAAGAGTTGTGAAGTTACAATCAAACCATTGGAGACAAATGAATTCTTGTGATTATATTTGTTTTTATAATATATATTAGTTCAATTAACAACATTTTCTATAATTGCTTATAAAGTAAAAAATAAATATTAGTAAAAAATCAAATTCCACACCTAAGATTTCACACAATTTTTTTTTTTAAATATCACCTACAGGGACGACATTGTCGCCGCTATAGGTAGATTTTGTTGTCACTATAGTTAGAGAAAAAAAAGCGGCAACGCTTTCCGCCATCTTCCAAAACAAAAGGAACGATATTGTCGCCACTATAGGTAGAATTTTTTGTTGCTATAGTTAGAGAAAAAAAAATCGGTAAAGCTTCCCGCCATCTTCCAAAACAAAAGCAACGACTAATAATTTTTAGTTTTCTGTTTTATTTATCTTTTAACTTTAAATTACCAAAAATTTGTATTTGCTATATATTACGATTTTTTGTATTATATTATGAGTAGTCAAATGTCAATTATTATAAATTTTGTAATTAATCAATAAGTCATACGTATAGTTGGTAAACTACTTCGCTTGTATATCACTAACGAAAAATCTCACTACAAAAATTTTATGCTTTGCCTACAAAATTTTAGGAGACAAATTTTAAATTTGTAGGCGGAGTTTACTTTTTTCCACAAAAACGATATTTTGTAGGGTTATGTTTTACTCCAAAATTTCTAAGAATGAGAGGATTTGTGCCCACGAACATGTGCAATTTTCTCGACAAAATATTCGTCAAGTAAAATGTATCTTTTGCCTACAAAAAAATTATGTGTAGTTCTACCTTAATGGTAATTGAATTCTTTTTTGCTTGCTTTAGAAGTTCCATTCCAATTCTTTGCTATTAATAATTTATTATTTCTACATCTACAAGTATAAATTCAAATTCAGATTACCTTATTTTTCTCTTGTGATCAGAAGGTGGAGATTTTGTTTCTCTAGTTCGTGACTTCGTTCTACAACCATTTACACCATTGTCAACAGATGATGACGCTTGTTGACATTGAAAAATAGTTTGTAATGATTCCAAGCCAACTTAATGATAAGTGTTGAGGTCAACTATGACCGTAATGAGTGGCAGATGGGTAAGTATATGTAGGAAGACCTGATTGTATAATCTTTGTAAGCGTGCTTTATTAAACAGTTGAATGTCCGACCTGTGGGACATTTATGTCTCCTATTTATAGGAAAATTTTGTGAAAATTTGTGATAATTACAAGTATTTAATGCCAAGCTCAACAATAAATGCCTACAAGACATCTTCTTTTTGGGCATTTATTGTGAAGTGACATTAGCATTAATGACAGCAACTAGCCTGGCGTCTGACATATATTAAAGGACGACCTATGTTGATGACGTGAGTATGACGTCTACAGGTAGAGGTCCGACCTGGAACCCAATGGAGGAGGTCCGAACTGAATTCAACACCGTAGTGGACTTAAATTCAGGATTATAGATTATGTCCGAACTGAAAGCTATCAAGGTTGGCTTCAGGTCGACCATCTCTTGCTTGACTATAAGCAAAGTAGCATCTGACGTGGCAGAATGAGATCGGAGGCCAACAACGCTAATGAGGAAAATGATACTATTGGCTACGAAGAGAACACGAGTAGCATATCTAATTTATGATAAAGAGTTATGTTTTTTTTTTTTATTAGATACATTATAATAGATAAAGAGCATGTTTGCTATTTTTTTTATGTTTAGATGTAACTATACTTAGTGAATAATTTTTATTTGTATTTTCGTACAATATTTTGGGTTCAATCTTATATTGATTGACACTGTCTTAATTTAATTTATTGTCTTTCTGTATTTTTATATTATTTTGACTAAGGTAAAAAAAATATAAAATATAAAAATGATTTAATTTCTCCATACAAATTCTATCATTATTGGGAAAAATAATAAACCAAATATGTCTTCCCCACAAAAATTTATTTGTAGAGAAAAGTAGGATTTAATCCACAAGTTTTTTGACACAAAAATTTATTTGTAGGGAAAGCACGACTTAGCCCACAATATAATATTTTACCATGTATCCACAAATCTTGTGTCGTATGGCCAAAGTAACTTTAGCAGACAAATAGTTTTGTCGAGAAAGAACTTAGACGACAAATTGTATTCGTCTCTAAAAGATTTGTAGGGAGAGACTTTAGCCCACAAATTTTCACCATTTGTCGTCTCATACCTTTTCCTACGATGTTTGCGCCACAAATGCCTCTACAAAAAGTTTTCGTCGAGAAAAATTTTTCCCCACAAAAAATAACCTTTCCCTACAAATTTATTTTGTATACGGAACATAAAATTCTTGTAGTGTCCATAGATAATACTAACTAAGCTCCACAACTTAACATTAAGTTATCGTTAACAACAAATGAGATAAAACCTTGTTTTATTATTTTTTTTATTATGTTAAAATATTTACGCATGAACACTTAAACTTAAACAAAACTTCATAGTTGTACAAATTGTACGAAATTATGCTAAACATTACTTTCTTTCACTTTTTAACACGAAAATCTCAACAAAATGGATGCATACAGTTGGTAAACTACTCCACATATGTATTCTTCGATCTTGATTAGTTTGAATCTTTTTTTTTTGTAATTGAATAACTTCGTTGTAATAAATTCGAATGTTAAACGAATGAAACTTATTTTAAGACTATTCATTAAGTGATTAACATTCACCTCTATATAGTTGAATTTTTTTTTCGTTGTCAAAATTTGATTTACATTACTCATGGAAAACATTCTTTTCACCAACAAATTTTCTGTATTATCTGTAGGTGAAATGTCGAAAGATTTTTTGTTCTTTGAAATTGATTAATATTACCCACGACATTTCTGTAGGTAATATGAATTGATCTTCACCTACGGATTATCCGTTGGTAAAGGGTCGAAAATATTTTTGGGTAATATGAATTACTCGTCACCTACGGGTATTCCATAGGTGAAAGGTCGAATCAATTTTTGGTCTTTCAAATTAATTAATATTACCTACGGAATTTCCATAGGTAATATGAATTATTATCACCTACGGTTTATCCGTTTGTAAAATGTCGAAAATATTTTTGGGTAATATGAATTATTCGTCACCTACGAATACTCGTAGGTGAAAGGTCGAATCAATTTTTGGTCTTTCAAACTGATTAATATGACCTACAGAATTTTCGTTGGTGATATGGATTGTTCTTCACCTACGATTTATTCGTTGGTGAAAGGTCAAAATATTGTTTGGCCATATGAATTACTTGACACCTACGGATCTTTCGTAAAGGAAATGTCAAAACAATTTTTGGTCTGGCATGCTCATAATATCACATACGGAAAAACTGTAGGTAATATATATTACTCTTTTAGGCACTGAAAATTTGTTGGTCAAACGTTATTACTTTTGCCAATGGAAAAGTCGTTGCTGATTACCATAGGTGGTCATCACTTTTACCAACGAATAATCCGTTGGTAAATCTCTGTTGGTGAAAAGACGATTTTTAGTAGTGTAACTCAATGGGAGAGGTGCGAACCTTATGAGGCTCACTTCCAAAAACATATTTGAGCATGTAGATTGATTAATCAGTGTGAAAGTAGCAAAGTAATTATCATTTGAATGAATTAGCAAAGTACTAAGTTAGAAGTTAGATAGAAGAAAAGTAAGAAGCGATGTTAGTTGCCTTTGCGAAGTCAATATGCCAATGACAAAGTTAGTGTCCTTTCGTTTGCACTAGTTGGTAAGAAATTAGCTAAGTCAGAAGCGAACACAATATCTTTTGAATAAATGTGCAAATAAAGACCCAATTGAGTAGTTTAATTCACATATATTCAACATATAATAATAAGTGAAACTAGAAGACAATTCTAGAGATCATTTCATTAAAATTCTGAACAAGGTAAAAAAATTTACAAATTCTTAAAGAAACGCTAAACGACTCACACAATCAGTACAAAGGAGAAATAAAGAAAGAAGATTAGACTAATAAGTCCTAGGAGTGGGAGAGCGATCAATTATGGCTTGATTCAGGAGGTTGGTAGCGTGTTCGCCCTCAGCTGGACAAAAGTTGGAGCGCATTACCTCGTTGTCATGAAGACCGTCCCCGTTCAAGTTAATGATTTTTGGCAAGGTGTTGCAAATAGCCATATCATCTTTTCAATTAGCAAAGATGATTTAGCCTCGTTCTACAAAGTTGGAGGCGGTAGAGCCTCCTACAAATTTGCATGATATTGAATATGAGAAATGATAAGTGTAATTTATATACTTATATTGACTCTTTAATGAAAAGTTTCTGTACAATTTTAAGTATTTTAAATTCGATATCTATTGATTCTTTGTTCATTTTTGTGATTGTCGGACAAAATTCCCGAACTCAAGTCATATTGGTGAATTCGGGTGACTAAATGAGAAGAAATTGAGTTTTTAAAGTGAATATCAAGAGTCAAATATTGGAATATGATAAAGAAGATAAAATCAATAAGTTTAAGTTGTGTTGGAGTGACAATGAAGAGTTAAAGTGAAGCATCAAACACCCGAAAGTCGAAGAAGCGAATTGAAAAACTACAACCGGAACATATGGGAAAATTATAGCATAAAGTTTGTTACTAAAATTCACAAGTCTAATGATATACCATTAGAAATATAATTGAATTGCGAGTCTAACGCTTTTTACAGATCTCAATTCAGAGTTTCCTACAAAACGTTATGCCAGTTTGAAAAGCAGCCATTCATCAAACAAAACAGTCGTGCAGCGGACAGATCTGTCCGCTCAAGCAGGCCGGAGGCTCGTTTGATTAAACCATCAGCCAAAAAATGGCCGTTCTTGTCCGCTCGAGCAGACGGTCTCGTGGCCAAACTTTTATTTGAGTTAAAATTTTATTTTTGGCATGTTTTTGTAGATTTTGGGCACGAAATTCAACCATAATTGGACTCTTTTAAATAGTTGAACTCTTATAATGATTAATAGGCGATTTTTGAGATAGAAAATGAGGCAAAAACATAAGACTTTTCTTGAGAATTTACATCAATCTTGATTTTCTTGGCTTTCAATTAAGAAGAAGAAGAAAATTATTCAAGAACTTGTTGAAGAGATTCAATGGGTCAAGATTATTCTTCTATTTTGTTTCACATTCATAGAATTTGGGTGATGTCTTTTCAATTCTTAATGTATTTTTCCAATTCCAACATGATAGACTAAACTCTTTATGCTGGTGATGATGATGTAAACCATATGTTGAAATTTTAATTCAAGGATTCTCTTTTTTCAATCTTAATTTGCGTTTGTTTGATTTATGTCGTGATTTTAATATCCGTTTGAACGTGTTTGTGATTTATTTTCGTTTCCGGAGGATTCAAAATAGATTAGCTCATTGTAGTTTTAACCATTAAGTCCTATAGAAATTAAAAATAATTTTCTATACTTGGTGCAATCAAATTTGATAATCTTGATATTAATTGTATTTTTATATATTCAAGTTTAAATAGGAATATTTTGGAATGTATACAAAATAGGTTTAATTTTATTTGAAATAGATTATTAGATAACTTAGGATTATCGATTGTCAATTTAACCATAAATTGGATTAAAAAGTGGATTTTGAGAATTATAGTGGATATTAACGGAGAGTCGGATTCCTAGCATAACTCATTTACTTAAATTTTCTCCAAACACTATATTTACTCGTAGTTTAAATCATAGATATAATACATGTGTAGTTATAATCACTTCATCAAATCATTTATTGTGTGTATTCGATTTAAATTCAAATTGGTCAAAATTAAGCTAAAATCTAAATCCTCGTGGGAACGATACTCTTTTACTCACTTTTTCTATTACTTGTCAACGATCTCGTACGCTTGCGATATTTTACTGAACAAGTTTTTGGCATCGTTACTGGGGAATAAGATATTTAGCTTGAATTCAAATCTTTATTATTATTTCATTATTTTTTTGTTTTTGTACTCTAGTGCTTCTTGTTGGTCTTTTCAAGCAATTGCAGTCGTTGTATGCAAGATTTGGAAGATCTTGGTCTTTTGTCATTTGATCCTGAGATTGAAAGAACCTTTTGTCATAAAAAAAAATGATAGAGATAATCACACCAAAACCAACAACACAAGATGGCTGACCTTGAGATTGATGAGGACGACACATGTGACATGCTTTATAGAGATTTTATTGCAATACACCAGGCAAATATAGCGAGATATGATGCACCTTCTAAATTTGATGAAGATGACTTGCTCTTGGGAGATATATGGGAACTACCTATCACACAAAGTTTTTGTCCCTATTCCTATACCTACAATCAAGATTGGAAAAATCACTCAGAATACTATTGGTACAAAAACCAAGGTCAAGCAAGAATACCACAAGAGAAAAAATGAGGATGTCAAGAGCCTCTCGCTCAGTTGGCAAATAATCTGCATCAAGAACGAACTAATGGATCCATAAAGGAATTAGGACAGAGACATGATGCAACTTTGAAAAATATAGCGAATCAACTTGGGTAGATGATAAAGGTGTTGACAGAGAGTCCACAATGCACTTTCCTAAGCGACTTTGAGGCCAACCCAATACAATACAAGCCAAACATTACAACAATGAATATGAAGCAGCTGTATGAGATTTTGGATAATAGACTTGTCATCCAATCTGAAGAAGCACCAACTAAAAAAGAAGAGTATATGGAGAAAGAGAAGTTGATCCTAAATGACAATGAAGAGTTGAAGTGAAGGATCAAACACCCAAAAGCTGAATAAGCGAATTGAGAAGCTACAACCGGAAGATGTGGGGAAATTAGAGCATAAATTTTGGTACAAAATTCTTCACAAGTCTAATGATATATCATTGGAAATATAATTTAATTATGAGTCTAATGCTTTTTACGAATCTTAATTCGAAGTTTTCTATAAGAAGTTGTGACAATTTGAAAAACAGTCGTGCGGCACACATATCTCTGTTCGCTCGAGTAGGTCGGGGACTTGCTCGAGCGGACCATTAGCCAAAAAATGGCCGGTTCTATTCACTAGAGTGGATGGCTCCGCAGCCAAACTTTTATTTTGAGTTAAAATTCTATTTTTTCACATGTTTTTTAGGACTTTGGGCATGAAATTCAACCCTAATTCGACCCTTATAAATAGTAGAACTCTTATAATGATTAAGAGGTGAATTTTGGGAGAGAAAATGAGGCAAAAACATAAGACTTCTCTTGAGAATTCACACCAATCTTGATTTTCTTGGCTTTCAATTAAGAAGAAGAAGAAGAAGAAGAAGAAGATTATTTAAGAACTTGTTGAAGAGATTCAAGGGGTCAAGATTATTATTCTATTTTCTTCCAAATTCATAGAATCCGAGTGATATCCTTTCAATTATTTATGTATTTTTGCATTTTCAACATGATAGGCTAAACTCTTTGTGCTAAGGATGATGATGTAAATCATATGTTAAACTTTAAATCAAGGATCATCGTTTCTAATCTTAATTTGTTTTGTTTGATTTATGTCGTAGTTTTAATATCCGTTTGAATGATTGATCACCGTTTGAACATGTTTGTGATTTATTTACAAGAGATTCAAATAGATTAGCTCAATATGGTTTTAAACATAAGTCCTATAAAAATTATGTATAATTTTCTATGCTTGGTGGAATCAAATTTGATAATTTTGATATCAAATGTGTTTTTATATATTCGAATTTAAGTAGGAATATTTTAGAACGTATATAAAAATAGGTTTAATTCTACTCGATAAAGATTATCAGATAACTTATGATTATTTATTGTCAATTTAAGCATAAATTAAATTATAATGGAAACTAATGGTAGAGTCAGATTTCAATCATAACTCATTTACTTAAATTTTCTCCAAACACTATATTTGTCTCGTAGTTTGAATCATAGTCATAATATATGTGTAGTTATAATCACTTCATCAAATAATGAGCATGTTCGGAAGCCATTTATCATGAAAAAATGCATTTAGCATTTATTATGGTAGGCCATCTTTTGTACAAGTAAAAAATCATTCCATTGACTAAAATACATTCAAAATTGCAAATTGGACAATCCTACCCTTCTTTTTCACGGTGCATTGTTCCCATAACTATATCCAAAATAAGAATTGTAGCCACAATGTTTGTCATGCTTCTCCTATACATATTCCTCTTCCGGCTACGTCTTCGTCTCCGCCGTCCCACTGCCACCCACCGATTCATCTACCAACACCGTCAGACTCGACATTTTTCAGTGCAAAATCGACACAAAGTCTGACTTTTAGCTGATCGTTTGAAGATGGTAAGCTATCTGCCTCCTTTTCATGCTCGTCCAATGAATGCGTTTCTTCGCAAAAATATAAAAAATCAAATGCCGATTTCACAATACATGTTGTCTATGTTCCTCATTTGTTAGTTTCCTATAACTAATGTCTCATTTTAGCTATATAAATTTCAAAAACGATTTGCCCTAATTTTGTCCTCCTTTTTTCAGTCGGCCGATAATGTCTCTGGTGCAGTACCCATCGGGTCATTCATTCTGCATTCACAGTCGAGTTTCTCTTGCAAAAAAATGCCAAATGGGACGACTATACTCACCAAATTTTTCTTCATTGTTGTGAAGTGCTGATTGCTCAAGGATTCCGACACGGAAAATATTTTACCATACCGGGATGGGAGAATCTTACCAAATTGTTCAACTCCGAATCAGGAAAACAATGGATTCGCACCCAGCTGAAGAACCACTGGTTTTGTATGCGAAGGGAGTATCAACAGTTTAACAAGCTTTTTCGTTGTACTGGAATCGAGTACGACCAGAGGTGAAACGTTATTGTTGCCGATGATTGGTGGTGGGAGAGAAATATCCAGGTAATTCAAAGTTCTTCTTAGACTTTAATTAGGGATGGCAAAAAAACCCCCGCCCGGCACCCTGCCCGGCCCCGCCCGACCCCGTTGGATAATAGGAGCGGGTTTGGGGCAGATTTTCTACCCCGCCGGGGGTCCAGGGCGGGTTCGGGGCAGTCCCGTCCCGTCCCGCAACCTGCCCCTACAAAAAAAATTTTTTTAAAAAAAATCATAAAATATAATAGAAATTATAATTTTCACTACAAATAGACTAAAGAAGAATCGAACCCGGGTTGAAATTTTAAACTACCAATCTTAACCATTACACCATAACCTCAATCTTACAATTTTTTTGTTTTGTTTGGTACAAATATATAAACAAAAAATTATTTCTTTTTTTTAAAATTATTTTTTCAGTTTCAAAAAAAAAAAAAAGATTTTTTTTCGCAGAGCGGTTGGCGGGTCGAAGGGCCAGCCCGTCCCGCCCCACCCTGCGAATTCGCGAGTCGCGGGGCGGGGCGGGGCCGACCCGCCCCGGACCCGCTCCATTGCCATCCCTAACTTTAATGATTATTACATGAATCAAGCAACATTTAACTCATTATTCATAATCCCTGCTGTGGCCATGGCGACTGAGAGTAGTTTCAAACAATTGCAAAACCCTTTATATATGCCATTAATTAATTATAAGTCATGTTTCCAATTAGTGACTTATACATTCTTTTCTTTAATCTGGACCAATGCAATAAAGTTAAAGCAAAATCCCAGCATTAATATTTGAGTAATTTGCAGGTTGTTATTGTACGCGGTTATGAACTGCTTATAAATATTCCAAAGAACAGAGGATGCTACGACTTTGTACTATAATTAACATACTTATTCACCGACTAATCTTCTCAATAAACACAAAGCTCATATTTTTTTTCATGTGACTTTGACGTCCACAGTGTGTTGTTGTTCACTTATGTATCAATTACTCATGGATGGATGAATCATGAATGAATTTGTCCTTGCAATTGTTGTTCAAGAACTTCAAAGTTGTTCAAGAACTCTGAATGTATCTATTTTCTGTATAGGAAAACAAAGATTACACCAAATTTAAGAAAATGAATTGTGTGGAACTTTTCCACAAGTACTGTGGTATTTTTGGTGACATGTACGACTCGAAAAAATACGCCATCAGCCCTTCGAAGCTCTCTAAAAAAAATTTCGATGACGATGTTGTAAGTGAACAAACTGGAAGTCTAGACAAGATGCCATTTAGCGCTGAGATGCGCAATGAGCACGTGCCATCATCTGGTCTATTTAGCATGTCCGGAATGGAATGTTCAGGCGGACATAGCAGAGAGAAGAGAAAACACGGTTCTCGTGCTGATAAAGTGAAGAAGAAGGTCGACTCTCGTGCTGCAATGTCAGAATCAGTTTAGAAATTGGCATCGACTGGAGATGCATTGGTTGTACACTTGAAGTTGAGTTTCGGCCCTCATTCGTTTGAGCAGTGCATGCAGGATTTGCACGAATTAGGGATTTTCGACGAGGATGAGAATTACAAATGTTGGGCCATCAGCTTTATGAGAAAGGGAAAGAACCAGGTTACATTCGTCGGATGCTGCTCAAATCATATGAAAATCAAATGGATGCGCTTCGAGTACAACAATCCGTTGTACAACAATCCGCATTCATTTGATTAAGAGTCTCTGTTAGGCGTAATTAATTGTCCAATTGTTGTATCAGATATTTTATGTTTTCAATTGATGAGTTTCTGACTTTTTCGTCATCTGTTATATTGTATTATTTTACATTGTACATTTCATATGCAATTGCTACCATGAATTATTGGATTTGGGACTGTTGACTACATGAATCAAAAATTTTTTCTTTAAACAGTAAAAGATTCTACATTGAGAGAAGAAAATATTTCTTAAGACAGTAAAGTTTGTATTTAGAGAGAATAAAAATCTTTATTGTGATATATATTGGATTTCACTGGAGTGAATAGATATCTTGTGATATATTGGATTTTGCTGGAATGGACAATACATTCAAGTTTCAATCAAAGTGGATATGAGGTAAACCTCTTCTATAAATAACAATTGGTTGTTTGAAATGTAATGCATACAATCATTGTTAGAAATTGAAAGTTAGTGAACCATTCTTAGAAGCTGCAATTTTCACGCCAGCAATGAATGATCAATTTGTGTATGATTCAGTACGTATTGCAGACTCCGACGATAACAGCTCCGACGACGATGACATGGACAGATTGGATCAAGATATACGTTTGATGCTTGAGTATTGTCGTGCTATTGAAAGTATTGTTCGAGATTATCTGCAATGTTGTCGGGTTAGAATTCGAAGATTTCGAATGCACGAAATGGGCACATTTTCATGATTGAAGCACTACAAGATGATCCTCAAATAGCATTCCAAGAATTTAGGATGTATCCCCATATGTTTGTAAATTTTACGCATTTACTACTTGATGAGTTTGGGCTTTCGAGCGGACCCGATGTGGATATTTATGAACATGTAGGTATGCTCTTATGTATTGTAGCACATGGAAAGGAGTATCGGCAAGTGCGTAATATGTGTGGGCACTCCATGGACACAATTCACCATTACTTCGATGTCGTTCTGCGTGCTGTTGTCGGTTTGGGGGCCATAATAATAAGATCGAAACCGAATTGTAATGAAAGTCTACCTGGTCACAGGCCATGTCCAAACAACCATCCCCACTTCCAGGAGATTGTAGTTTATGGAATGTAATCGTAATGTTATTGTTCATGTGTATCTCTATCTTGGTTATAATGAAACTAATTCGATTGATACGAATATTAGGATTGCATTGGAGCGATTGACGAGACACACGTCAAACCAGTTTTACCTGCTGACGAGCAACTACACTTTATAGGGCGAAAAGGCTACCTAACGCAAAATGTGTTTGTGACATGTGACTTTGATCTCTACTTTACATTTGTCCTCCTTGGGACGACTGGAAATGTACACGATAGTCGAATTTTGGCTAGGGCTATTCATAATCATGATATAAATTTTCCATTGCCAGCCAATGGAAAGTTCTATCTGGTAGACTCTAGTTGTGCTCATAGGACTGGATACATGGCCCCGTATAAGAGAGCGAACATTAGATATCATTTTCAGGAGTTCCGTTCAGAATCAAGCGGCAGTTGAAGAAGGTTCAGGGATGCGTGCGAGCATTTCAATTTCAAACACCCGTTTTTACGCAATGTAATTGAACGTACTTTTGGTGTGTTGAAGAATAAGTAGACATATTTAGATCGTATGCCGCGTTATCCTTTTTGGAAACAAATCGCAGTGGTTGTAGCAGTAATGTTGGTCCACAACTTCATTCGACGGGCAGGCCAAGAGGACCACACATTTTATACTACGACAGAGGTTGTAGAACCCTCCAAGATTGATTTCCAGACGAGATAGAGTAAACATCAGTAGATTACAGTGCGCCACAAATCTCGAACATAGAAAGGGATCAATATCGTGATTCCATAGCGCAACAATTGCGATAGAGAAGTGTTATTATGTTACATTTTCTGTTTTATCGGGATTCATTACTAATATTGTACACGACAGACACTATCAATGTATCAAATGACTTGATTACACGGTAGTTATAAGCACCAATTCGAAGAATGCCACTTGTTTGAAGACAATTTTGTAATACAATAACTTTGAGGACTGAATTGCAAACTTTTAAAACTTGTGTAAAATCAAAATGCAGATGTGTAAACATGTTTTTGAAACAATTTGTTAGCTCTTCAAAGTTTGGTGATGAATGTTGAGGAAGTATATAGCACAAAGGGACAAATTGCATAAAAATGAAAATTAAAGGACCAACTTGCAAAATGCAAAACAATGTGTTTGAACCGCCTGCCAACCGCGGCATGCATATTGCGGCTAGCCGCCGTTTGCCACGGTCCAACCGCGGTTAGCTACGGCAAACAGCAACACGGGATCATCTGCGGTTTGGTGTTGCAAAAGGTTTTCTCTTTTTTTTTCTGAATCTTTAGTGCAGATAACCATTGTTAGATTTGTATATTGCAATTAATGGGTAGTTGTATTTCAAGAAATTCACACTGTTTATCTTTTTCAAGTTGCAGCAATTCACAGATACGTATGTATAGAAAGAGAAAACCAATTTTCAAAGAGACAAATTGAAGGGTAGAAAGGTAAAATTGTCTTTTCGGTCAAAAAGTGTATAACTGAAAAATGTGTAGTAGTTTCCAAAAGTGAATGCTGATTTCTTAAACTGGCCCACAAGCATTTATTGCAAAATAGATTTTTGATAAGAAAAAATGCCACCGAACATGCTCTTATTGTGTGTATTCGATTTAAACTCAAATTGGTCAAAATTAAGCAAAAATCTAAATCTTTGTTGGAACGATACTCTTTTACTCATTTTTACTATTACTTGTTAACGATCCCGTACGCTCGGGGTGGCAAAAAAGCTTGTGGGCTTGCCGACTCGGTTCGTAAAAGCTCGGCCCAACTTGGGCTCGGGCTCGAGCTCGGGCTCGGGCTCGGGCTCAGGCTCGGGCTCAGGCTTAGGCTCAGGCTCAGGCTCAGGCTTATGCTCAGGCTCGGGCTCGGGCAAAAAACGAGCCGGCTCATGGGCTCGCCCAACAAACTAGCTCATTGGGCTTATGGAAATGAGCCCAGCTCGTTGTCTACGAGCCCACGAGACAAATGGACGAGCCACGAGCTGGCTCGGCTCGTGGCTCATCATTTCGTGACCGTTGGATAATCATCCAACGTTCACGATTTCGTGACCGTTGGCCAACGATCACATGTAAATTTTTTTATTTTTTTGTTTTTTACTTTCATTATTTTCCTATAAATACTCTTATTCTAAACTCATTTTTTCACACTTCAATCTCTTATCTCTCATTCAATTATATACTCAATCCATTAACAATTCTCAAATTACATTATCTCAATATTAGTGTTCTAATTAGTATTTAGTATCTCATTATCTAGATATTACTCTATAATTTTAAGTTGTAATTTTGTACTTCTACTAATTCTCTACATTTTTAGTTTCTACTACATCTTCATTTTCTCCTATTCTCTTTATTATGTTATTCCAAATGGCATACAATCGAAGTGATGATGATTTCAGTGGTCTTAATGATATTC
Organism: Forsythia viridissima; assembly: GCA_030279155.1. Classification (NCBI taxonomy): domain Eukaryota; kingdom Viridiplantae; phylum Streptophyta; class Magnoliopsida; order Lamiales; family Oleaceae; genus Forsythia; species Forsythia viridissima. The sequence goes on along the minus strand of CM059037.1, from coordinate 4,228,325 downwards.
AAATTTCAGACGATATTCTTTATCAGTTTGGTGGTAGCACTGATCTAATTGATTTGGAAGACTTTCAAGAAGATGCCGATATACAAACTACCATTGGCTCTAGCACTAAACGAAAAGCCACCAAACAAAAGGCTAAGTGCTAGCAGCATTTTGAGTTGGTGCCGATTGGTAAACTAGTGAATGGAGTCCCTGAGTTCAAAGCACAGTGTAAATACTGTCAGGAGAAGTTTGCTTGGCACAAGGGGATAGACATGACCCATCTAAACAAACACTTCAAAAAGTGTCAATACAAACATTGAGGTTTGGATACAAATCAGGCACAACTCCATTTTGGATCTCCGGGAGCCGGGTCCAGTAGTCCCGCTCTCAACAAGTGGATATACTCACAAGAACTCATGCGCCACGAAGGACTGCCGGAATTGATAGCAAATGTTGAGTTTCTACTATGCTTGGTGGACAATCCTCATTTGACGTCATTCGTCCAAAAATATCTACAACCAAGATACGTTAGTATTTATAGAAAAACACTTCGTAAAGACACTATTGTTAGATATAATACAAAGAAAGAAACTATAATTAATGATATTAATAATTATAACGGTGTTGTATCTTTTACATCAGACTTATGGATAAATTGTAACAAAAAAGGATACATGGTTGCAACTGCACATTATATTGATAATAATTGAATAATGCATAAAAAAGTAATAGCATTTAAACAAATAGACTATTTTCATAACGGAAATAATATTTATCAAGTTTTACTAAGCGTGTTAAATGAATTTAAATGTGATTATAAGGCTCGTAGTTTTACATTTGATAATGCAGGCCCAAATAATATAGTAACTGAAAAATTAATGCAACATTGTAGTCCAGATTTTGATGGTATTTTATTTCATATTCGTTGTGTATGTCATGTGTTTAATTTAATTGTACAAAATGGATTAAAATTTATACAACCACAATTAGAAAAAGTTAGATATGCTATTAATTATATTTCGGTATCACTATTAAGAAAATAAGTTTTTGCTGCTTTATGTATAGAAAATGGGCTGCAATCAAAAAGTTTTGCAACTGATGTTGCTAATAGATGGAATTCAACATATCTTATACTTGAATCATGTGAAGGTTATGAAGATTGCATTACTGTCTATTATAATGGCCAACACTCACACGGCTCAGAATATGATTTAGAATTACATGATTGGAAAATATGTTGTCATGTTAGAAAATTTTTAAAAGTTTTTTACGACGCAACAACTGCATGTTCTGGTGTGTATTACCCAACTACTCTACTTGTTTTAAATCATTTCTATTATATTGCTAACAATTTTAATAGGTATAAGAATTTTGTTCTTTTCACTAGTATTATACATGTTATGGAAGCTAAATTTAGAAAATATTAGGAACAATTGCCTATGTTGTTTCTATTAGCATGTATCATAGATCCTCGACTTAACTTAGAGGGTACGAAAGTAACAATAATGGAAATTTTAGATAAATTAACTTATGAAAATCCAGTCACGTGTACTAATTTAGAACAAACTTTATGTTCTATATATGAGGTCTATGCTGAAAAGGCGGTACGAATGTTGTACGACCCCCTAATCTAACATATACTTTGTCATCAACTGATAAAATTGACTTATGGAGTTACGTCAGTACACATAGGAGTGGTCCAGGACCTCCAGGTCAACAATTAGTTGGTTCTTCTTCTAGTTCTCCCCTTCTCTGTTGTAATGATACACCTGTATAGTTAGTTAGGTATTTTGCGCATAATGTGCTTAGTAAGTTAGATGACGAATAGAGAAAAAACTTTGATATACTACGATGGTGAGACCACATCAACGTAGTTATCCAATTCTTTCAAAAATAGCACGTGATCTACTAACACATCCAGTCTCAATTACAGCATCGGAGGCTGCATTTAGTACAAGTGACAAGATTTTATCTGATATCAGGTCAAGACTCAAAGTCGACATTTTAGAAAGCTTACTGTGTCTAAAGGATTGGGATGACGCCGAACTTCGAATACAAGACAAAGTGGATAGAATAATGTCCGAAGAACTTGAAGATTTAAATATGGATTAATCATATTCATAGTAAGTATTATTTTGCATTAGTATTTATGTATTTGATATTTTTTTCTTATTTTAATAAAAAATTGTACACGTAACATCTTGTTCGTGTATAATTTTAACTCCGCCTACTTTTAAAATAGCCAGTCCCAAGTCCAAAAAAAGGAGAAGGATTTTAAATATTTAATTTTTAACATAAAAGATTCTCGATATGGTAGTTATTTTTTATTTTCAAAATTTAAAAAAACAAAAACAAAAACAAAAGGAGAAGAGGGTATTAAATCTTTAATTTTTAACATAAAAGATTCTCGATATTGTATTTTTTTTTATTTTCAATTTTTTTTTAAAAAAATTAGGGTCGAGCCTCGCTCGCCATAAGCTCGGCTCGACTCGGCTCGGCTCGACTCGGCTCGGCCCAGGAGCTCGTGGGTCGAACAGAGCTCCAAAATTCGAGACGAGCCGAGCCATGCCTATCGTACGCTTTCGAGATGTCATTGAACAAGAGATAAGATGACGACTACAACCATTGTAGAGGCAATGATAGCAACGTCCCTTCATTTTACACCTGGAACTACAACATCCATGTAGAGTTGCCACGTGCCCCACTTTGCACTCATCCCACTACATGAAAATACTGAGTCCTAAGCTTAATATAAATATTAAGCTCGAAACTTAGAGGACTATTGTTCCTAATTTGCGATACAAGGTAAGTTCGTTGGTTATACGAGACATCACCAAATAAATTAAGTGAACATCAGATTCGCAATCCCAATGCAAATACTAGGCCTGGAATAGTGTTGGCTCGTAAAAGACAAAATATTGTCAGATAAATCAAGTAAGTCAAAAATCATTTAAATCTTAAGCCTAACATAAATATTAGACTCGAACTTAGGAAATTATTGTTACTACATCGTCCTACGTAGATACAATGTGTGAGCCACGTCAAATTAGAAGTCACACATGGACCACGTCACCACGGATAACCCAAAGGTTCTGCAGACCTCAATATGCCGCGCCGAAGTCACTTTGGTGAGGCGAAGCTAATAACTTAGTTTATTGAGGAAATGTTCGCAAAGGTGGTTCATGTATAAATGAAATTCCTTGCTAGGTAAATGAAGACAAATCTTGCCCTCACCCTTCCTAGAGGCAAGTTGAAGGTCGGCCCTATTTGTATCGAAAAAATCCTACTAAATCTCATACAAAGGTAAATGAAAGCCGACGAAGCCTAAGTCATGTGATTCCATTTTATTTCACCAAATAAGGGAGCAACATGATATTCTTACTAACCAAATCGTTAATTGACTTTTTAAAGAAAACAAGTATGTCTATTACATATATATGAAAAACCCTTTCTCACCCGTACTAAGTATTAAACGAATTTGGACTATGTCATGAAAATGCTCTTGAAAAATTTAAAATTATAAAAAAAATTAACCGATCAAAATAAAAAATTATTTCTACGAACATAATTGTTTCATTATTACCAATAGAATAGAACAAATAGTAACCTTTGTTCAGTGGATTATTTCAGAACAAGAGGGTCCATAGGATAGTCATAGTATAGCTTTTCCAATGCAATAAATTTACGTAATGTCTATTTATCTTTGATAAAGAGGTATTTTCCATGGGTTTACCTTGGTATCATGTTCATACAGTTGTATTGAATGATCTCGGTCGGTTGTCAAGAATTCTTGACTATTGCATGGGAACAGGTACATCTTCGAAGTATTTTTCTCTTCCAATATTTTTCTGTTGGAGCTTTCTTCATTTCTTTTATTGAACATAATGATGCGAATAGGGCTTTAATGAGTTCTAATATGCAACGCCAAGCAGTTCTGCTTTCTTGGCTCGAGAAATGCATTGTTGTAACTAGATTGGAATGACAAATAGCTCTAGATTACTACCATGTGGCAAAATGCCCACTCCCATGCAGACTGAAATTGTTAAAACGTGCAACAGAATCAAACAATAATCAATTGTTGATAACAATTTCACAATTGATGAAGCGACACGCGTCTAGATAAGTTAAAAAGTTTGAAATACCCTCGATCTTAGGGACAGTTTAGTATATGATCAATGATTAAAGATAACAGATAAAATTTGTCTTATTCTGTTAGAGCATAACTGATTTCCAAATATAATTTTATTCGGATAACAATTTAAATAAAAAATGAGGAGAAGTTTTATCTTTGAAAAAAGGAGGACAATTTTTTTTTTTTTTTAAATCCAAATACGAATTCACTCAATTTTTTTAAAAGACAACATACCCTTTATACAAAATAACAAATCTATTTTTTGGACATCCATATCCTAAGATAATCGTCACCACCGTATCGCCATAGCCCTCGCTATCCGTCACTCCACCTATTTTTTTCTCTTTTAATTTTTTTATTTACTTTTTTCATTTAATTAAGAATAAGGGTAGAATTGTCGTTTTTACAAAAAAAATTGACTTTTAACAGTGAATTTTTTTCATTCTTTTATCTAGTTGAACCAAACACGATAATGATAAACTTGTTATCTACAAAACTATTATTTAGATAAAGAGTTTTATTTACAAACCAAACGAGCTTTAGTTTTTCTATAAATACTTTGTGCATTGCTAAAAAAAGGTATGAAAGTCAAACCCCTAGCCAAATCTTTGTTCATTTTATTTCTGGTACATATTTATTATTATTTTCCAACAACTAACTTGACCCTAATAGTGTAAACAATTGCTGGATCATCTTTTAAGTTGCCTTTGTAAGCTAATAGTGCTAAGTGTGCTAAGATGATATGGAAGTGGCATTAATCTATTAATTACACAAAATTTCAAGTTTAGTAAATGCCAAAAAAAATTTGAACAAAGATTCATAGCCAGTTTTAGGCCGAGATGAGTGAGGCCCGCACCTCAAGTCAAAATCAAAGGGGACCCATCTTTGGTTAGCCCATTTTTCATCCATCCTTGAGCCTCCCATTATCACTTATCAGCGAAGTGCTCTAAATACTAAATTTCAGCTTGCACAATTATCAAAAGAAAATCTCATTTCACGTAATTCATAATTGCAGTTTCGTAATTTCATTTTCTTTTGAAATATTAATTTTTTTATGAAAGAACGCTAAATTGTTATGAGTTTTGAATCTTTTGATATAAAAATTATTGGGTGCGATTTATAGAAATTTATTGGTTAATGTTTGTCTTTTTTATTTTTAATCCATCTGATTTCGCATGTTGAAATTATTGATGAGTTTTAGATTACAAATGGTTATTTTGGTTGAAAATTTATGATTTAAGCGGTTAAAATTCTTTTTGATAGCTGAAGAAATTGAAATAGAAGAGAAATCATCCAAGAATTTTACTCCATTTTTATTTTTCTTAGAGCATGTCTGGAAACGTTATTTTACAAAATTTTCTAGATTCTTGTTGACCATTTGGTACGTGGGACCTACTAAAGTGATGAAAATACAGATTTGACACAACAAATGCAGAATTTGAAACAGCAAAATATCTCTTCAAATGTCCAAACTACCCTTTACCAAAATATCTCTTCAAAATGAGCAAATGCTAACTGTGGATGTTGTCAGAGGTATTAATTAAAGGGTAATATTGTCCATGGATACATTCAAGGTAGTAAAAAATAACGGTACTATTGGTGGAAATTTGCAACCAATTTTTTGCTTTTGTCAGATTGGTGGAATATAATAATATATGTACAATTTGGTCAAAAAATCTTCCTTCCAATTAACTGATTCCAGACAAAGCCTATCTCCAATGGTGGTTTGAAAGTTTCAGACAAAAATAAAGTCAGAACAAGCAAACTCAATAGCCGTATCATTTATATCTCAAATAACATAGTGTATGTTTGGTAAAGATTTTTGTATATTATAAGCAATAGATTCTACGAAATGTGTGGATAAAAAGTAGATAAAAGTCGTGAGTCCTACAAAATATGTGAAAGAAAATAATGTTTGATCAATTTATAAGTGGGTTAATTTCATCAACGATCACTGAAGTTAACTTAAAATTTCAAAATGGTCACCAAAGTTCAATAGTTTTAGTGGTGGTCACTAAAGTATGTAATCATTTCACTAATGGTCACTCCATTAAGTTTTGACAATATGACATGATGATGTGGTATTTATTTATTGTATAGTAGTCCATGTACTTTATATAATATTCACTTTAGTCTCTATATTTTCAATTATATTTCAGTTAAGTCTTCCAAAAATTGCATCTTAGGTCTTTAATCTTTTATATCTTAACACTTTGGTCCCCAAATTTTTAATTATCTTTCAATTTAAGTCCTTCAAAAATTACATCTTAAGTCTTTCAACTTTTTATATTTTTACACTTTGGTCTCCAAAATTTCAATTATCTTTCAGTTAAGTCCTCTAAAAATTACATCTTAGGTCCTCAAACTTTATACATCTTCAAACTTTGATCCCCAAATCTTTGATTTTAGTGGCCAAAATAAGTACAATTTTAGTAGTCAAAATAAGTACACTTACATTCGAATTTTCATATAAACGAACAAAATAATATAATTAAATAATAAACTACTTGAATAAGTGTGAATTTTACACTTATTTTGGCCACTAAAAATAGACATTTGTGAATTCTATCAAGTAGTTTATTATTTAATTATATTATTTTGTTTGTTTGAGTGAAAATTCGAGTGTAAAGTCAAGGATTTAATTAACAGTGCACTTATTTTGATTACTAAAATTGCACTTATTTTGGTTACTAAAATCAAGGATTTATGGACCAAAGTTTAAAGATGTATAAAGTTGAAAGACCTAAGATGCAATTTTTAGAGGACTTAATCGAAAGATAATTGAAAATTTAGAGACCAAAGTGTAAAGATGTAAAAAGTTGAAGGACCTAAGATATAATTTTTAGAGGATTTAACTGAAATATAATTAGAAATATAGGGACTAAAGTAAATATTATATAAAGTACATGGACTACCATGCAATAAATAAATGCCACATCATCATGTCACATCATCATTTCAAGTTAGAAACTTAATGGAGTGACTATTAGTAAAAAAATTTCATACTTTAGTGACCACTACTGAAATTATTGAACTTCAGTGACTATTTTAAAATTTTAAGATAACTTCAATGACCATTGATAAAATTAATCGATTTATAAGTACCTATAAATGTTCATAAACATATTTTTAAGGGGAATACCAATAAATGACATTTGCACATAAAACATTTTCTCAAATGGCCTTTGACTAGAAAATAAATAAATAAAATTAATTCCAAAAATAAATAATAGATAAATGACCTAAATGTCCTCACAATCCCTTAACACACCTTCTCTGTCATTTCATCCCCACAATCTCCATTTCCAAAGGCAACTGCTATCAATTGTAAAATTCTACAAAATTCCAACAATAGTAATTTTGTGAATTCAAAACCAGTTTTTGAGTCCAAGAACATTATATCCATAACCATTGCCTTCGCCCTCACCACTCCATTGCTCACTTTAGCCATCCCATCTCTCAATTATCAACCTTTTTCACTTCCTTCCACTCTATTTTCACAGGTCAAGAACTTGCCTACTGGGTTGTAATATGGGTATTTCTTTTTATTATTATTATCTTTTTTTTTTTTTGGAGATTTGGTTTAATAATCTATTGTAATTCTTAATTATTTAGCTTATAACTTGATATTTTGAATAACGGGTATTTAATTAGTTTTATTGGTAAACAGGTTGCAATATTAAAGCTTTGATTTTGATTACTACAAGATTTTAGCAGCTGGGTATTGTTTGATCTGAATTTTAGAGATCTGGGTTGCTTTTTCATGTTATATTTGATCAAAAGTTTTGATTTTTATGTTGTTTTTGAATATGGTTTTCTCTGCCGACTGATGAATTTTGTTGTTGGAGAAGTCTTTTTTACTAATTTAGTTTTAGAATCGATTCGAAGATAAGTTTTTTTATTGTTAACGACTTAATCTGGATTAATACCCTTATTGAATTGGGATTAGAAACCGTAATTGATATTCTTTTTCTTTTTCATTTTTGAATAATTAACTCTAGCAGAAGCTTGTTTTTGCTGAATGAAAATTTCATTTGTAAACTGGTAGCAATGAACAACCCCACATAGACGAATAATTTTCCTAAGTTTTTGGTTTTATCGGTAGATAAGTTGTTTGCTATGTTTGTTTTGTTCTTTTCTTCATCTTGACGATTTCTTTTATTGCATCTGGGATTTTGGATATATTGTTATCCATTGTTATCAGTGGATTGCAGTTGTTGAAGAAAGAAGGATTTGGAGTGGTTTCGATAAAAAAAGAGGTGTTTCTTTTGCAGTCAAATCGGGAAGGCGTGGTAGAAAATCGGGTTTGTTTGGTCTCAAGGGACTCTTCCATATCTGATTGTGGACTTTTTACGGTCAAGTTCATCGAATTTTCTTTAGCCGGACTTGACCTGAATCTTGTTCAACCCAGCATATGCTAATGTGGAGGCAGAAAATGGCAGCTGAGATTTTTGGAGGGGAATTTGATCCTTAGAATGAGTTTATGTGACTGATTTTTCATTTGATTGTTATGTATTGGATTTTTGACATGTAAAGTTGTTGTAAATGTATTGTATTTCACTAGGTAAATGTGAATGGTTAATGTGTGAAGTGTATGGTTTGTTATTGTTCAATTGTTATGTTTAGTAAAGAAGTTTCTATAACGGCAGACATGCCATTTTAGTGATACTGTCATGGTATGCATGGCGTTATACCTATAAATGAACCCGAACAGATTCTAACTTCTTAAAGTAGTAAAATTTGCTACATTTGAATAGCAACATGATGTTTGGGAGGCCTGGAATAGAGAAATACATAAGTAGTTTTTATAACGGCATGCATGCCGTTCTAGTGATATCGTAACGGCATGCATGGTGTTATACCTATAAATAAATCCGAACAGATTTTAACTTCTTAAAGTAGTAAATTTAGATACATTTGAATAGCAATATGATGTTTGAGATTCCCGGAATAAAGAAATACTTAAGTAGTTTTTATAACGGCATGCATGCCGTTCCAGTGATACCGTAACGGCATGCATGACGTTATACCTATAAATGAACCCGAACAAGTTTTAACTTCTTAAAGTAGTAAATTTAGATACATTTGAACAACAATATGATGTTTGAGAGTCCCGTAATAGAGAAATACTTAAGTAGTTTTTATAACGGCACGCATGCCATTCTAGTGATACCGTAACGGCATGCATGGCGTTATACCTATAAATGAACCCGAACAGGTTTTAACTTCTTAAAGTAGTAAATTTAGATACATTTGAATAGCAATATGATGTTTGAGAGTCCCAGAATAGAGAAATACTTAAGTAGTTTTCATAACGGCAAACATGCCGTTCTAGTGATACCGTAACGGCATGCATGGCGTTATGCTTATAAATGAACTCGAACATGTTCTAACTTCTTAAAGTAGTAAATTTAGGTTCATTTGAACAACAATATGATGTTTGAGAGTACCCGAATAGAGAAATACTTAAGTAGTTTCTATAACGGCAGGCTTGCCGTTCTAGTGATACCGTAACTGCACTTGTGACGTTATGCTTGAAATCTCTTTCGCAAATTTTTTCGAACATTTTATATGCTTATTCAATGTTAGAATAGTTATTATACTGATTCATAAGCAATCTCTCTACCTCTAAAACTATTCTATGACATCTTCTCCATTATGAACACAATATGCATGAATTCTTTTTACATACTAAAGTTCTTTGCTAACAAATCAACTAAATTAAGTATCATTAAGGTCATTATAACAAATATGACACATATTAGCTTATTTGTTAAAAAATAACATCTTTATGGCCGAATTAAGCGAGAAATTAGTATTGCAGGACCATAACAGCAAGCGTGCCGCTTTAGTGTACCCATAACGGCATTGCTGCCGTTATATTTTTAAGCTGTTCGGAATGACTTCGAAACTAATACATTGACTTGTTACAGTGATTTTATAAAAAATAAGATGTTCAATGTCGAAGTGAACAATAGATAAGAAATTTTAGGACCATAACGGCAAGTATGCAGTTTTAGTGTACCCATACCGGCATTGTTGCCGTTATAGATGAGTGCTAACTACTAACCTACATCCAATAGCACTAAACTAATCTATATATTCAAAGCCAAATATCAAATCCAATGCTAGGTAGAAGGTGATAGTCAGTAATTAGATAATGCCACTGGTCCTGTTATACATTGTGAATAACGACATACTTGTCTTTATTTTAAATTTTTAATGCCCTCACATATTAACTCACTAAAACAAACATATATTTAACGAAAGTTATCACATTAAAGGTTATAAATACGCTGAAAGTGGAAAAATAAGATAACTGTATGGGTGCCATTATAAATCATAGATAACGTCATATATGGCGTTATGGCAAATTCTTAGGCAAATGCATATATCAGCAACAATGCTGTAAAGGCCCAATGTTATATACATGCTGACAGTGAAAAAATAAGATAACGGCATAGATGCCGTTATAGATCACAGATAACGGCATATATGACGTTATGGCAGATTCTTAGGCAAATGCATATATCAGCAACAATGTTGTAAAGGTCCAAGGTTATATACATGGTGACAGTGGAAAAATAAGATAATGGCATGAATGCCGTTATAGATCACAGATAACGGCATATATGACGTTATGACAAATTCTTAGGCAAATGCATATATCAGCAACAATATTGTAAAGGTCCAAGGTTATATATATGGTGACAGTGAAAAAATAAGATAACGGCATGGATGCCGTTATAGATCACAGATAACGGCATATATGACGTTATGACAGATTCTTATTCAAATGCATATATCAGCAACAATGCTGTAAACCAGAACGAAAATTGAGCCAAAAATTGCAGCAATTGATATTAGTATATATATTTTATCTTCTCTAACTACAAATCTAAAATGTAGATAATTTAACAAGTTTACACACCACTCAAAATTACAATGGACAAAGAGAGAGGACAAACATAAAGAATTTTTGGGTTTCTAGGTAGAACAAGTGCAATGAAGATGGTGATGAGAGAGAGACATGGCTGCAATAATTTTCCTAGAGAGAGAAAGAGGAGAACGAAAGATGAAAATGAAAAATTTAGGGTATTTTTTGTTTTAAGCACTTGGGGGGTATTTTGGATATTGTGTAATATTTTTTATACTTTATTTAATGGGGGAGGCAATTTACCAAAACATTGTGGAAGTAGACTTATTTTACTAAATTTATTGTTTGACAAGTCCTTTTAATTCAAAACCCCTATTTTTAATCTATTTTTACTTTTGAATACAAGTAATAATTTGAGGACCCATTAAAAATCTGATTTATGACATTGGCTTGAAATCTCGAAAATTAGAGGACCAGCCAGCGAAGATCCATGTGTAACAATTAAGAGCGTGTCTTGCATTGAATTTATGATCTCGGATTATTTGACCACCACTATTTGGGTACAGACAATTATTCTGACATTGTGCATGCACATGACTAAAAATCCATCTACAATTATCCATGCACTTACCTTTTTAGGAGGAGGATGAGTGGGTACCACGGTCATTTTAAGTAATATTTGGAGGGCACTTTCGAAATAATCAGTCTGTCTGAGTAATGATCGTTGGACTTGGGTAGATGCAATTACACCGGTGGGATCCAGACCAAAATTTTTGATGCCAATTCTATCATATACTGGAAATTTAGGGTGTGTTTGTTTTTAATTCAAATTAATTTTTTTTGTAAAATTTGATGAAATGTATAGTTGAAAAGTTGTAGAAAATAATGAGTCGTATACAATGTTCTGAAAAGCGTAAGGTGTGACTATGTGTGGAGGTCGAACTTCAAATTTTTCAGATTTAGGTGAATCGTAGACGAAAACGAGATAAGGACAATGTTAGAGCGATGCGTGATGTGTGGTTAGGCGTAGAGGCCGAGTTTCAAATCTAGGCAGAACTTAAACGAATCAAGTGTTCTATAATGCTCGCTAGGCACGCTTAGGCTTGATGCCTAGCCTTGCCACCTCGCTCCGCATCGCTCATTTTTGCGCATCAGCCGCGCATTGCAACGTTTAGATGTGCCTAGGTTCAATGTGTGATCTCGCTGCCTTGCCTCGCATCGCACCGCATTACGCATTTTTGAATCTTGGGCGAAGTTTATGCGAATTTTTTAGAATAGTTGTCATATACAATGTGTGATTAAAATTAATTATATCAAAATTTTAATCGAAATCAAACAGATTTTAATCGAAATCAACAAGATTAAGTCTTGAACTTGATGACGGCAACTACACATTTTTCTAAAGTTAAAAAAGACACTTTAAAAGAGATTATTCCACCACTAATCGCGAAAAGAAATGACCTCTGTTAAAAATTCGTCTACGAACAAACTAAGTCTATGAACATTTGAATAATTATACCCTTCGATTTCGCAGTAGCATTACATCAAGTAGAGAAATTAAACTAATTTCTCTGAAACAATTTGTTTCCTGCACTTACCTTTGACAAAACAGCAAAACGCAATGGCTGCTGAAGTAATCCAAGAAGAATACCTTGATGTCCTCACAAGAACTGGCCAGAAAACCGGCGACTCTAAACCCAGGTGACCTCAATTCTTGAATGCCATATTTTCTCAAAGAAAGTATAAACTAGAAAAGAAATTTAATAAATATGCTGATTTTATCATGCTTATGTTGGTTTTCAATGTATTCGCATTATTTTTCTGTTTATCGGCTTTTTCTGTTTCTGCTTGGGAGTTTTTTTTCCCTACCAGTTTTGACTCGTTTTGAGTGGTACCATTATAAAAAGTTGGGAAAATCATTGTTAGTTTTTTTAGGGCACTAGAATCACTCAAAATCATTGTAGCGTAATTTGAAGTTGGTTTTTGGTCGTTATTCAAATTATTTTCTAATTATACCATCAAAATCTAAAATACATATTTTATTCTTCCTCTTCTCACCAAAGGCACCATCTCAAAAAAATAATTTTTTATGTACTATTCAATTATTTTTGAAATTTTTTTCAGTCGAATATATATTTACATTTAAATTTTTACATATTTCATATTTGTTTACACGTACTTATTTTTTAAAAATAAAATTATATATAATTTTATTTTTTTAAAAAACAATAGTATGATGGTATGAGTTTCACTGTTTTAAAAATCGCTACTAGAGTGACCCAAAACCGGATTCCTCCTAAAACCGGTAAGTTGTTCAAAACTCCCAAGTAGGCCTTATTGTTTTAAGCAAGTGCTATATTTCAATATTTTTCGTGTTTTTTGGGTTCTCTGGGAAATTAAACGGAGTTATGATTGGTGATTGACTTATTTATTGTCTGCATATTGTAATTAGATTATTGAATTCTGGGTAAAAACGGTAACTGAAATTTTCTAGTATGCAAAGATTGTATCTTAATTTGATTGCAAAATACTACAATGTGTACAAGAGCTATTTCACATTCTCTGCCAATATGCTTTATGGAATAAAAATGATAAATTGGATGTTGTCAGCATGTCTGACAGAAATCTGGTAAGTGTGAAAAATGGAACGTTGTATGCTTATAATCTTCCTTTTCCTTGATACAAGGAGGACATCCTGTTTGCGAACATCTATATTCAACATTTATTACTGAATGAAGTTTCTTTTTCTATCATCTCATCCAAAAGAAAGAAAAAAGAAATGGAATTGGTATCGTGTCCTTGTAGTAGCAAGAGTTCTGTTTTTGGGCCTTCTCGATGAGAATTCCACTTGTTGTCACTATTATTGCAAGCTATTTGTTATATTCAAGCTACTAAGAGTATGTTTCGTAACGATTTTTTTATTGATTATAAGCAGTAGATCCTACGGAATGTGTGGATAAAAAGTAAGTAAAAGTTGTGGATCGTGTGGATAAAAATGATGTTGGACCAAACATATTCTAAATTGTGGGAGACAATAATATATTATTTAAGAACTAATGAGGTTTAACCAACGATCCTGCATCTTTGTTATACTCTAATATATATGTCTACCACGAGTTAGCTTAATGCTCAAGACTTTTAAGAACAGTCTTTCCTGCTAACGTAAAGAGTGCAATGCACTAATTTATTACTGTAGAAATAATGATGTTCAACCAATTGCCCTACTTGGTTATTACTCTAATAATTTTGTAACCCTGTATCTTGTAATCTTCTTTCTTTGTTACCTTTATCGTTGTTTTGTCAAAATTTTAGGGAACAGCATTGAACCTGTTTCTCTAGTACTTATATGCACATTTATGTTGTGTAATTTTACAGGGGAGATATCCATAGAGATGGTGATTATCACCGGGCTGTTCATGTGTGGATATTTGCTGAGAGTACACAAGAACTACTTCTTCAACGACGTGCTGAAGGCAAAGATTCATGGCCTGGTCTATGGGATATTTCTAGTGCTGGTCATATTTCAGCTGGAGATTCATCTCTTGTCACAGCCAGGTAAGGCCATCCATTTAGGTTGATTATTATTGATAGAAATGGTTTTGATGAAATCGCCCTTTTGGAAAACTGTTGAGCTTTTCATTCCTGGACGCCATTCATCCCCTCCTTGTGCTTGGGATCCTCTGGAGTCTGTCCAAGAGCGACTTTCTCCTTACTTCATTGGTCTCCATATTGAAAAGCCCTATGATTTTTGTCATTCATTTCTTTTTTAAACTATTTGGATAAAACCATATATTTCCAAATCCATAGTACTACTGTACTAGTAGGAGCTGTCTAATTTGGAAACAAAAGATTAACCTAAAAAATTTACACACGTAATAATTAAGGCAAAGAATAAGGATTGAGGATCTTGGTTAAGAAAATGCTTCTACTCAGAGATGGCAATTAGCGCATGCTTGGGTAGTGCTGAAATTATAAGTTGGTGAATGTGTGGATAAAAAGTGAGTTATAAGTTGTGGGTCCTATGAAATGTGTAGATAAAAAATTATATTTCATCCAGTTGAAATTTTTATTTAAGCATCCTCAAACATGTGCTTATTCAATTGCATTACGTATAAGAAACAGACAAGCAGTTTAAAAGATGGTTGACCATGTTCTTACGGTTCATTTGGCACAACTGAGCTTTTATTAGTATAACTTTTTAACCAAGAACTCTTGACTCTTTGATTGTCATTCCAAAAAGTGTTGTGAATATTGAATTGATGGTATGGCAGTAGAAGTTCTTTTAATTTTTAACTTGTACATAATACATAATTATCTGACTAAACATTAATTCTTAAACATATCTCATAATTTTTTTTATAAATAATTATTCATATGTATAAAAGCTATTAAAATTAACATTTTAATTAAATGAGCATGGCACAATTATTTTAATATAAATCATATTATTTGAAATTTATTTATTTAAATTATATACGATATGTATAGGTCTGGTCCCTAATCAATTTAAACTTTTTAACCATCTAGGTCGATGCATACACATCTCATATTAGAGGTGTCAATTTGGGCCAGGCAGGCCAGGTCGGCCCGCTTCCGATGAAGTCCTGTAACTACCTGTATTAGAAAAAGCCCCCGCCATAGTGGGTTGCGGGCCGGGTCAATTCAGTCCACAAAAATTGAACACAAGTCCGGCCCACCCGTTGGTCCATCCGGGTCGAGCCCATGTGGGCCGCAGTTCAATTCGATTCGGCCCGTATGAATAAATTTTTTTTTTTTTTGAAATTACTAAAAAAATTTAGTTACCTATTGTAATTATAAAAAAAAAAACGTTTACATATATAGCAACAAATGTGTTAAAATACTAAATAAAAATAAATAACAATGATAAATTCATATTTGTTAATTTTTTAATTCAAATTTTTTTTTTAATACATTTAAAGACTAAAACATCACGCGTCCGTCAAATCTTTCACTTTAAACGACTCTTTGTCATTTATAAAAAAAAAAAATCAAAATAGGCCAGCGGTTAAAGGTCGAATTGCCCAGATAGTGAACAGTCCGCCCGGTTCACGGGCCGGCCTGCGGTTCAGCCTCCTCAGCCCATGAACGGCCCATCCTGTTCATGGGTCGAGACGGGTGGGCTGATGCGGGTTCGGCTGGCCCGTCCGTCTTGACACATCTATCTCATATAATGATTTATGAATTATGTAGTACCTTTTTTTGACTTTGCATGTACCTACAAATATATTTTAAAACAATTTCAAACGTATTTCCAATAGAAATCTCAGTAAATAATTTAAAAAAATTATATTTTGTAGCAACAAAACAATTTTTTAGATTTTTTTTTTAAAATAAAATTTAAAGATGTCGAATTGTATGTGTAGGGTTAGGAGTCAAAAAGTTTTTTTTAATTTTTTTATATTTTTTTTATAATGATTTGTAGAGTTTACTTTGTATATATTTGACATTTTATTAAAATAATAAGGATAATATTGTCAATTGAAATGTTGAAATGTGTCATTCTGAACTTTCCGTATAAGCTAAAATTAGAGCAGCGTAAAAAAGCTGATTTTTTGGTCAACAAGCACTATTTGACGGCAACCAAACAACCATTATTTTGAGTAAAAGTGCATTTGCTTTTCAAGTAGAGCTTTTAGGCCTTTGAAAAGCCCTCCCAAACACACTTATTCCTGAATATGGCTTTAGTAAGCTGAGTAACAAATTTACAGTATTATCACTTTCTGTTTTCCATTTTCCATATTATACATAACGAGGATACATAACCAACATGATCAAAGAAAATCCTTATCTCAAGGATTTTGAAACATTGTGATATACTTTCCACTAAGAATAGATTTGATATTTTTCCCACAAGTATTCTACCTGAACATTAGTGTTCTAATTGCTGGAGGCAAAGAATATTGTTTTCTTTTTTTCACACGATGGTTGCAAAATTAATTCACTGATGCTACATATGTGTTTATTAACAATGGGGAAACTACATAAGCTTAAATTCCATATTCTTCTTTTCAATAATAACTAATAGTCCTTAGAAAGTTATTTCTTTTCATTTTTGTTTCTGGTTACTTGTTGAATAGTGCTTCTACTTCATACAGAAGTTGTTCATGTTTGCAGGAGGGAGCTTGATGAAGAGCTTGGCATTATACTTCCAAAGGATGCATTTGAACTGCTATTTGTTTTTCTTCAAGAGTGGTTAGTCAATGAAATTGCAAATGAGTTTATCTTTTAAAGTTTTCCACGATTACATTGATGTCAGCTGATATTGATTACTCTTACTGCATCTATTTCCTTTCTTCTCTTGCTTTCTTTCCTTGCTGTTGCCATAAGAAATTCAACTCTGTACTTGTAAACTAGTTTCAACTGTTGACCAATGTGATTCCTTTCACTATGGTATTTGTTGTTGTTTGGAATATTGGTTAAGTTTTATATCCAATCTGGGCACAAGATTTACTATATCCAATCTGAGCACAAGATTTACTATATCCAATCTGAGCACACATACTTCGAACATAATTTGCGCATGAGAGTGAAAAAAGAAAATACATAAGAGATAATTGTAGCAGAGTTTTGAAACTGCCAAGAATATTTCGAACATAATTTGCGCACGAGAGTGAAAAAAGAAAATACATAAGAGATAATTGTAGCAGAGTTTTGAAACTGCCAAGACTATTTCGTGTTTGATTTAAGTTCTCCAAATAAATGAAAGCCTCTTTGAAGTCTGTTAGCTCCTATGAGATGTAAACTCTAGATACTATCCTTCTTATGTGCCTAAAAAACTGTGGTCTTAAGTACATAGGTCAAAGGATCACGTAGTTATGAACAAAGGAAATATTATGTCACCAAAATGATATTGAGAGAGATCTGGCCAATAACTGATGCCAAGAACAAAATTGTGTCAGAATTCAAGCATTATTCAAGAGGGTATACTTTCTCTAGTTAAACAAAAGTAGGGTATGGAGATAATTCTCTTCTCTGAAAAGTGACTCATAACATTAATGATTGCAGAAATAGGAGGATCTGAAGAGTTTCTAATGCATTTGTGATGTTGGGGCCAGTTGAAAGGGTTCAAAAGGATGCTTATTTCTCAGGATGTTGTAGGCAAATTGGTTGCAGTGTATGGAGTTCTTAGTCATGATGATAATGGAGTGTTCTAGGTTTTGCATTCGGCTTGCCGCTGGTGTTTCTATAGTATGGGGAACTGCATGTAGTACAGGAAATTACATTTTCATCACATTTGGGGTGGAATTTACTGAAAGCGACTAGGCAAGTTTAAAGTCAACTTCCAAGGGTACTGGTGATGGATTACAAAGCTGTTAGGTGGCAGTGAATGTTGGATTAAAAGGATGGTAAGAGAAAGAAAGGCTTAGTTGTTCCTAGTGAAGTGACCAACAGAGATTAGTAATAACTACATATCTGAATGTGAAACAAGCTAATGAGGGTAGTGGAGAGAAAATCTTGGCCTATGTTAATTTCATGTTTACTTTTTTCCATTTTTTCCCTTTTCTTGGGATGATTTTGCAATCTCTTTAGGCATTTTTGTGCTAGATTTGGACCTTTCGTTTCCTATTAGGCAAGTGAATGAATATACTTGTTTTTGTATTTAATGTACATACATCCTTTATTTGTTATACTGATTCTTTGTGCAATTGTTTTTCATGTATCCTGATTTATCTTTCTACCTTATATGCATGCGACATTTGTTCCATTGGATTTTGAGATTCCCAAATGAAATGGTGGTAGTTCTGATGCTCTGGTGCGGTGACCAGTGAGAAGTGCTTATTTAAACCAATCTGTTTGTCATTTTTGTAGAAAGTATTTTGATGTCAGAACTTCTGTTAATCAACGATTCATAATAAATCCTGCATTTGATTGCAGTGTCATAAATGATGGCAAATTCATTAACAACGAATACAATGATGTGTATCTTGTTACGACACTAGATCCAATTCCTTTGGAGGCCTTCACTCTTCAGGTCTGAACGTTTATATTTACCATTAGACAGTTTTTCATTTTGGATGTTGTTTATATGAATATTCGTTTCATGCAGATAAATGTTTCTCAATCATTCAATATTTTTGTTCACGCGTGTCTGAAAGCAGATTCAGTAATACAATAATTTTGTTAGTTTATATCTTCATCTCTCATTATTCTCCACGACCTTATTTCTGAAGTAGTCATTTTACGAGTTTATGTCCAATCTATGACCAACGCTCCATGGAGCTCTCCATCAGATGCACATAGGGATTAGGGCACTAAGAATGTCAAGTCTAATTGGGAAAGCAGGTTTTCTATTCAGTTGATTGAACTATCCTTGCTTGCCATTCACAATCAAAATTCAATGTTTTATATTCATGCATTTCTCATTCTTTGGCTCGTATGTGCAATAAAGTACACACGTTGGCCTCTGTTGCAGGATACCAAATATCCACATAATTTCTAGTACTCACATATTAAATAGCTTACACGTCCGATAAAGTACACACGTCAGCCTCATATTCAAGTACGACCCAATATATATATGAGCAAGATAATTGTTTGGCACAAGAGGCACAGGAACTGTTGCTAGCTTTGCAGTATTTTATAGATTTCTTGATGAATAATGAACGTTGAGATCTTTATTTTGTATCGAAGTTCTTGTGCAACTTAAAATGGGGTGATTGAATGCTGTTGCTCCAGATTCATATATTTGAGTTCATGTGATTGGAAAAACTAGTTCACCTCAAGTTCTAGTTGACAGAATTTGGGATTTGACAGCTCTCCTCAAGTTGGTGATTATAGAATGCACACATATCATGGTTAAATTATTACAAACTGTTGAACCTTGAATTCCTTTAGTACAAAGCACACACATTACAAACCATACCTGCAGTTAACCATTCATCCGCCCTCATGTAAGCTTCTTCTTAGTGGCATGATACTCTATCTTTATGTGTGTAAATTCCTCTGTTTTCATACAGTAGTATGTTGAGTTAAGGAATGGTTGCTGAGTAACTTCTTTGACTGTCACATATATGTTTCATAACGAGTTGCTATCAAGTATATTTGTTAATGATGCTTGCTGCCATCATATTAGGAGTTGCGTTCCTTGAAGATATATATCTTGGATATAAGCTCACCCTTCCTTTTATTATCTCATCCCTAATAATCTAATTTATACTGTTCTGCTGTCAAAGATTTCTCAAAGTTTGATATCGCTATTTGAATTCTTGAAGGAATCAGAAGTTTCAGCTGTTAAATATATCTCGTTGGAGGAGTATAGAAGCTTGCTTGCTAAAGAGGATCCTCGATATGTGCCCTATGATGTAAATGATCAATATGGTCAGCTCTTTGAAATAATTTCGAAAAGGTATATAATGCAGAGCTTTGGATATATTCGACATTTTCACTTGCCGAATCTTCTTATTTAAGAGAGTAGACTGTCCTTATTTTTCGCTGCGAAAACTAGTTCTTTTAAGTTTCTTTCTTATTGGTATCTGTACCGTAAGATATTTTTTGGAACTTAGATCTTCTTACATGAGTAAATTTTTTCATGAGTGCTTCAAGTAAATGAAAACTAGTTTTTGAACATTTTCCATGTGTTACAAATAAATGAAAACTATTGTTTGAACAGTGTTGTAAGACATTAATAAATCAGGTTACTTATTTTTGCCTTATCATCAATTTTATTTCTTTACAACTATTACTTATTATGCCCGGAAAGTGAATAATTAGGTTAATTTCCTATGGAAACCATACATGAGCTGGTCGTTGTGTGCTTTCCATAAATCTTTAAGCGTATAGATTCATTCTTATGAGCATGATATGTATGTTCTCTAGGTACAAACAAAATGCCGAGGCACGTACCATGACTCTACAAAAGCAGCTGAATCGTTATGCTCGTATCTCCCTTAATGCAGAGGTTTTCAACTTTTCATACCTTAGTTTTTTAATTTTGTGAATATATGAAAGATTGATGGTCGTATGAACAAAGTGCTAGATACAGCAAATGTGCATGCAGAAACATTATATTAGGGCATAATCCAGACAGTCTCAGGTGTCTTGTTCTAGTCTTCATTATCTTATTATGCTTCAATATGGGTGCTTAATCTGTTTAGCCTTGAAGAAGATGCAGATGTGTACACTTTCTTTGCCAACATATTTCTTCAATTTGTATTGACTGGGAAGAAAAACCATGTAGGTCCATGAAGTGAGGAAAAACTGAATGTAATGATGATAAGGATTATATATTGTTTGATAAAGTAAGACTGCAAAAACAGATGTAACTTAACGTTACTCACAACTTACTCTCAAAGAGAATGAAAGATAAGAAAAATAAAGAATTATGGTTCCATAGGGACAAATGCTACTTTGTTTTCCTGCTCTTGTGACAAATGTAAATATGTGATACAATAAGAACTTGATATTTCAAAATGTTCTCAAGTGTAACCTAGAAATATTTTTTTAGAGGTGCATTGGTGAATTTGCGTGAGCCATTGTTCTCTATGGGAGCAGGTGAATATCAGTTGCAATCTGCTCCATTGCCTTCCCTACGTGGAGAAACTTAAATTGAGGAAAAAAGGAAAAATGGCAGGAGTATAATTATGTCGAAGACTAATAACAACAAACTAAGCCTTACTCCCAATAAATTTGGAGTTGTCCACATGAATCCTTATTCATCATTCTCCTTTGTTCATTGATAGATCTAAATTTAAAGCAACTAGATACTTAGCAACTAGAGCAAGCCACATGTTTTCAACTTGCTCTGTTGGAATCTCACCACTCTTATGAATGGGAGCCTCTTTACTCTTATATATGGGAGCCTCTTTTAGTTTGACGCAATATGATCCAACCATCTAAGTCGTCCTTTCTGTAATTTATCTTCAACCAATGCCACCTCCACTTGTTGGTGCATAATCTCATTTCTTATCTAATCCATTTTAGTACGATTGTACGTCCATCTTAGCTTCTGTGTTTGTGCTACACAAGCTAAGGGACATCCTGTTTCTTAATAGCCGAACACTCAAAACCATAAATCATAGCTGGTCTAATCACGGTTGTGTAGAACTTGCCTTTTAACCGTAATGGAAATTTTCCTATCACATAGATTCATGTAGCCCTTTTGCATTTCATTCAACCCACTCTAATCCTAAGCATTATATTATATTCAAACCCTCGTTAGCAATCAAACTTCGATACCCAAAACGATCACTTTTGGAATAACACGATCCTTTACACTAACTCCCTTATCGTCCTTATTCCTGCTACTACTAAATGAGTAGCATTGCATATACTGTGTCTAGGTTCTGCTTAACCTAAAACTTTTAGATTCTAAAGTACTCTTCCAAAATTCTAATTTACGATTTAACTTCTTTTTTGTCTCATTAGCTAAAACTATGTCATCAACGAATAACACAAGAGACCTCATATGTTGGAGACTAAATTTAAATAAATAAATTTCAACATGATATAAAAGCTAGTTTGCATGTGAAGGGAGTGTTGAAGACTAAATTTAAATAAATAAATGTCCCATGAGCCCCTCTCTAACCACTTAATCTTTAAGACGAGTTCAATAAATTAATCTTATAGAACACATCACATAAGGCCATTTTCTAATATCTTCTAAATTAACCTCAATGTTTTATTTCACCTAACGAGATAGAAAATCACATAAGGCCATTTTCTATTATCTTCTAAATTAACCTCAATGTTTTAGTTCCATAGATACCAAATTGCAAAGGATCAAGGTAACTGTTTTATTTCTATCTCGTTAGGTGAAATAAGTGAAAAATGAAATGAAAATACACAAGAACATTTTATTATTGCAGTACCTATGTTTAAATCCTGGAATTAATAGACTGCTCGTTTGCTCCTCTCACATCTTTGCTCTATCTGTGTCCCCCATGTATGAAGAATATAGAATGCTCACCTCTTTCCCTGTTGAAGGAGAAAACTAAGCGGAAAAGAAATTGTTTACTTCGAAAAAATTAGCAACCTCCTTAGAAATGTAGTCTATAGTTTTACTTTTTTCTTTGTTGTTGATACAGTTGAAGGGGCTCAGTGACTCAGACAAGGAAGCTCTGAAGTTGCTTGTTAAAGCTGCTAGAATCATGGATGAAATTTTCTGCCTGCAGGTATTTCGAACTGCATTTATGCAGGATATTGGTATCTTAATTCACATTTTTGGTGTGTACCATATAGTGGAGAATGAGGAAAAATTGGATAAGATTTTTAGACAAAGTTTTTACATTTTGGGGTTTATTTAGATTGCTGGATTTTGAATCCTCCATGATTTTTGTGGATTTTGTTTGTTAAGTTATTTCTTTATGTGAATCTCTTAGGGCCTGTAACTCTGAGTTTTGGCACCTTTTTGATGAGCTGGTAATTGAAATCATATTAGTTTTCCATTGCTGAGTCTAGTTCTATTTTTGTTGTTTATTAATGCTTCTTCAAGATGGCAGGCTAGAGAGGGTCTACAAGAGCTCTTTCTTGCTTTTTTTTTTTTAAATTTAATTTATTAATTTGAGTTTTCTTTTGATACTACAAAAGAAGAATTAAGTCTTTCAACAGTATAGTATAAGACAAATATTAATTTTGGCATGGCTTGGGTTTGATCTTCTGTAGGATGAGAAAAACAAATTACGTCGAATACTACTTCCCATTTTCATCATATGTACTTCAATCTTTCTTTGTTCTTGTTTCCATTTTTTTCCTTTCAGAGTTTTTTCATATGGCCTTCACTTATTTTCCTTTTGGTAAGTCACGAATTTATTAGAAAATCACCAAAAGGGGGTTTCAGCCCATTTACAGTGGTTTTCTTTTCTTTTTCTTGTCTCCATTTATTTCTTTTTCCTTCATATTATTCGAAAAGTACTTGGAAAAATTATTATTTGTAAAAAATTATATTTACACTTGTTAAATAACTTGTTGTATTCATTTATAATTCAGATGGATGACCTATAGAAATGGTTTGGTTTGAAAGAGGAATTCATATAGAGTATCACATGTGATCCCACTTTGTCACTAGTGATAAGTATGATACTTGCCGACATGGGCATCTTCATTTAATTTTGAATAGAATACCATGGTACACAGCAGAGTACAAAGTTTGCTGAGTAGCATGTGCAGAAATTGCGTTTTTCTTATGATGGACTTATCAGGAGACAGAGATGCAATCTGCGACCATGTAGCTTAATATCACAGCTGTTCTGTGTTTTCAGAAAATGGCATGGGGAATCTTTTCCCCCTAACCCACCCACCCCCCCCCCCCCCCCCCGCCTGGGAAATGATAACAAAATGAATAGGCATGTTAGATAGATGACCAAGCTACTCTGAAATAATGATGTCTACCTTAGTTTTCAGTACTTTCATGACTTTTGAATGACGGTAGTCGGTAGAATTTTTCTTGCTTATCTTATTTTTCTTCTGTATGTGTTGTTTTTGGTTTTATTCTTCTAAAACAGGTTTGGTACAGCAACCCATCTTTAAAACACTGGTTAGAGAAGAATGCTGATGAATCCCAGTTGGACAAATTGAAATGGATGTATTATCTAATCAACAAGAGTCCATGGTACATTTTCTCTTGCAAAATATTATTTAGTGCATGCTTGATGCTGATTTTTTCAGGAAAATCGATTTTTTGGAGCAACTTCGTGGCCTCATATAAAATAATTTAAAGTTGATTGGCAGGGAAATAATGGGACTTTTGACTTTTTGGCTTCCATCCCGTCAAGAAATTTTCATCTCAATGACCGAATTACCCCCAACATATCATTGTTTACCCCTAAAATGGTCATCCACTCTTCCAAGTCAAGAGAGAATTTGGAAATGGATGCGTTTTCGAGGCGCGTAAGGGGAATTAACTGAATTTGCCATTTGCCTAAATCTTTTAATACAATCCCCCAATTTCAAACTATCAAATTCGGCTGAAATCTGATTTTAATCAGCATCAAACAAGCGCTTAGTCTCTTCTCACCCTCAATTGGTTTCCTCTGTGTGTGTGTGTGTGTGTGAGAGAGAGAGAGATAAATGAAAACAGTCCGACATGTTTTTCTGTATGTACAAACCCAGCAATTTTGTAATATTTTTCTTGAATATGTGAGAACTTCTACAGTATTTGTAATCAGAGACAATATTTTATGCATCTGTGATAGTTCAGTGGAAATCGAATTCCGTTACTATTCACTTTCTAAATCAATGCTGCTGAAACTACACATATACTGGTAAGAAGATAAAATGTGTTGTGCAAGAGGACTGCTTGCGGCAAAGTTTGGGGATGGGTAATTTGGTACCTCTCTGGGTTAAAGTAATTTTGGTGCTGGCACATTTCAGTAACTGTTAAGTCTATTACATTTTACTGGGTGGTTGACCACGTGCCTATCATTATTTAAGGTAAAGAGCTATGTCATGCATAAGAAACATCATTTATAAATGCCTAAGGAACCTTTTCTTTTGTCGCTTATTTATTAGCTAAAATTCAATTTATTTTGCCTACTCTTTTGGTGGGTCAGGGAGTAATAAACTGTAGAGATGGAATAGAATTGGCACTCGGGTGATAATAAGCATTTTTCTTTTTGTTCATTTTTCCATTGGCAGGTCTAGTTTAGATGAAAACGAGGCATTTTTGACAACTGCAGACTCAGCTGTGAAGCTTCTTTCTGAAGCTACAAAGCCAGTAGCAGGTTGGAAGGGTCTCGAGTATCGAACATCATTTCCTATTTTGAAACCACCTGGTGCAAATTTTTATCCTCCAGATATGGACAAAATGGTATAGGATAAGTATCTCATGTCTGAGAAAAAAATAGCCGTGCATAACATTCGCTCGATTCATTTGCACGACCTTTCGTTATTCATCATCTGTTATTGTTGGTATATCTGATGTCATGATACCTATTCTTTCTGTTGTAGGAATTTGAGCTATGGAAAAACAGTCTTCCAGAAGATAAAAGGAAAGAAGCTATAGACTTTTTCAATGTTATTAAAAGGGAAAGTGAGGCGATGCTGGATAAGTCTCTATCCCACTCTAAGCCAGCTAGCACTAGTGACACTCATGATCTATATATTGTCCCTTACTCTGAAGAGTATAGTTCTTTCCTTGTAAGAGCAGCTGACTTACTTCGTAAAGCTGGGGACTTGACCAGCTCTACTAGGTACAGCTTTGGCTTGCTCCTGAATAGTTGTTAAAAAACAGCAGAAAACAGTAAACTGGGATTTAACAAGCAGCTCTCTCTTGTCCAGTTTGAAGAAGTTCTTGCATAGCAAAGCCGACGCCTTCCTATCAAATGATTACTATGATTCAGATATTGCCTGGATGGAATTGGTTAGTACATTGTTGTTTTTGGTTTCTCTCACCGTTTGGTGCATTTGATCAGAGTATGTTGTTATGTTTGTTTATTAAATTTGTTTTGTTCATTCACAAATGATCACCTGGTAATTCCCTTATGGTGAAGAGTCAAAATGAAGTTGTAACGAATTGTTTGTCCTTGAGTTGACTGATAGTTCATTTTTTATTGTGAATTATAATTTTAGTTTACTGGTTATGGTGCCCTTGTGATGTATATCTAAACTAACTCAAGATGAGTCTGGTTTTTATGAATAACCTTTTGCTATGGGATATGCAGATGCAATTAGATCTCATACATTAATATCTTCTAAAAGATAATCATGTTTGTCTGACCAGCTATGAAGCTTCACAACTAATTATGAGCTCACTGAAAGAAGGCAGAAACCTGTTTTAATTCTCATAAATTATTTTCACTTTCCATTGTATTGCGTGCAATATGATTAACCTAATTTAAAGTATTCATTATTTAGCTCTATTTTATTGTATATCTTATTATCAACACTGATTAGCTGAGATGTATGTATAATTCCTTGCATAGATCCTTCCATTCTTGGAGTCTAACTGACAAGTTTTTATCTGAACATAGAGGGAGGGACAGAGGGAGTTACTATCAACGTTATATTCTACAGTTCTACTTGTCCCTTTTTTGCAGTTTTATGTTGATATATTAGTCATAAACATCAGTATTGTTCTCCTTGTGTGTGATGACATTGAAGCCTCAAAACAAATCAGAATATGTTTTCTAGGTGCATTTCACAATCTGAATGTTTCTTTGTTCTTTTGTCTTTTGTCTTCAAGGATTCTAAGCTTGACATAACTATTGGCCCATATGAGACATATGAAGACTCACTTTTTGGATACAAGGTAATGTTGAACGATAAACCTTCTATATCTTTGCCTTTTTTCTCTCAAATCTCTATTACTATTTGAGACAGACTCTGACGTAAATAAATATAGTCTGAAAGATGAGTTGCATAAGAATACCGTTAAATTTTGAATATTATTTATGATGACAGTAATCATCTGTGAAAAGAGATAAATGCTTGTATGCATTATCACTCGTGAAAGATCACTTGATGCATAAAAAACTTCTCTACATGTATCATAGTTTCTTTTTATGTACGTGATACATATACCTGATATTACAATGTGCCCATAGGCCACTTTTGAGGCATTCATTGGAGTTAAAGACGATGACGCAACCGCTCAAGTTAAACTATTTGGCGATCATTTGCAGGTGCTTTATAATATCTTCATTGTCAGTCAACATCTTCTGTTGTTATTTTCATTCTTGTATTTACAAAGGGCGTGCTGTTCTAGGTTTTGGAGAAGAATCTTCCAATGGACAATATTTATAAGTCAGAAGATGTGATTGCGGCCCCTATTCGGGTCATCCAGCTTGTTTACAATGCTGGGGTGAGTATTATAATAATCTGGATAATCCTCTCTTGGGTAATCATTCTGGAGAATCATCTCATTATCAAAGCATAATGGAGTTCTTTTATTTTGCTGAGTTTCTGAACAAATTAAGCTTTAGTGAGGCATTGCTTAAGAATAAAAAACTTCTCAACTGATGTTGGAGACTCATTAATTCAGAATACTGCAACCAAGGCTGCATAGGTGAACCGTATGACAGCTGGAAAGGAAGACATCTCAACGTTGCCTAAAAAATGATTTTAAGTTACACTTAGATGTGGAAGCTTGATAGGTTTTTATGGTTACCTCCTACATTTCGAAATGAATAGCTTGGTAATAGTGAATTTAATAGGAGTATCTACTCTTACTATTTCATCCAGGAGACTCAGCCTGAAAAGAAACAGTATTCAGCTGGGATTTATCTAAAAACTGCTTGATGAACTGAAATCTCTTTACAGTGTACTAAGTATGAATTGCTATAATAAAATTGTTGAGTTCATATGTTTCTGTCAGCATATTCTTTCATCCAAAGTTCACATGTTTTATCGTTACGCCTGATATCTGGGTCAAGCTCAGAAAATGAGGTGTTATGGATTAATCCTTCTGACAGGATGTGAAGGGCCCTCAAACTGTTGCATTTAACCTTCCAAATGATGAACGCATAGTCAAAGATAGAGGAACATCTATGGTCATGCTCAAGAATGTTTCGGAGGCAAAGTATGTATGGTTTCCAATCTTTCATGAGTTTTTACTCTTGATGTATAATTGTTAACCATCTCAGCTAAAAGTTTAGACTGTTAGAGAGGAACACATTTATTTATTTAAATTTAGTCTTCAACATGTCCCTAAAGTGCACACCAGATTTACTTATTTTATTTTATTTTATTTAAGGCATGGCATGTGACATTTATAAATGGGTATGGTGCGGCAGACTTGAACCCATGTCTTTTGCCTGCTCTAATACTATGTTAACCATCTCATCTAAAATCTATAGAATTTAGAGAGTGGTCATATTCATTTATTTAGATTTAGTCTTTAACAAAAATCTATAAGATACCTAGTGGAAATATGTTTATATTGGCTCTTAACTTAAGCATGACTCAGAAGAATAAAGATTTGTTTTTGCATATTTTAAACTTTTTCTAGCTGTTAATAGTTAATACAGCAGGTCCGCTGCTTCTCTTAAACAGGTTCAAACTTATTCTTCAGCCTATAGCGGATGTATGCATAGCGAAGGAACAACGGGAATTTGTAGACTTTGACTCTTTCTTCACTCACACCATATGTCATGAGTGCTGCCATGGTATTGGACCTCATACAATAACTCTTCCAAATGGGCAAAAGTCTACAGTGAGATTGGTCAGTTTTGTAGTTTCACTTTTGCACTCTTTACTTCACCATGTCTCTACTGTATTTAGTTTTGGAATAATTATGGAATCGAATCCAATCTATTCCTCTTGGAAAGCGGATTGCAAGTTGTAATTATATGATTTGCTTAATTTCAGTTGATGCAAGTATAATTGCTTAATAAAATATATTGTTCCAAATTATTTTACAAATCTATTTGCTCTTTGACGAATACATATTCTTTCGATATCTTTAGGTAGTGACTATTCTGTTATCTCCTTCATTACTTGAACTTCTTTCCTGTGGTTTAGAATTTAATAAAATTAGCGTCCATATTCTTCAGTAAACTCTTAAACTACATTTTATGTTTCAATGCCGCTTTTATCCAAAGGGGTGACAAATGGGTCCCACTTTCTGTACTGTAAATGAGAGTAAATATGGAAAATCATAAAGGACACATATGTCATCATCTTTTTTCCATTGCTAAATATCTAGGTATTTGTCTTTCCAATCACTCTTATTGTAAGGCTCCTACTAGTTAAATCTATCTCTTAAAATTTATGTCAGATGACTTTTAAGAAATACAGAATGCCAGGCTATATGCATCTGCAAATTTTTTGAACAAAAAAAAATGTGATCTTGGACTTTCACTGTCTTTCTAAATATTTAAGGCTTATTATCCTTTCTTTGGTTGCTTCATTTTGTTAATTCCTTTGTTGTCAGCGGAAGATTTTTTGGTTTATGATACAGGAGTTGCAAGAACTTCACTCTGCTTTGGAAGAAGCTAAAGCCGACATTGTTGGCCTCTGGGCCCTAAAATTTTTTATTAGCAAGGTAGTTAACTATTTAAATATCATTTCTCGTAGTTGAATTTTGCTCATAAAATGGTCAATGGTTGTGCTTTGGGATTGGAGATTCCAGCCTTTGTAGGGATATTAATGGCATTAAAGAACTCTACTTACCTTATTCTCTTTTCTTGATAAATTCAATTCAATGTGCAATATGTAGTTAGTATATATTCTATAATTCAATCCACTAAAATAACTTTTGTTCTGTGGTCATATAAGGTCTGCTGATATGTTATAGACCGGAATTCAAATTGCACTCTAATAAACTTTGAAATTTCCATCTCTTACTGTGTATCCATCAGGCTTCTATTCGTAATGTTCTTCCAATCATTGATAAATTTGAAAATGCATATGGCTCAGTAGAGATGATTGATTTGGGAGACAGGACGAAAGGAACACTATGTTTGAATAATTGATATAGATCCTAATTGACTATTTTGAATAATTGATATAGATCCTAATTGAAATTGATTATTTTCTTTTGTCAGCTTTATCATTCTGTTATTGGCCCATTTTTTATTTACTTATTTACTTTCCAAACCTGAAATGCACTCTTGGTGTCTTCCATGTGGATTATCAAATGATAATGATTTACAAATTTGTTTCCAAGAGCGATTTTCTTACTTTCTCTATGATATTTTCTTGTCTTGGGACAGGATTTGCTTTCGAAGACATTAGTCAAATCCATGTATGTTTCTTTTCTGGCGGGATGTTTCCGCTCAGTACGTTTTGGCTTAGAGGAAGCTCACGGGTAAGTTTTTGATCTTCTAAATACTAATTTACATGTAGAATTACTGCCATTAAGCACTGTTTTCGTCA
Source organism: Forsythia viridissima (assembly GCA_030279155.1). Classification (NCBI taxonomy): domain Eukaryota; kingdom Viridiplantae; phylum Streptophyta; class Magnoliopsida; order Lamiales; family Oleaceae; genus Forsythia; species Forsythia viridissima. The sequence goes on along the minus strand of CM059037.1, from coordinate 4,197,567 downwards.
ATGTGATCAGGAAAGGGCAAGCACTGCAGTTTAATTATTTATTCGACAAAGGTGCCTTTGTCTTACACCCAGATGAAACATTCTCAGTCGACTTTGATAAGGTATGATCTGTTCCAGATTCTATTGACTTCATTTGAATTGAACTGATGCATGTATTATATCTTCTCTTACCGAAGGTTGAAGGTGTGGTTGAGAACTTGAGTCGGGAGATTCTCTCGGTGCAGGCTCGAGGTGACAAACCCGCAGCAAAAACTCTTCTTTCAAAGTATTGTTCGCTGACTCAACCATTGAAATGTGCACTTGAAAAACTGGAAAGGATTCAGGTATGCACTTTGATGTGTTGTTAAATATTATGGAATGTATTGTTGGAATTAGTTCCTTGCAGAAAAAGAAACCTAAGCATACCGTTGTATTTATGTCAAAATCGTCCCATGTTGACTAATTTGGCTAACATTGAAAATGGTAAAATGAAAAATGAAATTATTCGGGAATACAAATTGAACAGCGATTACGCATTGAATTGGCAGTGGTAGATCCATAATCAAAAAAGTGTTTGTGATTGTTCAATAGAAGAAACAAATTATTGTGGTTTCATACTTTATTCAGCTTCGTTAAACTCGTAGTTTCAAATTTTAAACGATCTCTCTTCGACTAATGCTCCGCAATTCATGATTGTCTTTTAGCGACGGCTTCCCAATTACCTCAAGGAACTCAACATTTCTTCCCCCCCCCCCCCCCCCCTCTCAGGAGGGTGGAAGATCAGTAACATATACTCATATATGATTCCTATCGATAAAATTCGTGTTTGCGAAAGTCAATTAAGTACTATTCTTTTGTTCAATATTAGGCAATACATAGTATTTTACTCAACATACAGGGGAAAATTATCTTTTCTCAATGTATTGGAGTTCATAATTAAATTTCTTATTCTTTTGGTCACTCAGGTTCCTGTGGATATTGCTCCTGATTTCCCCATAGCTGATCATATTCTTCGCAATAGTCTCTGAAGGTTAGATCATCTCTGCAGCATAAAAGACGTCCTCATCCAAGTTCGTCCCTCCCTCTCTCGGTTCGCATGTTTTCTCTGACTCAGTTTTTCGGCCCATAAGCTGGTTAGGTGGAATAAAATACAGACAGCGAATGTGCCATTTGTAAGCGTCGTTCTTCACAGTGACCTTGAGTACACAGTTTGAAGAAATTATTCGCAGTCTGAACTGCTAGCACATTATATTGTTGTTGCCAGTCCTTTCTTATCTTGTGGTAATGTGGTACATTGATACAGTGAAGGATGAGAATGTCATCTTGAACTGTTTGAAATAAAGCAATAATAACGAGTGTTATAATAAATATGCTGTAGAGTCGAGTGTTTTTTTGAGAATGTTTGGCTAAGTTTGTTTCCGAGCATGTTTGGATATGTTGCATTTTTTACATGTTAGTAACATTTACCTTACCGAATTACTTATTTCTAGTTCTGACCAATTATTCTGAAACTTAATAAGTAAAACTTTTAAGCTTAGCTTTACCTGATGAAGTTCATACTAACAGTAAATAAATTATTTAGTTCGAACGTAATTTTTATTTTATTGTCAAAATAAGTAATTTTATATAACTGCTAGTAAATAAAAAAATAAAAAAAACATATTTACATGTTTGGTATACAATAATAAATCAAAATGTATATTTTAATAAATAAAATTTTAATTTTCTTTTGAACTGTTGAGTCTAATATATCAAATATATTGGCAAATCTCTAACCTGACCCTTTGTAAAACGGTAGAAGCATGTTTTATTTTAAATTTTTTGACATAAGTTTTAATTTAGAAACAAAATTTAACTTCACAAAGTTGTACATATGAGAGCTCATGTGACGATTTCTAGACATTTTTCAGGAACAAATCTATTTTTCATGTTATTATGGAAAAATAATTATTTTTAATTGATGAAAATATTCCAACTTATGGCGTGCCAAACTTCTTTTCACATTTGATTCGTGCCTTTTAAGAATACTCAAATATTAAATTCTAGATTGAAACAAAATTTCAACTTGTTTCTAAATTAATTTAGTTAATCATCTTATTCTTCATCAGTTAGCCAATATAAAATTAACATACAATTTTGTAATTAATTATTGATTTTAGTAGATTTTTAAGTTCAACCAAACAAATTTTATACCGTCCATCAATATCTAATAGTGGCTAACAAATATAACGTGACATTGTGGTGTAGACATTCAGGTTTCATAAACATAAGATAATTTTTCTTTTTATTTCTCGTTTTTTTGGATAATATAAATAATATTTGTCAGTGCTTATATGTTAGTCAAACATCATTTTTATCTACACATTTTGTAAGACTCACTATTTTTATCTTTATTTTATATACGCATTCTATAGAACGTACTGCTTATAATCTAAAAAAAAACTTTACCAAACAAACATTACTCTCCTTAACCTTCGTAATGCACTATCTAAGTAAATAAATATAACTCGTATTTGACAGTTTAAACTTTTAAAGAAGATGATTAGTATAATTAAGTATCTCCACCACTTACACGTGTTATTAGAAAATAAAATCGATCTACACATGAACAACGTATCAAAGACAAAATTTAAAGGAATATGTATGACCTCATTAACTTTAGTAGTTTGAATGTAGCAAAGTTACATCAACATCATATGGGATAAAAGTTAGAATCAGAAAGCAGCCTACAATGGGAACTAAATATTTTAGCTGTCAACAAAAATTCTAGTCTTTACAAGACAAAACAATGACCTTCATCACATATTTATTCCATTAATGCACAAAACATTAATCTACTTCTCTAACAAAAAATTCCAAATCACTGAATCTTGATTAAACTGCCACACCAATCTTCTTCACCCCACCCCACCTCACCCCTGGGAAAAAAAAAAAGACTTGTTCGTATCATATTGTACAGCTCCTTGTTTTAAATGATTAATGAAACCTTACTGGACTAATGTTTATACATAAACAAGAATGTGGTTTCTTGGTTTCTCCACTGCAAATTCAAGAAGCTATTGGATTATTGGAGCAATAATACTTGTTATAATTCTCACTATCATCTTAAGGAAGTTGGCTGTTTATTTGGCTTCTCAAGATGATAAATCTTCTGACGAAGAAGGTGATCAATGTTTAGACATTGATCAGACGAAAAAAATCGAAGCACGAAATGATTGTATGATCACTTCTTGTCCACCTTCTGCTATAAGAACTTATGCACTGGATGAGTTGAAGGTGGCAACAAATGACTTTAGGATTCGGATTGGCGTTGGAGCAACGTCGTATGTTTACCTTGCTGAGCTTGGTGATGGAAAATTTGGGGCTGTGAAGCGTGTCATGGAGGAAAGAGGAGGAAGCCAGAAGATGTTCTTGGATGAAGTTTCAGTTTTGCTCAGGATAAGGCATCCAAATTTGGTTGGATTGATGGGATTCTGCTTGGAGAAAGGTATGTTCGTTCTGGTTTTTAACATTTTTCGGTAGTAACTGTTGAACCATCTCGTCTAATAACTTGAAGGTGTCCTCAACACACGCAACTCTCGTCTAATTGGCACCTTTTAGGGGCATATCATTTTTTGTAGTCAGCTCAATCCAACTTTACATCTCTAATCTTGCTTCGGTTACCTTGTCTAATGAATTAATTTGTATCAAAGAACTCAGTTTTGATTAGCTTTCCATATGTAATGAACCAGGAGAACAACTTCTTCTTTTGGAGTATGTCCCAAACAAGAGCCTCTTCGATCGAATGCACACTTTCCAAGGTCAATCCTCGGGCATACTCTCGTGGTGTAACCGTCTAAGCATTGCCTTAGACATTGCTTACGCCATCGATTATCTCCATTCAGTGGCTGATCCTGCAGTCATACATCGAGACATCAAGTCATCCAATATTCTCCTAATCGACGATAATCATGCCAAACTCGCAGATTTCGGACTATGCAAGCTAGGCAACGACGCGCAAAGTGCACACACTCCAACTGCTGTGAAGGGCTCACTAGGTTATGTTGACACGAATTATCTCAACACGGGTATAGTATCGCCTAAGAGTGATGTTTACAGTTATGGAGTGTTACTTCTCGAGCTAATAACCGGGCTACGATCGGTCCAAGGCTCCTTTACTTTACCTGAATGGACTGATGACTGCAGAAAAAGTGACAATGTGGAGGTTTTGGTTGGACTGTTGGATCCAAAACTCAATGGTGATGTGAATCTTGAACAGCTAAGGGTATTGGTTGATATAGCCAATCTTGCTTTACTTGCAAATTCTGAAGCAAGACCTGATATGACTCAAATTGCATATAGAATTTATAGTTGTATGGAAATTCAACCTCAACCAGAGTTACCAGTTTAATATATATATTTTTTTTTGGTTAGTTAATTGAATCTTCTTGTGCATATGTAAATGCTAGTTAGTGCTCTCGACTAGTGTATAATAATTCTTTGGCGGTGTACATAATACGTGATGTAACTTATTATTCGTTACATAATGCTCGTAAATAAAAATATTGTTTCTATTCTAATTTTGAGATTGTTTAGTCTTTGTTTCACATTTGAGAATAGTCAACAAGTGTACCATGTTCGTTTATCTAAACGGAACTCAACTTCTACAAAATGGAATTCTCACAAGGTCGAGGCGTCGTGGGCTCTTAATCACTTTGTATGCTAAAGAAAACGGGTGAGTATTTAACGTAGATAGATTCAATCTAAACAAAACTTACACACAATATTTAGTTTTTTTATTAAATAATTTAAAATGTTTTTTACTATATATTTTTAATTTTTTCGTCCAGTTTATTCTTTTTTAAAAAAATTTCTTCGTGCAAGCTGGCTGGTGAGTTGACTCGAGTGACGAACCCCTCACTGACGGCCGATTCTGCACGGCCAATGGGCTACGGCTCTCATCGTGATTCCAGCACGGCCAAGTCTTTGTTGGCGGGCCACCCCGGATGGGCCAGTCAACGTGTCGGATTTTGTGGGCGGGGGCCGCCCAGGGTCTTTTGATACCAGTATGACCCTACACCAAACAACCCATTCTCTTCTTCACGGGCCACGGCGGAAGCCTTTCCAGGCCCACCACCGAAGTGCTCTGTCACCACCTCTTCCCGCCGCCGTCGTCCTCCATCCACCACCGTAGACAGAGTTGCTGAAGGCACATATACATGTGGAATTCTGAAATAGTAGAAAGAAGATTGGACATTTCTCTTTCGACCATTCTCTTCATCTGTGACAGATATCATTGTTAATAGAACACAAAATTCGCATTTTTCAAACCCAAAAACCCATAATCCATCACAACTAAATCCACCTGAAGCAATGTTTTCTATACTTCCATTTACCACGAGGTACGATCGCTTTTGCGTTAACTCCGTCTGTTATTTTTTGATATCAGTTACTTTTTCCATTTTATAAATATAGTAGAATACCACTTATCTTGAGTAGTGTTGATTATAATTAATTATGTCTGTTTTTATTTCCTTTATTTTGTTTTCTTGATTGAAAGAAAAATAACTCATTAGTTTGAGAGTAACAGTTATTAACTTTTGTATTTTATTTATTTTTTGCCCTACAATTGAATGCAACTATGCAGGCCAAGGTATCCCAGGTAGAACCCGAGATATTTTATGATCACTGCAACAAATACTGATGATGAGCCCAACTTAGCAGTACCACACGAGATAGCAGTACCACACGAGATAGAACAAGAAATTGTTCACAAAATTCTACCATCCTCTCTAGAAAATTATACAAGGGAACAAGAAGGATAGATGATGCGTCCATTCTAAAAAACCGCTTGAAAATCTATAAATCGGGACCCAAATTCCAGATTTCTTACACCAAATTAAATTGATTTTTAAATCCTCCGGTCTCCAAAAATTCCTCCAATCTCTAAAAATCCGTCCAAAATTATTCGTTGAATAAAATTATGTCCCAGCAATTAAAATTCGTATTTTTTAAATCCGTTCAAAAAGAGTGTAGTCAATACTTTGGTTCGACCGAAAAAGTTGTTATAGTGCAATACTAACTTTAGAAAAAGTCTTGTATCTCGACCGACAAAGAGATTGAAATTCTGTTCTATCCTAAAATACAATTGTTCAATTATAAGAGTAAATTTGTCACAAAAAAAAAAAAAATAAATAATTACGTCAAATGGTTGGACTCGAACAAACTGAAAGTTAAAAATTTATTTAGTTTATGTAATAATTTTATAAATGTATGCTACAATATCGTAGAATTTCTTAATCCACTCTTGTATACCAATTGCCACTCAAAGCACAATTTTAGCACCTTCTAATTTCAGCATCTTATCTTATGGACACAATAGAATTTCTTAAGGGGCAAATTACACATACCCATAAAATTGAGGGTTTTTTGAAAAATCATCATAAACTATTACAACCCTAAGTAATAAGGTAAAAAGTAAATCAATTCCAATTCCATTCCATAATCAACCCGAAAACATATCCAAATTCATAATAAAAACCGATCACTTTCATGTTATTGTTAAGGATTTCTCATTGTTTCTTCTCCAATTCAACACAAAATCAGAACTCAAAATCTAAAATTCTCAGGTAATATGCTAAATTTTATTTCTTCTTCATAGTTTCTATATGAATTAGATAATTTTCTGATTTTTTATTGGAGATATTCAATAACATGCTTAGTAAATGCATACAAATGAATTTGATTTAAATTATCTCATATTCCAATTTCAATGTAGACAAATCTTTCTTTATTCACTTCATTATAAATCAATAGTATTGAGTAAAGTCTTATAAACATGTTTGTGAATATTAGTTACCAAATACAGGGATGCATACAATGTGTTTGTAAAAATGTCAATATGAATATGGCTTTTTGCTCAAAAAGTGACATGTTATGTCACTTTTTGATTAAAAAGTGACACACTATGAAGCAAAAAAGTGACATAACAATGTATATAAGTGACTTAATAAATTTGAATCAAAATCTTCTATGTGATTGATTTAATTTCTGGATTTAACTTAATATTGTTGCGAATTATGTAGTAACATTAATTATTTATGATGATCAAACATGAATGTATCATTTTTTTTTTTTTTGTCTTGAATATGAATATGATTTTTTGCTTGAAAAGTGACATGCTGTGTCACTTTTTACTTAAAAAGTGACATAACAATGTATATAACTGACTTAACAAATTTGAATAATAACTTCTATGTGTTTGATTTAATTTCTAGATTTAACTTGATATTTGTTGTGAATTAAGGAGTTACATGAATTTTTGAGAATGATCAAACATAAATATATCATTTTTTTTTGTCTTGAATACAAATTGAGACTTTGTAAAGAAAAGTGACATGCTCTGTCACTTTTTGATAAAAAAAAATGACATGCTATATCACTTTTTGGTTAGAAAGTGACATAACCATGTAAACAAGTGACTTAACAAATTTGAATCAAAATCTTCTCTGTGGTTGATTTAATTTCTGGATTTAACTTGATATTTGTTATGAATTATGGAGTGACATGAATTATTGAGCATGATCAAACAAGAATGTAGCGTTTCATTTGTCTTGAATAAGAATCGACGCTTTGTAAAGAAAAGTGACATAACAATGTATACAAGTGACTTAACAAATTTGAATCAAAATCTTCTATATGGTTGATTTAATTTCTGGATTTAACTTGATATTGTTGTGAATTATTGAGTGACATTAAATATTGATCAGTATGATCAAACATGAATGTATCATTTTTTTGTCTTAAATATGAATATAGTTTTTTACTTGAAAAGTGACATGCTATGTCACTTTTTGCTTAAAAAGTGACATAACGATGTATACACCTGACTTAACAAATTTGAATCAAAATTTTCTATGCGTTTGATTTAATTTCTGGATTTAACTTGATATTTGTAGTGAATTATGGAGTTACATGAATTATTGAAGATGATCAAACATGAATATATCGTTTTTTTTGTCTTGAATACGAATCGAGGCTTTGTAAAGAAAAGTGACACGCTCTGTCACTTTTTGATCAAAAAGTTACATGCTATATCACTTTTTGGTTAAAAATTGACATACCAATGTATACAAGCAACTTAACAAATTTGAATCAAAATCTTCTCTATAGTTGATTTCATTTCTAGATTTAACTTGATATTTGTTGTGAATTATAGAGTGACAAGAATTATTGAGCATAATTAAACATGAATGTAACGTTTTATTTCTCTTCAATAAGAATCGACGCTTTGTAAAGAAAAGTGACATGCTCTGTCACTTTTTGATAAAAAAAAGTGACACACTATGTCAATTTTTGTTTAAAAAGACATAACAATGCATACAAGTGACTTAACAAATTTGAATAAAAAACTTTTATATGGTTGATTTAATTTTTGAATTTAACTTGATATTGTTGTGAATTATGGAATGACATTAATTATTGAGGATGATCAAACATGAATGTGTCATTTTTTTATCTTCAATATGAATATGGTTTTTTGTTTGAAAAGTGACATGACATGTCACTCTTTGCTTAAAAAGTGACATAATAATGTATACAATTGACTTAACAAATTTGAATCAAAATCTTCTATGTGTTTGATTTAATTTCTGGATTTAACTTGATATTTGTTGTGAATTATAGAGTTACATGAATTATTGAGGATGATCAAACATGAATATATCGTTTTTTTTCTTGAATATGAATTGAGGTTTTGTAAAGAAAATTGACACGCTATGTTACTTTTTGCTTAAAAAGTGACATAATAAATTTGAATCAAAATCTTCTCCATGATTGATTTAATTTCTGGATTAAACTTGATATTTATTGTGAATTATAGAGTAACATGATGATCAAACATTAATATATCGTTTTTTTTGTCTTGAATATTAATTGAGGCTTTGTAAAGAAAAGTGACATGCTCTGTCACTTTTAAAAGTGACATAACAATGTATACAAGTGACACAAACAAATTTGGATCAAAATCTTTTCTGTGGTTGATTTAATAGTTGGATTTAATTTGATATTTGTTGTGCATTATGGAGTGACATGAATTATTGAGGATGGTCAAACATTAATGTATCATTTTTTTGTTTTGAATATGAATTGAGGCTTTGGATAGAAAAGTGGCATGCTCTGTCACTTTTTGCTTAAAAATGACAGAACAATGTATAAAAGTAACACAACTAATTTGGATCACAATCTTTTCTGTGGTTGATTTAACTGATGGATTTAACTTGATAATTGTTGTGCATTATAGAGTGACATGAATTATTGAAGATGATCAAATATTAATGTATCATTTTTTTTTTTGTCTTGAATATGAATTAAGGTTTTGGATAGAAAAGTGACATGCTCTGTCATTTTTTGTTTAAAAATTGACAGAACAATGTATGCAAGTAACACAAACAAATTTGAATCAAAATCTTCTCTGTGGTTGATTTAATTGCGGGATTTAGCTTGATATTTGTTGTGCATTATGAAATGACATGAATTATATAGGATGATCAAACATTAATATATCATTTTTTATTTGTCTTAAATATGAATTGGGGCTTTGGATGAAAAAGTGACATGCTTTGTCACTTTTTTATTAAAAAGTGACATTCTCTGTCAGTGTCACTTTTTGCTTAAAAAGTGACAGAACAATGCAAGCATGGCAGCCGGCTTGGCCCATAAAAAATGAGCTCGGCTCTTTTCCAAATTGGTTTTTTTTTTTTAGTGATACCAGTATGACCCTAAATAATTAAGTGAAATGTTTGAAGCTTCAATGATCATTATATATGAACGTAACAATAAATTGAGTCGAACACTATGATTAATAGATAATTTGGAAGATTGAAATTTACAACCGTGATAAAAGTAAGTATACATACATAAAATCTAGATTACCCAACCCAAAATTATCTTGAATAAGGCTCACTTTGCTGTTGTACATAAAATTTAGGTAAATTGAAATTTGAGAATCGTGTGAAAACTTGTAATTCTTCTGAACCTTTTTAGACTGATCAACAAACTTTGGGCATGTTTTCATTTTACTGGAAATTGTGGGGTGGGGGTGCTTTACCCGCTGTTTACAGTGAGGCTGGAAGATATTTTTATTTAGTAAGAGAGAGTGCTGATGTAGCAACACAATGAATTACTAGGGCAGTCATATATTAGTCTTAGTCAATAATCTCATACCTACCAATAATTACTGCAGTATATGTTCGATTGTCCATTTGTCCCTAGTCTATTACAAGAGGAATATGCAAATTTCTACAATAGAAGTTCCATTGGAACAATGGCTTAGAAGATTAGTAGAGATTCTAGAAATTGAGGAATATATCTTTGTCTGCATATCAAATCATGATTCGAAATTAGATAAATGAAGTTTCTCTCTCATTTTAATTTATGAAGAATGCTCTTTGTATTGTTGGACAGACATTTTCAAAGTTAAAGAGTCTAATTAGAATTGTTAATAATACTAATACACAAGCTAGGATAAAATTTCACTAAAAGGAAAAGAATTATGAAAGGCTATGCTCTTCAATCAGTGCTTCTTTATTGTTTTTTCTGCTTGAATGTGATTTGGGGGGTGAACCAGTAATGGCCTTTCCTGACCCTGAGGGCTAATTTTAGTTCTGCACTGTTCTCTTGATTCTTGATTTCTGCCTCTCAAATATTGTCAGTGAGCATTTTTCGTAGTCATGAACTAATTCAATTAAGCTTCTGCTTCTTCAGTTATCTCCCGCTCGGACTCAACTGCTTAGTTATCATCTATTGTCTGCGGAACAGAGGAGTCAAGTTTGTTGAACTCCTTGCCGTCATCAAACTTAACCTCTTCAGCGGCTACTACTGCCTGACTAGTCCTTGCTTCCCGTTTGCCTTCGTTCCTCATAATCTTAGTATGCTATCTTTCTCCAAATAAGAAATTGGTGAGTATATTTTCTTGTCCATCACGTTTTTGGTGTCGGGAAGAAACACATTTGTTGTCAAAAACGAATATCTCAATATTTGTCTCTTGAACCTTTGTTTTCCCAGGATTGGGTGAGTTGTGTAACGAAGTGAATCAGTATTGAGAACCAAACAAATAATTGTCCAGATGCTAGATATACCAAGCATGATCTAAAGTAATATCAAAAGAAGAGTACTAAAGTTAAACTAGACATGCAATGCACAAACATTGCTTTCTTCAAGGATTGAGAGTATGAATGGTGAAGAGTGATGGAGGTCCAATGAAGGAATGGGCTTGTATGTCATTTCAGGCTCCAATGATTAGCAGCCATAGGGCTTATGATAAAGACCATTATCATAAAGAGTTTGAAGTACAGGTAAAAGAAACTGTAGCGGCATTTATTATTCCTAAATAAAATTCTTTTTCTAAACGCCTCAAAAATAGTTGTGCGTGTGGTTGTTGTTTGTGGTTGTCATCACACATAAAACCATTCCTAAAGAGAATCTCATTTACTTTAGAGTGTATTTTGTGAATGTAAATTGCTGTGTTTGTGAAAATAAATGAAGGAATGGGCATGTATGTCATTTTAGGCTCCAGTGATTAGCAGTCATATGGCTTATGATAAGGACCATTATACATGGTTTTTATTTGCTGTTTAATTTCATTTCTCTTTTGCTTGGGTCGGTTGAATTTTGTTGGTGTGGAATAGTTTATTTTTCTTTGGTTCGCAGCAGATTTTGTTGGGTGTCTAGGTCAGGTTTTCGTTTGCTATTTACTGGAACGTGGTTGAAAATTTTATGAAATCAATCATTTTTAGTGATTAATAACCACACAGGGTTTACCTTTGGGTGAAGTTTTTCTCTTGAAAGTGTAAATAGTTGCATCTTTATATACAGGAGCACAAACATATATATGTGAATCAATAAAGAAAAACATGAATATACATGTTGCTTGTTGTGTATCCTGGATAGAAAAGTTGAGAATTGGAACATTTTTAGTGATTAATATTTAATACCACATACACTGACTGATGTGGAACACTAGACTCGATTTTCTTTATGAAGATGCTCATAAAGAATCAATGAGCACATCCATAGAACATGCAAAGAAAATTGATGTAGCCAAACATTTTAGATTTGTAGACGAAATATCTCCTATAGGCACTTTTTAAACTAACTGGAAAAGTGAATTCTTTCGTTTTGTGGTGCCAAGACTAGTTCGGGAGCCCATAACCAATATAATTGATGCATGGATCCATGTTCCAACTATCAGGATAACCTTTCTTTCCTCCTATTCCATTTGATCTTTTCTTTTCTTTGGGGTGGTGGGGGTGGGGGTGGTGGGGGTGGGGGTGGGGGTGGGGGTGGATATTGGGGTGTGAAGACAGAAGGTAATGAAGAGAGAGTCAATGGACTGATATGATTAAAATTCATTCTTTATGGCTGCAAAATCAAATAAAAGGAGGCTGATATTGGGTTGAAATTTCCAAGTCTCTGCTATATGACATTAATAGTTAGCTCAGAAAGCATAGTGTCACATAAGGGCTTCCTAGTTGTTTAAATATGAGTACAAAGATACTCTTGAAACTTTGTTTTACTACTCGTGAACTTTTCAACTTGTAACTGTTTAATTCTTCTAATATTCCATTGAAGTTTACCTTTCCCGGCCATTTATTTGCTTAGCCTGTTAAATCAGATCATAGTGAAACAAGCACCGATATATCTGCAAACATTAAGATTTTTCACGCTTTCTCCACTTAAATGTGCAAATTAACTTTTGTTAATGAATATTTAGCTTCGTGTATTTGATGGTTTGAGGTCTACCTAATCTACCAATGCATCATCAACTACACTTAATCTTATCCATTTCTTGCTGAAGGACTGTTTTAATACCCACCAACCCATACATTATAATATGGAATAATAACTATCTTCCCATTTTGATTTATAGACTCCAAAGAAGAACCATTTGTCAGAAGTAAGGTAGGCATTGGGCAGGGTTGAACATACGTGATTAAGTTGTTTTGCACGTTTTTGTTCTTTGGTGAATTATATATATTTCTCCTTTAATCTTTCCATCTCTCCCTTTCAAAGTGTTTACTTCGTTTCTTTATTTGGAAAATGGTCTATAGGTACTATCAAAATTGGGCAAATTTAACTAGATGCATTTTTCACTGGAAATTTACTTTTCAACTTTTTGATCTTAGAAGAAGTGGCTCGAATATTTTTCTGAAAAAGAGTGGAACGAGGAATGGGCCCATACAAAATAGCAAGAGCTTGAAGTTGCAAATAGTATACAAAAGATTAATCTTTTAGGTATTTCATTTTCTTATTTCATTGTCCAACGATTTCAGGTCATTGCTTCATATGAGTAATTTCGCTTCTGTTTTCTTGTTTTTGAAGTTAAAACAAATTGAAAGATTTTTGTTCTTCTAATTTTCAGCCTACTTGTATTTGTTTAATATTGCGATTGCCATCAACAATGAACTCAAAACTAGTTATAGTCCAAAAATTCGATTTCATATTTCACTTAATTCACAAATAGATATCTTATTTATTTTAAACTTTCACAGTCAAATTTTTTTTTATTTTTTTATTTATTTTTTATTAATTTAGAATTCATTTGCTTAGAAGTAAACTTTTTAGGCTTATCTTGAAATTTGATTTTGTTTTAAGTAAACATTCATAGGTAGCACGCGCACTTCTTACGTCTGGTGAGAATTTGCTGCTTGCTTGCGTATCTTACATCTGAGTTTTCATTCTCAAAGACATCTCAATTTGTCTACCAGACGCAAGGCTACACCTATTCTAGATGAGCACGTTCAACTATTTGTGGATATTGTTTCAACAAGTAACTACTTTTCATCAAGAATGACGAGTAAAGTTTGGGTCATCAAGAATGAAATCTGGAAAGGGTCATCAAGAAAAGGAAGAAGAGGAGAATGAACATTTTTGTGCCCAACAAGATGTCACACCATCTGCTAATAATGCCAAACGTACCTACTTCGATACCCGCACTAGCCAGACATGAGTGTATATTCTACTTGATAATATATTGTCATTAGGGATAATTGCATAGTAGGTCCTCAACCTTTCAAAAACGTTGGAGATATACTCCTAACCTAAAAAAAATAGCACCACACATCCCCAACGTTTGAGAAATAGGCATTGTAGGTCTCTCTTGACAGATTCTATCCATTTTCTCCGTTAAACCTCAGAATTGGACTCCACGCACTTTCTCTCTCCAAATTAAGCGATTGGAATTGGACTCCGTTAACTAGTGCCACTCTAATTTCATGGAAAACGACGAAAATGCCTTTTCTCATTCTTAAATCCAATGTCTAACTGGTCTCTGTGCTCCTGCTAAGAAGTTTGCAAGAGAGGGAGTACCTCCTTGATTTCTCATTTCCTCCTGTCCTCGCATCATTTCTTCCGCATCCACTAGTTTGGGCATCAAAAACATCACAATCACCATAAATCCGACCATCAGACATATTGGGCTCTTCACAATAGACATTATGGAGAATGGTTCTCTTATCTCATAATACAGCTCCTCTCTTAAAGGCTCCAAAACAAGCTCACTCAATACTCTCCTCTTTTCTGTCAGAGCTGCCTGAACCCTGCCCGGGTTTCTTGCACCAACATCAACATGGACTGGAGAAAAGAAATAACCACTTGCAGCCACTTCAATAAGATGAGTCCCTGCTGGCACATTATGGAATGAAAAATATCCGTCAGGCCTTAAAAAGGTAATACTTTGGCCACCATTAAGGATGACTTTGACATTTGATATTTTTGGTGGAAGATCAGGTTACGCTACCAGGAAATTTGACTCGACCATTGATGTTATATCCCTCGACGTTCTCTCCAGAGAGATCGCGAGTGCCGCAGGCAAAAGAAGCAATATTAGTGAGAGAAAGTTCAGTGTGGGATTACGAGTTACAGCTCACATCGGAATTTGGAGAGAGAGAGAGAATAACGAGAACAGGAAAATCCAAAATATTTGCACAGAACTGGTCCAAACAGCACCCAATTGTTGGCATTCACATAAACTTAAAAAGTGCAACATTGCAACATTGATTCAGGAAGTAAAATCAAACAATCTCACTTCTTCACATCCTCACGAACATGGAAAGGCTCTTTCTGGTGACCTCTACTTTCTTACTCTTGCAATTCCAATGGCTTAATTTGGAGAGAGAGTATGTGGAGTCCAATTTTGAGGTTTAACGGAGAAAATGATGGAAACTGTCAAGAGGGACCTACGGTACCTATT
The DNA here is from genome assembly GCA_030279155.1 of Forsythia viridissima. Taxonomy (NCBI): domain Eukaryota; kingdom Viridiplantae; phylum Streptophyta; class Magnoliopsida; order Lamiales; family Oleaceae; genus Forsythia; species Forsythia viridissima. Next base: position 4,182,359 of record CM059037.1, on the reverse strand, counting down.
TTTTCAAACGTTGGGGATGTGTGGTGTTATTTTTTTAGGTTAGAAGCATATCTCCAACATTTTTGAAAGGTTGGGGACCTACTATGCAATTATCCCTTGTCATTATTATTTATTATTAGTATTCTACTTGATATTCGGTGTGGAAAATTTAGAAAAAGCCTTCAATGTTTTGATTTATTTCTTTTGGGTCACGTATATTTGAAGTCGAGTCTTAGTGTTGCTGTGATTTTTTTGCAGTCTTCCGAGATTTGCAATCAGTTCTACAAATTTATTTTTTGACAATAAAGCAAGAAATTTTTTACAGTTTTGACGGATACGTTCCATCCATAAGCATGGTTTTAAATTGCGTGTTGCAATACTTGTTTTTCTAGTACTATATCTACTTGTTCATAGTACTCAAATTTCCTTTATTTTTTTGATTTTCAATGTTGATTACAGGCATATTAATTTTGGCTTGTTACTAAAATGATACTCATGGAATTTAATTTCTCAGGCTGCCCATTTGTCTCTCTGTATTTTTTACCAGTTGCTATGAAATAATTATAGGTGAAATCTATCTTGGTGGTTTGAGTTAGCCTTTGTGATGGTGGAAGTAGTTATTGAGGAAGCAAGGAAACTACCTAACAACAAGAGCTTGTTCAATGAAAATATAAATTACTATCTATAAGCATATGAGGTACCATTTCAACCTTTTGCACTTTACATAGTTCAATTATTCTTTTTCTTTTTTGATTTTTTTTCAGTATTATTCTATCATCCACCTTATGTTCTTAGGATAATTTTACTTTCAATAACTAGCACTACATCGTGCTTAAGTGCACTTAATGATGAACTCGATGATAATTTATAATTTAAGTTTCTATTTAGGTTATATTCCAAACTCTTTTATATAATAAGTATTTATTGTTACCAATTATTATTTTCTCATTTATTCTCAATATTTGTTTATCAAACTGCATGATGTATGGCATTATAGCAAAAATGGTTTTGTGTTAAACTAAGAGTTAGCATAAAAGAACTCAATCAATCATAGTAGTGTGGTATATGTCTTGCAATTTGCAACGGTCTCCAATGCCACTGTAAATGAAGTCTATGAATGTATTTGCTCCAACAACTTAGCGATTATAAAATAGTGTCATTCTTTTGTCATTTATACAGTTTTCATATTTGCTCTCACGTAAACACAACAAATAGTTGAATATTTGTTGATATTAAATACTACATGTAATTTAACATATTAATAATATTAATTTAACGCTATTAAATATTTTGTTATGGTTATGTTACGTGCATCGTACGTGCTTTTCACTGGTGTATATATATAACTAGTTTAGATTCCAAAGGGCCAAATTCTCAAAATAGAATAAAAGCCAGCTAGCTTTCTACCATGCAATATTAGGTAGAACAAGACACTTGCATGCCAAGTATATATACAAACTCCTCCTCAGTCCCACCCCCACCCCACAAGCCACAGCCAACCACCAAAAAGAAATAATGAGAAACTAAAATTAATTTTTTGCATTATGTTAATGCTAGTTTGATCCCGGTCCTCGAGCGTTTCAAGTGCTCCCCCACACAATAATTTTTTTCCTCGATGTTTTGACCGAATGAATTTTGAACTAAATAAAGTTTTATACTATGTAAAAGAGGGTCAATTAATAAGAATTCACATAATTTCAAATTCACTAAATAAAACTTAATTTTTCACATTAGTTTTAAGCTATAATTTGAACAAAACAAGGACATATAACAAACCAAAAGGCACTTTCTCACAACTAGAATTACTCGAGAACCACCAAAACCACTTGACAGTCTGTATGCACATATAATTCTATGATTTTTGCTAGCCTTTTACCTCCACCAAATTCATAATTTGGATATATATAAAAATATGGCAATTTGAACTTGATATTTCACCAGCCATATTCTTCTCTACAACTATATATGTACTCATGAACTCTTTCATTTTCTACACATCTCATACTTAGACATTTTTTCAGCTTCTTTTCCACTTAGAAAGAAAAAAAATGAAGTCTTGGATTGCTGCTTTCTTGCTTGTAACGCTACTTCTGAGCTCCACTCTTCTTGAAGCTTCACCAGCAAATAATTCAAGTAAGGCTCCATTTATTCTTAGCTTCAGTCACCTTTTTACTTGTTCTTTTTTTTATTCGGTTCAAATTAAAAAGATTATGTTTTCATTCCTTTACTTGAGTACTTATAACTAAAAAAAAGTGATTTATTCTTACGGTAAGGAAAGGTTAATTTCAAAAAGTAACTTATTTTTCTATTAAGTAATGTTTTTATTTTTTTATTTTTTTTATTTTTATTTTTTTATTTGAGCCCACCATAAACACATTCTGATGCTGTTTTCCTTTTTCTTGTTTCTTAAATATCAACTACTTGAAAGGTTTCTGTGATGCAAAGTGTTCTATAAGGTGCTCTAAAGCTGGACTGAAGAAAAGGTGCATAAAATACTGTGGAATTTGCTGTGCTGCATGCTACTGTGTGCCCTCTGGAACTTATGGCAACAAAGATGAATGCCCATGTTATAGAGACAAGTTAAATTCCAAGGGGAAACCCAAGTGCCCATAAATTAATTATTATCTTTATGCAATTGTTTTTGCATAAATTTGTTCATCCCTCTGTGTTGTCATTTGAGGCTATAAATTTGCATTTATATTTGAAGTTTTATATTCCAATTACTTGCTATGCTATGAAAAATTAAAGGTCGTCGTTAATTTTCATATTCGAACAATAAATTAAGCTTTGATCGCGTTAAATTTAAATTTGACCGCATGTTTGTTTACATCTACCGCTTTCATTTCTAATAAACCTCAATAAAAGGGTTTTACACTTAATTTCAAAGAAAATAAATAACAAAAGGCAACTCCATTACCCTACACAACTCCATATTTGCAAGAGCAATTATTTTTTAAATACAACATAACTTTAGATAAGTAATTTGGATGGAAATTTGTCATTTAGGACTATGAATACAATAAAGTAAAAAGTTGGAGATCAAAATGTTCCGTTTTCAGGATTAGTGACGAAAATGCAACACGACTAATAATTGGGAACCTCTGACGCTATTTACCCATAATGTTATAAGTCCTTATGGGGTTCCTAAGATGATGGCTGTTTTTCTAATGAACATATTTTAAGCAATAATATTTACTTATTTAACAGAGGTTTTAACTTTTTATTATTAGTTCCTTGACAAATAAGCTTAATTGCATTCGCATATATTCTTCTCTAACAAAAAGTAAAAGTAGTGTGCTAAATGCTGATAAACCAAAACAAAAAATTGTTTACAGATTTAAGGTACTAAAAATAATTTTTTTTTTTTTTTTTCATTTTCATTTTCTTATAATTATATATAATATTCCTTATGTTTAATTTGATAAATCCTCTCTTAAAATCATGTCTCATGAGGGACTACGAATTCTATAGTTTCTTCATGTCAATATTTTTCTTAAAAATTGATAGGTTTTAGGGTTAAGGTAGAATTGTAAACCTTAATTGTCTCTCTCTCTCTCTTTTTTGTTTTAGATGAGAGTTATTCAGATATTTAATGAGTTAAGTATACCATGGATTGTGATTCCATGGACTTATAAAATGAAAAGACCATTCCATTACGGTCCACACATATGTTCTATCTTGCTAGAATCTCACTATACCCAGATGGCATTCCCACTCGATCAGTCGAGTTGAACTGATTAGACAATTTTTTGATTGAAACGGTTTACTCCGCTCGCCTCCTCTCCCTTCCCTTTTGGAACTTATGCACGCTTCCATGCGTTCTACAAGGGGTACATACTATATGGGGGTGTCGTAAAAAAAAATAACATAACTGTTGAAATAAATGTAGATAATCAGTGACGACATTAATTATAAATGTTATAGAACTTTATATTCTTGCAATATTTATAATCCTTCTATCCGACCGGGTGCTAGCCATTACAAAATACCTGTATAGTTTTTAGATGTTACAAAATAGTTGTCATCGAACATGTTCTATGAGGGATATAATCTTATATAGAAAGAACTTTTTCTAAATACATACCTATAATTTCAGTAGAAAAAAATTCCACAAAAATTCACAAAAATTGTTCGTGCCAATAATATTCCAAATTATTTAAAACATAATTCGTTTAAACAACAAATTGGAAAAAAATCTTCGACTACAAATCATTTTAAAGAAAAGAAAAAAAACTAGTTCTTGGCATCATGTAATAGTTACCATATTAAAAACTTACGTCTGTGATTGCTTTTTCAAGTTTATAAATCGGTCAAATATTATTGTTATCTAGATATCTTTTTATTTATTTTTTATCCATATATTTCGTAGAATTAACTTTTTATTATCTACAAAAATATTTACCAAACAATGATGAAATGTCAAAAATAAAAATAAAAATTGGTAACTCCTATGGATTTTGGACCTATTGGAAGTGGCTGACAAACACAAAATAGAAAGAAGGAAAAAGTTGAAAATTATATCAAAATTATGCATATTAGAGATGTAATTACATAGTCGACTCCACATTTATTAGAAATAAAATTTAATTTTGTTATTGTAGATGTAAAGCTCAAAATCAACCTGCCTCCCCGAAAAATTGAAAATAAAAAAAACCCCAATTGATCAAAATGTATATCAAAGATCATAGGAAAATCTGAAAAATTTCCACTGTCATTTGGATATTTTCTTAAACAAATTTAAATTTTATTATGACAATTAAGACAACCTTTTGCGACAATTTTTATACATGATGGTACATTAATCATCATGGATACCATTTCTTAACAGCTAAATCAGTCATAAAATTAAGGTTAAATTTTATGTAGTATGTCTAGTCTTCCTCAACTCTTAAAACTCTTGACTTACGTCTTACAATAAACTTTTTGTCTTTATCTTTTCTCCTGTTAAATAGCTGGCAACCAATCAAATATCATTCAATGGCTTTTATTGCAAACATATTATAATCATCATACACATCATTATCATATATATATATAACTAGTTTAGATTCCAAAGGGCCATATTCTCAAAATAGAATAAAAGCCAGCTAGCTTCTACCATGCAACATTAGGTATAACAAGACACTTGCATGCATGCCAAGTATATATACAAACTCCTACTCAGTCCTACCCCACCCCATATGCCACACCCAACCACCCAAAAAAAAAAATAACAAGAAACAACTCCGAACATGTACATACAAGGAATTTTCCTACTATTCCTTAAGAAAAAGAGGAAAAGAACATTAGGTATAACGAGACACTTGCATGCATGCCAAGTATATATACAAACTCCTACTCAGTCCTACCCCACCCCATATGCCGCACCCTACCACCCAAAAAAAAAAAAAAACTAAAATTAATTTTTCTCATAATGTTAATACTAGTTGGATCTCGATTGGTCCTTAGAGCATCTCCAATGCAACAATGTGGATTGTTGTATATGATGCAAATAAAATAGAGACGGAGAGAATAACATTTCCAATAGAGATGTTGATTAGAAAAATTGTGGTCATATATAAATTAAAAAAATTAAATAAATAATTATTAACACATATTTCAATGGAGATAAATTAAAAAAAGAAAAAGAAAATAAAAAAAGTTTAACACACATTTCGATAGATATTAAATAAATAGATGATGTCTAGCACATTGTCCAAATGTAGACCGTGTGCTCCAATTTTTTTTTTCTTTGGCCATGTAAGCAATTTAGGGTGACGTGGTATACTTTTTAGTGCAATCTACAGTTGAATTGGAGATGCTCTTAGGCTTTTCAAGTACCCCTCCACACAATAATTATTATTTTTTCGATGTTTCGACGGAAAGAATTTCGAATGAAATAAAATTTCGTATAACAAGACATTATGTAATTTCATCTAAAAGAGGGGTCAACTAATAGAAATTCACATACTCAATTCCAAATTCATTAAATAAAACTTAATTTTTCGCGTTAGTTTTAAGCTATAAATTGAACATTAAAACAAGGACATATAACAAACCAAAAGACTCTTTCACATAAGTAGAATTACTCGAGAACCACCAAGAACACTTGACAGCCTGTATACACATATATCAATGATTTTTGCTAGCCTTTTAGCTCCACCAAAAACAACCTTCATAATTTGGATGCATATAAAAATATGGCAATTTGAACTCCATATTTCACCAACCCATATTCTTCTCTACAACTATATATGTACTCATGAACTCTTTCATTTTCTACACATCTCATACTTAAGACTTTTTTTCAGCTTCTTTTCCACTTAGAAAGAAAAAAAATGAAGTCTTGGATTGCTGCTTTCTTGCTTGTAACACTACTTCTGAGCTCCACTCTTCTTGAAGCTTCACCAGCAAATAATTCAAGTAAGGCTCCATTTATTCTTAGCTTCAGTTACCTTTTTACTTGTTCTTTTTTTTTATTATTCTATTTTTGGTGGTTCAAATTAAAAAGATTATGTTTTCATTCCTTTACTTGAGTGCTTATAACTAAAAAAAAAGTGATTTATTCTTACAGTAAGGAAAGGTTAATTTCAAAAAGTAACTTATTTTTCTATTAAGTAGTTTTTTTTTATTTGAGCCCACCATAAACACACTCTGATGCTGTTTTTTTCTTTTTCTTGTTTCTTAAATATCAACTACTTGAAAGGTTTCTGTGATGCAAAGTGTGCTGTAAGGTGCTCTAAAGCTGGACTGAAGAAAAGGTGCTTAAAATACTGTGGAATTTGCTGTGCTGCATGCTACTGTGTGCCCTCTGGAACTTATGGCAACAAAGATGAATGCCCATGTTATAGAGACAAGTTAAATTCCAAGGGGAAACCCAAGTGCCCATAAATTAATTATTATCTTTATGCAATTGTTTTGGCATAAATTTGTTCATCCCTCTGTGTTGTCATTTGAGGCTATAAATTTGCATTTATATTTGAAGTTTTATATTCCAATCACTTGCTATCCTGTAAAAAAAGGTCATTGCGAATTTTCATATTTGAACAACAAACGAAGCTTTGATCCATGGGCGGAGCCAAGATTCTTATTTTGTGCGGGCGAGATTTAAGCGCTAAAACGAAATGTTGGCATAACTTTAATATGTTAGAGATAGAAGTCCTAGCCGTACACTTGATTTACCTCCACTACTAGAATAAGAGAAAAGTTAAAGTAAAGCCAAATGCTTTCTATATTCTTCAATTTCCAACCCCAAAAATTATGCAATTAGAAATAATAAGTCTTTATTTGGGGATTTAGTTATGTAATTATCTCATTTTTTAATTTCTCAAAGTTTAGGGAGCAAATGTGAAATTTTGAATTTAAAATACCTCACTTTGTCTCTTCACCTTCAAATCTTCAGAAATTATATATATAGAAAAAGCAAGAATCCTCTTCGTTTTCCTCCATTTCTTCTTTGTTGCTCTACAGTTCAATGCAGACGAATTTTTACTCTTCCACAAATTTCTCAAAATTAAGTGCAGGCGGCCGCCGACACTTGGCTCTATGTGGCTCCGCTCATGCTTTGATCACGTTAAATTTAAATTCGGCAAGATGTTTGTTTTCGTCTACCCCTTTCATATGGTTTCCATTTCTAAGTTGTTATTAAAATCGCACATGAGTTGCACAATTCTTTTTTAGTGATAAAAGGGGTAAACACTTAATTTCAAAGAAAATAAATAAAGAGAAAAAGGCAACTCCATTTCCACCCTACACAACTCCATATTTATAAGAGTAATTATTTTAAAATAAAACATAATTTTTAATCACTAATTTGGATGAAAATGGTCATTTAGGACTATGAGTACAATAAAAGTAAAAAGTTGGAGATCAAAATGTTCCGTTTTCAAGATTAGAGACGAGTAATAATTGGGAACCTCCGACGCTTTTTACCCATAATGTTATAAGTCCTTGTGGGGTTCCTAAGGTGATGGCTGTTTTTCTAATGAACATATTTTAAGCAATAATATTTACTTTTTTAACAGAGGTTTTAACTTTTTATTATTAGTTCCTTGACAAATAAGCTTAATTGCATTCGCATATATTCTTCTCTAACAAAAAGTAAAAGTAGTGTGCTAAATGCTAATAAACCAAAACAAAAAATTGTTTACAGATTTAAATTACTAAAAAAAACATTTTTTTTCCCTATTTCTTATAAATATATATAATATACCTTATGTTTAATTTGATAAATCCTCTCTTAAAATCATGTCTCGCGAGGCACTACGAATTCTATTGTGTCATTATTTTTCTAATGTTGTTACGGTTGAATAGTATAACTTAGTTCTCTTATTTTTAAGACGAGAGTTATTACAAATTGTGATTCCGTGACTTATAAAATGAAAAGACCATCTCATTATGGTCCGCACATACTTTTATAAATTATTTGACATTATGAAATGTGTTCTACAATGGGGGTAAAATCCGTCTTCTATAGAAGTAGTCACATAAAAGAATAAAATATTGAAAATTACAATTTTCAATGACGGCATTATTATAAATGTTATGTAACTTTATATTCTCGTATTATTTATCATCCTTCTAAACGACAGGGTGCTGGCCATGACAAAAAAACTTGTATATAATTTTTGGATTTTACAAAATAATTGTCAGTGAACCAATGTTCTATAAGGGATATATTCCTATATAGACATTCGAGAAAATGTCACTTTTAAAAAAAAAAGAAATTGTGAACTTTTCCAAAAATATACCTAGAATTTCAGTATACATAAAAATTCCACAAACATTCACAAATATTGCCAACAATATTCAAAACTATTCACAACACAATTCGTTTAAACAACATATTGGAAAAAAGAACTTCCAGCTAAAAATCATATAAAAAAAAAAAACTAATTATTGGCATCATGTAATAGTTGCCATAGCAATGTTTGGGATTGATTTTTCAAGTTTAGGACAAACATTATTATTATTCACACATTTTGTAAAATTAACTGCTTATAATTTATAAAAAAAATTACCGAACAATAATGAAGTGCCGAAAAAAATAATTGGCAACTCCTATGGATTTTGGTCCTATTGGAAGTGGCTGACAAACACAAAATAGAAATAAGGAAAAAGTAGAGAAGTAAAGTTCACAATTATATCAAAATCATCCTTTAACAATGTAATTATGTAGTCGATTCTATATTTATTGGGAATAAAAATTAGTTTTGTTATTGTAGATATAAAGTTCAAAACCAACACGCTTCCCCGAAAAATTGAAAATAAAAAACCCCAATTGAGCAAAATGTATATCAAAGATCATAGGCAAATCTGAAAATTTTCCATTGTCATTGGGATATTTTCAGATCAAAACAAGATAAACAAATTTAATTTTACAAATGAACCAAAAAGCACTCTCTACCATGCATGCAATACTATCTTGAACAGCAAGAACCAAACCAAACAAAAAAAAAAAAAAATACAACTCTAATTCATTCTAATGTTTACATGATTTAGAAAAAAATATTTTATTTTCTCCATCAAAAAAACTTATGAAAACCTCACCAATACCAATCAGCAAACTAACAAAAGATTGGTTAATTCTTCTGTATGACACGCCTAAAGTTTATGGACACCAGGTGGCCCGTTATTGCCCATACCTGGGCTGTGTCCCGGAGTCGTTGGCCTGAAAGCGTCCGACTGTATCTTCTTATACCGGTTGATAATAACTCGAATACTCCCTGGAAGGTTTGGGCTGCTCAAACTTGGCACGGGTGCTGGTGGGTGAATATTGGGCCTCCCGGATGCAGAAATCAAGTCAAAATGTGTCGGGCTGTTCAAACTTGGGATGGGAGCTGATGGCTGAATAATAGCCATTCTTGATGCAGAAATCAAGCCAAAATGCTGCTGCAAAAGCAAGGAAACAATGTAAAGTGCTAGCATATAATTTCTGTTATGTGAGTCCATTCTTGATGAAATTGTGAGGTTCAATCCCTCATAGTGCATGCTATTTAACACCACGTAAAGGTTGAAGACAGACGTGGTTTAATATGATATCAAAAGTCGTAAAATTCAAATCACGTTCTTTATAACAATTTAAATTTTTAAACGAGATAGTTCAACTAACACATGTCAATTGTGGCTATAAAAGAGTGATTAAAAAGAAGTGAACATGCGAATATTTCCAAGTTTGGTAAGGATAACATTTCTTGACTCATTCCATTTCAAAGGTGTTTCTGACAGCCGCTCATTGAAAGTCTAATATATTTATTAAGTCATGATTAGACATCAAAAGTAACGATTTGCTTTTATATTTTTTTTGTTTTACTTTTTTTCAGTAGCTTGACAAGGACTGAATGTTTTCTATCGAGACTTTGACGACGGCCTTTATTAATGGAATTTTGGGCATCATCAATGATTTTTAATACAACGGATTTTCGGGCATCACGAGCACATCCCGACCACTATTTTGGGCTTTGTCAATAACTCAAAGGTGAAAAAACAAAACAACTTCATGATCTACTCAATAACATGACTTGAAAAATAAATTAATTTCATCTTACATGCATGGAGATCATTCTTAGTACATTCATATCTTATAAATTCTTTTCCACTCTCTCCTATGTATCCTTCGAGGTAAAACTACCACATCTCTATCGTGTATCGATTTTTTTAATTAATAGACAAGACATGGCTTGTTGGCAAACCCTTCTCTTAGGTTGAGTCATGAAAACCTCTCCTAGGAATATATAAATTTAATGATAATAAAAAATGTTTCTAGTGTGAGCAAAAAGCCCCCCATATTGTTTACTTTGGATGCACTTTTTGGTATCCTCAGCAACACATTAAAATGTTCTTCCAATATGAATGAATTCTGTCAAGATTGATACACTTTTTTGTTTAAGGAAATCCTGACCCCAAAATCTTGTCACTAATAATTTAAAGTAATTTTTTAATTAATCTTTTCCCACTCAAGAAACCCCACTAGGATTTGTAGGCCGTGGGTGTAGTATCTTACCAAATGTCTAAAACAGCTCTCTCTTTAAATTTGACTTTACAACAAGGCATATGATGCTTAATGGGATGAGCATAAAACAAATAAATATAATTTGTCACTTCATTTTATTCGCTTCACTGTCAATTGGCATTTGTGTATATATATAAATTTAAATTGTGGAGTTTAATTTGTTATACAATATGAATCGATCTTTGCGATAAAGTCGTGATGGGGTTTGAAAGGGGAAGGCGGCTCCCTCCCAGAGGCTCGGGGGCAACGCCCCCGAAAGGTCCACGGTAACTATATTTGATTAAGTAAGAGTGTTTTCGAGATTTTTTTCTTTGTAATTAGGTTGTCTTAGAATTTCATTATAATTAAAAAAAAAAATTACGGGGTTGCCTTATAATTTCATTATAACTAGGAACTTTCATTGAGTTGTTATATTATATATTTATTGGCGAATGCCGGTTGCTATTCATAAGGTGGTTCAATATGACCAAAGAGTCTCAGGAAGTACTCCTTAGCCCATCCTCATTTGGCAGACTCTAGCTTTCTCTTCTGAGTGTGCTTGATAATTTTGCTGACAGCCTCCACTTGGCCATTGGACTGGGGATAGTAAGTGGTGGAAAAATCTATCCTGACTCCAAGTTCTTCACAGTTCGAGTTAAACTTTTTCCCGGTGAACTACATACCATTGTCTGAGACAAGGGAGTGAGAGATCCCGAAGTGGCAGATTATATTTTTCCACACAAACTTCCATGCATTTTCCTCTGTAATTTTGGCCAGGGGCTCGGCCTCGTGCCACTTGGTAAAGTAATCTACGGCCACAACTGTAAACTTGACATTGCCCCACTTTGTTGGGAAGGGCCCGATGAAGTTGATCCCTCCATTTGGCAAAAAGCAATGGGCTGGTAACTGGGGTGAGGTCTTGAGCTGGGAGTTTCGGCACATTAGCGAACCTCTGGCACTTGTAGCATTTTCTCACAAAGATGTGTGAGTCCTTTTTCATAGTTGGCTAGTAGTATCTTTGTTTTAAGGCCTTCTGTGCTAGAGTCATCCCTCCCGCTTGATTATCTCAGACTCCTTCATGTATCTCTCTCATGATATAGTCGGCTTCGTCTTTGGTAACGCACCGTATGAGTGGTGGACTAAATCCTATTTTGTATAGGATTCCATCATGTAGCACAAACTTCGTGGCCCTCCTGCAAAGTTTCTGAGCTTCGTCCTTGTCATCTGGAAAAACCTAGTCAGTTAGGTACGCAACAATTTCCTTTATCTACTTGGGAGACCCACTGATTATCATCGCGTTCTATTGCGGAGCCTCATCAGTGGTTGGCCGGCTATGCTTTTCGACCGGAATGGCTTTCATCAAGTCGGAGTCCTTGCAACTCGCCAACTTGGAGAGGGCATCAGCATAACTATTTTCTGGTCTCGGGATTTGGAGCAGCTCGAACTCCTCGAAGTTAGCTAGGAAATCCTTGACCTTCTTCAAGTAGGCCACCATGGATTGCTCGTGTGCTATGCTGACTAATCACCAGCTATAAGTCACTCTAAATTTGGATTTTCTTAGCCTTCATCTCGTGTGCTAACCTCAAGCCCGCAAGGAGTGCCTCGTACTCGGCCGCTTTATTTGAGACTTTGAACTCTATGTCAAGTGCACAGTTGAGGTTATGGCCGTTGGGGCTAATTAGCAGGATCCCTGCTCCTGCTCCGGCGTTGCCTGAGGATCCGTCAACATATTGTTTCATGTTGGTACCTCATATGGCTTGGCCTCGAGCAATCCCTCTAAGAATCTAATTTTTTTTACACACAAAAAACGAGAATTGAGCATCTGGAGTTGGACATTGTCCATGTGGGAGATTGTCAGCATTAATGTCCAAGATCAAAATTACTGGTTGGACTTAATTACTTATGGGTCAAGTTAATTAATTATATTAACTAATTGGGCTCATTAGTTGTGGGCTGGCACGGTTTTACAACAAGTTTGTCATTGCTTTTTCAAACTTATAAGCTGGTCGAACATTATTTTTATCCACACATTTCATAGGACCACAAATTTTATCCACACATTTTGTAGGATTCATTGCTTATAATCTACCAAAAGCATTATCACAAAAGTACTTAGTAAGACTATAATTAGAATTAACTTGACCTATAAATAATAAGCTAGAGATTATAGAATCATAATCTGTTTTCATACTTGCTAGCACAAGAAAAAGACAGAAACCAATTCAATTATCCCCAAAATTCAGATATGTTCTTGCTATATAAATTACTATTGGAGGCTGGTTAAGTAGACAACTGTGGTATTGAAGATTGTACTTCAAGTTAATCAGATTATAAGTATTTATCAATGTATACTTCTATTACTAATTCTATCTAAATACAAGGTTAGTCTGACTTATAGAAATTGTATATTTAATTATCGTTGTCCATGTATTATTCAATTTCTTATCGTAAATTTCCCTTTTTTGTCGTACCCATTGTTTTAGAGGCGTTACTCTTACCATAAAATGTTGAAAGAGCATTGATCCACTGCATTTGGTCGGGGGAATATTTTGGGTCTGTTCTCTTCGCGTTTCAATTTTGAATTTTGAGTTTTGAATTTTGAATTCATTTTCAACTTTCTATTTTGAGATATTGTTTTAAGATTACTGAAAACGCGTTTTGTTTGTCATTCTAAAAAATTATTTCTGAAAGCAAAAAACTGAAAAATACATTTTGTTTGAAATTTTGAAAAATTGTTTTATAATATTTTATTCAATAAATTTAATTATTCATTAATATAGAACAATTTCATGCTAATATATTACTAAGTAATATATGCATTTTAAAGTAGGTGGATCTTACAATATATTTTTTCTGTTACAAAAATAATATAAATATAAATAATAAATTGACAAAATAGAAAATAATAAAATAAAAATTAATGACGTTGACTAAGCATTTTAATTTATTTTTATTTAATTTTTTTTTGAATTTTTTATTTAAATAACCAATAAGGGCTTGATATTATATATTTTTAGTATTTTAGTATTAATTTTTTTAGAATTTTCACTTTTATAGAATTTTAATTTTTTTTTAGAATTTTTATTTAAACAAATTATTATTTAAATAATTTTTCCCCAAATTTTGAGTATTTTAACTGAAAACACTCAAAATGTTAAATACGTGTTTTGAAAATACATTTTCAAAAATATCAAACTAACTAAGTTTTGAGTGTTTTAGAAAACTGAAAATAGCAAAGAGAATAGACCCTTACTTTTTACTATTTTTTAACACAGTTTAGGAATATGTTTCATAAAGCTTTTTGTAGATTATAAGCAGTGGGTTATACAGAATGTGTAGATAAAAATTGTGGGTTTTACAAAATGAGTAGATAAAAATGATTTTTAATCTGTTTTATAAATACTTATAAGCACTAACAAACATGCTCTATGTACTAAACAATTTCTTTTTTGAAAATATATTTAAAAACCGCAAAAGAAAAATGTGATTCAAAACATACCTCAAGAGTAGACATTTTCAGTAATCCTAAATTACTTACAATATATAGGAGTGAGTTTGAGAAATTACTGTTCACACATGACCAATACGATGCCGTTTTAGGTGGGCAACTTTTTTTTTTTTTTTATCCAACAACAAATCCCAAAACGACGCTGTTGTGGTCCCAACCCTACCAAAAAATGTGTCATATATTTGTCGAATAATGCACATGTTCAAGGACATTGGTGCAAATAATAGTTTATAAGAACTTTGTAAATTTATTTCTTCTTTTGCATGGTCTTAGTTTTGAGTTATAATAAGGTGGGAATAAATGATGGAATCATTCAATATTCTCTGTGGCACTTCCTGTAATTTAAGTTTCTAAAGATGGGGTGAAACTAGATTAATTCAATATTAATTAGCATGGCAAGCAGTGGCTTGCTTAGTCAAAGCCGTAACACAATCCAGTCCATGAAACCTGCAACAACTTGATAATAAAACCTGTACCCAAATAACTATGACAAGGTATAATAAATGAACACATATAAATAAGAAGAAGAGGATGAATGTTGGCTGACTATGAAATTGAGTATAATATGCATATAATATTGTGTACAACTATGTAAAGATGTATAGTCATGTAACTCTGATTTTAGAATTAGAAGAAAATGTTATTTTTGTTTGGATATTTTTGTCATTGAGCAAAATCCAACGTAGACATTTATAAATGTAAAATCTTCATAAAAAATAACAGGAGAATATGGTAAAAAGATGAATATAATGGCCAATATGCTCTCAGTTTCGTGTCCTCTGCTCTTTGTACTATGGAGCTCCCAATATTTAGGGTGTATTTGATTTTGATTAAAATCAGGTTTTTTGGTAAAAGTTGATAAAAGTTGTTGAAATGTGTGGTTGAAAAGTTGTGGAACCATAAAATTTGTGGTTAAAATTAATTGTTGACTTTGACTTTAGCTTTTTATCAAAATTAATAGTGAAAACAAACAGGATCTTAGTACTCAAAGAACCATGATAGTGAATAACTCTCACACGAAAAAATACTAAACTAAAATTTCTTATAAAATGAACACAACCCCCCACTTTGTCCTTTGATAGCAGAAAAAGGTTACAAAACATCCATCATACTTAGTTATCCAACAAAGCATTGCAATTAGGGATGGCAAATGGGCCAGGCCGTCGGATTGGGCCGCAAAAAACCACTGGCCGGCCGGTGGATTGGCTGTGGATCGGTCCACGGGCCGGCCCGTGGTTTGATCTCAAAAAATGAAAAGTTTGAGATTCAAATAGGTTATTAATTTACGGTTGCTCTCACGAATGACCATTTGATAATTCTGATTAGAGAAATATATTGTCAACAATATCTCTCTTTCAAATGATGGTACTTGTATATTAGCCAGTTGCCTTGATTCTACACTACGACTTCTGGATCACTAAATGTTTCTACAAAATTCTATTCCCGAATATTGTATTTCTTTTATAATTGTTTTAAATGTATTCTTTTGTGTTGACATGTCTATTCTTTTGTGTTGACATGTCTACTGGTGAACTGATTTCTCTACTTTCAGTCTCACAAATTAATGTCTCGTACATATCTCAAGATGTCGAACACAGCCCCTCGAACCAGAAGCATTGATGACAACATGACAACACAGCTTTTGTTATTTATAGGGATTTTATAAGTTCAAGGAATTATCCCACAAGCAGAAACAATGTTCAACTAAGCCAAGTGAATTAGAGTGCAACAGAGTGAGCAAATCGAGGAAATTTAAATCAAAAAGATCACAATATTACATATTCCATTTTTAGTATGTATTATGATTTGGCAAGTTAGTAATGTATCTAATTGTTGGCCTTTTCCAGATAAGTAAATATCAGCTGGCTCATATTTACATAAGTGAATTTCATTCCTATGGCAAAGAAGATGGTCTACTGGAATGGGATTATTTTTTAATGAAGACAGTTGCAACAATTATTTTCATATAACCGAATTCGAACAAATTAGGTCAGAGCACTAATCTTCAATTTTAAGGATGGTTAAGCAGCCTGTCTGATCGTATCGAGTTTATGGACTTGATTGTGAATTTTATTATGCTCCCTTGTAAATATCATAGGCTTCTATTGCTGAATTTCCTCTAATGCTTTGAAATAAAATGTCGCAGCAATATGGCGAGGCCAATGGTTCTTTTGAAATATTATTGGCTTCATATTTCAGGTATATTGTTAGATGGGAAGAATTTAAATGTGAAGTTCCTTAAAAAATACGTACACTTCCAGCGAGTGGTAGTTTACTTTTTTCTTCATCGTCTTATATTCAACTTACCTTTCCTTAACATATATTTATTACATCAGTGCATACGAACTATGTCGATTGCAACCATTGGATTGGTGATTTCATCCTGTATAAGGTGAATGGCTTCACATTCTGTAATATCATCTCTGACCTTTTCTCACATTCAACAAGTGAACTGGTAATTTGGTTTCTGGCAGTATTCTTGGAATTAACATTAAGATTAATATCTTCTTGTTCGTAGTATGAACGTAAAGTCATGTTTTGTTTTCCACAGTACTGAAATAATTGGAATGTAGTGGACAGTGAGTATGTTCCCTTGGCCAAATGTATTTCTTTCATTTTTCCAGAAGTGGCTTCTATAGTTCTGTTTTAACTCAGTCAGCAACAAATGTTTAGGGAATATATATATATCTACCATTACAAACTCTCCAAAAGCAGTAAAATAAATTGTTCTCTTCTCGATTTTTTCATTGTAGATTTTAATTTGTGCTTGAAATTATTTCTAACGCATTGCATTGGCTGTGTAATTCTTGTGGAAACTGGAATTCAGAATGCTTTCCTGTACAATTGATATCACTTTACTGGTTAATTTTCAGTGTTGACAATGAATTTGTACTGTGGAAACTAAAAATGAAAACCAATGTCTGGGGAGAGGTTAGATTATATTCTTTTAAATCTTAAAATTCAATCATTATGGATGTTTTCCAATCGGTGTTGAAATTCTTGATCTCATATGTTCTATCAAAGTATCAATATTTTTGGCACGATTTAGTATATAGTTACCGGTTTCATTCAATTTTATTTTGCATGCAACACTTAAAGTAATTTATATATTAATTTGTATTTATTAAATTTCATCAAACACTTTGATTATTCAATTTTTTGCTTTCTAAATTTAGCAATGCTGCTAGAAATCCAATTCCAACTACAAAACGTACAACGCACGTACCTCAACTAGTTTTTGAAATAAGAGTTAGTGTGATTCACATTTCTTTGAACTTTGCTCATTTTTATTGAAAAGGAAACTTTTAGGCATTATATGGACCAGCTGGAAGGAGTGGGGACCTTTACCACACAGCCCGTGAACTTGCATGAGTTACATTAGATTTAGTCCATTCAATTAGATGCATTTTTGTGCACGAGTTGAGCAAGGGGGAGGGTGGCCCCCCATGAATTCTGGGATTTTTATTTTGTTATTCTTTTTTTACGATTTTTTTAAAATTTAAAACAAAAATCGAGTGTGAAAGTGAAGAACTTCCAGGTTAAATTTGGTTGAATGCATGACCATTTACGAAGAAAGTAGTGCAAAATGTTCGAACAAGACGAATGTGGTCATGACGATGAGTTTTTCAAAAAATATTTAATTATTTCGAACATAATTGTAATTTTTTCTTCACTTCGGGAATAAAATTTTTATATTTGTTTGCTTTTTTTTTTTTTTTTTTTTTATCGTTTTTATGTGCATGGTTTAATATGATTTCCATTTACGTCTCTAATCTTTTCGATTTTTCAAGTTCTGTGTAATGAAAACTTAATTGTTTTAAATAAAATGTTGTTGATTTCCTTGAGCATTTCAGGCACTTCACAATTTTTTCATTTATAAAAGCCTAAAAAATTGTAAAATGAAGAATCTATTATCTAAAACAGACCTAGAGATGTCTCTAATTTTTCAAACTAGAAGGGATGCCTCTATTTTTATAATTTACTTCAGTAAAATTTATGTAATTTATTCTAAATATTATATTTACAAGTAATACCTTTTTTTTTTTTGTTAAAAAGTTCTTACTGTTTGGAGTATAATATTTTTAAAAACTGTGTGTCTTATATACAAGGAGCCAAATTATATTTTTGTATTTTATATTCAAGACATAAAGTAAAATCATCTTAAATTATATTTGAATCAAAAGAAATTAAGTAGATAGAATTTCGTGGTTCCATTCGAGTTGTTAATAAAAAATAGAAATGAAACTGTATCCAAAGTAACAATAGGCGTCAACTCCAAATAAGAGTCGAAAAATTTACCTTATCTAATACTCCAAAACTCATTACCATGTCATAATTTGAGAGATCAAATAAGCCACTTAAGGAATCAATCATGAGCATCATTCCTCAAAGAATCTAACATTATTACTTGATCATGTTGCATATTTTCATCTGAAAAGACAATATACCAGCTTGGTTGATGAATCTAAATTTAAACAGAACATGGCAATTTGGCAACAACTAATTGGTCAATATTACTGCACAGCGTGGTCAATATGTGACAATATTGATATAAACATGAACCCCAAAAAAAAAAGCAGACTATATTGCTAATCTATATTAGTCTACTTGGTGTTTTAAGTACAAATTCTAGGCCATTTTGAGAAACACGACCAAGTAAGTTCCATTCATGATCTAATGTACCCCCATGAAAAATAAATAGACGTGACACTAATAGTGTTAAAAAATTGAAAAAAAAAGAAAAGAAAAGAAAAGAAAAGAAGTAAACATTCAATGAAATACAAATAAATGCACATGATAGTGCACCTTGTCAAAAATATTGCAAGCCAAACTTAAATGACGGGTCAAATAATATTTAAATTCAACAAATTTTGATATCAAATACAATCGCGTAATTATAACATAAAGCGTGCCTCAAATATATCAATGAAGAATCAAATTAACTCATTTTAAATAATTAATGACCGTTAATTATTAATTACAAAACATATCTTTTTTTAATCGACCTAACAACGCCAAAATTGAAACATTTTTACCAGATCTAAGAGACTTTTTTTTCCCCTTCCAAAAGTACTACAAGAAAAACTTAGAGCCGTACAAAATATTTAAGGAATACTCTACACTAAGGTGAAAAAATACAGGAGCGTTCAATGATTTAAATAAAAGTGTAAAAATAGAATGAAAATTTAAAATTTCGAAGAAGACCCTATATTCACAAACATACAACACACACAAAATTCAATCTACAACTAATTTTAGAGATCGATGACTCTCTATCCTCAATCCTAGATATCTTTGAGAAAATGAAAACCAGTTCAGGTTTCAACAATCGTTGAAGAAAAATTAATTAACAAATACAAATGTAAGCCAACTTCAGTTCACATGTTCGATATCAACAAAAAACAGAAAAATTGTAGCATATAGGAGAATAATAGGGATATGTTCTAAATAAAAAATTAAAGCAGAGGTCGATAATTTACCTGAATTTGGAGAGGGGTAATTATATTCACACTACAGTTTTTATTATCTACACCATATTTTAATTTCAATAAAAATTCTCTAACCTTTGACATTTTGACACTTATGTCTCTAACTTTTTTCGGTTGCATTTTTATCACTAACTTTCAATTAATTTTTATATTTTGTCTCTGATGAAGATTTTTGTCCAAATATTCTTCTAATGTGCATAATGAGGGGAAAATATGTTGTCAAACTTTTGTATTTGTTTTTTATTTTATTTTTTCAAAATACTAGAGGAAATAAAGTTTTTTTTAAGCCGTCCTAATTAATTTTTTGGACAAAAATCGTCATCAAAGATAAAGATAAGACGTGCAGTTTAATAAGTTGATAATATTAATGTAATAAAAAAATAGGGACATAAATACAAAAATGAGAAATAGTTGAAGACCTTTATTGCTATTAAAATATAGTGTGGCTTTCACAACAAATTACTATTTTAGGTAAAACACTGCAATAATATAAAGAACAAAAACTGTGAGAAGTATGAAAATGAGTATAATTTCCAAACGAAACCCAAATCAAACTTTCTAATATATCAAACATATATGATACGTTCAATGTAAACAACGGATTCAAAGAAGCAACACAAAATCCAGAAAAATAAACCAAATTCTGGAAAAAATCTAAAATCGAAAACCCTAGAGACCAAAAACGTATATAAACCATTGGACAAAAAGTAAACTCTTGACTAAAGTACATTACCTATGGTAGCGCTTAACTCTACGGACGTCCTTCTTCCAGATTCAAGTATTTAGTTTTGTTTCTTCAATCTTCAACTATTTTCAATGTTATTTCTATTGACTTCCAAAAAGGACTACCAACAGGATCCCTACACTTTGTGTTTTACCAATACACTTGGACAGCCACGTCAGCATATAGATGACAATGGTAAACCGGAAAGGGAGTAGGAAATATTGAGTGTAGGAGGAGATAGACGTTTTGGAGACCTTCATTGCAATTAAAATGTGGTGTGAATAATTATCCATAGTAAAATTCTATGAAAAACCTTAACGAATAAAAATGACAAAATAACCATTTACTAAGTAAACAATAAAATAAATAAAATAAGAATATGTTTGATCAGGTTTATTTCTATTTTTTTTTTTTCAAACTCATTTTCAACTACATATTTCATGAGACCTATAAATTTTATCAGCTTTTCAACCATACATTTCATCAATTTTTTTCAAGATCTCAAAAAAAAAAAAAAAAAACTTTTAAATTTCACTAAAGCAATTACAAAAAAGTTAAATGAAGTGTATAGACTATTTGATCTTTTTGCCATCTCTATCAGTCTCTCTGAATTGACAAAAATTCACACTCAAATCTTACTTCATCTGACGTACCAAAATAGCAATCTAACCAATATTAAAGTAATAGAACCCCTTGGTTTAGCCAAATATTCGCATTCATCCGAACTAACGAATATATTATTGTCCAAGGCTCCAGTTAAATACTTGGGCCAAGTTAAGACACCAGTCTGTTTTTGGGGTTTTTTTCATAAATAAGCCAAAATTTTAAAATAATTCCAAAAAATTATTCTTGTTTCATTTATTTTAAAAATACTATTTTTTAAAAATTATTATTTAAAATTATTATATTAAATAATATATGGTAATTGAGGGTGTGTTTGATTTTGATTAAAATCAGATTTTTTTATAAAAGTTGATAAAAGTTTTTGAAATGTGTGGTTGAAAAGTTGTGGGACCATGAAATGTGTGGTTAAAATTAATTGTTGTCTTTGACTTTAATTTTTTAGCAAAATCAAAATTGAAAACAAACAGGCTCTGTAAATTTTTTGTTTAAGTCCTTGATTATTTGTATGATAAGTCCTTTATCTTTATAATATCTCCACTTTAGTTCATATACTTCTTCTTTCATTTCAATTTCGTACTCTTTTATTTGCAATCCAAGTCCTTCAACTTTTGAATATTTGCAACTTGATCTCCATATTTATACTTTTATATTAATTTAGTCCTTTATAGTATCACTATTTGATACATATGTTACAAACGATATTGTATATCAATGTTTGATACAAGTATTACAAATGATATTTTGTAACAATCTGTATTACAATAAAATGTAAAATATCATTGATACAAAATATCAATTCATGTAACATGTGATGTATAAAATAACATAACATAATCTATGACATATTTAATGATACAAAATATCATTTGTAACATCAGTATCAAATATTGATACACAATATCATTTATAACATCTGTATCAGATCGCGATACTAAACAAAAACTGTTACAACTGCAAAATCAACTCTAAACTTCAATAAGTTCGTATTAATATACATATTGGACTCTAAAAACCTATTAATACCGTATAACATGCATGATATAGATACGTAACACAATGCCAAATTTAACAAATAAAACTATTGATTTCATCATTTGTAACATACGTAACATCAATGATACAGAATACCAATTCATGTAACTTGTGATGTGTAAAATAACATAATATAATATATAACATATTCAGTAATATATTCAGTGATACAAAATATCATTTGTAACATCTGTATCAAACATTGATACACAATATCATTTGTAACATCTGTATCAAATAGTGATACTATAAAAGACTAAATTGACATAAAAGTATTAATATGGGGACCAACTTGTAATTATATATAAGTTGAAGGACTTGGATTGCAAATAAAAGAGGACGAATATGAAATGAAAGAGAAAGTACAAAGACTAAAGTGAAGATATTATAAAGATGAAGGACTTATTATGCAAATAATTAATTCATTATTTTATTAATTAATATAATATTAATTATCTAGTATTTTTAAAATAAATTTGTTAAGTTGTTTGATTTGAAATTATTTTAAGATTGGTAAGTAGTGTGTATAATATTCGTTTTTGTTGCTGCCAAATGTCCATCCCAGTTGTGTCCGTGTTATTTCCAATCAAGCATGCAACATGGCGGACCAACTCATAGTTAGACCCTTTTCCATTTGTCAAAGATTTGTCACTTTAATTGGCCCCGGTCTGAGATAGGTGCGCATGAAGAAAAAGAAGAGCTTAAAAAAAATCAACTTCAATCGAATCCATCCCGTCTTGATACCCGCCCAGTCAATCCTCATTCAAGATAGGCATAGAGAAGAAAGAGAGAGGTGCGTCCAAAAAAAAGCCAATTTCACCACAAGATTCATGCCTCACTAATGACATGTTAGAAATTGATATCAATTCCTTAATTCAACCTATATGATCTTTTTTAAGAGAAAAATATTTAGAAACCAGAAAATATAAAAAGACGAAGAAATACAATAAAAGAATTAATTTACATTAAAAACTTCAAAATCAAAGAAAAATCACGAACTATCAAAAACAGAAATATTAGTTCAATCGTATAGAAATTCTCTCTCACCCAGTCCCTCAAGTATTATAAGAAATATTACATGAACTTTATCACACATAAAATTTTTCTACCATTTTACAAACCACAAAAAGAATAAGAAATGTTTTTAGACTTTCTATCATGTACTAAGTACAAGAGCAAACAACGTCAATATATAATAGATAATTAGAATATTTTATCAAATTTTCTTTTCATTTTCAATTGTTAGATATTTTGGCCTATTTTCTTTCAAAGAAAATATAATTTTTTATTTTAGCAATTTTCCCTAAAAGTTTCACTTTGATGAAAAACAAGGCACAACTCTGTGGTCTTTTTTTTGCAGCTCTTAATTTCCATATTTGAGAAAAATTGGTAAACTTTGATAGTTCTAATTTTCAAAAAAGAGAATTAACATACTCCACCATAAAGAATTTCTAAGAATTTTACTAACTCATGTCGGAAAAGCTTGTTGAAAATTATGGTGCAACTCCAATGTTGGCTTTTTCCAGAATTCATCGGCCCTCAACATAAATTCTACCACACATTTTGCATTAACGTCAAACCAATGCCCATATGCAAACCTATAAATCCACTAGCAATAATGCAGCATCTATCATGTAGCGGCATGCGATGAAGATATATATATATATATATATATATATATATATATATATATATATATATATATATATATATATATATATATATATCATTCTCTAGCGATATCATCGTCTCTATGAAGAGAGACGCTATATATTAGCGACATTGTCCGTATCAGACTTCAAGCAATTAGCCGAACTTGCTCCATGTTATGGACAGTTTTGTTTGACGTGTCCAAATTGCCCATATAGATAGGGTTAGTCTTTCTTTTCAAAACTGTGCAATTCTGACCGAATCAATACAACATTGACTTGTACTTGTCCCAAGTCAAAAATGATTTTTCTATAAAATTTCTCCACATCACTTAGCATGTTTACCACTGTTAGGAATTGAGACCAATCCCTTGATTTACCTATTAGATCCTTGTTTGAAGAAAACATTTAGAAGCCTGAAAATATAAAAAAGATGGAGACAATACGTTGGGTTTCACTCAAGAGATTTACTCATTTATTATCCCCAAGTGGCACTCTAAGGAAACAATTGGATTAATTTTTCAAGTAAAAATGAGCCTTGATTGGAGGCTTGAGCCGATGTTAAAGTCTCTTGAGAAGTTTTTTTTTTTTTTTTTTTTTTTTTTTATAGGAAAGGACTCAATTGGTCACATTACCCCATAATTGATTTTCAGAATAATTGTTATTATTTAAAGTCCAAAAGGAAGGCAACCTTAAATAGTCTTGATAAGCTTGGGGTACCTTTGAATGAAAGGAATAGATTGGCCAATCTCCCAATTGATGTTGTCCTACCAACATTTATGTAATTTCTATAGCATGCTTCTACCGAGTACAAAGACGGTGGAATTTACTTGAAATTTCAAAATCAGAAATTGAATCACTTGCTCCATTTAGTTGTTTACTGCTCAATCAAAGCACTCCTCTTTGGTCCAAAAACTCAATCACAATAAAAAGAGTTTTATATCCACAATGCAAGTACCAAGTTTTTGTGAGTTTTCTTGTCAAAACTATGGTTATAGGCCCTTCCCAATTTTAGGGTATTTTCACATACGAATTCCCATTATTTTCAGCCACACCATGTGCAAGAGATGTTAAGGAGAGTGATAGGTGTTAGGAATAAAGTAATAAATAAATTGAAAAAAAAATAAAGAACACCAAGATTTATACAGGTTCGCCTCAATGTGAGACTACGTCCCGTCTTCAGCCGCTGCAGTATTTTCACTATAATGAATGAGAGATCAGTACTATATATAATAACTCAATGAAGGTTCTCTAGTAATAATGAAATTCTAATACAATTCAATGATTTCCTATTTATAATGAAATTCTAGGACAACCTAATTAGAAAGAAAAAATCTTGAAAATACCCTTACTTAAGCAAATACAAATATCCTGGACCTTTCGGGGACGCTGCTCTCGAGCCCCCAGGAGTGGGGCCACCTACCTCCCTTCCAAGGTTGATCCGTGCTCAGCTCCGCGTAGCACAATAAATTAAGTTCTACGGGAGTTGAGAGAAGTTAAGAGAAATTTCTTTGGCAACTCAGGATCCATTTTCCAAGAGTTTCAAACACTGCCACTCAATGCACTCAATGTAATTTGCTGGTCAAATTTTAGAGCTATTAGAGTGTATCTAAATTTAGTAAAAATGTATTTGGATGGAGTACCCCAAGGATAATTTTTATGTAACTTTGAATTCAGCCCTGTTTAGTGATTGTCTATTTGTTTATATACTGCAAGTCCAATCTCAGTGGAGGATCAAGCCTGGTATGCTGGTTCTGGAGCTAGTCACCATGTCACCACTAACAAAAAAAATGTAGATGAAGCTATGGAGTATGGAGGTAAGAAAAAAATGGTTGTAGGTAATGGTACTTCATTACAAATATCCTATATTGGCTCTAAAAGGTTTGATGTGAAATCTGATAAAACTTTGGTCCTGAAGAAATTGCTGCATGTTCCTAGAATCAAGAAAAATATGATAAGTGTTTCAAAACTAACTGCTAATAATAATGTCTCGGTTGAATTTTTTTCTAATGGCTGTGTTGTGAAGGATCTACCAACAAGGAAGGCTCTAGTGCAGGGGAAACTTGAAGATGGACTATATCAATTGAATCTGCCTAACAACAACTCAAGACATCCAAATTCAAGCTCAACCATCCATCATCAGCCTAACAGCAATCACACTCTTCTCAACACCAGCTTAAATCAGTTTACTAAGCCTTCTAATAGTAATTCCCTAGAGTCAAAGGTTAAAGTCTGGGTCAAAAGGTTAGGACATCCCCATGTCTCTGTGTTACAACAAGTCTTAAGGTCTTGTAATAGCTTCAAAACTATCAATAATAAAAGTCTTTCTTTCTGTAAAGCATGTCAGTTTGGAAAAATCACATGCATTACCCTTCAAACCATCATAATCTTATGAAGCATGTCAGTTTGGAAAATCACATGCATTACCCTTCAAACCATCATCATCTCATGCACAAATGTCACTTGATCTAATTCCTATTGATGTTTGGAGACCATCTCCCATTAATTCTACCTCAAGGTTTAAGTATTATGTGCTGTTTGTGGATGATTGTACTAGATACACCTGGATCTACCCCTTAAAACAGAAATCTGAAGTGTTGTTCTACTTTACACAATTCAAAAGACTAGTTAAAAACCAATTTGAAAGAAAGATCAATGCCTTACAATCTGACATGGGATGAGAATACAAAAGCCTAGATAAATTAGCCTATGAATCAAGCATTAATATCAGACACTCTTGCCCTCATACATCAGCTCAAAATGGAAAAGCTAAAAGAAAACACAGACACATAACTGAAACTGGTTTGACACTATTAGCCCAAGCACATATGCCTTTGTATTATTGGTGGAAAGCCTTCTTAACTGCATAAACAGAACTACCTTACTCCTTCAACAAAAATCACCCTATGAAGCCTTATTTAAACACATAACAGATTACAAATCCCTTACGGTGTTTGTATGTGCCTGTTATCCCTGTCTAAAACCATATCAAAAACACAAATTCAACTTTCATACCCAAAAGTGTGTTTATCTAGGACCTAGTAAATCTCACAAAGGATTCAAGTGCTTAAGCTCTAATGGTAGAATTTATATTTCCAGACATGTGGTCTTTGATGAAAATTCATTTCCATTCAAACAATGTTTTCTTAACAAAACACATCAGTCCAAGTGCTCTCCTATTACTACTTTCTATCACATTTATTTTGAATTCAACTCTAACAAAACAAACCCAGATTTAGTTGATATAAGACATTCTATAGGTGAACCTCTACACAGTCCTTCTGTTGAAAATGATGGGGTAATGGAAAATACTGAATGAGTGATGAATGAATTGCTACAACAGATTGAACAGTGGGATATACAATCTGAATCTTCAGAACCTCAAGCTAGAATCAAAATCTGGGTTGGGATGTCAGAAATTGGCAATGTGGTAGATAAATGTGGAGATAATGATGTAGACAAATATGGTCATCCTATGGTAACTAGATCCAAGGCAGGGATAGTTAAACCTAGAGTGTATACTAGTGCTGCTACCTTACCTTCTCCAGATAAAATGGAACCAGTCAACTTGAATGAAGCATTAAAGAGTGAAAAGTGGTGCAAAGCAATGAATGAAGAATATGATGCTTTGATAAGGAATCAAACGTGGGTGCTGGTTCCTTATGAATCTACAATGAAAGTCATAGGATGCAAATGGGTATACAAACTGAAATTTGATACAAATGGTGAAATTCAGAGACATAAAGCCAGATTAGTTGCTAAAGATTTTTCAGAAACCTCAAGTATTTATTATTATGAAACTTTTAGTCGAGTAGCTAAAGCACGTACTTTAAAAGTCATCCTTACAGTAGCAATCTCAAAAGGATGGGAGATAAAGCAAATAGATATCAACAATGCATTTCTTAATAGAAAGCTAGAGGAAACAACTTATATAGAGCAGCCTCAGAGGTTTATAGATCAAAATGAACCATCCTTCGTATGCAAACTTAACAAAGCTATATATGGACTTAAACAAGCTCCTAGAGCTTGGTATGACACACTGAAGGAAACTCTATTGGAGTGGGATTTTAAACAATCAAGGGCTGACAACTCAGTGTTCTATCAAGTGTCACAAGATCAGGTAATGCTGCAGGAACAACATTACAGAAGCTAATTGAGAAGTTAAATACATCATTTGCTTTAAAGGATATGGGCAGTCTGAAGAAATTCTTAGGAATTGAATTCTACATAGATGAGATTGGACTTCACTTGTCACAAAAGAGATATACAATAGATATATTGAAGATGTTTGGTTTTGAGAATTTGAAGCCTAGTGTCACCCCTATGGCAGCTGGAAGATTGGTAGGAAAAACAGAATGAGCAAACTTGAAAAATCCAACTCAATTCAGAGTGCAGTAGGAGCTCTTCAATATCTGACTCATACAAGGCCAGATATCACCTTTACTGTGAATAGAGTTAGCCAATATCTCCAAAGTCCTACAGATGCTCACTGAAATCTACTAAAACGGCTTTTCAGGTATATAAATGGGACTCTTGATAAGGGATTGATCATACATGAAGCACATGATCTCAACATTGTAGCTTATGGAAATGCTGACTGGGCATCATGTTTAGATGACAGAAAATCCACCGTGGGTTATTGTGTGTATCTAAGTGATAATCTAATCTCCTGGTGTTCGAAGAAACAACAAGTTGTGGCATGGTCAAGTACTGGGGCAGAGTATAGCACTCTAGCTCACACTACTGCAGAAATCATCTGGATTCAATCCCTTTTGCAAGAACTAAATATAACATAGACTGAAGTTCCAAGAATCTGGTGTGACAACTTCGGAGCAAGTGCATTGGCTTCCAATCCAGTTTACCATGCACGAACCAAGCACATAGAACTTGATATGCATTTTGTTCGAGACAAAGTTCTAGCTAAACAGTTGGTGATAAGCTATGTCCTTACAGCAGATCAAACCGCAGATATATTGACTAAACCCTTGATGAATACTAGATATTTATATCTACGCAGCAAACTTGGAGTAATTGAAACTTCCTCCAGTTTGAATGAGGGTGTTAGAGAAAGAGAAGATTGTGAACCAAAATGCTCAAACCAGAAAAGCAAGGAACAAATGTACAAAAAGGATAAATGTGAAGGCTGAAAATGACACTTTTACCTTTCCAGAATGCTGTTGTATTAAGAAGAAAATAGAAGCTTCTATCACATGCATGTTGTTACAACCGATTCTGTTCAACACTCATTTTCATCATGTATAGAGATATATTGAGCTATATTTATAAAGATCAGGCAGTGCATAATTGTATATAAATAGGACCTATGTATTCGTTCATTGTAAGTTGAAATATATAGAAATAAGATCCAATTCCCTTCATTGCAATTTTCTCTAATTCTGTTGATATACTTAATCTCCTACTTTCTATATGAACCTTCATTGGGTTCTTATATTATATATATAATAACTTATCTCTTGTAAACCAATATCATCATTCATTATAGTGAAGTGAATTATTGCAGCAGCTGAATATAAGATATACTGAATATAAGATGTTATATATCTCATATTTAGGTGAATTGTATAAATTCTTGTGTTTTTTATATTTTGCCTTTTATTTATTACTCTAATCATAACATATAATTCAATAGAAATAGAAAAATTAATGTAATTGGTTTTTCTACAAAATATGTCACATTCAAATGATTCGAATAACTTGATGAGAGAAGGAAAAAAATGAATTTATACATGTAAAGTTAAAATCTTCTTCTATAATAAATGGAAAAATTAGGGTTAGGTTTCTCAATCTCTCACGTAGTCTAATTATAGGACCCCAACTTTCAAAAGTGGGATTCTAAGTTCTCAACCTATTTATATCTATGAATTAAAACCCTCGGGCGATGAAAACTACCAATATAGGTGTTGAAATCACACACGATATTTGGAGAGAAATGCTAAGTGGCTTCATGGTTTTTTTTCTCTAGCTTCGAGTCAAATGTGATTTTAGCGTCTACGTTGATGGTTTCGGTCACTGGGAAACTAAATTTATTTATCTAAATTGGTTGGGACCTAAGTAGAAAAATCACTATTAAAAATTAGAGACCCATAATCACACTACGTGAAAGGTTCAAGAGCGTAACACTATAAACTTTGCGTCTTTTCTTACCACAGTCAAGATCATCGTAATTAAATTGTTTAACAATTACACCATGCAATGACTATGTAAATGATTTCAAATGAATTGACATGCTATCAATCTTAAACCACTAAGACATATATATAAAATACAAGCAAATAGACACTTCATGTATTTAGTTGTCTTCAATGCAATAGGGTCGTACCACCATGTATTGGAACAAAATGAAGATTATCACCAACTTATTTGAAGGTTCTAGATATTTCTCATTAGTTTCTTTAAAATGATTTTTTTTCTAGAATGTTCCATATAAATCAAGAAGGATATAGAACAATGGGGGTGCTTTCATGATTTGGACTACAACTTTCTAGTTTGTTGTTAACCTCCATTAATAGAACTTTCTAGAATTATTGTAACCAAGTATAAATAGGGTGTTAGTGTATAGTGTGTAGAGTGGGTAATGAGTGATGAGTGATATGACAAAAGAGTGTATTGTGTTCCATAACCAAAGTATTGTACAAGTGATTAATATAATAAAACAAGTTTCTTTTGTATTCCAAATCCAACACAAAAGACCACCATGTATTGGAACAAAAGACTATATATGTTGATTAAGATCTCCTCATTAAGTATTTTGAATGTCATGTTTTGAGGAGGGAATGTAGACGCTAACAAATTGAATGTTTGGACATTAAAACTTCAATGGATATTTCGTAAAGTTTACGATAGTAATGCGCGAATATATATATATATATGAATTACAACATCAAAATTATATTTTAAAGCATTGATACTCTACAAAAATTGTGGTCTCAATTTATTATGGAAGTTAAATTCGATATAATAAAGAAATATTTGAATGAGATCACATTTTTTTTATTGAACATATGGCAAGAACTTTACTTGAATGCATAAATCAATCAAATTGTTTCCAAATTACATCATCCAATTAGGAACCAATTTATATGAATATAATATGTTATAAAATTATGAGATAATTATTGATGACTACTTAGTCTTATCATGAAACTTAGATAAGCTTATTTACTTGTGTCATCCATAATTTTACAACACTTCCCATTTGATGACTATTTCTACAATAACTGCTTATTAAAAACTTTCTTTGACAAAATCTAATAAAACAAAATATCAAACGAAAGAAAAAAGAGTACAATTAACTGTTAAAAGTCTTGGAGAATTAAAAAAATGCCGTCTCATTAAAACTTTGTCAGAAAAATCAAGTGGGACAAAACCTAGATGAAGGATAAAGAGTACAGCTACATCGCTAATGTTAATCACTGAAGATCTTTAAGTCGACTTATTCCAATCTCATATACCAATTTCTTGAATGTGGATGTCAGCAATGCTTTTGTAAATAAGTCAACTAAATTGTCACTTAAGTGAATTTGTTAAACATCGATGTCACCATTCATATGAAGCTCATGTGTATAGAAGAACTTTGGAGAAATATGCTTTGTCATGTTCCATTCGATATAGCCTCCTTTGAGTTGTACAATACAAGCTGCATTCTCTTCATATATTATTGTTGGACTATTCTTTGTTAAAGCTAATATGCATTATGCTTGAATATGATGTGTCATGTTCCTCAACCATGCACATCCTTGACTTGTTTTGTGAATTGCAATATTTCAGAATGATTTAGAGATGTTGCTATTAAGGTTTGCTTCACAGATCTCCATGATATAGCTGTTCCTCTACGTGTAAACACATATCTTGTTTATGATTTAGTTTTATGTAGATCGGAGAGATAACCTACATCTGCATATCCTACAAAAGAAGATCCTAATTTTTATGAATAAAATAATCTCAAATCAATAGTACTTTTTAGGTAACGAAAAATGTGTTTAACACAATTTTAATGTCTTTAAGTGGGTGTAGAGCTATATATTGTAAGGAGATTTATAGAAAAAGTTATGTCCAGTCGAGTGCAATTTGCAATATATGTTAATACACCAGTTGTACTTAAATATGGTATTTCAAGTCCAAGAGTTTTTTTTCTCCATCTTCAACTAGAGACGGAATGGATCTTTTTTCACATCAAGTAATCAAACGACCATAGGCGATGTTAATGGATGTGCTTTATCCGTATAAAAATGCTTTAAGATTTTTTTGTATAAGAAGATTGATGAACAAATAATCATTCTGGAAAATGT
The DNA here is from genome assembly GCA_030279155.1 of Forsythia viridissima. NCBI lineage: Eukaryota > Viridiplantae > Streptophyta > Magnoliopsida > Lamiales > Oleaceae > Forsythia > Forsythia viridissima. The sequence continues at coordinate 4,150,076 of CM059037.1, read as the reverse complement.
TCAATTTACAATCCAATACAGAATTTAGTTTTTTTACAAATCTTTCATCTCAAATTCATTTTCAAATAATCTATAGTTTTGTTGAGCCCTTCAAGAGTTCTTCTAAGATTTAAACCATCAACATAAACTGCCACAATTGCAAATCCAATATTGGTTATCTTTATGAAATTACATGGACATACATCGTCGTTTTCATAACATTTTTTCAACAAATATTCGCTAAAATGATTATACCACATTCGTCCAGATTGTTTTAATCCATATAATGAGTTTTACAATTTAATTGAGAACATAGTTCTGTAGAATGAATCATTTGTTTCTGGCACTTTAAATCGTTCAAGAATTTTCATCTATACGCCAATATCAAGTAAACCATACAGATATGCAGTTACTATATCTATAAGGCGCACATTGAGCATTTGTGACACATTCAAATTTATTAAAAATCTAAATATGATGGTGTCCATTACGAGAGAATATGTTTAATCATAATCAATCTCAAGTCTTTGTGAGAAACCTTGGACTACGAGTCGGGCTTTGTATCTTGTAATTTCATTGTTTTCATTTATATTTTCAACAAAGACCATTGTATCCTATAGGAATTACATTTTCAGGAGTTCGAACAACATTTTCAAACACTTTATGTTTTTCTAAGGAATTCAACTCCTCGTGTATGGCTTTTTTTCATTTTGGCAAATCATTTTTATTTTGACAATCTTTAATAGATTGTGGTTCAAGATCCTCAATTTTCAAGATATCAAGTCCACATTAAATACGAAGATATTGTCCACGACAATACTATTTCGTTCCCATAATTTATTGTAATCTCATTATTTTCGGACACTTGTTGTTCAACAGGAATCACAATATTTGATTGATGAATCTTTTCTACCATTATTTTATTTGAAAGTTTTTAGTGGGTTTTTCTCTTGCACCTTTTTCTTTTGAGGTACAGAGTATTTGGTACCAACCTCACATGCGGAGTCGAGAAATTGTATTCTTGTGACGATTCAATTTATGGATAGAGAAATGAAATTAAAATTATCACAATACTAACTTATTCTTTTGAATAGAAAAGAATAATCACTTTGCTAGTTAAATTGACTGAACTTTTTGTCTTGCTTTTCTTTTGAACAGAAAAGAATAGATTCTTTCGCTAACTCAATCAACTAGGGTTCTGGATCAATCTTGTAAATTTTGATGATGGAGTCTTGAATTTCAATTTCTAGTATCATGGGTCTCTAATTTTTTAAAAACGCGCGAGTATGATTCTTCTTTTACGAAAACCGTTAATTAAAACGAGAAAATAAAAGAAGAAACACAAAATAATAATAATAATAATAATAATTTGCAACCAACCGCTGCTATTTTATGTAATATTAACTTTATTTGACCTTTTAGTTTTATGTAGTCTCTTCATATTCCGGTCATTTAGTTTTATGTAGTCTATTTATTTGACTCTTGAACATTGAAAATACGTTGTTTTGAATGAAAATTTGAATGGCTCTTGGAGTTCCTCCAGCCTTTTAAAATCCATATTCGGTATTCTTCGAATCAACGGATTTGTGATTCACTTTATCGCTTGTATTCTTAATTATTGTTTGTTTCATTATATTCCACTGCACCACTTTTCTATTGTCACAATTGCTAAATATAGGAAATTCAAAACCATGTAGCCCAATTTCCCTTTTCTTGCTTTTTATTGATAATATGAGCCCAAATGTGAAGCCCGCGATGATGAGTCCAAGGCCCAACTACTTTGCTATTAACTACCCTGATCCCCTGATCCATATTCTGAAGAAACACGATTTAACTTTTGTTGGAATTGTGCCTTTTGTATGCTGAATGGTCTGGTTGATCTTGTCCGTTGGATTGCTACACTTGATCGTGGCCATTCATCTGTATGTAAATGTGCCTCTTCAAATAGGGTTAGTATGTGAGTGTGTGCGCAGCTTCTTGTTTTATCTCTCTCTCTCTCTTTGTTCGTCTGATATTCTTCTACCCTTCTTCTCATTTTTTTTTTGTGACTTGTTGAACTTTTGGTTCTCCTCTGGTTTGTAAGGAGTATGGTGCTACATTAATCTGTTTCTGATTACTGTAATTTGTGGTTTATCCTCATTTCTGTTGTGTTATAGTAGTTTACCTAGTTATTGGTAGAAGGCGTCTTAAATGAGAGATAACCTTGTGATTCTGAGTGGATCATTGTCTGTAATCTTGGATCTTAAATATATTATAGTTTTCATTAGTGTATTAGAGGCCGGATCTACGTTTGTAGAGCTTTAAAGGCAGATGTAGACATTTACGTGGTGAATTGACTGTCCTCTAAAAAGGGATACTCATATCTTGTGTTATTCTTTTATATTATGTTATTTCTTATATTTGTTTAACTAAGTGTGGTTGAAAGAATCACTAATCTCAAATAACAAAACGTAACACTTTTATTACTATTACATTATGCTGTATATAAGCCTATTTATGTTATAGTATTTAGCAACTTACTTAAAGAGTGAATGTTTCAATACACCGCTTGTCAATTTCTTGCTTCATTTTATTAAAATCAATCACTTAATGCTAAGAAAGAAGTCGAGGAGAAGTACAAATGAATATACATGTTACTATCGCTTTCACAATATATCCAATCAACTAAAGTAAACTTAAAATCTAGAGTCCTGTAGTAAGATAAGAACAATTGTGGACACAATAATAACTAATTCTTATTATTTTGCGATCAGAAACCGACAAACATTTAGACAATAAATCAAGAAGCAACCAGAGCTATGCCACAAGATATCAAGTACATATATGCAACATTAGTTGCCACAAGAAACCAAATACACAATTAACCCCATTTGCATGCTAATTCAACTGAGTTTGCGTAGAATGATTGGAGCACCATGTTGAGGCTGAAGGGTTAGAACCACATAGGGTGCATGTGTGTAAGTTGGTGAAAGCTCAAATGAAAATGTCCTTAGAATATTTGCCATCATCACTTTGCCTTCTAGCAATGCAAAATTTTGGCCAATGCACACTCTAGGACCCCAACCGAAAGGAAAATATGCAGTCTTTCCCTTTGTTGCTTTTAGGACTCCCTCGACAAATCTATCGGGTTTAAACTCATTTGCATCTTCGCCCCAGTATTCAGGATTCCTATGAACCATCATTATTGGTAACATCAGCAGGGTATCAGCCGGTACGATGTTTTCTCCTAGTTTGGTTTCTTGTTCCACGAGTCTAGAGAGCTCAACCACGGATGGGTACAGCCTCAAGACTTCATTGAAAATCATAGATACCTACATAGATCATGAGTTTCTGATGTGAGCATGTTTGGCTAAGGTTAAAAGTAAGTAAAGTTACTTTTAGGTTAAAAATAAAAAATAAATAAGTTAAAAGTACTTACAACTTTGAGTTGACTTAACCCTTCGTAGTCTGGTTCACGGTCACCAAAGACTTGGAAAACTTCATCTCTAGCACGTTGTTGCCAGTCTTGATGAATACTAAGTAAAATCATGGTCCAAACAAGCATCATTGAAGTAGACTCAAAACCTGCAAAGTAAAATAACTTGAGTTGTCCTAAGACATCATCAACATTCTTAATGCCATGAGCTTCTGCGACTTGATCAAGTTCCAATATCACGTCGAAGAAATTGTCTCCTTTTGTTTTCCGTTCCTTGATTGCATTTGCTTTGTCGTTGATTCGTTCCATAAATAAAATTTTCAATTCACTCATGATTTGTTTAGCCCTTCGATTTTCCTTCGTTGGCCAGTACCTGTATACAAAATATTAGCATGTACACCGTTTGGCTAAGCTTAAAAAGAGTTGCAATCGACTTACCTATCTAAATTAACATGTCAATTTGAAAACAAAACTCAGCCAAACATCCTTATAATAAGGATTAAAATTTGTGGAATATTTATGTTTGAATTGAAGTTTCATGACTTACTTTGCTCCAGGAATATAAACAATTTGGGTAGTTTGTTTAGCCATAATAGACATTTCCTTAAGAAGCCCATAAATCCTTTGGTCTTTAGAATGGTCTGTGGCTAATAATGCTTTAGACAATACTTTAGAGGTGTAAGATTCAAGATAATGAACCATCTCCACAACACAAGACCCGTCCTTGGAGGCTAAATTATTCCATTCATTCATAATTTCAGCACAGCTTAGTTGAAATGCTGGTACCATTTGCTGCAACAAATAAAATCCATGTTAAAATAATGGACATTAGGATGTAACTCTTGACATTAGGTCCATTCCACTGTAATTAGTTTAATAAAATGGGAAAAGAGAAATAATTACCTTTAATTTTTCGACGTAAAAAACGGGGTTCAAAGTCCCTCTGCTTTTGCTCCATTCCTTACCTTCAAGATTAATAAGTCCACCAACAAGCAGCTGAACTATGGAATTAGTCACTTTAAAATTCTTAGTAAAATTATTGAATTCACTCATGATAGTTTTCATATGGTCAGGGTCCATTACAAGCACCCTTGGTCTTGGTCCTACCCACATAAATGATTTTGTACCTGCAAAATGTTCTCACAATCAAACCATTTTTTCAACCTGAATGAAAATCAAAGAAAAAAAAAAATATATAGTTATATGCCACACATGATCTTCGTCTAGAACTATGATCTACATGCATGTTAAAGATAGAAGATGGCCCTAAAAATTTTCCTGAGTGTGATTTCTATGTTATGTACGGCGGGCCTAAGGGACGGGAACTTTACCATATTTTTGAATGGTTTTATGGATGAAGGGAATGGTTCGGGGGACAGCATCATCATGAATACCAATAGGCTTCCCCAAGGCTTCAGCATATACTAAAGAATTCTGTTTTACATCTCCAAATAAGAAGTTTCTCAGAGTATATGAGTTTCCTCTGAACCCTTGTTGCTTCAAGATCCTCTCTTTCTTCTTAGGGTTCAACCATGCCCAGCTGAAAACTTTCCATGCTCCAATAAGAGTCATGGTGAGTAAAAAGATGGCTACTAGATCCCACATTTTTCAGTGTGTGTGTGTGTGTAGACTGTAGTGAGAAGAAGAAGAAAAAGTAGTAATAGTAGTGAGTGTCGAGTGCGAATGCATAAGAATTATTTATAGGAGAAATTTGTCATGTTTAGTAATTTCTAGTAGTTTCATTGTCAACCACAATTTTTTTGAAGATAATCCCTATATACTAAAAGAGGGAATTCAGTTTTGGGCACTGTTCTTTAAAAATGCGTGCCCAGTGCTACTATTCAGATTTTTTATTTTATTTTTATTTTTTAACTTTTCCTGTATTCCTATCCTTTCTTTATTTTTCATTTTTTTGTCTAATAGTACATCTTTTCTATTTTTCACCGTTTTTCTCGTCTTCCTTTAGTTGTCTTATTCATCTTCCTTCCAATTTTAGTTATGTATTTCGAAAAATCACCAAAAAATTTTGCAAATATGTTAATTATTTTGGATACTCAATCAAATATTATTTTTGTTTTTTTTTCTAAATATAAGCTATCCAAATGTCTAATAACTTAAAGTTTTGAAATAAGATTCAACTCCACACACACACACACACACACACACACACACACACACACATATATATACACACACACCAAGCAATTCACTTTGAACTTCAAAATCATTTGTAATCGAAATAACTTTCTTTCAATTAATTACTTATATTAAGTTAGCAACACAATGATCAAGATTATAAGAAATGCATAGTTTTAAGTTATTTTTTCTAACAATTACTGAATCAGATTACAATTAAGTCCAAGAAGATTTACGTACTCACAAGCTCAAACTCTTGCACTATGCAAGAAAAAAGAGAGAGAGTATTATACATTAGTAAAGAAAGAAAATATATCCACGAGTACAACCCTATCCAATATACAAAGAAAATAAAATCATTAATTAACAACTTATGCTAATCTATAATAAGCATTTTTACTACTTATTACCGCAAGTTTGCAAGAAATCTTATGCATATCTCACGATACTTGTGTGATTAAATTTTTTTTAATGTTTGATACATTAGAATGAACAAAATTAAATTGAAAATTTGAAAAAATTTACAAAGTCATGTAATAATAAGGATAATTATGGAATAAGTTTAAATTTTAAAGCAGCAAAATAATCTTGTGAGATCATAATTGAAGTATTCAAATCTAAAAATTGTATTAATCAATTCTGTTAGTAAAATACACCACATTCATCACAACATCTAAAAATGAAGAATATTCTTGTTAAAGATCAATTGAAACTATATCGCTCACCTTTAATTAATACGTACTTTTCTCTATAAGTTTTAATACTATTTTACTTAATCATATATAAGTGAGAAAATAATTAAGAAACTCATTAACAATGACTACACTATTAAATACTTGATTAAAATGCAACACATGCATTTTACTAGTTAAATAAATAAATTTGAAATTTAATGGCTTTTTTTTTTTTTTTTTTGATAAGATGATATTAAAAAAGATAAATTTTTAGGTTTGACAATTTTCACAATTTTTACACATCATAAACAAAGAAAAAATAAAGAATTTGACATCATCATCACTACACGTATTGAAAAACAAAACCTAAATAAATAATTTGATCATTCATATTAAAAAAGATAGATTTCTAGTTTTCAAGACTCGCATTCGCCAATCTTCACAATTGTACACATATCATGGAACAAATTAAGAATTTGACATCAACATCCCATAAGTATTGAAAGACAAATTCCAAATAAATACCGTTCATATTAAAAAAAAAAAAAGAAAAAAAAAGATAGATTTCTACATTTCAAGACTCGTATTCACCCATTTTCACAATTGTACATGTACATATTATACCCGTGTCAAAAAATAAAGAATTTGACATCATCGTCACACCTTAGTAGTTGATAATCATAGTTTTTGTTGAAAATAAAATTTAAATAATTTTTTTATGGATATTTAACGGCTTAAATTTTTTAATAAGACGGTTCATTTGACTATACAAATTGAAGACAAAATATAAATAACTATTTTGACCCTTCATAGATAATATCTAAAGTTTTTAAAAGCTTTTAAGCTTTTATACAAGGTGATATGCACCTTCTTAACACCTCAGACTGTGAAATCATGCATGCAGTTGAACAATTTCGTATCAAACTTTCTTTATTTGGTACAATGCATGGAGAGTCTGGAACTAATTATAAAAGGCAATTTTAGGCATAGACCAGGTAACATTATAAACAAGGCAATCTATCTTTTAGGGTGATGCGTAATATTAATTAGACATGATTGCATAATATAATAAATACAAATTTAATTTATTTTTTCTGTTTTACATTGTGAAGTTCAAACTCTAATCACTTGTTAATATGTTAATTTTGTTGAATTCTATAATTAAATTTATTTTTAGTTGAAACTCGCACAATTGCATCATACAGAGTTAGCGATAGTCATGAATGATATACATAACTATAGAAAATGATCTCCTACCCCATGGGGGCAGGATATACCACCCACCAGCAGGTGGGTCTCAGCAGGTGGGTGGTTGGAGATTTTCTCTGTAGTCACTTCCACTTTAAATTTTTTCACAAATCTCTACTTTATCAGTCTCAAATTATTATTATATTCATATTAGCACTTTCATTGTGCAATCTAAAATTTTATTGTCTCTAAATTTGTTTATTTGAGTTATTATTTTTCAATTCTAGTATAAATTCTCTTAATTCTACATTCTTGCTACATCTATTTCTTACTTACATGTTGCATATATTATTTCAAATCCAAATGAATTACGGCAGAATTATAAAAACTGGTGAATTTAATCAATTTTTTTTTAGTCAACACACAATTATATTCTCAGTGTGGTTGTCAGGCCTCCACCAGAAAATGATTGGGGTGGGGTGGGGTGGGGTGGGGTGGGGTGGGAGGGTTCAGATACCCAACCTTATATAAATAACTCATTAAAAATACATGGGAGGAAGGCATAAACCTGACCTCCAATCAGAAGAGCTAAAATAAACAAATAAATAATTAATTAATAAAACAATAAATAAGGAGCTACTACCTCCCAAACAATAATTCCTAAAAATTTTATAGGCTCCTAATTGTAGGAAGCACATGTCTATCAATTTGAACTAAGCTGCGATATCACCGCGGTAAGTCTTGTGCACTGTACTCGAAATAGCAATGAAGATCTCAACCCTCTTAAGCAAGTAAATCAGCCACCTAGTTGCTCTCTCGATAAATATGAGAAAAAGTATCACGGTAGGAGGCAAGGAGATGTCTGATTTAGCGAAGAGTGGCCTGAATAGACCAAGGTCCTCTACCTTTGGTGATGCAGTGAATGGCCAAAGTAGAGTCGGCCTCAATCCATAAATCTGAGAGTACAGTCATCCGAGCAAGAATGATACCGTCAAGAATAGTCCTAAGCTCGACCTCCAAAATAGGACACTCGCCATATGAAGAGAAGAAGGCGCAAACACACTGACCTAATGAATTCCTAATGATCCCCCATCCACTCGTAAATCCATCTTTGACGTATCCATCAGTGTTGACTTTATAAGATCCCACTGCTGGAGTACGTCAATAAATCAAAACATAGGGAGGAATGGATGGAGTAGTAAAAGATATACCAAAAAGAGGAGCAATATCCATATCTCCTCGCCAATGAGTAATCTAAAATAAACGGCCTGTATGTAGTAGGAAGATAGTATGGTATACTCTCCAAATTATCCGTCTCGATTCCATAGAGATATCTTGGTACTTTTCATCATTCCTCGTAGTCCAAATAAACTAGAAAATCAAAAGAGGAATGATCGTGCGAATATGACCATTTCTGACAAACTGGCCCGAGAAACGCCAAGACTGAAAGCGATACTGAAAACCCTCCATCGGCCAAAGGGTTATATGAAAAATGTCAGAAAAATGGCACCAAACTTGGTCGGCAATACAACTGTTAATAAATAAATGATGAATAGTCTCAATAGCCGAGCAACACTGACAACGAGAAGCCATATGACTCCTAATCTGTCTCTGAATCACAACATCAACTGGGATAAGACCATACCATAGTCTCCAGCAGAAGAAATAGACATTCGTCGGGATAATAGAACTCTAAATCATGTTGTATACAGCCTGAATAGTATGCCCCGTCCAAACTAGTTGCCCTGCAGACTTGGTAGTAAATATACCATCTGAAGTTTCCTTCCACGTAATCTGATCGTGCACATCAGCAGTGATAGGGATGTTCCCTATCTGCTCAGCAATAATATATGGTACAAGCTGGAGAAATCTGCCAATGTTTCATCCAGTATCATCAAATAATTCTCTAATATGGATAGAAGAACGTGTCAAGTGTAGATGCCCATCAGCTAATGTAGACTCGCCCATCTAACTGTCATGCCAAAAGAATATTTACCTACGCCCTAACTGTCAAGCAATGTGTGTCTCCGCATGTGGGCCTATGTGCTTCAGTCTCTTCCATACAGCTGAAGCATAGTAAGGAATAGTAGCCAGCAGCGGATGGGTACTCTTACAATACTTACGCAGTAAAAATTGAACACATAATGACTGTTGAGATCTAAATAATCACCAGAGCTTTAGGAAGAATGTATCAGCAAGATCCTACAGTCTCCTAAAGCTCAGTCCACCCTCCTCAGTAGGAACACAGATGTCCTTCCATCTCTTCCAATATAATCTGGGTGCATCGTCTCTGAAGTCCCAAATGAACTTAGCAAATATACCCTCTAACTTCTTCAATATAGTTTTGGGAGGCTTCATAATCAAAATGAGATAGAAAAGAATAGAGGATAACACAGATCGAATCAAAGTAATCCTTCCTTCAAATGATAGGAGCCTCGAGACCCAGCCATAAATCCTACTCCGGACTTTCTAGACTAAGTCATCATACAAGAAAATCTTCCTGGCTCCTTTAAATAAAGGAACACTAAGATAAGTGAAGGGCTGCTGCTGATGATGAAACCCTGTCAGATTCTCCAGTATGTGTATCTAACTAGTAGAAAATCTCCTAGGTAAGATAATCCCGCTCTTATCTCTGTTCACCAACTGCCTAGAAAGCCCCTCATATTGCTTAATACACTGTAATACTCGTCTGATAGACTGCTTCTGGCCATTGGTTAAGATAATCATATCATCTACAAAGGACAAATGAGAGATAAGAGCATCACTCCCATATCTGTATGCCAACGAATGAATTTGCTGATATTGTTGAGTGAGTAGTCGTGAAAAATAATCTGCAGCAATAACAAACAGCGGTGGAGATATGGGATCATCCTGTCTGAGCTCCCGAGATGATGAGAAAAATCCACATGGTCTACCATTAAGCAGGACTGAGAATCGACACTCTGAAATACACATCCGTATCCGATCAATCCAAAGAGCATCGAACCCAAAACCCTCCATAATAGATATCAAGAAGCTCCAATCTATGCGGTTGTAGGCCTTAGCTATATCAAGCTTGAGGATAACATTACCCCATCACACTTTCGTATCAAGTGTATGTAGTAACTCCTGTGCAAGTAGGACATTATCTCCAATGAGCGGTCTTGAGAGGAATCCGCTCTGAGGAGCTGAGATGATCTGAGGTAGTAAATTACTCAGTCACGAGTTCATCATCTTCATAATAAACTTATTAAACATTGTACATAAGCTGATAGGACGAAACTCTGACCACCTACAGACATTGTCCCGCTTTGGAAGTAGGACAATAGAAGTAGTTGTAAAACTCCTAGGTAGGTGCCCTCTAGTAAAGAAGGCCAAGACTGCTTGAAACACATTTTCTGATACTATGTTCCAACAGACTTGAAAAAAGTGAGATGAAAACCCATCTGGCCCGGCGACACTGTCTGGATCAATACTGAAAATAGCCTCTTGCACCTCAGTAAAAGCATGAGTCCGATTAAGCTGCAAATTGTCATCATCGGACACCTAGATAATACCAGGTCGAATAGGGTCTACAGGCTGAGGAGGAGCCGATAGAAGCTTCTGGAAGAAAGATATTGCTGAAGGCTGAATAGTCTCAGAAGACTCAAACACCTCGCCTGAAGCTGAAATAATAGACCGGAACCTGGCTCGAATATGTCATCCTTGAACTATAGAATGGAAGTATCGGGTGTTATGATCACTCTCACAAGTCCAACATGTCCCTGCCTTTTGTATCCAAAAGGCCTCCTCAATAGATAAAGTACGATTTAGAATTGTCTGAGCCTGATGTAAAGTATCATAATGGGAAGGAGAAGGATCTCTATCATGGTCTAACTCTGCCTCATCCATCCTACACTATGCATCCCTAATTCTCTGAAAAATATCACCAAATACATTTTGATTCCACCATTTAAGACCCTGTTTGAGCTTAAAAATCTTTTCCCAGAGAGCGGCCAAATAAGGTAGAGAATATAGAATCCTAATATGTCTTCATTACTTGCTAGCACAAGTAATAGACAGAACCCAAGTCAATTACTCCCAAAATTCAGATGTGTTCTTGCTATGTGGATTGCCATTAGAGGCTAGACAATTGGACAACTGTGATATTGAAGATTGTACCTCAAGTTAATCGGATTATAAAATTACATTGTATTCATCAATGTATATTTCTGTCACAAATTATATCTAAATACAAGATTAGTCTGACTTATACGAATTGTATATTTAATTTCGTCGTGCATGTATGATTCAATTCCTTATAGTAAATTTTTCTTTTTTGCATTGTTTTAAAGGCATCACTCCCACCATAAAATGTTGCACGAGCATCTATTGGTGGGAAAATTTAGGATCTATTCTCTTTACGTTTCAGTTTTGAATTTTGAATTCATTTTCAGTTTTCTGTTTTGAGAGGTTGTTTTAAGATTGGTGAAAACGTATTTGGTTTGTCATTCTAAAAAAAAAACTATTTTTGAAAACTAAAATTGAAAAATACGTTTTGTTTGGAATTTTGAGAAATTAACAATGCTAATATATTATCAAGTAATATATACATTTTAAAGTTGGTGGATGTGATAATATTTTTATTTCCTGTTACAAAAATAAAATGCAAAAAAATAATAAATTTACAAAATAAAAAATAAAAAAAATAAGAATTAATGGCGTGGACTGAGCATTTTAATCTATTATCATTTAAATAAATATTTAATTTTTTTATTTAAATAATAAATAAGGGCTTGAATTGTGTTTTTAGTAATTTAGAATTTAATTTTTTTGAATTTTCACTTTTATAGATTTAAAATTATTTTATAATTTTTATTTAAATACTTTTTTTCATGTTTGAGTATTTTGAGTATTTTCACTGAATATACTCAAAACGTTAAAAATGTGTTTTGAGTTTTGTGTAATAAATTTAACTTTGTTTTCTAAAATGTATTTTCAAAAATATTAAACTAAATAAGTTTTGAGTATTTTAGACAACTGAAAATAGCAAAGAGGATGGATCCTTAATATTTTCTACTTTTTAACACATAGTTTAGGAATATGCTTGATAAAGCTTTTTATAGATTATAAGTAATGGATCCTACAGAGTATGTGGATTAAAATTGTAGATTTCACGAAATGTGTAGATAAAAATAATATTTAATCGATTTATAAGTACTTATAAGTACTAACAAATATGTTCTAAGTACTAAACATTTTTTTTTAAAAAAATATTTAAAAACCGTAAAAGAAATATGTGATTCAAAACATATTTAAAGAGTACACATTTTCAGTAATTTTTGAAATAAGAGTTAGTGTGATTCACATGTCTTTGTAATTTGTTCATTTTTATTGAAAAGGAGACTTGTAGGCATTGTATCGACCAGCTGGAAGAGGGAGTGGGAGACCTTTACCACGTAGCCCGTGAACTTGAATTATTTGTCTACGTTTTGGATTCCTTCTCCTCCACATGTACACCAATCTATATAGGGTCCACAGTTATAAGATGTTAAATTTGTTGCCTGAATGTGTGTCTTACATCAGATTTAGTCCATTCAATTAGATCCATTTTTGTGCACGAGTTGAGCGAGGGCGAGGGGGAGGGGGATGGAGGCCCCCCATGAATTCTGGGAATTTTATTTTTTTATTTTTTTAATTTTTTTTTAAAATTTAAAACAAAAATCGAGTATGAAAGTGAAAAACTTCCTGGTTAAATTTGGTTGAATACACGACCATTTACAAAGAAAATAGTGCAAAATGTTCGAACAAGATGAATGTGGTAATAACGGTGAGTTATTTGTGCTTTTTTCTTCACTTCGGGAATAAAATTTTTATATTTGTTTGCTTTTTTTTTTCCGTTTTTATGTGCATGTGTAAATATGATTTTCATTTATGTCTCTAATCTTTTCGATTTTTCAAGTTCTGTTTAATGAAAACTTAAATGTTTTAAATAAAATGTTATCGATTTTCAAGCACTTCACAATTTTTTTCATTTAGAAAAGCCTAAAAAATTGTAAAATGGAGAATCTATTATCCAAAACAGACCTAGGGATGTCTCTAATTTTTTAAACTAGAAGGGATGTGTCTATTTTTGTAATTTACTTCAGTAAAATTTATGTAATTTATTCTAAATATTATATTTGCAAGTAATACTTTTTTTAGATAAAAAGTTCTTACTGTTTGGAGTATAATATTTTTAAAAATTGTCTGTCTTGATTTTATTTTACATGGTCTTCAATATTATATGTTATATTTTATAATCAAGACATAAAGTAAAATCATCTTAAATTATATTTTATCATATCCTTGTTATTCCTATTCCTGCACAGTGTGTGTAATTTTCTTGTATACGACGAGTCTCTCTCATTGTGTAAATCGAGAATAAAAAAAGAAGAACAAAAAGAATATTTTTCACGTCTTGTATATGTATTTATTTTTTTGTATATTTCTAACCTTAATTGTGGGTTTTTATCAAGACTTCATAAGAATCAAAAGACTAAAATCGAGAAGAATTAGGTCAGATTTAAAAAATAAATAAAAAATACCTGGACTTTGAAATCTTTCGCTATATTAAGAATATCGAGCAAAGACTTCTACACATGGAAAGTCTATTTTTCTTTGAATCCTCGACTCTAGGGTTGTGTATGAAATTATTTGAATTTAAAAAAATTGAAGTAGATAGAATTTTGTGGTTCCATTCCAATTGTCAATAAAAAATGGAAATGAAACTATATCCAAAGTAACAATAGGCACCAACTCCATATAAGAGTCGAAAAATTTACATTATCTAGTATTCCAAAGTAACAATAGATACCAACTCCATATATGAAAGATCAAATAAGCCGTCAATCGTGAGCATCATTCCTCAAAGAATCTAACATTATTACTTCATCAGGTTGCATATTTTCATCTGAAAAGACAATATACCAGTTTGGTTGATGAATCTAAATTTAAACAGAACATGGTAATTTGGCAACAAATAATTGGTTCCAAAAATAACGAAATTATTGAATACATAAGTCCACATGCCTAGAGTAGAAAATATGCCCAGCAACCCTTAATTTAAATTCTTAAAAATTATATCAAAGTAAAGAGTTTTAATTAATTATGTCTTGCAGTGAAGAAATATAGTGTTTAATGTTGGTGCAGATGTGATTTACAAACATGGCACGAGTAGTCAAATTGTGCTTATCCTTGGAGCGATTGGATTCAGAAACTTGAGCCCATACAAGTATCAAGTATCCTCTTCTATGTTAACTTATAAAATTCCTTTTTTGCAGGAAGGCAAGGGTAGCAAATGTTGGATAAAATTCAACGTGGAGGGCCAAACATGTATATATTAAAATGTGTGGTGCTATCTTAAAGTTTTAGTCAATAAAGTGATCCACTTAAGACTATTTTGGACTAATGGGTATTAAGTGTCATGAGATTAAAGTGTAGAGACGAATACAATGTTTTAAATTGATGAGGGGCCAATTTAACAACATTGAAACATAATAACTGCCATGCAGTTATATATAGAGGTCATGGTCCCCAATTGAGCGTGGCTTTTCATAACTCTTTGTATCCCCATCAACAAGAGACACTAAGGAGAAAACCACGGATCAATTGGAAGACCATAACCCAGTTCGATCAAATAAAATCATGGATTCAGGTACACTTCCGCTTCAATATTAATCTTGATAATTACAGCATGATGGTTTTAAGTCATAGATGTGTAATCATCTATATTTATGAATTCGTTAAAATTTAATCTAACAAATGGTATCAGAGACACCTTCATGTTGAATTATCAGATTTATATGGACATGTATTTTCAGAAATTCTATTAATTTTGAAATATGCATATATATGGTATTGAGTTCATGTGGAATTTAAAAGTTCAATATTAAATTTGTGTACTGTTTTTCCACATTCAGCCATGAAGAAATTGTGAACTGTAAAACTGGAATTCCAATTTTATGCATGTATATTCCAAGAATATATAGATGTGTATATATATAGTTCCAGAAATATGGTTTTTTTCAATTTTTGCAATATGTATATTGAATTAATCGAATTGGGTTACAGTTTTTAATGGTCGGATTTATGGATTTTATGGTCGGATTTATGGATTTTGTGGTCAGATTTGTGGATTAAATGATGGAGCCGTCGGAGTAAGGACATCGCAGCGCCGTGCGGTGGCAACGTCGTTGTGTGGAACTCCTGCAGCGCCGGAGATGGCGCTGCAGGCGGAGACTCCGGCAGTGGTGCCGCGATCTCCGCGGCTCCATCTCCGGGTCTCGTTGGTGGCGGCGGCAGCTAGGGTTTCAACCCTAGCTGTTGCATTTTGTGATTTTTGGCCAAGGGACTTCATGCGGAAATTAGAAGATTTAAGGGGCTGGTTTGCAATTTGCAAAATTTTAGTTTATTTAATCAGTAGTCCTCCTGATTATTCCCTCATTTAATTAAACCCTAAAGTTTTAAAATCATTTAAGTTGGCCCTTTAGACTTCTGAATTTCTAAAATAAGTCCCTACAGTTTTAGTAATCACTTAAGTTGGCCCTCTGAAGTTCTGAATTTTATGATTCAGTCCCTAAAGTTTAAGATTTTAATTAATTGGCCACTAAAGTTTTGGTAAAATTGCAATTTAGTCCTTCAAGCTTAAAATCTTTCATAATTGGCCAATCAAGTTTAATTAAATTACAATTTAACCCTCCAACTTAATGATTACTTAATCCTAAAGCTTTGAACTTCAAAAATTCAAATCCTAAAGTTTTAAATATATGCAAAACAGTTAATTCAGGTTCAAATTTTGGTATGATGGACTCTTTTGAGAAATATAATATTCCAAAATGAATTAATTGAAGCAACATGTTGCCAAAGTAACCTCTCTTGTGGAAATTAATTAACTTTGAATATTAGAAGATTTTGTGTGTGTGATGTTCATACGGATATTGATCGGCCCAAAGGAAGGTCAATGTTTGGCTGGAATTTCACATGCACCTGTGGTGATAAACGCGTGACGATTATTTGGTTTAACGTGTGATCAATAAATCGATCCAAAGAAAGGTTTATTGATTGATATGTCTTATTGTCAGTGTTTGATTGCTACATCGAGGTACCACTTACGAGTCAATATTTCTGTCCAAAGACTAAATATTGATGTTGTGCTAGGTATCTTGTGATGGGCCTTACCAATATATTTGAAATTATTATTTGCATAATTAAGTACTAATGTAAGCTATTTCTATCTCTTTCTCTATACAACTCATTCATCCACTTACACAATATCTGCAAATATCAATTCAATCCCTATGCTTAATGAGTCAAACTTCAAGGATTGGAAAGAGAACGTTTTAATTGTTCTTGGCTGCATGGATCTCGACCTTGCTCTCAGGATTGAGAAACCTGCTTCTCTTACGGATGCAAGTTCACCTGATGACAGGAGGAACTTTGAGAAGTGGGAACGCTCAAATCGCATGAGTCTTATGATCATTAAGCGTGGCATTCCAGAAGCTTTTAGGGGCGCAGTATATGAGGAGGTAACTGATGCCAAAGAATTCCTTGCTGAAATTGAAAAGCGTTTTGCGAAAAACGATAAGGCTGAAACAAGCACGCTTCTGCAAAGCTTGATTTCAATAAAGTATAAAAGCAAGGGAAACATAAGGGAGTACATCATGCAGATGTCTCATACTGCTTCAAAACTTAAGGCACTAAAGCTCGACTTGTCTGATGACTTGTTCATGCATTTAGTATTAATATCGTTTTCTGCACATTTCAATCAATTTAAGGTCAGTTACAACTGTCAAAAGGAGAAATGGACTCTAAATGAGCTCATTTCTTATTGTGTGCAAGAGGAAGAAAGGTTGAAGCAGGACAGAACTGAAATTGCTAACTTGGCAATTACCTCCAAAGATAAGAGCAAGAAAAGAAAAACAGAATATGAAGCTGCTAAGGGTCTAGAACAGAAGAAACCACATAAAGACAAAGAGGGTTGTTTCTTTTGCCAGAAGCCTGGACATTTAAAGAAGGATTATACCAAATACAACGCCTGGCGTGCAAAGAAAGGTACATTTCTTAATTTGGTCTGTTCTGAGGTTAATTTAGCTTTAGTACCTAGAAACACTCGGTGGTTAGATTCTGGTGCTACTACTCACATAAGTGTTTCTATGCAGGGTTGCATGTTCTGCCGAAAGCCAAATGATGCTGAAAGATTCATCTTTGTGGGCGACGAAAAATCGGTAGAAGTTGAAGCAATAGGCACTTTTAGGTTATTGTTAGGAACTGGTTTTTATTTGGATTTGAAAGACACTTTCGTTGTACCGTCGTTTAGACGGAATTTGGTTTCTATTTCTTTATTGGACAAATTTGGATATCATTGTTCTTTTGGAAATTGTCAGTTTAGTCTTTCATTAAATTCAAATATTGTTGGTACTGGTTCATTATGTTCATACGATAACTTATATTTGCTTGATACTATTGCGTCATATAATGAAACCTTGCATGTGGAATCATGTGGTACTAAGCGAAAATAAAATAAAGAAAATTCGGCAAAACTATGGCACAAGCGCTTAGGTCACATCTCAAAAACAAGAGTTGAACGACTTGTGTCAGATGGCATTTTAGATTCCCTGGACTTTACGGACTTTGATGTTTGTATTGATTGTATCAAGGGAAAATAGACCAAAATAAAAAGGTTAGGTGCCAATAAAACTTCGGACGTCTTAGAATTGATACACACAGATATTTGTGGACCGTTCCCTACGGCTTCTTGGAATGGTCAACAATATTTTATATCATTCATAGACGATTACTCACGTTATGGGCATCTATATCTTATTCATGAAAAATCTGAGTCACTGGACATGTTCAAGGCTTTCAAAGTTGAAGTTGAGAATTAACTCAACAAAAGGATTAAAAGCGTTAGGTCTAATCGTGGTGGTGAGTACTACGACAGATATGACGGTTCAGGTGAACAACGTCCAGGACCATTTGCTAAATTCCTAGAGGAATGTGGAATCGTCCCACAGTACATCATGCCAGGATCACCTAGCATGAATGGTGTAGCTGAAAGACGAAACAGAACTCTTAAGGACATGGTAAGGAGTATGATTAGTTATTCTACTTTACCAAAATCACTCTGGAGAGAAGCATTAAAGACTGCAGCTTATATTCTGAATAGAGTACCAACTAAATCTGCTGCTAAAACACCTTATGAGCTTTGGACATGCAGAAAACCTGTTCTAAAGCACTTCTACATTTGGGGATGTCCAGCTGAGGCTAGGCCTTATAGGCCACATGAAAATAAATTGGACTCCAAAACTGTAAGCAGCTATTTTATTGGTTATTCTGAGCGATCAAGGGGCTACAAATTTTATAATCCCACACTTAAGTCAATTTTTGAAACAGGAACTGCAACATTTTTTGAGGATGTTGAGTTTGGGGGGAGAAATAAGGTTAGAGACATTATCTTTGAGAAAGAAACTGAGGAATGATCGATTTCGATTCCTACTATTACTTTTGACAATGTGCAGGTCTATATACCTGTCATTGATCGAGAAGTATATCCGGAACCTCAGCAAGATAATGTTGAAGAACCTCCCACCATTCCAGAAGTACAAACTCAACAACCTCAAGAACCAATACCATTAAAGAGATCCACTCGAGAAATGAAAAATACTATTTCTGATGATTTTATAGTATTTCTCCAAAAACATGAGGAAAATAATGGAATGATGGAAAATGATCCAATCAACTTCCATCAAGCCATGAAGGGTTCTGATTCTCAAAAGTGGATTGATGCCATGAATGAGGAGTATAAGTCTATGCAAGACAATAAAGTTTGGGATCTTGTCCCATTACCAGAAGGTGCGAAGCCCATTGGTTGTAAATAGATTTTTTAAAACCAAACGGGATTCGAAAGGTAATGTGGAAAGATATAAGGCTCGTCTTGTAGCTAAAGGCTTTACACAAAAGGAAGGCATTGACTTCAAAGAGACTTTCTCTCTGGTTTCAACGAAAGACTCTTTCATAACAGTCATGGCACTTGTTGTGTATTTTGATCTTGAGTTACATCAGATGGATGTTAAGACAACGTTTCTCAATGGAGACATTGATGAGACGATTTATATGGTGCAACCAGAAAACTTCGTGTCAGGAGACTCGAATAATATGATTTGCAAATTAAAGAAATCTATCTATGGACTCAAGCAAGCTTCCCGTCAGTGGTACTACAAATTTCATCAAGTGATTATCTCGTTTGGTTTTGAGATAAATATTGTTGATGATTGTGTATATCACAAGTTCAGTGGGAGTAAGCATATTTTCCTGGTTTTGTATGTTGATGACATACTGCTTGCCACTAATGATATAGGCATGTTGCACGAAACCAAGACTTTTCTGTCAAGGAATTTTGAGATGAAAGATCTTGGGGACGCCTCTTTTGTATTAGAGATTCAGATACACCGGGATCGCTCTCGGGGTATTCTTGGATTGTCACAAAAGAGCTATATCGATAAAGTTCTTAAAAGGTTTGGCATGCAGGATAGTAAACTAGGAGACACCCCAGTTGCTAAGGGAGACAAATTCAGTCTCAATCAGTGCCCGAAAAATAATCTTGAAGTTAAGGAAATGCAGAAGATTCCCTATGCATCAGCTGTTGAGAGTCTGATGTATGCTCAGGTTTGTACACGTCCAGATATAGCATTCATTGTTGGAATGCTGGGCAGATATTTAAGTAACCCTGGGATGAATCATTGAAAAGCAGCAAAAAGGGTTATGAGGTACTTGAAGAGAACAAGAGATTGCATGCTTACATACAACAGATCGGATCAGTTAGAGATCGTAGGGTACTCCGATTCTGATTTTACGGGATGCCAAGACAGTAGAAAATCTACATCAGGCTGCATATATCTGCTAGCTGGAGGAGTTATATCCTGGAGGAGTGCTAAGCAGACACTCGTAGCTTCTTCCACTATGGCAGCAAAGATTGTAGCATGTTATGATGCATATAATAATGGGATATGGCTGCGAAATTTAGTCACTGGGCTGCGCATTCTGAATGGTATTGATAGACCATTAAAGTTATATTGTGACAATAACTCTGCAGTGCTATATTCTAAAAACAACAGGAGTTCAACTAAGTCAAAACACATTGACATTAAATTCCTTGTTGTGAAAGAAATGGTACAGAATGGACAGATTTCCATAGAACATATTGGGACAAACTCCATGATTGCGGATCCGCTTACTAAGGGATTACCACCCAAGATTTTTCATGAGCACACTGCTCGTATGGGTGTTGTATTTCTTGAGGATATCATGTTTTAGTGGGAGTTTGTATTTTGGTTGCTTTATGTTTGTTTTTGGACACATTTGTGTATTTGGATTATTTTCTGTACAGAAATAAAGTATTCAGTTCATTCCATTCTGTTACATTATGTTCGGTATTGATCTCACTTAAGGAATAAAGTAGGACCAATTGAAAATAGACATGTTTGGATCACATAACATGTAATTTTCATACTACACTCTCATGATTGATCTATGTCGTTTGGTTGTATTGGTGTACGTGACCATTGATAAATTTAGTTACGATTAATGTAACGAAAGTCACTTTGATCCTACATTGATATGACTAATGGACGAGATTGTTTGGAAATATCCTTAATAGTGATAGCAAAATTTTGAGCTTATAAGGTTGTGCACATTTGTAAGGATACATGTATGGCCCAGTGGGAGATTGTTGGATAAAATTCAACATGTGGGGCCAAACATGTATATATTAAAATGTGTGGTGCTATTTTAAAGTTTTAATCAATAAAGTGACTTAAGACTATTTTGGATTAATGGGTATTAAGTGTCATGAGATTAAAGTGTAGAGACGGATACAATGTTTTAAATTGATGAGGGGCCAATTTAACAACATTGAAACATAATAACTGCCCTGCAGTTATATATACAGGTCATGGTCCCCAATTGAGCGTGGCTTTTCATAACTCTTTGTATCCCCATCAACAAGAGACACTAAGGAAAAAACCACGGATCAATTGGAAGATCATAACCCAGTTCGATCAAACAGAATCATGGATTCAAGTACGCTTCCGCTTCAGTATTAATCTTGATAATTACAGCATAATGGTTTTAAGTCATAGATGTGTAATCATCTATATTTATGAATTCGGTAAAATTTAATCTAACAGCAAACACAAAAAGGAAACTCAAGTAAAGAATTATGTCCATGAATGAATAGAAATATGTAGTGAATTACCAAATACCGAAGAGCACTAGACACAAAATATTATTGTCTGCACAGCGTGGTCAATGTGTGAAAATATTGATGTAAACATGAACAAAAAAAAATAAAAAGTAGACTATATTGCTAATCTTTATTAGTCTGCTTAGAGTTTTAAGTACAAATTTTAGGCCATTTTGAGAAACACTGCCAAGTAATTTCCATTCGTGATATAACGTACCCCACGAAAAATAAATAGACGTGACACTAATAGAATTAAAAAATTGAAAAAAAAAAAAAAAAGGTAAACATTCAAAGAAATACAAATAAATGCACATGATAGTGCACCTTGTCAAAAATATTGCAGGCCAAACTTAATTAACGAGTCAATTAATATTTAAATACAACAAACTATGATATCAAATGCAATTGCGTAATTATAACATAACGCGTGCCTCAAATATAGCAATGAAGCATCAAATTAACTCATTTTAAATAAACAATGACCGTTAATTATTAATTCCATAACATATATTTTGTTTAATCGATCTAACAACCAGATCTATGAGAATTTTTTTCTTTCCAGAAGTACTACTACAAGAAAAACTTAGAGCTGTACCTCTACACTAATACAGGAGCGTACAATGATTTAAATAAAGTGAAAATTAGGTCATATACCAACTTTAATTTAATTTTTTGAAATTTACCGGATTATATTTTTTTAAATCAATATTAATATTATATATATATTACTGGATGTATTTGAAATATATATATTTATATATTATTCTGTTTTATAACTGTTTCAGTTTAAAGTTAGGGACTAATTTATCTTATCTATAATTTTGGAGCACTTCCCGTAATTTACCATTTGAACATATGAGTGTCATTCACTATATGTTTCTTACAATCTGATCAAATAACACAGAACCCCATAAAACCCTATTTTTCTTTCCAGTAGTGTAGAAATCGTTCAATTTTCATCCCCATTCAAATCCGATTACTAGGGTTCCTGTGGAACTTCATTATCTTCCATCTTTTTCAATCGTTCTCTTAAATAAAATACACTCTTCGTTAACGGATAATGGCTTCTTCGCACAGCGGCTCTAAATCTAGATGCAAAACCAAAAGGAGACGAAATTTATCTGCATGAAAGAGGAATCGTGAGTTAAATAAGGTTAATATTCCAGTTCCTAAAAGACAAACAGTAAAAAATTTCTATTTATTGGCTTTTTCAATACATGAATGCATTTGATTTTATTCAATTTTTGATGGTATGAAATTGAACCATTGTCCGGGCATTGATTAATATTGGGTTATTTTCATAAAATAGTACTTCACATCTGATATATTCCAATATCTCACTTAATTGTGAGTTGTATCTATTTTTTATTGCGTTCTATCATGTTTGTTCCAACAAAAAAAAAAAGAGTTAACGTATATTCAATATGGCCTTTTGCGATTATGTTCTCCATTTTCATCATAATTCCTATGTTTATGTTAAATCACTAAAAAAATCTTCACTGCATTATAGGTCCATATTCTGTTACATCGTACATATCCTTTTATTTTATTTTTTGGTTGTGTTTTTTTCAAATTTTCTGGATAGATCTTTCCTTTGCTGATAGTAAATCATATACGTTATCTAATTATAATAGATACGTTAAAAGACCAAAAAATAGAAAAGATTGTAAATGCTATATTTGTGGAGATCCTAGACATTTGGCTCCTAAATTTTCTCTGTGTAATCCTTTTACTCCTACCATTATTAGTCCTAGATGTGTCTGTTGAAGGTTTTTATTTGTTATTTCTTTATAAGAATCTTTTTCTAATAAATCTAAAGATATGAACTGATCTTCGTGTGTACAAGAAATATATCTTTCTCCATAATGTTGGTATATCAAAGATTTACTAAAAAGATTTCCTTTTTCATATATGTCTAAAGCTTTTATTAATTTTAATTTATTCTGTCTAAACATTTCTATTTGTTCTTCTATATCTATTAAGGATTCTAATCTGGTTTCTGATTCCATTCTTCTAGTTGAAGATCTCATTAAAGGATTCTACTACTACTAGCTACGACTTGTTTATCTTTATTCATTATGTATATACCCACTTAGTCTTTTTAAATTTACTTGTTTCTTTAGTTTTTCCTAGATCTAGCTTTTCTAATTTACCAATTAATTTATTCAAATCTTCTTTAGGATTTTCTACTGATTTAACTTTTTCTAAAACTGTTATTCTACTTTCTAAGTTAATATTTTCTATGTCTTTATTATAACAAAACTTCTTTAATATTTCACTATTTTGATTTTTAATATATTCTATATTATTTTCTAAAATTTTTATGCTTTTATTAAAATTTTCTAAAACTACTTCTATTTTTCTATTATTTGCAGAAATATTTCTTTCTAGATTTTCGCTTAAATTGACTATTAAATCTACTATACTATTTAATTGCTTATCTTCTGAATGTAAAAGATGTTTAAAGCTTTTATCAAAATTACAAACTAAAGTTGCTTTGTCTAAATTATCTTTTCTCTTTAAATTTCCTAAAAGCTCTAAATTTAAATAGTCTATTTTATTCATACACTAATTAAAAATTGACTTAAAACAGGCTCTGATACCAATTTAGGACGATTTCTTGAACAATTAAAATTTGTTGAACAATTAAGAACAAATAATAAATTACTGGTAAAATACTAATATAGTCTGGAAATAAATAGTATAAATGTAAATTACTTGTAAACAATACAAATTTTTTTCTATGTAATCTAAAACAAAACTCTAAACTTGATCTTAGTCTAAGTAGCTTTATAGATTTAGAATACTTATAAGAAATTGGACATCTCATAACATGTAAGTTAGAAATTGGAAAACTAAGAATACGTAAACTTAAAATGGAACAACTAAGATAGGCTACAAGTTTGTAATAAATGTAGCAATTAAGTCTTATGATAAGTCAATTCTATGTAAATTATGACAAGTCTTTATATATATATATATATATATATATATATATATATATATCTTAATTAGGGCAAATCTATGTATATTTATGATACCATTTAATGCTAAAACTTTATCTACCAATTTAATATAAGTCTTTGTCTTTTTATGGTAATTACGTAATATATATATATATATATATATATATATATATATATATATATATATATATATATATATATATATATATATATATATATATATTAATTTAGTCTTTTTATGTTTTTCTATAGGATCTTTAATCAAGAAGCTCCAACGTTGAGAGATAGAGTTCTCAACAATTTGCAACTTGATCTGTTAAGAGGAGTCACCTCTATCTCTATCTAATAATAAACAGATAATGAAAAACTTTCAGATTAAACAATTAAGCATATATATGAAGTCCAATTGCATAAATAAGAAAGCTTAAAACAATATTGATGTAATGGCCTTAATTCGAGTACTTTACCGTTCAGCAAAATTAATTTCCTTCAATTTTTGATTTTTTTTTTTTATTTTGAATCTTTTTCTTGACCTTCCTAAAAGGCTTAAGACTGTAGCTAAAAATAAAATTTCATCATGTTTAAATAGGTTTTGAACAAATTTCCATTCTTGGGATAAAAAACAACCTTTCTTTTAATATGTTTATATGATAATAGATTTACAGACATAGAACAGGGATTATTAAGAAGCATAGAATTAGACATGAATAACAAAAGAGGTATAGTTTATTTCACACCCGATTATTTAGTCAGAACAAAGAATTTTTATAATGATATTAAAATAGGAATAAAGACTAGGGGATACCAAATGAAAAGAAATGAAGAAAATCTATTAATATGCACAGGATTTGTAGGAAGACTTAGCGAAAATAGCACCACTAAATATAAATTAGAAAATGATCAAATCATCACTTTATTAGGACAAAAAGGTATAAAAGCAATCCCAGCAAAGAAATTTTCTTCAGAAACAAATGCAGGATTAGACAATTTAGCAAACTTTTTAGAAAAGCCAATTTTAATACCAGAAGATAATATTATGTATAAAAATAGCAATGGAACTTTAAGTATTAGATTTGGAAATTACAATTATCAAGCAGAAGAAACAAAGCAAGACGACGAAAATGAAGAAGAAAGTTGTAGATATATCGAAATAGAAGACTATGAAAGTGAAGAAGAAATTAATGCTTTAGATGAAGAAAGTGAAGATGAAAGTGAAGACGATGATAAAGAATTTGGGTATATAGACATGGAATATTACAAAAATCTTAGGAGAACCAGAGAGGCAGAAATTAAGACTCTATTAGAAGAAAAAGATCAACCAAACATAGAAATTAAAATGGAAGAAAGCAGTAGTAAAAAGCCTAAAGCAGAAACAGACCAAGAGTTTGGAAAAAGAAAAGACCCCATGAACAAAGAATACGATATTGGAGGAAAATACCCTTTTCCCCCTGCTCGTTTGTATGATTGGGAAGACAAAAAATATAGAAGCATAGGAAAAAGACAAACAGAAGAAGGATGTAGTCTACCAGTAGCACAAGTGATAGAGGATTAATATTAGAATTAAATAATTGCAAACCCTAAGACAGACCTAGCACTTTAACTAAATGGGAAAATTCTATAATTAGAGCCTCTAATAGTTTACCTATACAAATGACAGTAGAAGAAATGTGGGCTTATTTAGAGACATATTTAGGAAAAACAGCTTTAGATATTTATGTTACAGCCAAAAGACTAAAACCAGATGAAATAAGATTAAGAATGGCTGGAGGAGAAAATCCTAGAAACTTCACTAGTTTTATTCAAGAAATAATTATAGGAACTGACCCAAGTATAGACAATGTTTATGAACAAAATAAAGCCTTAGAAGAACTAGAAAAACTAAGTTTAAGTAATATGAAGTACATACAACCGTTTTTATTAGACTTTGAAAGACTAGTTAGCACAGCAGGATTAGCTTTGGATGTAAATGTATTAGATAGACTATATAGAAAGATTCCACCACCATGGAATGATAAAATTAAAAATGAGATAGAAAACTGAAATGGAAGAGGGACAACTATTAGCGCTACCATAAAATTTATAACAGATAAATTAAAAGAATATTGTATAGAAGAAGTAGCTAGAAAGCAATTAAAGAAATTAAATTACTCTTTTTGTTCAGATTTATACACACCTCAAAGTTATGATTATAGAAAGAAAAAGAAAAAAGTGTATAGAAAAGATAAAAGATATAAATATAAAAGACAATATCAAAATAGAAAAAGATACAATATTAGACCAAGTAGAACATACTATAAAAATAGGAAGCCTAATTATAATAGATACGTTAAAAGACCAAAAACTAGAAAAGATTGTAAATGCTATATTTGTGGAGATCCTAGACATTTTTCTAATAAATGCCCAAATAAAAATAAAAATAGAGAAACGTTAAATAAATCTATAATAATAGAAGAAATACAGTGTCATATCACAGAGTTATCAGACAATGAATCTTGTAGTTCAGTATATAGTATATACACAGATGACGAGTTAGACAATTTAGAAATTGTAGAAAGTTCTGATGAAAGCAATAGTAGTACAGAAGATTTAGATTTCTCAATTCTTGATATAAAAATGATGAACATAGAGCAAGAATATACTCACAAATGGATTAGAGGACAAGGATCTATGATAGACAAATGCACAATATGTAGAGTATATCCGGGACATAGAAATAGAAATCAGTGTAAAAATTGTTTAGAAATTCAATGTAATAATTGCTTAGAAATCCAAGATGAGCCTCATAATAAACCCAAAGACTATAGTGAAACCATAGAAAAATTAGAAGATAGAGTAAGCAACACTAATAATAGAATTGATAAAATACATGAAGCTTTAGGAGAAATACATTATAGACTTATAAATCTAGAAAAAGGAAAGCAATCCGTAGAAAGCTATAATGAGAATAATTATTTAGAAACAGAAAATCAAGAAGAAATAATATGTCAAATATCTAGAATAAAGCCAACCAAAAGTATTAGAATACCTATAGAAGTACAAATTAATAAGATGATTAAATTAAATTTAATAGCTTTAGTCGATACAGGATGTACATTTAACATAATTAGAAAAGACTTAGTCCCAGAAGATTGTAGACAAAAATTAGAATATGAAATAAGAGGAAGTCAAATGGATGGCAGTAAAATGGAGTTTGAAGAAAGACTTTTTGACGATTGTAAAATTAGATTTCAAGAAAGACAGTATAGCTTAACAACTACTTTAGTAAGTCAATTAATTAAAGATGAATTTGTTATAGGAATAAAGTTCTTATTAAGTAGAAATGGAAGTTTAACTATTACAAATGATGCGATAATTCTTGGGAAAGATACATCTATTATACAGACTATAGAAACATCAGAGTTGCGAGCTAAGCGTGGTGGACCTTTACCATCAAAAACACAAAATGATGAAGAAGACTTAGAGAATTTAGAATTTTTAAATTATTTATCTTTACAAACTTTAAAAACAGATCTTGTACCAAGAGCAAAAGACTTAATTGTTTTTAATAAAAACATAGACCATGTAGAAAGTATAGATAAGATTTTACAATTAGCAGAACAAACCCAAATAATAGGAGAAGACCCTCTAAAACATTGGGATAGAAATAAAATAGAAGCTAAAATAGAAATCATAAATTAAAATATAAAGATTAGGACAGCAGAGATAAAACATACTAATCAAGATATAGAAGACTTTAAAATTCAGATTAAAGAATTGTTAGAGTTAAAAATAATAAGACCTTCTACTAGTCAGCATAGATCAGCAGCTTTTATGGTTAGAAATCATAGTGAAATCAAACGAGGAAAAGCTAGAATGGTTATAAATTATAAAAGACTAAATGATAATACTGTAGAAGACGGATATAAAATACCAGATAAAGACATGATTTTAAATAAAATACAAAATAGCAAGATCTTTTCAAAATTTGACTGTAAATCAGGATTTTGGCAAATTAAAATGCATAAAGATTCTATTCCATAGACAGCTTTTACAACACCGCAAGGTCATTTTGAGTGGATTGTTATGCCATTTGGTTTAAAGAATGCTCCATCTATATTTCAAAGAAAAATGGATTCTATTTTTAATTCTTTACCATTTGTTTGTGTATATATTGATGATATTTTGGTACATAGCAAAAATCATAAAGATCATATAAAGCATTTAGAAATTGTTTTAAATAAATTTATAGAAAATGGTTTAATTATTAGTAAAAAGAAAATAGAAATAAATAAACAAAAAATAGAATTTCAGGAATAATCATAGGAGAAGGAAAAATTCAACTTCAACCCCATATGGTAAAGACTATTTTACAATTTCCAGATAAAATAGAAGAAACTAAAAAATTGCAAGCCTTTTTAGGAATATTAAATTATGCTAGAAGTTTTATTAAAGATTTGGGTAAAAAGATTGGACCTTTATACAATAAATTATCAAGCAAGGGTCAAAAGTATTTTAACCAAACAGACATAGAATTAGTAAGACAAATAAAAAATGAAGTCCAACAACTACCACTTTTAGAATTGCCTTTAGATAGTGAATATAAAGTAGTAGAAACAGACGGATGTGAATTAGGATGGGGAGGAATTTTATATTCTAAACCAAATAAATATAGTGATAAAAAAGAAGAAAAAATTTGTAGATATGCTAGCGGTAAATATAAAATAAAAGGAAAATACTTAACCAGCCT
This sequence comes from Forsythia viridissima, assembly GCA_030279155.1. Taxonomy (NCBI): domain Eukaryota; kingdom Viridiplantae; phylum Streptophyta; class Magnoliopsida; order Lamiales; family Oleaceae; genus Forsythia; species Forsythia viridissima. Next base: position 4,120,753 of record CM059037.1, on the reverse strand, counting down.
AGATTATGAAATAATGGCTATAATTCATAGTATAGAAAGTTTTAAATTATTTTTAAATACTGAATTTACTATTAGAACAGATTGTGAAGCAATTGTTAAATTTATTAAAAAGACTAATTTTGATAAAATTAGACATAAAATGTGGTTAAAATTGTATGAAATTTTAAATAGTTATAAGGTAAGTATTGAACACATAGATGGAAAAAATAATGTTTTAGCCGATAATTTAAGTAGACAAGTTATTGACTTTCTGACCAATTTTGTTCATATTGCAGATGGATCAAAGGATGATGAACTTTGGGAACATCACTTTAAGAGTGGTCCCTGAAGGATCTAATCTTCGATTCAGAGGAAATAATTTAGAAAGACTTCCAGAAAAAGAAAGGTGCTTACTAAATAATCTCTGAATGGCAAGAGACTCTAGACAGAAATTAGACATCATTAATGCTTTAGCTAATTATTTTAGACAGACCCATAATCAAACACAAAGTAAAAATTTTAGTTTCTTCGTAGTAATCAAAGGAAGACAACCAGAAGTTTATAACTACTGGCCAGAAGTAATTGAACAGATAGACAGATTTCCAGAACCTCTTTTTAAAGGATTTTACTCTCTTGAAGAAACTTTAAATCATTGTAGACAGACCATCGGATTTAATTTTTACATATCTGAAAAAGTTAGACAGACAATTCATGCATCTACTTTTCAACCATCACCTTCTTCTTCTCAAACATCATCTTCATCTTTGCAATTGTGTAATAGCTGTGAAACTATGACTAGAGTAGTTAGAGATCTTAACTATAAAAAGCATACTTTAGAAGTAAAACTAGAAATTTTAGAAGACTAGGTATCTTCTCATCAACAAGAAATAACTAAATACCAAGATGAAATATTTAAATTACATGAGACCCTAGAAAGATTTAATACTGATGAAGAAAATTATTCAAAAAACATCATTACTTTTTCTAGTAGAAAATATCCGCCTAAAATAGAAAGACTTATTGAACTAACAGATTCTACAGCTGCAGGGCAAGAAAAAACTCTTTTTGATCTACAACAAAGTATTGGAGATTGTGCCAACATTGTTCGAAATTCTATAAAAAATTCACTTATCCAAGAAATTATTGATTTCTCCCAAACTCTACAATATTATCATAATGAGAATCAATATTTCCTTCAATATGGCCCTCTCTATAAAACAGCTATCCACGACTCTGCCTTTCTTAGACACAATTACCCTACAATTTCATTTGACTATACAGTTTCTCAAGAAGAAGACGATATATTTTATTCAGCTTTACAATACGGCATGATTGACACAGTATATATCTTAAACAGACCTTTTAACTTTTTTCCACCTTCTCTTAAAAAGATTCTTAATCAGCTTAAACAACACCCTTTAATGATTCAATTTATTTCCAGACCACCAATTGTAAATAATGGTATTATTATCCCAGCATATCATTTTATTAAAATTTTTGAAGGTTCCAGAAAATTTAGGCCTTCTTTAAAGACTGATATCAAGGTTAAAGTTAGACAGATTGATTATGAAAGAAGAATTTCAGAAACAGCTGCTCTCATAGAAATGCAAAGGACCCACTACAGACTTGTGGCGCAATGGAATAATGGAATAATATTTTGTGAAGAATTTCTAGCAAGAAATATCAAGGTAGAAAGATTATATGTTCCAAATACTCATCAAAAAGATTTATATCTGATGACTTTTCAAGAAAATTATTGTATTAAAAGCTATTGTGAAGCATCAGAGAGACATTCAGATACAGAAAATATCTCAGACGGAGCAGACAATGAAATGGATACTGATCTAGAAGAAGCCTATATTGAAATGATGGACAGATAATACAGAAGATGTGACAGCACATGGACAATAATTCAGCACAAGGACAATAATTAAGCACATTGGCGATAATTCTAAGAGAAATGTCAAAAAGGTTACAGGAAAAACCAATAATGGAAGGAAATGCATGCTGCTACGTCAAAAAGTGTGCAGTGCAAGCATTCATGGTAAACAGTAAAGTGTGCAGAGAAGGTTTTGGATTTTTCTTCTTTCTTTTCCCATGCTTACACTTGTAAAGATTGTAATGTCTTGTAAACAATACAAATTTCTTTCTATGTAATCTAAAACAAAACTCTAAACTTGATCTTAGTCTAAGTAGCTTTATAGATTTAGAATACTTATAAGAAATTGGACATCTCATAACATGTAAGTTAGAAATTGGAAAACTAAGAATACGTAAACTTAAAATGGAACAACTAAGATAGGCTACAAGTTTGTAATAAATGTAGCAATTAAGTCTTATGATAAGTCAATTATATGTAAATTATGACAAGTCTTTATATATATATATATATATATATATATATATATATATATATATTGAACAAAATCTTTGAACAAATACGTAAATAACTAAGCTAATAAAGTAGGACAAATCTATGTATATTTATGATACCATTTAATGCTATAACTTTATCTACCAATTTAATATAAGTCTTTGTCTTTTTATGGTAATTACGTAATAAAGGTTGAACTATTATGAGTATTATTCTTTGTATTTTTGTGATATATATATATATATATATATATATATATATATATATATATATATATATATATATATATATCTTAATTTAGTCTTTTTATGTTTTTCTACAGGATCTTTAATCAAGAAGCTCCAACGTTGAGAGATAGAGTTCTCAACAATTTGCAACTTGATCTGTTAAGAGGAGTCACCTCTATTTTTATCTAATAATAAACAGATAATGAAAAACTTTCAGATTAAACAATTAAGCATATATATGAAGTCCAATTGCATAAATAAGAAAGCTTAAAACAATATTGATGTAATGGCCTTAATTCGAGTACTTTACGGTTCAGCAAGTGTAAGCATGGGAAAAGAAAGAAGAAAAATCCAAAACTTTCTCTGCACACTTTACTGTTTACCATGAATGCTTGCACTGCACACTTTTTGACGTAGCAGCATGCATTTCCTTCCATTATTGGTTTTTCCTGTAACCTTTTTGACATTTCTCTTAGAATTATCGCCAATGTGCTTAATTATTGTCCTTGTGCTGAATTATTGTCCATGTGTTGTCACATCTTCTGTATTATCTGTCCATCATTTCAATATAGGCTTCTTCTAGATCAGTATCCATTTCATTGTCTGCTCCGTCTGAGATATTTTCTGTATCTGAATGTCTCTCTGATGCTTCACAATAGCTTTCAATACAATAATTTTCTTGAAAAGTCATCAGATATAAATCTTTTTGATGAGTATTTGGAACATATAATCTTTCTACCTTGATATTTCTTGCTAGAAATTCTTCACAAAATATTATTCCATTATTCCATTGCGCCACAAGTCTGTAGTGGGTCCTTTGCATTTCTATGAGAGCAGCTGTTTCTGAAATTCTTTTTTCATAATCAATCTGTCTAACTTTAACCTTGATATCAGTCTTTGAAGAAGGCCTAAATTTTCTGGAACCTTCAAAAATTTTAATAAAATGATATGCTGGGATAATAATACCATTATTTACAATTGGTGGTCTGGAAATAAATTGAATCATTAAAGGGTGTTGTTTAAGCTGATTAAGAATCTTTTTAAGAGAAGGTGGAAAAAAGTTAAAAGGTCTGTTTAAGATATATACTGTGTCAATCATGCCGTATTGTAAAGCTGAATAAAATATATCGTCTTCTTCTTGAGAAACTGTATAGTCAAATGAAATTGTAGGGTAATTGTGTCTAAGAAAGGCAGAGTCGTGGATAGCTGTTTTATAGAGAGGGCCATATTGAAGGAAATATTGATTCTCATTATGATAATATTGTAGAGTTTGGGAGAAATCAATAATTTCTTGGATAAGTGAATTTTTTATAGAATTTCGAACAATGTTGGCACAATCTCCAATACTTTGTTGTATATCAAAAAGAGTTTTTTCTTGCCCTGCAGCTGTAGAATCTGTTAGTTCAATAAGTCTTTCTATTTTAGGCAGATATTTTCTACTAGAAAAAGTAATGATGTTTTTTGAATAATTTTCTTCATCAGTATTAAATCTTTCTAGGGTCTCATGTAATTTAAATATTTCATCTTGGTATTTAGTTATTTCTTGTTGATGAGAAGATACCTAGTCTTCTAAAATTTCTAGTTTTACTTCTAAAGTATGCTTTTTATAGTTAAGATCTCTAACTACTCTAGTCATAGTTTCACAGCTATTACACAATTACAAAGATGAAGATGATGTTTGAGAAGAAGAAGGTAATGGTTGAAAAGTAGATGCATGAATTGTCTGTCTATTTCAGATATGTAAAAATTAAATCCGATTGTCTGTCTACAATGATTTAAAGCTTCTTCAAGAGAGTAAAATCCTTTAAAAAGAGGTTCTGGAAATCTGTCTATCTGTTCAATTACTTCTGGCCAGTAGTTATAAACTCCTGGTTGTCTTCCTTTGATTACTACGAAGAAACTAAAAATTTTACTTTGTGTTTGATTATGGGTCTGTCTACAATAATTAGCTAAAGCATTAATGCTGTCTAATTTCTGTCTAGAGTCTCTTGCCATCCATAGATTATCTAGTAGGCACCTTTCTTTTTCTGGAAGTCTTTCTAAATTATTTCCTCTGAATCGAAGATTATAGTAAATAAATATTTATTTTTCCCTTAATAAGTCATCAAATTTGGTGCTTTTTTATTCTCATTTGCTATGGGGAACAAGGGACGAAATACAATCGATTCCTAAAGGTTTCGGTAAATATCATTTTCTCTAACCTGAGTGTTGACAAGGTCCTCATATCCTATATTTATATCAGCCACGAGTACCTTTCAAAAATTCACAATGAACAGGTTAAGACAAATTGGTAGAAGTTTTATCCAATGAAACATATTTGCATGAGAATGAAGGCGAGAAAGAACCTGGGAAACTACAACAATCTGTTCCTCCGGAGATTGTGGCATTTCATGCATGAGTTTGTCCAACAGCTTGACAGGATCTCCAAACTCATAATCCTTTCCATACTGGAATTTTATGTAAATTGAAATAAAGGCATAATAACAAAAACATGAATCAAAGTATATGTGATAGTTGTTTTAAATAACATCTTGCCTTTCTTGTATATTAAAACAAAATTGCAACCCATTTATAACTGGAGTATCCAAACCCGTAAAAGGTAATAATTAAAATACTAATAGACACAGAAAGCTAAAGAAACTTGTAAAATACATGAAGATAAAGAAAATTTTTTATCCCCAGTTGCTATGGGGAACAAAAGAGGAAATACAATCGATTCTTAAAGGTTTTGGTAAATTTCATTTTCTCTAAACTGCAGTTTTTGTTGTCCAACTTAAATATTTGCTGCAGCTTACACATTAAGTATTTTTACATAATTCCAGTTAGAGACGATATCCCTATGGGTTACCTAACCATTGGCTTTGGTTTCACATAATTTCATGTTATATAACTCAAGTTATGGACAATTTTGTAAATTGGGACAGCATGAATTCGAGAAACTGCCTTGGATGTTTCGGTGAACATTTTAGTGTGTCAAAACATGTCGTCGGATTATCAAATTTTTATATGTGGTAGCTACATGGGTATTCTACGTTCCGTGAAAATTTCATATTGTTCGATGATCGTTTTCTATGTCAAATAAATTTTTTTGCTCCATGACTGGGTGAATTGTTTCTCCAAACTGCACTTTCTGTTGACCAACTCAAAAATATGCTGCACCTTATATATTAAGTATTTTTACATTATTACAGTTGGAGACGATAACTCTATAGGTTACCTAACCATTGGCTTTGGTTTTACATAATTTCATGGTATATAACTCAAGTTATGGACAATTTTGTAAACTGCAACCGCATGAATCCGAGAAACTGCCTAGGGTGTTTCGGTGAGCATTTTAGTAAGCCGAAACATGTCGTCGGACTATCAAATTTTGATATGTGGTAGCTAAATGAGTATTCTATGTTCTCTGAAAATTTCATATTTTTCGATTATCGTTTTCTATGTCAAACAAATTTTTGTTACTCTATGACCGGGTGAAGAAATTTTAGTAACACTGCCCTTATTTTGAAAATTTTATTTACCTGGTCATGGAGTAACAAAAAATTCTTTGACATAGAAAACGATCGCCGAACAATACGAAATTTTCAGGGGACATAGAATACTCAGGTAGCTACCACATATCAAAAATTGGTAGTCCGACGGCATGTTTAGGCATACTAAAATACTCATCGTGAAACCTCCTAGGCTGTTTTTCGGATTTATGCCTTCGGCATGCCGGAATCGCTATTATAAACCAATCAAAAATCTTTAAGTAGTGTAAATATCTTCTTAAACATTTGTGGACCTTGGTTTTGTGGTAGTTTTAGTGGATTCCCATGTTTTGGTTATACGTTAATGATGTGAACTTGAAAGGTTTTGCTAAACTTCATGTTTCTCTAATATGCAGCTTCTGTTGTCCAACTCAAAAAATTTCTGCACCTGATATATTAAGTATTTTTACATAATTCCAGTTGGAGACGATAGCCTTATGGGTTACCTAACCATTGGCTTTGGTTTCACATAATTTCATGTTATATAACTCAATTTATGGACAATTTTGTAAACTATGACATCATGAATCCGAAAAACTACCTAGGATGTTTCGGTGAGCATTTTAGTAATTGAAACATGCCGTCGGATTATCTAATTTTGATATGTGGTAGCTACATGAGTATTCTATGTTCTCTGAAAATTTCATATTTTTCGGTGATCGTTTTCTATGTCAAATGAATTTTTGTTAATCTATGACTAAGTGAAGTTTTGAATTTTTTTTTTCTTTTTTCCCACTTTGTCGAGTTACTCGGCAAAGTCATTTAAATTTTTTTTTTTGAAATTTTTTTTGACTTTGCCGAGTAACTCGGCAAAGTCATTTGAAATCTTTTTTTTTCTTTTTTTTTTTGTAATTTGCACTTTTGGTACACAACCTTTTTTATTTATAACAAATTTACCCATAATCTTTTTTTTAGAATTGACCATCCCCGGCCTTTGAATTTTTTTTCAAATTTTGTTTTGTCTTTCTCTTTAAATAAACAAAATAAAACTAATAAAAATAAAATAAAATAAAATTGTAAAAATTTTTATTTTTACTAGACAACATTTTTTTAAATTTTTCCTATATATGTTTTTTATTTTGGAATTTTTTTTCTTTTTTTTGGTTTTGGTCGCGTTAGTCGACAAACTTTTTTTTAAAAATAAAATTAATGATTAATATCATTTTGTCCAATTACTCAATAAAGTTTAATTTTTTTTTAATGTCTATGTCGAGTTACTCGACAAAGTATTTTGGAATTTTTTTTTTTTTACTTTATCGAGTTACTCGACAAAGTCTTTTAAAAAAAAAATTCAATCAAAAGATTAACTAGAAAAAGTCTTGATTTTATTTTTTATTTTTTAACTGTAACTTGACAAATTGTTGTCGAGTTACCCGATAAAGATTTAAATTTTTTTTGTAACTCGTAAAAATCTTAATCTTTTTTTAACGAAAAAATAAAATTAAATGGCCAAAATAAGGTAGTGTTACTAAAATTTCTTCACTTAGTCATGGATTACAAAAAAAAATTTCACATAGAAAACGATCACCGAACAAGATAAAATTTTCAGGGAACATAGAATACTCGTATAGCTACCACACATCAAAATTTGATAGTCCGACGGTATTTTTGGACTTACTAAAATTCTTACCGAAACATCCTACTGGAATAAGGAGAAAACAAAAAATGAAAAAAGTCGACAAAAAATAAATAAATAAAAATATTGGGCTTTGTCTGGAATTTTTTTTTTTTTTTTAACCTTTGTCGAGTTACTCGACAAAAAAAGAAAAAAAATTAATTTTTTTCCCTTTGTCGAGTTATTCGACCAAAAAAAATAAACATTTTTTTCTACCAAAAAATTTAAATTTTTTCCCCTTTATCGAGAAACTTGACAAAAAAAAAATTTAAAAATTGTCAAATTGGACTTTGTTGAGTAACTGGACAAAATGATATTAAACATTAATCTTATTTTAAAAAAAAAAAGTTTGTTGACTAACACGACAAAAACCCAAAAAAAGAATAAAAATTTTCAAAATAAAAAACATATTTAGGAAAAATTTTAAAAAATGTTGTCTAGTAAAAATAAAATATTTACAATTTTATTTTATTTTGTTATTATTAGTTTTTATTTTGTTTATTTAAAAAGGAAGACAAAACAAAATTTGAAACAAAATTCTAAGGCCGGGGATGGTCAATGCTAAAAAAAAGATTATGGGTAAATTTGTTATAAATTAAAAATGTTGTGGACCAAAAGTGCAAATTACAAAAAAAAAAAAAAAACCTTAAAAATCCACACAACTATAAAAAAAAAGGAACTTTTTTTTTTATTCTTTCTTGTCGAGTTACTCGACAAGAAAGGAAGGAAAAAGAACTTTCTTGTCGAGGAACTCGACAAGAATAGAACCTTTTAATTAACTGTGCAATGATCCATGTCAAAAAATAGTGACATGAGAGACATTAAATTTGCATGAATATAAATTTAATATGATCCAAAATCTAAATAACAAATTAAATTTACCAGTGGTTGGTAATCGTGGGTAATGAGGATATTACTTGGCCCCACACTTCCATATATCTGTTTTCCATGCAAATATTCCAAACCTTTAGCTGTCCCATGGGCTATATTTAGTCTTCTTTCCCATGTCAATGCCCTGCTTTTGTCTGCATAAACAAGCATTAAATAAATGTGTCCATTCTTTAACAGCTTAAGCTTTTAATTGAGGTAGTTCAACATACACACTGAACAGAGAGAAATTTCAAATGTCTCTTCTCGTTGTTCGCCTGCACATCAAAATGGGTGAACTTTCTATTTATCAATTCTCTAAAGTGTATATGAAATGGTATGGACCTTATTCACTTACAAATTTCTGGGTTGAAATGTGTGCCCGAGGACAATACACTAACTTCAGCAGCCTCGACTCCTCTCACGGTCTCAAGGCTACCATCAATTTTCATCCTATATATTGCACAAGATAGGTTGTCCATGAAATATTTCTTATTTTTCTTGAGGTTCCTGGGGAAATTAGGTTGAAGCAAACCAAGTATGAGTTGAATTTGAAACAAAAAGGTATAGGCAAATAGCAAGTAAATTGATCAAACATTTTAGCTAGAATCTTATCTTAGTCTTTGATATCAATGAAATTGTTTAAAAATTTAAATTTCTTGATCATATTATTGTTGATGATTAATGTGGATTGGATTTATAGTTAGGACAAATCTTCTTCAAGAGTATTTTTACACAATTCCAGTTGGAGACGATATTCCTATGAGTTACCTAACCATTGGCTTTGATTTCACATAATTTCATGTTATATAACTCAAGTTATGGACAATTTTGTAAATTGCGACACCATTAATCCGAGAAACTGCCTTGGATGTTTCGGTTAGCATTTTAGTATGTCGAAACATGCCGTCGGATTATCAAATTTTTATATGTGGTAGCTACATGGGTATTCTACGTTCCGTGAAAATTTCATATTGTTCGGTGATCGTTTTCTATGTCAAAGAAATATTTTTTACTCCATGACCGGGTGAATTGTTTCTCCAAACTGCACTTTCTGTTGACCAACTCAAAAATATGCTGCACCTTATATATTAAGTATTTTTACATAATTCTAGTTGGAGACGATAGCTCTATGGGTTACCTAACCATTGGCTTTGGTTTCACATAATTTCATGGTATATAACTCAAGTTATGGACAACTTTGTAAACTTCGACCGCACGAATCCGAGAAACTGCCTAGGGTGTTTCGGTGAGCATTTTAGTAAGCCAACACATGCCGTCGGACTATCAAATTTTGATATGTGGTAGCGAAATGAGTATTCTATGTTCCCTGAAAATTTCATATTTTTTGGTTATCGTTTTCTATGTCGAACAAATTTTTGTTACTCCATGACCGGGTGAAGAAATTTTAGTAACACTTCCCTTATTTTGAAAATTTTATTCACCTGGTCTTAGAGTAACAAAAAATTCTTTGACATAGAAAACGATCACCGAACAATACGAAATTTTCAGGGGACATAGAATACTCAGGTAGCTACCACATATCAAAAATTGGTAGTCCGATAGCATGTTTAGGCATACTAAAATACTCACCGCGAAACCTCCTAGGCTGTTTTACGGATTTATGCCGTCGGCGTGCCAGAATCGTTATTATAAACCAATCAAAAAACTTTAAGTAGTGTAAATACCTTCTTAAACTTTTGTGGACCTTGGTTTTGTGGTATTTTTAGTGGATTCCCATGTTTTGGTTACACGTTAATGATGTGAACTCGAAAGGTTTTGCTAAACTTCATGTTTTTCTAAGATGCAGTTTTTGTTGTCCAACTCAAAAATTTACTGCACCTTATATATTAAGTATTTTTACATAATTCCAGTTGGAGACGATAGCTTTATAGGTTACCTAACCATTGGCTTTGGTTTTACATAATTTCATGTTATATAACTCAATTTATGGACGATTTTGTAAACTGTGACAACATGAATCCGAAAAACTAACTAGGATGTTTCGGTCAACATTTTAGTAAGTCCAAACATGCCGTCGGACTATCAAATTTTGATATGTGATAGCTACATGAGTATTCTATGTTCCATGAAAATTTCATATTTTTCGGTGATCGTTTTCTATGTCAAATGAATTTTTGTTAATCTATGACTAAGTGAAGTTTTGAAAAAAAAAATTTTCCTTTTTTCCCACTTTGCCTCATAACTCAGCAAAGTTAGTATTAAAAAAAAAAAAAAAACAAAAAAAATTTTTTTTTTCCCCCAAATGAGAGAAAGGAGGGGGAAAAAAAACTTTTAACTTTCTTGAGTTACTCGAGAAAGGAGGAAAAAAAAATTTTTTTTTTACCTTTCTCGAGTAACTCGAGAAAGGAGGAAAAAAAAAAAAGAAAGTCTCCTTTCTCGAGTTACTCGAGAAAGGAGGGGGAAAAAAAAATTTCCTCCTTTCTCGAGTAACTCGAGAAAATGTGAATTTTTTTTTTCTTTTTTCCAGGCAAAGTGTTTGAATATGTTTTTTTTTTTTTATAGTAATTTGCACTTTTGGTCCACAACCTTTTCATTTATAACAAATTTACCCCTAACATTTTTTTTAACATTGGCCATCCCCGACCTTTGAGTTTTGTTGTAAATTTTATTTTGTCCTCCTTTTTAAATAAACAAAAAAAAAAAAACTAATAACAACAAAATAAAATAAAAATGTAAATGAAGTGCTACAACTTTTAAAAAGTAGCCCAATTTGATTTTGACATTTTTTCATTTTTTTAATTTGCACTTTTGGTCCAAACCTTTCAAATTTGTAACTAATCTACCCCAACTTTTTTTTTTTGGGCATTGGCCATCCAACTATCACCCTTTTATCCTACATATTTGCATTAAATTTTTATAAAATCAGCTTTTGTTGACTTTGCTATTTTTTTTTTAAGATTTGGCTTTGGTTTTGTCGAGTAACTCTAAAAAAAATACAATGAAGAAAAAAATACAAAATTTTGTCAGATAACTCGACTTTTTTTTTTTTTTTAATTTCGATTTTAATTCAGTTTACCTTTTGAATTGTAAGGTAAATTTTTTATATTTTTCAAATTTTTTTTTTACATATTATTCTAAATAAATGCAGCATATGTTTAAGAATCAATTTATTTTTTTCGAGTAGCTCGACAATCTATCATGACAAAAAAATTTTAAAAAATTTTTTTTTGTCGAATAAGGTTTGTCGAGTAACAGTAGTCAAGTAACTCGACAAATATTTTTTTTTGAGTAGCTTACCGATTTGTCATAACCAAAAAAAATTTATTAAAAAAATAATTTTGTCGAGTTGCTCGACATCAATTTTTGAGACTTTTTTTTTATATTAGATTAATCCATTAAGCCGTATATATATATATATATATATATATATATAATTTGGGTGTGTGTTTGTCGAGTTGCTCGACAAACACACACCCATATAAATCAAAATGGGCTTTTACATTTCTTAAATTTTTTTATTTAAATACTTTGGGTGTGTGTTTGTCGAGCAACTCGACAAACACACACCCATATCAATCAAAATGGGCTTTTAGCCCATTTTGACTTTACTTTTTTTTTTTTTTTTTTTTATTTCGATTTTAATTCAGTTTACTTTTGAATTGTAAGGTAAATTTTTTATATATTTTTTTACAGATTATTTTAAATAAATGCTGCATAAGTTTAAAATTCAATTTTTTTTAAACAAAAAAATAAGAGTAAATTAGGAAATAACTGTTCACGTCATCGACAACATTACTTTTGAAATTATTTTTTTTATATAGTTTTGTCGAGTGGTTAGACATGGGCTTTTGTTTTTTTTTTTTCTGAGTATATATAATATTAGAGTCTTAATTTTTCACTTTAGTTTTTCTGTCCAATACAACACCGTTTTGACATTGTAGCAGCAATTTTTGAATTGGCCTTTTTTTTAAGATTTGGCTTTTGTTTTATCGAGCAATTCGACAAAATCAAAGCCAAGATTTTTTTTTTAATCTTAAAAAGTCCAGTCATCATTTTTGACTTATATATATATATATATATATATATATATATATATATATATATATATATATATATATATACATATGGCTTTGGTTTTGTCAAGTTACAAAACCAAAGCCAACAATTTTTTTTTTTGAAATCTAACAATTTTTGACTTTATTTTTTTTTTTTTAAGATTTGGCTTTTGTTTTGTTGATTAACTCTTAAGTTTGGTCCAATTCATTTAGATTATATATATATAATTTTTTTTTCACTTTGTCCTATTTAAAACCTACCCAGTACCATTGCTTATAGGATCCAAATGTAGATTCTCAATTAAACTATATATTATACAAATATGTCATTATTATACAAAATTTATATCAAGTGTATGCATGAGAACATAATACCATATATTTTAAATAAATGTCAATAAACAGTTTTATGAAAATTAATATTCATTTATTTGTCCCAAATTCTAAAATATATTTTTTCCAAGTAGCTCAACAATCTATCATGAAAAAAAATTTAAAAAAATAAATAAATTTTTTTGAGTAAGGTTTGTCGAGTAACTTGACAAAAAAAAATTTTCGAGTAGCTTGCCGATTTGTCCTGACCAAAAAAAATTTATTAAAAAAATAATTTTGTCGAGTTGTTCGACATCAATTTTTGAGACTTTTTTATTTATTTATATTAGATTAATCATTTAAGCTGCAATGTTGGACTTCTTTATTTATATATATATATATATATATATATATATATATATATATATATATATATATATATATATATATTAATGCCTTCTACATGCAATTATTGACTTTTCCTTTTATATATATATATAATTTAATTTAATTTGGGTGTGTGTTTGTCGAGTTGCTCGACAAACACACACCCATATAAATCAAAACGGGCATTTACATTTCTTAATTATTATTTTTTTTAATACTTTGGGTGTGTGTTTGTCGAGTTGCTCGACAAACACACACCCATATCAGTCAAAATGGGCTTTTAGCCCATTTTGACTTTACCTTTTTTTTTTTTTTTTATTTCGATTTTAATTCAGTTTACCTTTTGAATTGTAAGGTAAATTTTTTATATTTTTCAAATTTTTTTTTTACATATTATTCTAAATAAATGCTGCATATGTTTAAGAATCAATTTTTTTTTTTTAACTAAAAAATTAAGAGTGAATTAGGAAATAACTGTTCACGTCATCGACAACATTACTTTTGAAATTTTTTTTTTTTATATAGTAATGCTTTGTAATGTGATTCTTTAGCAACTAAATGTGATGAAATATTTTTTATTATGTCTTAATATATATCTATAAAAAATATGTACTAAACTATTAATTATAGAATTTCTCATAACGATAATATCAAAACGGTACAAAACACAGTATTACAAATACGTCACGTGCAACGCACGGGCCAAAAACTAGTATATATATATATATCCTTACAATAATATAAGAGCTTTAAATTTGTCACACACCGTCGTTTTACAACTACCATTTAATTTTATCACCCACTTCACTCCTCTACTTTCTGCCTTTTTACTTTCTACCATTCGGAAAGCCAATTTTAACTTTATTTTCCATATTTGTTTCCATTCCATTCCATTGGAACTTAGAATTTAGCCATCTGATTGTTCGTCTCTTTCTATACTTGTTCCATTGGAGCTTATAATTCAGACTGTTCTCTTCAAGCAAGTTCTGTAAGTGTATATTATCTGTATGACAATGACAAAATTTTTAAGCAGAACTTCATTCTTATTTATACTCTGTTAATTTTTCCATAGTTTTAGGAAATTTCAAATCAAATATTTATGTGGAAGTTGTTTGAAGCTTACATTTCTCCCGAATTCTCTAATACATAATATATTCGGTGCTACGTTATATTTGTCCAAAACTTAATTCTGTGCTGTTCGTTGATATTTCATGCTCAGCTACTGCCTTATCCAATGCCTGAAAGCCCTCTGCGGTATCATAAGATCCACTTACGTATTTAATCTGCATTAGCAATAACAAAATAAGCCTCATCACCCTTTGGACGTAAAAATTAAGGAAAATCACGAGCACTACTAACCAATTGCAGGAACTTTGATATGTCTTCTGCGTCTTCTTTCCTCTGGGGAAGATACCTAGGATCATTAAGAAAAATGTCAATGTATCCAAATGAAGTCGGCACATGCATTAGCCACGAACAGTCATACAAACCATGAAAGTCATATGATGAATAACCAAGAAAAATGCAGAATAATGAAACATTTCAGTTTTTCCAAGAACAATAGCTAGGAAAATGAGCAGGAAGAGTCCTTCCATATAAGAATTACATAGACAAACATGCAAAAGAACTAATTTTCACCAGACTGAAGATACAGGAATCTCACCCTCAAATGCGATCCCTCAATTCATCATCAGAAATTTTGGTCCTTGCATAGCCAAAAATGTGAACTTCATTTCATTGCAAAAATCCCTAAGAACACCCCCAACCAAAAATCCATCATTTTTCATGAAATGTCATCTTTCCATTTTTCTTTTTCAATATAAAGAAATATGTGTAATCAGCAATGAGTAATCATTTTATGGCAAATATTTTTCATGTTAAAAAGACATAACAAACACCAAATGCATACAATGATACAAAGTAAATAACATTGATTACAAAAACAAAAGAAGAACCAAAATTCAATGGGTCTTGATTGATATTTGATTACCATAACCAGCAGACCAGAGCAAGATGGCATCAAACTAACTGGAAACTAACTGGACAAGGTTGTCGATCGGTTGACGAGTTAGCCTAACTCACAAACCTCGTTTGCCATGGTTGTCGAGTAGCTCGGCAACCGTATTGGTTGCCGAGCAACTTGGTTGTCGAGCAACTCGACAGCCAACTTGGTTGTCGAGTTAGACTCTTCCAATTACAATTTCTGCTACTTAGTCATCCCGCGGAATATTGTGACATATTTAGCGAGTCCACATCTCTAATTTCATCAATTTACTCCAGGTTTGGCACTGACACTGGCACTGGCACTACCTTCCACAGATCAATTCGTCAAAGCAATAAGAGGATCTGAAGAGGAAGGCTAGAGCAGAGAGGTTTTTGTCTTTGCATACATGACTTAGATTTTTTATTTTCAGTAGATGTGCTTGTTTGACATTTTATGGTTGTTCTTCATTGAAAAATATTGTTCTCTTGACTGGTGATTTGGGTAAACTCTCTTGCATAAATAGACCAAGGAAGTGCAAACAATGCAATCATCCACCCTATGATTTGCTTTAAGACTAACAATTCCCATGGGAATTCCTAAAGAGCAGTCTGTTTTATTTGTTTAGAATCTGGACGTAAACATTACAATAATAATAAGGAACAACTAAATCCATCAAGAAGTAAATGGTTTTAGTTCTTCAAAAGAAAAACTCATTTATCTGGAAAAAATTTTTTTGTCATGGTACGAGAAGCATTTCTATGGTGGCACCAAAATTCGGAACAAGTGAAGAAAGTGAGGCTCAAAATATCATACACCGATTCAAGAGTGTTAGCAAAGGAAATGGGCAAAAAAAAAAAAAAATTCTTCGAGAGAACAGTAACTGAACGACGAGTTACTGTTCACTTAAAGAATTTTTTTTTTCTTTTTGGGCTTTTAGCTCATTTCCTGTCTTTTTCTAATTTTTTTCACAATTTTTTTTCTTTAGTTTATTTTTCTTCATTTGTTTTTATTTTACACATTTTCATTCAATTTTTTTATTAATCGTTTTTATTTTATCTTATAAGCAAATTATAATTTATTTTTACTGAATTATTTATTACAGATTATTCTAAAAAATCCTATTATTTTTTTTTATTAATTTTTCCCTTTTACTATTCACATATTCATAGAAATTTTCATTCAATTTTCACCAATCTTTTCAATTTATAACAAATCAACCCCTAACCTTTTTTTAGCATTAGCCATCCCCAACTTTTGAATTTTGTTGCAAATCACGTCCTTTCGACATATTTTAACGGTTTTGACCTCCTCTTTAAATAAACAAAAATAAAAAAAAGGCTAAAAACAACAAAAATAAAATAAAATTGTAAATGAAGTTCTACAACTTTTAAAAAATACAAAATAACTTCATCTTCCTCAAAAATCCACTTCGCCCCGCCCCGCCCCGCCCCGCGAAATTATATTACTTAGATAAGTGAGAGACGGCGAAATTATTGTGGTGTGTGCCAATCGCAAATTTGGTTTCTTTTAATTTTTTTGTTTCTTATTTGTTTTTCTTTTACGCCTTTTCATTCAATTTTTTATTAATCTTTTTTTATTTTATCTTATAATATTACAGATTATTCTAAAAAAATGCTATTATTTTTTCCTTAATTTTTTTCTTTTATTATTCACACATTCGTCCAGATTTTCATTCAATTTTTTACCAAATTTTTTTATTTTTTTATTTGATGTTATAAGTAAATTGTACACAATTTTTTAATATTTATTTTTGAGTCAATAGTAAAAAATTTAAAAAAGTTGGAGCCGAGTTTGAAGAATGAAGGTTTTGTCCAATTCAAATTCTCGAAGTGGTGCAATTCAATAAAAATATAAAAATGGCCACTTTACCAACATTCAAATGTTGTTTACGAATCTTAACTTTCCTCCCTTCTTGTACTCATGTAAGTGAATCTTTGTTATCTAATTTGCTCACACAAACATGTAAATGCTTTGTAGAGTATTTATATAAATTGTGAGAGACAACTTTGTGTATGAAAACGACAAATACCACAAATTTATCATTTGAATTAGATATTCAACATAAAATTTATCTTTACATTTTTCACAGACGTGCAACGCTTGTAGAAAAAACTAGTGTATATATATCTACTTTCTACATTTTGTTTTTAATTTTTTAGTATTGTACCCATAATTGATAATTGACATCGATTTCAATTGCTGCAATTGTTTTGTTAATGTTAAATGATAAATCGATATCGAATTCTATTATCTTGAATACTTTATTCCACTGAACCTCTATAACATAGTCAATGACTTGAAGTTGTTAATTGCATTTGTTAAATGTATTTGATAATGTTCAGTATTATTGTAAATATCTACAGACACTCATGTATGATATTTCTCTTCTAATTTTTGTTAATGTTCGTTATTAATGTAAATACCAGTTGATACTCATGTATGATGTTATATCCATTTTGTTTTGATACACTGGTATGTTAAGTGAAATATACGTTTCTCAAAAATGTTATTACTATTTGATACTATTCTGCTTCTTAACCTCTATATTTATTTGAACAGGAATGGGACTATCTCATTTCACCTGACAAGTGGGAACTTGGCAAAGTGAATGCGTTCTCTAATACCACGATATTCAGCTCACTAAAGGGAATGATAAACGATTTACAGGAAAAAAAAATTCCGTCAGACTTGCTTTGCCTATTTCTTCGATGTAGAAGATATTGTTGTAAATCACCAACTCATACATCAAGTTCTGCTTAGGGAAGTGAAGTTGTGGTTTAAATTTGGTGACATTATAGTAAGCTTCACGATGGAGGATTTTTGTCTAATTACTGGTTTAGGAGTCGAAGGGGAAGACAAACGATCTATATTTGATTCTAGATACTATAGGAATAAAAATGAGTATCTCAATCATTTATCAAGTATATCAACATCAGACATTTCTCAGTTTTTCATCAATAGTGCTTACTTGTGCGATGAGGATGTTGTCAAATTTGGAATACTATATTTGTTGACCAATCTTATGTTCACGGCAACTTATAACACTACTAAAAATCACCTTTTCACCAATAGAAATTTACCAACAGATTATTTTCGTTGGTAATCAGCAACAGATTATCCGTTTGTAAAAGTGATGACCTTTCACCTACGTTAATCAGCGACGGCTTTTTCGTAAGCAAAGGTAATATTTTTTCACCAACGAATTTTCACATTTCACCAACGGAATATTTGTTGGTAAAGAGTGATTCTTATTACCTACGAAAATTCTGTTGGTAATATTAATTAATTTTGAAAACCAAAAAATATTTTGACCTTTCACCAACATCTGTTGGTGAAAAGTGAATCATATTACCTACGGCAATTCCGTTGGTAACATTAATTAATTTTAAAAATTAAAAAATATTTCAACATTTTACCAACCGAATATCCGTTGGTGAAGAGTGAATCATATTACCTACGGAAATTCCGTTGGTGATATTAATTAATTTTGAAAACTAAAAAATATTTCGACCTTTCACAAACGGAATGTCTGTTGGTAAAGAGTGAATCATATTACCTACGAAAATTCAATTGGTGATATTAATTAATTTTGAAAACCAAAAAATATTTCGACCTTTCACCAACGGAATATCTGTTGGTGAAGAGTGAATCATATTACCAACGAAAATTTTGTAGGTGATATTAATCAATTTTGAAAACAAAAAAATATTTCGAACTTTCACCTACGGAATATCTGTTGGTGGAGAGTGTATCATATTACCTACGAAAATTTTGTAGGTGATATTAATCAATTTTAAATACCAAAAAATATTTCGACCTTTCACCTACAGAATATCTGTTGGTGAAGAGTGGATCCGTAGGTGATATCAATTAATTTTGAAGACCAAAAAATATTTCGACCTTTCACCTACAGAATATCTGTTGGTGAAGAGTGGTTAATATTACATTAATCAATTTTCAAAACCAAAAAATATTTCGACCTTTCACCTATAGAATATCCAATGGTGAAGAGTAAACTATATTACCTACAAAAATTCCGTAGGTGATATGAATCAATTTTGAAGACCAAAAAGTATTTCGACCTTTTACCTACGGAATATCCGTTGGTGAAAAGTGATTCTTATTACCTACGGATGTTCTGTATGTGATATAAATCAATTTTAAAAATTAAAAAACACGATTCAACTATTCACCTACCAGAAATTTATGTGAAGAGTAATTCATAAGTCGAAAAAATCTTTCGACCTAACACCTACAGATAATCCATATGTGATTTTAATATTTCAACCATTGAGCTACATAAAGTATGTTGGTGAAGAGTAAATCTTGTTACCCGCATATTTTTCATGAGTAATGTAAATCAAATTTTAAAAATGAAAAAATATTCAACTATATGGAGTTGAATGTTAATCACTTAAGGAATAGCCGTAAATTAAGTTCATTCATTTAATATTCGAATTTTCTACAACGAAGTTATGCAATTACAAAAATAAAAAAGATTCAAACTATAATCATGTGCGAAGAAAACATAGGTGGAGTAATTTACCTATTGTACGACATCCCTTTAGTTGGGCATTTCGTGTTTAAATGTGAAAGTAAATAATGTTTATCATCATTTCATACAGTTTGTACAGCTATAAAAAATTTTCGAGCAATGTGATATTTTATGTTTAAATGTTAACACAATGTGGAATTTGATTTTTCACTAATATTTATTTTTTATTTTATAAGCAATTATAGAAAATGTTGCTCATTGAACTAATATATATATATATTATAAAAACAAATATAACTACAAGAATTCATTTGTCTCCAATGGTTTCGTTGTAACTTCACAACTCTTAGTTCAAATGTTCAAATCACATTACATCCATTCTAAATTAATAAAATAATACAAATGCTTGACAAAGCTTAATGGATTAGGTCAGGTCTTTGGTGGGTCGAGTTTCAAGCCCATAATTGACAAGTCGGGTCAGGGGTCCACCACGTATATAAAATTAAATTTTTTAATTATTAAAAATTTGCACTATTACCTACGAAATTTCCTTAGGTAAAGGCTTGAGACATTACCTATGGAATTTTCGTTGCTAATAGTGCTTGTCATTTCTGTTGCTATTTTGAGGATCGTTGAAAGTTACCAACAGAAATTCCGTTGGTAAAAGCGTGTGCCATTACCAACGAAAATTTTGTTTGTCATAGTGTGTCATTGCCAACAAAAATTCCGTAGGTAAAGGGTTGGGACATTACCAACGAACATTGTCCCAACCCTTTACCTACGAAATTTCCGTTAGCAATGACAAACACTATTACCAACGAAAATTCTGTAGATAATGGCACACGCTTTTACCGACGGAAATTCCGTAGGTAATGGCACACGCTTTTACCAACGAAAATTCTGTTTGTGAAGATCACCAACGGAAATTCCATTGGTAACTTTCAGCGACCCTCAAAATAACAATGGAAATTCCGTTGTAAATAGTCTGTTGGTAGCGACTATTAGGCACGGATATCGTGGCTTCAACAACGGAGAATCCGTTTCTGAAGCCACTGTTTTTTGTAGTGTAAGAGATCGGTTGAAGAATAGTTGATGGTATTAGTAGACCCTTCTTGAGTTTAATTCGTATTCATGGGGCAAGGAATTATTCAAGATTACTTTATCGTCACTGAAAGTTGGGTTAAGGAATAAATATTTAATAATCGAGGGTGATGGTAAACCATACCTGGCATATCGGATCTGCAAGTTTGTAATTGCATTCCAAGTCTGGATATATGAAACTATACCCATACTAGATGGAAAAATTTGTACCAAGATCGGTGCCCGCTTTCCACGTATGCTGAATTAGCCTCAAGGGTCAACGGAACTTTCAACTATAAGCTAAACGTGGAGAAAGATATTTTTGGCCGTCTAGATGTAAGTGTATTTGCTTGATCCTTAATTTTGTTACTGCATAAGTCATATCATTATTTGTTTATTAGATTGTTTATAATTTAATTTAATGTCTTTTAATTGGTTAAAAATAGCCAAAATCATAGCCCACATTAAAGAGATGCAGCAATATTACACTCATGGTTTATACGCTGACAGCCATGTTCAGCGAGTTGAAGATAATGACGATGAATTCGTTCTTCCTGTGACACGCCGTCTTCCATCCAAATCCAAGAAACAGGCCAGAGATGCTTCAAGTAGTCAGACTATTACGGAAGTAGTACAAAACACACATGTCATTTTTGTGTTCACATCCTGTAAGTAATAATATATTTGTATATTTGCACATGTGATTATGATGTCTTCTATTTTGTAGACGATTACCGTTGATGCTCATATTACGTTGGAAAAAATGACCGTTACTATATCGAGTCACAGTATCGATTTCAAAGCCAAATCAGTTGAAGAAGAAGATGCACATCATAAATCTTCGAATAACATCTGTGAGCGTGCAATTAAATCCATCCAAACTTCAATCAATTTTTCAACCAATGGTTGTGCTGAAAACCTGGATAAGAATGTATGAATTAAATTATAGATAATTGAAAAAATTACAAATAGTTGAGATACAACTACTGATTGACATTATTAATTTGTATCATTTGTATCCCAAGAATGCTACTTTTCGAAAGAGTCGATCATAAGGAGTATCAATGCATTACAATCTAAGCACGAGCAACTAGTTTCTGACCAATTTAAAATGAAGATGGAGATTCATAATTTGTTTATTGATTTAGCAAAGTCAATCGTCGATGGTATTGAAGCAGTTACTTCAATAATTGTTGTTAATCAGTTAGATGATTCTGCTCGTCCTTAGCCTGATATGCAAAATGACGAGGATCATGTAAGTCCAATAGCACTATTACTATATGTATAAGTGTTTGTTACTAATATTAATATTACTGATTCTTATTAATTAGTCCATATTCACGTGTTCACAAACACAAAAAATAGTATTCCAAAAAACAGCTTATCAAATCTACATATTTTCATGTTTCATTCAAAGGTTACTGAGAGGAATACAGCACTCGGTATGTGACAATCAGCAACAACTCGAAGTGCTACGAGACAACATCAACACAACACAAGTCCTGAGATTGAGATTCCTAGCTTTGATCTAGGTATTGAATCGCAATCACATGAAGCTTGTATTGTTTTAGAAGATGGTTTGATCCTTACTATAGACATCAAGAAGATAGACGATACCGTTGCAACAACGGTAAGGATGATACATTTTCCATGTCGCTAACTTTCAATTCTGTTCATAATGAAATATGTTAATATTAATAATACCTCGTCATACAAGAGTAGTTAGTTGGAATGTTACCAAATAATTAGGTGAAAGCTCTTTTTGCTCTATTTACTATTTTTTATCATTTACATTTGATTAATACCTATTATGTGTAGTTAGTTACTTTTGGTATTATCCCCACATAATGATATTTTCATTTTCTATTTTCTATATTAGCGAACAACTATAGAGGCTATTCAAGACGGTATGGTCGGTTCTCCAAAAGGAAGGAGCAAGAAACGTAGGACGATAAGTGAAGGTAATGGAAGTAACGATAAATTTGGAAATGAAATCAATGCAAGTGCATCAATGAGCTTGCTGGATGATGAAATTGTATTCAGTGAAGAAGATTTTAGGCACATGGACGAATCAGTGGAAAAAAATCGATGTCGTAGTCAGAAGCGACCTGCTAAGGTAACTTTTATTTTGATATATGAATTGTTATTCATAACTTGTCCACTTAACGATTGTACTAACATATAACCTTGTCTTCCTCGTCTTTTTCCTTTGTAGGCAACTACCCTGATTCCACTTAACTTTGAATGTGGTGTCATACCTGCACCGCAAAAGAGAACCACCAAACCAGTAGCATGCATTAGATCTCCATTTGTTATGAGTTTTCATTCACAGCCCGGAAACTCGTCCCCGCACTTACCTACTTCATTTCAATACAAGATATGCATGGAGTCTCCTAAATCCTCGGATGTTCAAGCCTTTCTGAAATGGTATAACATTGGACTCTGGCCTAGTAACAAGTGAGTAATGCATTGTTCTTTGATAAATGTACTCCTACTTTTAATGATTGAAAATGATTTACCAAGTTTGTCTTCCAATGTAGATTGAAGAAACTTCACAAAGACGATCTCACTATACGTCTACCACAAGAACTTGGTTCAGAGAGCATCAGAGATAAAATGTGGTGATATAGCTTGAAGCAGGTCGCAACACCTTTAAATACCATGGTAATTGTTTATCATATATATTATCATTTGTTCAGCCTGTTTCCTATTTCCTATATTAATTTACATGTCATTTTCATACAGCGCATGGATATGATGTTTTTCTTCTTCAAAATGAGGTTGAAACTCAGCACTTCTAACAGAATTAGGGCAACATGTACCGATTGCTACTTTGATTATAAGGTCAATAGAATAAATTGGAAGTTTAGAACTGATTCCAATTCAGTCGACAAGTTAACACCTCTCCTCGTATACCCCAATGGACAGAATAACAAGTTCAACTCTAATTGGGGAGAGATTGCTCATGTGTTTATTCCAATTTTCATGGACAAAAAAGCTCACTAGATATTGGTTGATCTGAAGATGTCTAACCTGTATTTGAATGTCTATAATTCTTCGTTCAAGACAATCAGAGATGTTTCTATACTGGATGGCCCAAATGATTCCACACATAATTTTCCAGTTTAAAGTGTTGAGTCATGACATTCCAGATAAACCGTTGTCAATCACTTCGTGCAAGGATATTCCACATCAAACAAATGGGTGAGTAATGATTTAGTATCAATTTTATTTTAAAAACTTGTTTTTAATTTTAGATTCTTCATGATACAATGGACTTACGTTAAATATTTATCAAAAATATACCAACCCCATTTGTTTCATGTATGTAGTGGGGACTGTGGAATCTTTGTGATCAAATTCGCAAAGTACATAGCTGAGAACAAAATCAAAGAGATGCCGAAAAATTTCGATACTAAAGTTGCACGTCTCAACATGACTACCCAATTATACAAGTTTGCTTGTGAGAAGCCATACTTAAACATTTCTGGCTAGTCCGTTACTTGCATTATCTAATTAAATATCTTGTTTATTAATTTTAGACAATCCATTGGTGCAGTACACGTTTGAAAATCATCTTTTGGGTTTGGATTTATTATCTTTTATGTAGACAGATTTTTATATCGGTGCAGGATTGATATGTTTTCTTGTCCACGTTGTACTAGCAGTATGATATTTTGGTATTTATCTTTAATGCATATATTTACTTTTATCATTTTCTTCTCAATGCCTTTGATCATATCTTTCATTTTTTAGTCCAGCACTTAACAGCAGTGGATGATCTTTTAATTAGTGAAGCTTATATTGATACTGGTGTTTATTGTTAATATTAAGAATAATTAACACGGAAAGATGATTGCAACTGTTATCGTGTATGTGGTGATAATGATTATTGAATCACTTTTATGAGACGACAATAATTGTCTTGCGTCCGTTTTTCAATCGATTTCACTTTTGCATATTGATTATCATATGTGTTAATTTATATTCGACTTTTCACTTTGCAAACGATGTTATAGATATTAGATTTGCATATAAGATACGGAAACAATTGTTAATCATTACTGCTTCAACCATCTGAAATGGTATAAATTATCGCAAAGATTAATGACTCAGGTGTTCGACTTGATGAATCAGAGGTTATTAATGTGGGTATTAATGTATACCTGTCTTAAGGAGTTATAAACTTTCTACACCATCCAGTTAGTTCACAGTTACACAAGGTGTAATGTAGAGTAATATGCCATTTTCTGTGCAATTATACGCATCCTTTAATGCCTCATAGGCTCTACATATACCCATCATCCTATCAACAAACAGTGACAATGCACAACAGCTGCTTAATCTTGTAATCAAGTTCAATAATGTGGTTACCAATTTGACTGGAATTCTCGGCTATGTGCCTTACCATCTGAGTGCAATTGGGACACAAGAAAATTTTGAATCTTAACTCTTGTACGAGAAGAATCCAGTTATGCACTTAGCATGAATAAAGCAATCAACTGCCATTAATAACATAGATGTTAAGTTGCACAATTGAAATTGACGAGGGACAACTACAGTGTACCATCATTGACAATTACATAAACCAATCCCCAAATAACATCAGCAATTACACGATGAAATTGAAATCACAACACTCCCACATTGGTGTTGGAGATAGGGTTTGACTTAACATAAAAACACTTTCCTAATAGAACACTGTGAGAATTCAACCAATTGAATTCTGAGAATTCAACCAACATTTTATTGTCAACCATTTGAGTAATTACTGCAAAACCAATTAACAATATTAGGATATGGTATTAATGAATATGCAAATCTTCACATATGCACCTTCGCTCTCAACAATTCATACTCTGTAGTTATCAGCTGTTATTCTAGAAACAAACAACCTAACACATTGACAATCAATTTGCAAAAACAAAAGATAACAATTATCGTTATGATCAAATCTGGATACCACATTTTGAGTATTTATTATTCAGTTAAAAAATTAATCAAACTAGGTCGTCTACAAGCCCAAATGTCTCAAATTGCTGGGTCAACAAATAATAAATCAAAAAATATAAAATTGATAATTGCATTGAATTAGATTTGGTTATAATAAGCAAAAATAAAATCAACATCCATTTCAAGATAAACAACCGTTTTCAATCATGAACAAATGGGATCATTTTTACAATTCTGTAACACGTAAGCCAAGCATAATGATGTTAAGCTACTTACCTTTAAATAAGGAAATGAATGGTTCTATATTAGATCCTGAACGAGTTAGTTTTCTGTTTGTTACCTAATTAACAAGGACATTTGAAAGTTTAGCAAATCCAATATATTTTAAATAGAATTACTAATTTTGAAACTATACTTGTAAACTTCAATATTTTCCATTTTTTTTATATATTAAAAGTTTCAAAGATTTACCTTGTAACTTGAATCAATGTTTTCCTTTCTTTTCTTAGATTCCTTCACAGGTACACTGATAAGTACAATTTTGTACTTATCTAAGCTCACAACAAGGGACGATTATGAATTCTCTTATTTTTTTTCAGTTTAATGGCGTGTTGTTTTCTTATTATTTTAGAAAAAATCAAATTCAAGTGTCGATCTAACGAAAAGATAGAAAACAAAAGAAAAGATGACTTAATTGCAAAGATAAAGAGACTTAAGGGGCTTGACATGCAAATATCAAAGGAAGGAATCCAAGAAATTCACCAAAGCAACGATGCGATCGCATGGTATCTCAGTGCTGTGATCGCACGACCCCAAGATATTCTACAGAACGTAAATAGACAAAACCATGCGATCGCATGGGTATTTCGGGCAGAATTTAAGTTGTTTCCTGATCGAATTAAAACTCTATGAAGTTCAGATTAATACAACTACCTAAGCCACGTCTTGGAGAGTAGGGAAAGGGGTATAAGAGGTAGAATAGAGCACAAATAGCGAGGAGGCGAATTTTGGGAAGAAAATACAAGAGAAGAATCGAAAGTCAAGAAACGGATTGAAGATTCTTGGGCCGAAATCACGTGTTTTATTTACTTTTTCTTTTTATTTCTTCGGAACATGATGCATTCAATTATTGTAATAATTAACAAAATCATGTTCGGCTAAATTTACTTATTGCTAGAATGAACGATGAAACCTCATGTTTTAATTAATTAGAAGTTTTTCTAATTTAATAATTAATTGCTTTTGGGTTGATTATTCTTTATTCTTTATTTTTATTATTTTAATGCTTGATCACCATTAGAATATATTGTGATCTATATTGAAGTCGAGAGATTAAATATAGATTAAGCACGTGGTATTGAATAACATAGAGTCCAATAATATATAGAAATTACTATGCTTTATGAAATCCATTTAAGTGTTTTTAATGTATATGTTTATGTTCAAAGCTTAACTAGAGATAATTAAGTTCGTATATCGATATAAAATTGATTGACCATCGAGAAAGACTTTTGATTATATTAGGATCACCGATTTTCAATCTAAGGTAATTGTAAGCTAAAGCGATTAAACGGATAATTAATTAAAGAACGTGTAGGTGGATTCGCGAATCCTAGTGTTAGTAAAACTCGAAATCGTCCTCAACAATTTACTTTAATTGCGTGATAATTAGATTTAATTAAACATACATAGAATATCTTTAATCTTAAAATAAAAAACGAATATGTGTTCTTTACATTGTTAAAGTTTGAATTATAAATTAATTGGTTAAATTGGTGACTAGTTCTCGTGGGTTCTACACTCTACTTCTCATTTTATTACTTGTAACGATCCGTCTACTTGCGGAATTAAAATCTACCAAAAGTTTTTAGCACCGTTTCCGGGGACTAGTTTTATTAATTACTACATTAATTGATAGTTTAGTTTTAACAATTCTTTTTATTATTATTTATTTGATTTTTAGTTTTATATTTTGAATCTCAGTTCTTCGTGTTGCTTTTATTTTTCCATCTATTTTCTAAAGTTTCAAGTGTCAAGTGTGTATGCGCCGTACAAAAGATCTTGATCTATTTAATTTAGACTCAGAAATCGAACAGAACTTTCACCAACGACAACGTGAGCGAAGAGAAAAGAAACAACAGCAAAAAGACACAATGGAAGATAACCGAATCCAGAATCCATTACCTGCAGATGTGAGAAATAATCTTGCACCAATGGCTCGACCAGTTGAAGTTAATGAACGAGATATTCTTATGGGTGAGTATATGATACCACTGATTGTTGAAAATCGGTCCCGCATAATCTAACCACCTTATGGACACGATAACTTCCAGTTGAGGTCAGATGTGATTAATTGTTTTCGAATAATCTGTCGTTCTATGGGACAACAGATGAAAATCTCCATTACCATATTTTTTACTTTGATGAATATTGTGAAAATTTCAAATACCACGGTGTTAATTAAGAGACACTTAAGATGAGGCACTTCCCACACACACTAAAAGATAAAGCTAGAGAATGGTTAGATTCTTGCTGAAGTAGGGTGAGCAATAGTAATATACCGATAAATTATTTCTTCCAATTACTGCTATTTCATGAGAACATGGCATTTTATCAAATTGAAAACGATTACAAGAGCATGTCTTGTCATCCATCCTTACTAAAAATGATGAGGTTTCATCGTGAACCTGGTATGTACTCTCACTTGATGGTATGGCCTGTTTCAACAAACATAATTTAAAAATAGTTAAACAGTTACCTATATTCATTTTCATATATACGATTGCACATCTTAATAAATGCACACAAACGAATTTACATATATAAAATAACATTAATGTGAATCGTTGATTTAAAAATTTGAACAACGGAAACTAAAAGGATACATACCTCCATTCTTATTGATTCTCGAGATCTCTCTCTCATCATGTTCTCATATCTTGATCCGAGTCTTGTAAATGTTGATCTTGCATCGTTTAAATTTTTGAAAACCCACTTTTGTACTGTACAACGTAAAGACTCAAACAATGGCTCAATTGGGAAGTTTTTTTTGCCAATCTTGTTACTGATTTAACCGACTCTACAATGTTTGATGTCTTGGTGTTGAACCTGTTCGATGTCATATACGTCCTCGACCACTTATGCTCACTGACCCATTCCTGTATTATAATTACCATTACAATAAATTAGAAAACAATCATATATTTAAGCGCGATTATAAATACATAAAATATTTTTACATACCAGATATCCTCATATGTCTTCATCTATATTATCAAGATGTATCATTTGTATCTCAAATTTAGATTTTGTATAAGCTCTTGCTAATGCGTTGAACGATTGCCTTATGAACTTAGCCTTTTTACTATACTACTTTTTCAAATTCTAGTACAGATGATAACAACATATATCGTGCATTTCATTCGGGTACATCGTCAATATTGCATTCTTTATACTACCATGCCTATCTGAAATGATTACTAGACCATTACGTTTACCATAAGCCTCTTTCAATCTTAACAAGAACCACTCCCATGATAGATTATTTTCAGAATTGCCTACTCCAAATGCAAGTATGAAAATGTTATTATTTGCATCTTGTGTGCAAGCGGTGAATAGCGTGCCACCATAGCTACACGTTAAGAATGTACCATCGACCACAATAATGGGCTTGCAGTATTTCCATCCTTCTATCGATGCTCCTATCGCAACAAAGCTGAACATTAATCTGTCCCACTCATCTGTTTCAATTCTTGTGTAAGAACCTTGATTAGATTGTTCGATCATATATAAATGGGCTAGTAGTCTTCTATAAGATTCTTTAGGGTCACCTCTGACTAACTCCAAAGCACGTTCACGGGCTCTCCAAGCCTTCTTGTAACTAATAGATACCCCGTAAGTTTTCATCATGTCTCTAACAACGTCAGCTAGTGTGTATATCGTTCTCGCAGAAGTAAAATTTTTACTTTATGTAGCTTGCAATCACAGAACATGTTGCTTGTCTATGATCACCTAATACTATGTCAAGTGAATATGTGTGATTATTCTTAATCTTTCTTATTTTGAACATTGTTGACCTTCCGATAATGGAACATCTAATTTCCCATTAGCATTTTCTATGTACGCACATCAAAACGTACTTGATCTTGTCTGATTTGTACACCCCTAAACTGATATCGATAATGAATTGCATACAGAGCAAGACTTGTTGTTAACAACTCCTTATTCTTGAAAATTGCATTAACGTGAATACTTTCAATACTAGGTTGGCAAACGACATTGCTATCAGATTCTTTAATTATTTCATCATCACATGTCAGATGTTGACATATTTCTAAACCAATTTCTTCAATCGTTGGCAACTTCGAATTTAATGAATTATCGATAGACCCTTTATCATAACATGTAGTCATCATAATATGAGTCGGTCCTAATGTATTAGGTGCTGACATCACAATATCCAATGTCATCCTATGACAATAAATAGACGGTATCAGGTTGATATCATCACACAATGTAAATTTCATCAAATCTGATTCATTCTTTTTATCCATTTGTAAAATGATAATGAACTATCTCCCGATATTCTTATGAGGGGTCCGTTTGCTACAACTTGGTATTGCATTGTTATATCATAGTGTGCTTGATCCCTTTTTAACTCCTTCATTATCAAACCAACTAGGACTACTTAACTGCAATATATTAGTACAACTATTCCCACAATGGAATAATCCTTGTAATTATAATATTCGTCCCAATGTACATCGTAATAAACCAACACATTAATATCATCAATTTCTGCATAAAAGTGTTAATTAACAAACTAAGAAGCTGTAATATCATACAACATTTGTGCTAATTGTAACGTATAGAAATATCAAAAACTCTAACTAATGTAAAATGTTATCATGTTTTGATAATTAAATAAAAATAAAAATAAATGAATTCACAATTAATATTACATATTTTATTATTGAATTTCATAATTAATTAATTCACAATCCACCCTGGATTAAAACATGGTTACTATAAATTATAATCAATACTCAGTAACAGTTTGTTTATGAATTCTACATAATAAATACAAAATTTCTAAATCCAAATATAGCGTTCTTTCCTTCCTATCAAAGTTGAATTATTTCTATTAGATTTATTAAAACGTTTGAACAATTATTATAATGGATTAACAATACCTAGATAACTATCAATTCCATCTTTGTTTGAAATCAATAACAATTTCGTTTGGTTGTAAAAATTTGAAATTATTTAAAAATAAGACAAATTTTTGTATCTAATGAAAATATTTTAGATTCCAAACAATTATTCATCAATGAAACATACTCACCTTTTAAAACTTATGATGTAACACGTTCTGAACTATTCAATGGTAACATCAGTTTTTGTTTCTTCCTGATTCAGGATAACCGGTTCGATTTTCATAAAAACAATAGCAATTCGAAAATCTTTCCAAGCTTTACGATATCCCATTATTCAGACCCCAACTTGATAACAATTCTTGATGCTACAATTTGAATTTTGAATTTCCTCAGTTTTAGCTTTCCACGTACAACCCACTGGCTTATCTGAAATGGTAAGAGATCTTTGATTGTGGACTCTATTTATGACATTACTATAAGGGTTCTTTACACATATACACTAATTGTATACATTTATTTTAAAAATACTGGGGTAAGTCATTAATTATAATAATATTATATTATATATGAAAAATTATATTAGTACTGACTTTGTATATAAAAGGCCCAATTGATGAGGATTGTTACCAAAATAGATAGACATAAAATTCCATAATTACCACCCTTGATACCAGGCAAGATAACCATGGCAAGTTACCTCTTACCAGCGAAGATAAATGTGGATTCAAATTTCAAACACAATATAGATCAAGAAGGAAATGGCATTGAATGTAGTGAAATTATTAATCGTAATGCACGGGGCCATAAATCATCGAGCAAGTGGAGTAGAATCAAGCATCTCCGCATTTGGAATTCATTCAAGTGGAACATGATTATGAAATTTTCAGTTTTGTGTTGCAGTGTTGAAGATTTATTAAGGTAATGTTTCAATTCTAACCTCAACAATTAGCATTCATGATGAATACATCTTATTCTCCATAAACACATGAACCAGTGTTTGACCCATGGCAGAATCTTGATAATCTAGTATGATACTGCTGGATTTGTAAGTGTGAAGTTGATTGGGAAGATTGCAATCTAAGAATGGATTTATATTTTCAATAACGATGCAAATTTTTTTGGATGGTCTAAGTTAATGAATTGGTGTTCGTTTTAGTAAACATAGATAAATCAAACTACATATATTTGTTAATATTGGTCGCGGGTTAATAACGCAAACATCAAAGAGGTAAGGGGTATGGTCTACAACAATTATTGTGGTCTCATGTGGGTTAATCAATACATCGTAACATTAAATTACTGATAACAATGAAATAATGTTAACAAACACAAGCATCAAAGGTAAGAGACGATTAATTAACAAAAGAAAGCGTAACAATTGTTGTAGTCTCATGCAAATTAATCGATAATTAGTATAATTCGAAATAGGTTATCATTACAAGCAAGTTAACAAACGTAGGCATCCAACATTAGAGTCGATGAATTGATTCAAGAAGTCATGACAACTACTGTCTATCATCACGATTAATTGAAAATTCGTAACATAAAAAATCTGTGAATCACATCAACCTTCTACACAGCAGACCTATAATTGATCATGAAATACTTAGGAAAGGGAAACAAGTAATTCATATGCCTTCATTTTCAATCGAGAATATCATAATTCATATTCAAAGGATAAAATAGAAAACAGGCCAAATGTACAACGACGTTGCAATCCATTTACATATAAGATTTGCTTTGTTGACCGAACCTAAAAGACAACTAAATTGGCATGTTCACTAACTTAAATGTCATCATTTGATTTAAAAAGAATGTACAAAAACTAGAACGTGATTCTCCGGCAAAGTATTGAAACAAACACAATGGTGCTTAAATTATCAAAGTGGGTTTAAAAAATATCGGTCAAAACGTGATGCTCCGGCAAAGTATGAAAATGGACACTATGTTGCTTTGATTATCAAAATGGGTTTGAAACAAAGAATTGTTGACAAATGTAGCGAGAAACATGGTAAAATTATGTACTGGGGTAGGGGTTTGTGTTATTAAAATTTGTGAGTTTTATGAAAGAGATGGATTACATTGAATGGCTTTGAATATTAATTTGGTATTTAAGTTAATTACTCCATCATTTTAGTGTTGATAAGATTAGCCCCTAATTGAAACGGTTAATAAATTGATTTTTGTAAATAAAACAATAAAATTAATTATTTTACAGCTATACAGTAAAAAGATATGATGGATAGTAATATTGACTAAAAATAAAAATATATAGTAAAATTCAAAATTTAAAAAAAAAAAAAAAAAAAAAAAAGGTAGGTAGGGGACCAAATTTTCACTTACTATAATAACTCTATTAGTATATCCAGTACTTTTTTGTTAACAATCCACTAAAATTTCTTTTTTCCAAATGGCTGAGTACTATTCTAACCCATCTTTGATATGCAAGCATATATGTAGAGAACCTTAAATAAAAGTGTAAAAATAGAATGAAAATTTAAAATTTCAAGGAAGACTATACATTCACAGACATGCAACACACATGAAATTCAATCTACAACTCATTTTAGAGATCAATGACTCTCTATCCTCAATCTCAGAGATCTTTGAAAAAATGAAAATTCGTTGAAGAAAAATTAATTAACAAAGACAAATGCAAGCCAACTCTAGTCCACAGGTTTGATATCAACAAAAAACATAAAAATTGTAGCATATAGAAGAATAATAGGGATATATTCTAAATAAAAAATAATTTAAAAAATATTATTTAACTTTTTTTTTATTCTAAAAATACTGTTTTTTTATTTTTGTAATACTTATTGTTATATTTGTTATGTTTGTTAATAACAAATGTAACACATTTATTATAACTAAAATAACAAATGTAACAACAAGTGTTACAAAATAAAAAAAAATAAAAAATATTTTTTAGAATAAAAAAATATGACGGTATTTTAAGAAATATTTTATTTATTGTGGCTATTTATGAAAAAACCCATATATTATTATTGTCCAAGACTCCATTTAAATCCTTGGGCCCAGTTAAGTCACCAGTCTGTTTTTGTTGCTGCCAAATGTCCATCCCAGTTGTGTCCGTGTTATTTCCAATCAAGCCAGCAACATGGCGGTCCAATCCAACTCATAGTTAGACCCATCTCCATTTGTCAAAGATTTGTCACTTTAATTGGCCCCGACCAAGACGAAGAAGAGCAAAAACCAAATAAAAAAACAAAAATCAACTTCAATCGAATCCATCTCGTCTTAAAACCCGCCCAATCAATCCTCATTCAAGATAGGCATGGAGAAGAAAGAGAGAGATGCATCCAAAAAATGCCAATTTCACCACAAGATTTATGTCCCGTTAATGAAATGTTAGAAATTAAGGTCAGTTCCTTAATTCAACTTATATGACCTTTGTTTAGAAAAAAATATTTAGAAACCAAAAAATATAAAAAGATGGAGAAACACAACAAAAGAATTTACGTGGAAAACTTCAAAGAATTGTCAAAGACATAAATATTTTGAAATATTAGTACAATCATATATAATTTATCTCTCACTCAATCCCTCAAGTATTATAAGAAATATTACCTAAACTTTATCACACACAATTTTTTCTACTATTTGTACAAACTACAAAAAGAACAAGAAATTTTTTTATATTCTAGATCTAATTTTTTCTTTAAATCACGTACTAAGTAGATCAAACGATGTCAATATATAATAGATAATTAGAATATCCTATCAAATTTTCTTTTCATTTTCAATTTTTAGAAAAAAAGTATACTTTTTTATTTTGGCAATTTCCCTATATTTTTCACCTTGACGAAAAACGAGCCACAACTCTGTGGTCTTTTTTTGCAGCACTTAATTACCATATTTGAGAAAAATTGGTAAACTTTGACAGTTGTAATTTTATGAAGAGAAGTCGAGATCCTTATATTAATTTATTGTTAAATTTTATATTTGTTGTAAATTTTTTTTTTATGTAAATCTATTATGAGAATTTCATATTCTTCTATACACAACTCAAGTTTTTCCCAACAATATTATGAACAAAATTTTGAGGAGCTGTAACTAAATGATAATTCTACTCACCAAGATCAAAATGATTTCACTCTACCAAGCCAAAGATCAACCCGAAAATTTAGGAGATGATACTTGAGACATGACAACATCCTCTACTATTGGAATTAAATAGATTCAATAAGGCAATATTTCACAATAGATGATTTTCATTGAAGTTGTAACAATAAATGGTACAACTAATCATTCGAAGCATTACACATAGCTAGGATTCAAAAGCACAAAATATATCAACTAGATATGGCAACACATATCAAGGAGTTTAATGACAAGTAAAAAGGTCGTTGATAAAAGTGCAAATAGAGATAACTTCACGATCGCGCATGGAGTTTATGTAGAATGATTGGAGCTCCATATTGAGGTTGAAGGGTAAAAACCACATGAGGGGCATGTGCATAAGTTGGTGAAAGCTCAAAAGAAAATGTCCTTAGAATATTTGCCATCATCACTTTTCCTTCTAACAATGCAAAGTTTTGGCCAATGCACACTCTTGGACCCCAACCAAAAGGGAAGTATGCAGTTTTCCCCTTTGTTGCTTTCCGCACTCCCTCAGCAAATCTATCAGGTTTAAACTCATTTACATCTTCACCCCAATATTCAGGATTCCTATGAACCATCATTATGGGTAACATGAGTAGTGTATCGGCCGGTATGATGTTTTCTCCTAATTTGGTTTCTTTCTCAACAAGTCTCGAGAGCTCGACGACCGACGGGTACAACCTCATAACTTCGTTGAAAATCATAGAAACCTAAAGCGAAAATAGAAAATAAGACAATGTGTATGTGATGTACAACAATAATCACGAAAATATAATAAATGAAAAGTACTTACAACTTTGAGTTGACTTATCCCTTCGTAATCTACTTTAAGATCACCAAAGATTTGGAAAACTTCTTCTCTAGCACGCTCTTGCCAATGTGGATGAATGCTTAGTAAAATCATGGTCCAAACAAGCATCATTGAACTAGTTTCAAATCCTGCAAAGTAAAATAACTTGAGTTGTCCGAAAATATCATCCATATTCTTAATACCATGAGCTTGTGCAACTTCAAATTTCAATAACACATCGAAGAAGTTGTCCCCTTTGGTTTGCCCTTCATTGATTTCCCTCGCTTTCTCATCGATCCGTTCAGCAAATAATTTTCGTAACTCGCTCATGATTTGTTTAGCCCTTCGATTTGCTTTTGTCGGCAAGTACCTGTAAATATTTGCAGATAAAAAGTGCAAAGCTTAAAAACTTTACTAGTAAGGAGATAAATAAGTTCGTTTGTGGTTACAATTGAAAATAAGATATTTATTTTGAAAGTAATTCTTAATTATTGTCAAAATAGTAAGGAAAAAAAACATATCCGAATATTTTTTTGAAAGAAAAAATTACTTAAAAACTAATTTTTACTAATTTTCAGCTTTCAAGAACATGATATAGAACCCGTTTGGCTTATAGATCATGAAATGCCACAGAAGTAGCCAAAAATTGGTCCTTAATTTTCAAAATAAGAAGGGTCTTACTGTTGTGAGAGACAAATCTTTTAGCTAATTTTGACAAAAAAGCCACGTCTTTATGAACATACGCATAGATTTACGTATAGTGGCCGAGCCAGAATTCAAAACCAGTAACAACAGAATATAACCATACAATTAGGGGTGGGCGTGGGTCGGTTCGGGTCGGGTTGGGCTCCAACCCGAACCGAACCGACCAAAAATTTCGCCGAAACCACAAAAAAATTTGAAAAAAGGGGCCCGAAACCGACCCGAACCAACTAGGGTCGGTTCGGGTTTTCGGTTTGAGCCGGTTTGAAGAACAAAAAAAAATAAAAAAAATAAACCGAGCCCAACCCGAAACCGACTTGAACGGGCCCAAAAACTGACCCGAACCGACTCGAGTAGGTTCGGGGTGGGTCGGGTCATCGGTTTCACGAGTTTTTTGCCCAGTCCTACATACAATAAATAAAGTATTCAAATACAAAATATAATAATAATAATTTCTTATAAAAAAAATTTCTCAGATTTTAGTGGTCCACCTACGGGTGGCAATGGGCTGAACCAAGCCAACTCTGCCCATTGCCAAATGAGCCCGATTCGTGATCCACGAGCCATAGACCGAGCCGAGCCCCCCTCAAGCCATCATTTTTTTTTTTTTTTTTGGAAAGCAAAATTATTAAACAATTCAAAAATTTTAAAATACAAAATTCAAAACACGAGCACGGTTGTGGGCCCGGGCCATGAGCCGGCTTGTAAAAAAAAAAAAAAGGAATAGTTTCACTATTAACCACAAAATATAAAATAATTTAGAAAATACTATCTAACTTATTTTATTCTAAAAATACTATTTTTATTTTTGTAACACTTGTTGTTACATTTGTTACGTTTGTTATATTTTTTATAAAAAAATGTGTGTTACATTTCTTACATTTGGAGTTAAAAATGTTAAATAGTAATTGCGGAATTTTAATAGAAAATCAAGTATGTAGCAAAATTATTACTAAAAAAAATTCCGAGTTCAGCCCAGCTCCAAGCTTGACCCTAAACGAGCCCGAACCAACCATAATCAAATACACTTTCTATCATCAGTATTACTGTCAAACATGCACTTACTTTGCACCAGGGAAATCAAGAATCTGGCTTGTTTGTGTTGTCAAAATTGACGTTTCTTTAAGAAGCTCATAAATCCTTTTGTCTTTAGCATGGTCTGTGGTTAATAATGCTTTTGACAAGACTTTAGAGGTGTAAGACTCAAGATAATGAACTACATCCACTACACATGACCCATCCTTGAATGCCAAATTCTTCCACTCATTCATAATTTCATCACAGCTTAGCTGAAATGCTGGTACCATTTGCTGCAATAAATAAAATTCGTTTTAAATTAAATAATGAAAATTAAAAAATAAATACAAAATCTTTTCCCCCATTTTCACGATTTAAGTGAATTTTACTTTGTGAATGTATATATGTATGTATATGTAACCCATACTTTAAAAGATACAATTTTTGTCGAATAAAAAGTCATTTTTAGATTGATTTGTCGAAAAATATATAAGACCAAAATTTTCATCGTTAAAAATGAAATTTCTTGTAATTGCAGTTGCGGATTATATGAATGAGGTGTCAACATAAAGAGCACATGGTAAAGGTGGCACGTCCCGTCTTTGTAATACATTTCTTATTATCTATAAATGTGGTAGGGGTAGTGCCAAATTCCTCCATTATATTGATGTGGAGCCGTGGAGGCTTAAAAGCCACACCTAAGCTCGAAAACAAATATTACCTTCAATTTTTCGACGTAAAAAAGGGGGTTGAAACTCCCTCTGCTTTTGCTCCATTCGTTACCTTCAAGAGTAATAAGTCCACCAACAAGTAGTTTCACTATGCTATTTGCCAGTTTAAAATTCTTAATAAAACTATTATATTCATTCATGACAGTTTTCATTTGGTCAGGGTCCAATACAAGCACCCTTGGTCTTGTTCCTACCCACATGAATGATTTTGTACCTGCAACAGAAAATATTCCGAAATAAGTCTTGTCATCATCCATTACAAAAGTTTTTCTTTAAATAATAGATTCATCGTCTCTCTGAAAAATTAGATTTAAGATGAGATCGTTCAACAAAACTTACCATGTTTTTGCACAGTTTCATGAACAAAGGGAATGGCTCGAGGGACAATATCGTCGTGAATACTAATAGCCTTCGACAAGGCTTTCGCATTCACTGTGGAGTTCTTTTTTACTTCTCCAAACAAGAGATTTCTGAGAAAATATGAATTTCCTTTGAACCCTTGTTGCTTTAGAATCCTCTCTTTCTTCTTAGGGTTCCCCCATATCCAACTCAAAATTTTCCATGCCCTCGTTAGAAGGATCATGATGAGTAAAGTAATGGCTATTAAATCCCACATTTTTGTTTCACCAAAATTGTACAAGACAGAGAGAGAGAGATTTAGTAGTAGTACTAGTATTAGAGAGTTTTGAGTGCAAATGCAGGAGCAAGTGTCTAGTATTTGTAGGAGAAATTCAACTTGTTTTTAATAGGATCTCCAACATAATACTATGAGGTGGATATGGACGTTCCTCATGGTGTATATAATAATAGATCTTGTAGTCTCTTTCGACCGGTTAGGATGCACGGAAACTTTTAGAATATTAGGGGCTGTTCTCTTGTCCATATTTAATCAATTTTCTATTTTGTGTTTTTGGAAATAGGGGAAACGTGTTCTCTTTGCCATTTTCGAAAATTTATTTTTCAAAACACCATAACAATTATCAAAGGAAACGGAAAATGGCTTTTTAGGCGTTTTTGGATTTCCTTAACAAAAAAAGGGTGTTTTTCAAAACGGCCAAAACGCGCGTTTTGGGCATGGAGGTCGGCGGTTTGAATCATCAATCCGGCGTTTCTGTTTTTTTTTTTTTTTTTTTTTAGGCTGTGCAAACAACTCATAATATAATCATTTTCCGCGTTAATTTTAACAAAACGCGGCTCCTTGCCTCAATGATCAACCGCGCTAATTGTTTCCTAGAGGTCATCGGTTCGACTTCTCACATGCGTGGCTCCTTTTTTAAGTGTTTTGAATTAATTTAATTGTTTTTAATTGTTTTTAATTTCAAATAATTCCAAATATAATTGTTTTTAATTAATAATTATTTGTAAATGTTTTTAATTGTTTTTAATTTCAAAACATAATTGTTTCTAATTGTTTTTAAATGTTTTTAAATATTTTTAATTCCAACAATCAATGTTTTTAAATGTTTTTAATTCCAAATAATTTTTTTTAATTGTTTTTAAATATTTTTAATTCCAACAATCAATGTTTTTAAATGTTTTTAATTCCAAATAATTATTTTTAAATGTTTTTAATTGTTTTTAAATATTTTTAATTCCAACAATCAATGTTTTTAAATGTTTTTAATTTCAAATAATTTTTTTAATTGTTTTTAAATATTTTTAATTAATAATTGTTTTTAATTCCAAATTTTTTCAATGTTTTTAATTCCAACAATAATTGTTTTGAATTGTTTTGAATTAATAATTATTTTTAATTCCAAGTAAGTCCAAATTTCTAAAATGTTTCAAGGAAACGCGTTTTCGAGTTTTTTGTTTTCAGAAACAATTTTCAAAAATTCCAAAAAGAACGCATTTTCAAAAATATCAAAACAAACACTCAAAACACAAAACACAAAATGAATTCAAAACACAAAATACAAAATGAATTCAAAACACAAAATACAAACGCAAAGAGAACACCACCTTAGTGTTTTCGTTTCGGACACAATTTCGAAAATTAAACTTTCTAAAAATTCACGGAAACTTTTTAGAAACTCAAAAAATGTTTCCTAATTTTTTTAGTATAACATTATAAATATTGATAGCAATGATGTAATTGAAGGAAATTGATTTGAGAACTAGTGAATTT
Source organism: Forsythia viridissima (assembly GCA_030279155.1). Classification (NCBI taxonomy): domain Eukaryota; kingdom Viridiplantae; phylum Streptophyta; class Magnoliopsida; order Lamiales; family Oleaceae; genus Forsythia; species Forsythia viridissima. Next base: position 4,080,261 of record CM059037.1, on the reverse strand, counting down.
TTTTAGTTTGAGTATTTATTGATTATGAATAGTTATTTAAGATATCCAGAGCTATTCTCCTCCACCTAGTTGGGAGTTTATTTTGCATGTTCAAATGGGATTGGAGAAATCGCTTTTTCCTCCTCCAATCCCATTCGGACACTTGTCCAAATGGGCAAAATAAGCTCTCCACTAGGTGGAGGAGAACAAAACCCTTGATTAACATTATATAGTTTTATAAAGTTAAATATTAAATTTATAGAATTTTTTTAATAATTTTTATATAAAATTCTGCAGTGTTTTCGTTCCTTAATTTTTTTCTTCATAAATAACGTTTTCACATGTACAATAATTTCAAGGGTATTTTCGTCACACTTCCACTACATATATACTCCACTTTCACCGGCCTCTTCTTTCTAAAGTTTTTCCCAAGGCAACTTTAAGAGTTCTTTTGGGAAAATTGTCTATAAGTCATCTAGGGTGACGTTTTTCAAATTAGGTCAAAATAATTTTTAAAATTATAATTAAGTTATATTCTTCAGCCATATTTTATATTAAACTCAAAATTACCCCTGCAATCCATATTTAAACTTTAGATCAGCAACACACGTTGCCACCATCTTCTCTCGCTCATCCACCTCGTCTCCGGTGTTTCACAACTCGTCGCGGGCCACCCAAACCATTCCCACTGTTTTTTGTAAATCATAAGAGTGGATTCACAATTTTTTTTGTTTTTATTCTTCTCAATCATATAAAAGATAAAATTTTAAACTTTGACAACCTGCTATTGTTATTATATAATGACAGTGATTCTTATAAGTGTTGGGTAGTCCTTGGATTACAAAATTCTGAAAACAATTACTTTTTTAATGTTATTTTGTCGATGAATTCAGTTTTTATGAATTGTTTTTTTTTCTAATTTTATTGATTTAGGTTGTTTTCTTTGGAGATATTGTTTTGTAATTATATTTTTGTTGAATAAAAGAAAACAATATTTGTTTCACATACATCAATATTTTTATGTGTTTCGGGGTGTTACTGTCATACATTCATGTGTGTTGTTTGATAGTATATCATAAAAAACAGTATCTTAATAAAACAGTATTAGAAGTACATTTGTATCAATATCATAATAGCAGTATCATAGATAACAGTAGCGTATGATTAAAGATACCAAATATAACAATATCATAAGCACATTATTATCAAGCACACATGCTTAGGTGAGCACAAATATTATGTTTTAACAGAAAGATATGACAATATCTAAATAAAACAATATATTAATAAAACAATATTTTAATAAAATAATATCATAATAAAACAGTATTATAGATAAAAATATTTTGATATATCAGTATCATACATGACGGTATCTAAATAAAATAGCATACACAAACTACAACTCAATAGAAAAACAATATCATAGATTAAAACAGTATCAAATATTTTGAATGAAAACAATATCAATGATCTTCTACTACTAAAAGAGCATTTCGAAACAGTATCATTACTTCAACCATAAAGCATTTAATTTTAAATGTGTATTTGTTTAGTTGAGTTCAAAACTTTTTTTTTTTTTTTAGATTTTGAAAAAAATTGGTGAAATATGTGGTTGAAAAGTTGATAAAATTTGTGGATCTCATTAAATATGTTGTTGAAAATAAGTTTGAGAAAAAAAAAGTTAATAAACAAAACCAAACATGTTATAATGTAACGAAAACTAGTGTATAAAATAGTATTATAGAAAATAGTATCATAATAAAACAATAACATAGAAAACAGTGTTATAGAAAATAGTATCATAATAAAACAATAACATAGAAAACAGTATTATAGAAAATATTATCATAATAAAACAGTATCGTGTTTGAATTAACACTTTTTGCAATTGTAGGGGCATGCTGGTCTTTCAACGCTGAAATAATGTGACTTTAATTAAATTAAGTTTGGGTCATATAACTTAAGAACCCATGAACACATTATCAGTGACTGACCCTGAATTTTCCTTCCTTTTTTCTCCAAAATCAACTTTTGCACTTGGAGTAGTTGGAACACTATTTTGTGCATACGCATCTGTACCCATTGTTTTCAAGGACCCATTCATCATTCTCGAGCATTGATCCACTGCATTCTTACTCTAACCGTGAAATTAATAATTAATATATAAGAGTTTGGGATATTTATCTTATGAGGAGGCTGTTTTTAAAAATGGATCCTCAAGTCTCAATACAGTCTTAGAGTCCATCAAACTTAAACGAACAATTTCATCCATCTAAGACTTGAACGAGCAATCCAATTCCTTGATTTGTATTCTCAAATGATCCACCATCTTGTGATAACATATTAAGGGACAAAATACATGATAAAATCAATAATTAAGAGAGGTGTATTTAATCTAGACTTTTAAAGACTTTGTTTGATATTTTTTAAGTGACTCACTTTGATGGATTTCATTAACTTTTATTAACTTTTATATATTTTAATAGATTCATACAAACTTTTATAGATTTCATTTTGAAAGATTTTTCTAGATTTTCACAGACTTTTATGAACTTTTATAGACTTTTTTTAATTAAAAATTTTGAATATAAAAATTTAATATCCCACAATTAAAAAAAATGTCAAGGGAGAAAAGTCTAGTAAGAATTTATTTAATTGTATTAATATTATTAAATTCATAAAAATTGTTCTATTTAATTGTTGCAAGCAACTACGTCAAAAGTTAATGATATAAATTATTAACACATTCCATTTTTTCTTTTGAGTAAAACTATAAACTTTCAAATGGCTTGTGGATAAATTCAAAAAATAATAGCATGCAATTCTTTTTAAAAATATTTTCCAACAATAAAAATTATCCAGTTTATAATCTTCCTTTTTATATTTAATAATCTATAGGTAACATATTATTATTAATCACGACAATTGCATAATAAATAACCAAAGTAGCAATTTACGAACAAAAAATGCAACCATTATATAGAAAAAAACAAGAATGAAAGTGAAAAAAAAATACATTAATTAAAAACAAATTTTTAACCCGATGAAATTCATTAATAAACTATAATCAACAATTATATAAGAATTTAATTATAAATTTATCTTGTTTTTAATGAAAAATGAAAAAACAATGAAAAAAAAAAAGAGAAAAAAATAATTATGGGAATATTATAAAAAAAATCACATTGTCTCTAAAAGTTCATAGAAGGAAAAAGAAGAAAATGAAAAAATGGTTAGGAGAATATTGAAAAGAAAAAAAAATCAAATCGACTAGAGATAAAAATATTAATATTCTTTTTCATAAAAAATATTGGTAATTAATCATGGTTATAATTTGTAGAAGGAAAAAGAAAGAAGGGGGAAAAAATAGTTGGGAGAATATATTGAAAACGGAAAAAAAAAATCACATTGAAGAAAGAGAAAAATATTATCTTGACTCTACAATTTGTTGAAGGAGAAAAGAAAATAGAAATGTTACATGCAGAAAAAATAAGAAAATGAATTATTATTTTTCTCTCAAAGTCTTTCAAAATCTTAGGGGTGAATGGGAGAGAAATTGTGATATCGTTTATTTATACATTGTGTTTTAAAGTTTGTACATATAAAATGATCTATAAAGTCATTAAAAGTCATCGACATTTTGAATACCTCTGAATTTCGTAGGATTTTAAATGTCTGAATTAAATATCGCATGATTTTATAAGACTTTTTAAAAGTATTTATAAATCTATATTGAATACCCCAAGACTTTTATAGAATTTAAAAAGTCTAAATTGAATACACCTAGACTTTTAAACTCCATAAAAGTCTTTAAAAGTTTTATCAATTCTTAATTGAATACACCATCTTAAACATACAAGGATTTGAGATACTCCTCTTAATAAGATTTATATTAAGAAGAATTGAAAGTCTTAATATGCATTTGGAGGGTTGGTCGGGGATTTAAATTTTTAGAATACTAAACATCTTTATGAAAAAAAAATATTTTAAAATCATGAAAGGTGTATCTATTGCTCAAAACAAACTTCACTAGTTGTGTTGTAATAATTTTTAAAACGAGAGTAGGTGTGTGTAATCATCAATGACGTGTTTTTGTAATTTGCTAAAAAAAAAAAAAAAGGAAACTTTAGGCATGAACCTTATCCAAATTAGGAAAGAAGATAAAGTATACGGACCATTTGAAGGTTTTATGTTAGATGGTGCACTAACAGAGTGTGGTCTGGCAGTTGGGGGTGGAGTGATTTGCAACCACTTAGGGGATGTTACATGGGGGTTTTATGACTTTTATGGGACGTGCTCCATACTTGAAGCTATGGCAACTGGTCTTCAACTGTGTTGGCAGAAAGATCTTAGAAAAGTGTGGATAGAAGTTGATTCCAAAACTGATATGTTATTATGCATTCAACAAGATAAAGGCCCTTGTGAAGTTCAATACATTCTGGAATCCATCCACCAAAAGTGTTAACAAAATAGAAATTCAATTTTCCCATATATGGAGGGAAGGAAACAAAGTAGCCGACTGGTTTGCCAATAAGGGATACAATGAAAAATGTTTCAAAATGTTACAAGGATCGGATTTACAAGGTGTTGTTAGAGGACTCATTCGTATGGACAAGATGAACATGGCGTCAATTAGGCTTGTGGAGAGGATGACATGACCATGATTGAAGGAAGTGTTAGTTTAGTTCTCGTGACTAGTACTATCTCAAATGTAGCAGTGGTGAAGGAGGATCACTGGTAACATGGAAGAAGCTGGTAGCAATGAAGGAGGATAACTGGTAAAATGGAAGTGATAGTTAGTTCTTAAGCATTTTTTCGTTTTCTTGTTAACTGTGTAAAGAGTGTTATCATTGGTTTTTTTAGAATTTGTGGATTTTACTTGTTTAAAGAGTAGTACTCTTTCATGCCATCATATAGATAGGTCTTTGTAAGATTTGGAGGTAAGGCTCATACGTCCCCCCTCTTTGTCCTTCTTTTTTGATTGCTATAAAATGTATATCTCAGATTTGGATTTTTGAGCTGAGATATTTCTAAAAAAAAAAAAAAACAAGTGTTTTGATGTTGATTATTACTGATTTCAGTTCATATCATGTTTTTGGGATTAACTTTTTGAGCGCGAGCTACATTGACGAAATTAGAAGGAAAACAAGAAAATTTTGATATTTTGAAGCGAAGAGTAAGAGTTGCGTCCGGGCTTTGATGAATTTAATGGTGAAATTGATGAGAAGAGACGGGGAAAAGCATGCTTTAGTGCATTTGGGGGCGGGGGCGGGGGCGGGGGCGGGGGCGGCTGCAGCTGCTGCAGCTCAAAGAAACAAGCGAAGTGAAATAACTGAGATGCGGAACAAGTGAAGAAATTAGAATTTCAAGATGAGATGCGATGATTTATACTAGAAAAATAATATATCATTAGAAAACTTATTAACTCAGGACAATTTACAATCGCAATTCGGAGTTTTCTACACAAAGTTATGTGCATCAGACTTTGGACTGCCAAGGTATAGTGGAAAATTTTGAAGGGGTAAAAATATTTAGGCTAGGGCGAAAATCTTGATGAACAAATTTTCGTGCACACTGCGTAGTTTTGCCCTAGAGAAATTTTGGTGCAAAATTTCGTCAAGGCAAAATAGTGCAACTTAAGGGTGTTTCAGGGACTCTTTGGGAACTCAAAAAAACGTCTATTTGGTTTAGCTTAAAAAGTTGTTCAAAAGATAAAGTCAAAGTCAACAATCAATTTTAACCACACATTTCATGGGACCCACAACTTTATCAATTTTTCCACCACACATTTCATCAACTTTTATCAAAATCTGCTAAATTTTATATCAAAAATTTGTCAAACAGACCTTACGTCGCAACCAGTCATTGTATAACACATTAATGGGAGCTTTTTGGGAGATAAAAACACACAATTTGTAATTTAGGGCTTGGAGTTCGAAGAAGACAAGTGATGGGTTTTGAAGACAAGTGCTTGGAGACTTCACAACTATCTTCTCTTCTATTTTATTTTCTCAATACCGGTGATGTTGTTCTCAATTTCTATATGTTTGAATTCTTCGAATATGCATAGCTAAATTTCAATTAGCTAGGACAACGATGTATACCGCACTTTTGAAGTGTTAATTCAACTTTCCATTTTTAACTTCAATTATGAGTTTATGATTGATTGCTTATTATTGATTTTATCGCTTTCAATTATCTGGCCAACAGTTGAATGATTTACATACTGTGTTAATATCAAGAGGTGATGCGCATGTTTATATCAAATAATAAGTAACATATATAGATTCGGATAGGGGATAGAAGTATACATTTATGGTCTATACTGTCTTCGATTGATGTTTGATTGTTCTGAATACATTTTTACTTATTCGCAACTTTTATAAAATATAGAAAGTTCATAAGTAGAAATAGATTTAACATTATTAGAGAGAAAATGTTACATAATTTAGGGACGTCAGTTGTCATCATAAACAAATATGTCAATCACGTAATTATTTGAATTAAAGTGGAGGGGCATGATCTCCTACCCATGGTGGGTAGGAGATACAATGCCCACACATGATGTGGCATTCCATCATTGGAAGTTCATGGTCCCACACTCATTATTTCTTCCAATTATAGGTTGTCACATCATGTGTGGGCATTGTATCTCCTATCCACCATAGGTAGTAGGTGATGTCAAAGTCCTGGTGCATTTTCATATTTGAGTTTTCTCTGAAATTCTCATTCACGATGTAGCTTAATTTTGAGTAGTTTTTAGATTAAATCAAAGTTCTCTAAAAATTGATATAATTCGGTTAAGGTTGAAATGAGTTGAGTTCATAACTAAATACAAGTTCTTTTGGGATCGATATTTTATTCACCATGTATTATTTATAGACGATACCACCACACAACTTGTGAGTTTCACACAATTAGTGTATTTACCGTAAACATATAAACCTCTATTTTTCACACTCCCTTAGTTCACTCATTCAAAAAGTTCCATGACACCATTACTGGGAAAAAAATGAGATGGCTTTTAAATCCCACATGTTTTGTATATAAATAACACACTTTAATCAGTTACGAGGGTCTCTTTAAACAAGCCATAGAGTGTGGCATCTTATTGCCAAATGTCTCATATATCTGATCCCAAAGCTTATCCAGGGGATTTATTATTATTATTATATGCATTCACGTCTCTTGAAACTATGACGGCCTTCCCAATAGTTGTGACGACCAACTCATTGATATAGAAATTTCAATAAGGTAAAATTGTGGAAAAACAAAATCGATAAAAAAAAACGATAGATTGATACTTGATGGTTAAACACGTGAATTTCTCAATGAGATAGCCGAGGATTTAGCTTTTCAAGTTTATGGTTAGACAAATTCAAACTTCGATATATGAAGTAAAGAACTTGCAGTTCTTCGTTGCATTGCACAAAAGATCCTTCCATTTTCTTTTTCTTTTTTCATACCCATTGTTCTAGAGGCATCACTCCCTCCTAAAGAGGTGGGACGAGCGTTTGGTGGTGGTGATGGAAATTTAATTTTTTTATTTTCATACGACTAGTTCAGGTACTAAATATTTTGAATCATAAAAAAAAAAGAATATATTGTTCAAATCATGCCTGGAGACTTTTGTTTCGATAATTTCTAAAAACGTGTCGTGTGCTTGGAATTTGTTTATTTCTAAACTATTGAAAAGGACATAAGAGAAAAAAATATGAACAGGGAAAAGATTGTACAACCTTTTCGATTTGGAAGTTAGCACCATCACATTAATTGATTGGCCTTGAATTATTAGTGTACGTTTGGATTCTTTTCTCCTTCACAATCTTATTGTAAGTCTTTTTTCACCAAATTAATTCTATGTCGATATATCAACCCTACATTTGTTGAATGAATGGACAATTTAGGGACCCCATAAAACAACTTATTTAGAAAAAAATAATGCAGAGGTACCATGTTCACTACATAAGACATTAATTTCGATTTGATGTTCAATTTATTGGGTGCCCGTATCTCCTATTTTTGAATTAGTAGGGACAGTGACTCCTACGAAAATTAATAGGATAGAACAAAAAAAAAGCCATAAACAATTAATTAACCCGTGTCGATGATTAACACCTAACTTATGAAAATTAATCAATCCAATCATGCCAAATATGTAAAAATCAAAACGCGAACACGGGTGGTGTCCATTCTCCTTCCGATGTTTAAGACATGAGTAATTGGAAGATGATATAAGATAAGTTTGTAATGGTGTAAGAGTGATTGGTTTTGTAGTTTACACATACGAAGTTGTCCTTACATATATATGATAGGCTTGACCTCGCACAATCACAATTAATAATACATGTTAAACATTTCTCCAAATCTATCTTGCAATGTTCATATAGACAAATGAATTGTATGATCAGCGTGTATATATACTTAAAAAAAAAGTTCTTAATATACATTATATAATTTAGGGATATATAATAAAGGGATTTTGGTGCAAATGGTCTCTAACCTTTGTCCTTAGTGTGCAATTGGTCACAAACGTTTAATTTTTGACATACAAGTCCATAACCTATGTGTTTTGATGCTAAATTGGTCTTTATGGAATAAAAAGACAAATATATCCTTAGTTTTAATTAGAAGAAATTGTAATATGAATTCCTAATCATTACAAAATGTGCAAATAGGTCCAATACTTTTTTTTGAATTAACACTTTAGTAATAAACATGTCGAATAAAATTATTATTTTTATTATTAAGTAATTATATTATTGAAAAATTAAACTTTTATTTTATTGTTGTATAAAAAAAATTACTCTGTCACAAACTTGATATACAAATACTTTTATTTAATTGAGTTATATGTTTATTTAACTACAAATATTAGAGATCCAACTATTTTCTTTATATTTTAATTTATCGTTTTATTTTCATTAAAAAATAAAATACATAACGTGTAAATTAATTTTTATTAGTATTTTTATATTAAATAAAAATATAATAAGATCATATAGGTTGAATTAAGGAATTCATCTCAATTTCTAACATATCATTAGTGAGGCATGAATCTTGTGGTGATTTTGGCTTTTTTTTTTATGCACCTCTCTCTTTCTTTTCTATGCCTATCTTGGATGGATTCGATTGAAGTTGATTTTTTTTTTTAAGTTCTTCTTTTTCTTCCTGCGCACATATCTCGGACGGGGCCAATTAAAGTGAAAAATCTTTGACAAATGGAAATGGGTCTAACAATGAGCTGGACCGCCATGTTGCAGGCTTGATTGGAAATAACACGGACACAACTGGGATGGACATTTGGCAGCAACAAAATAAGTGGGAATATTACACCCACTACTTACCAATCTTAAAAAAGGAAAATTGCATAAAAGTCACATGCAAGTGACTTGTTTCAAATTAGGTCAAAACAATTTTCAAAATTGGCAATAAGGCATAATATTCATCAATTTTTCATATTAATCCCAAAATATCCCTGTGATTCATATTTGCCACAAACATTGCCATTGGCACTGCTCCCACTACTGCCGCTGCCAGCCTCTTTGTCTGTCAAAATACAGGATTCAGGCAAGTGGGTCGTGTCCAGCTTCATCAAAGAGCATAATCACGAGTTGGTTCCACCTGACTAGGTGCATTGCCTCTAATCCCACCGACAAATCTCTGGTCCTGCCAAGACTTTGATTGACACCTTGCAGGCTGCTGGCATGGGTCCCCATCGAATTATGTCTGTGCTCATCAAGGAGTATGGTAGTATTAGCAAAGTGGGGTTCACTAAGGTTGACTGCAAGAAATATATGCGAAACAATCGGCAGAGGAGTCTTGATGGAGATATTCAACTTCTTTTGGATTATTTGAGGCAAAAGCACAACAAGAACTCTTCTTTCTTCTACAGGGTGCAGGGCGGTACACAGGTAATGTGTTTTGGGCCGATCCCAAGGTAATAGCTTACTACACTTATTTTGGACATACTGTCACGTTTGACACTACTTGTAGGTCAAATAGGTATTGATTGTCCTTTGTGAACCATCATGGACAATCTGTTTTGTTTGGTTGTGCTTTTCTAATAAATGAATCAGAATCGTCATTTATGTGGTTATTCAAGACTTGGCTGGAGGCTATGTGTGGCCGCCATCCGGTGTCCATCACTACTGAACATGATAATGTCTTTCGGTGTGTAAACATCTAATTTTGATTCTATTTTTCTTGTATGTAAACAAGTTTTTTTGTTTGTTGGAAATAAAAGATGGTCTCAAATTGCTTTGGTAGTCAATTCAGTTATTTTAATTGGAATGGCGGTCCTCTTAGAATTTGAAAATTTGGACTCTAATGCTTTCAATTTCAAAGGAGAGTTAAACTCAATGATTTTTCTTAATGGATTTTGAAGCTTCTTTTCTTGTTTGGAGATCATGCTGATATCTATGAGGTGCTCTGATCAGCGTAGAATTAAATGTTTAAAAAGTATATTGGTTGTTAGTTTGATAAAAAGGTTTAATGTGTGTTGTTTGATACTGTATTATAGAAAAACAGTATCACAGAAAATATTATCATAACAGAAATGAGTATAGAATTTGTATACGTGCTCAACATTTTTATTATAATATGTTTTCGGAATAGTCTCGACGAGCCGGTCAAGACCAGTCGCTTTTCTACTGCGTATGATAGATTTTAGTCGTTTGAAGTCGTCTCTTTAGCTTAAATGATAATCTTTAATTTTTCTTGTCAAAATAGTATCATACATACTAAAACAGTATCACAGATAAATGTATTTTAATATATTAGTATCGTACATGAAAATATCTTAATAAAACAGTATCACATCCACAAACTACAACCCAATAAAATAACAGTATTATAGATTAAATAACAGTATCATAGGTTGAAACATTATCATAATAAAACAGTATCAAAGATAAAAACATGGTATAAGTATATCATATTACTTTATCTAAATAAGACAGTATCATAGATCTATTTTACTGGTTAAAGTAATTATATTGTTATTAAAATGCTCAATTAGTAGTACAAGACCATTGATACTGTTTGTATTTAATAATATTATCATAAATTAAAACAGTATCATATATGTTTTACTAGTTGAAATAATTATATTGTTCTTAAAATGCTCCATTATTAGTAGTATATATGACCATTGATAGTGTTTATATTCAATAACATTATTATAGATTAAAACAATGTCATTTATTGAAACATTATCATAATAAAACAGTATCAAAGATAAAATCATGGTGTAGGTGTATCATAGCACATTATCTATATAAAACAGTATCATAGACAAAACAGTATCATATATAAAACTAAATACAAGATATTTTAATGGTTGAAGTAATGATAATATTCTTAAAATGCTCTATTAGTAGTTCAAGATCATAGATTTAAACATTGTCATAATAAAACAGTGTCAAAGATAAAAGTATGGTATAAATATACAAATGTACATTATCTAAATAAAACAGTATCATAGATAAAACAATATCATACAAAATAGTATCATACAAAACAGTATCACAATAAAACAGTATCATTAAATTAACATATTTTTTTTTGGCAATTGTAATGGTATGTTGGTCTTTTAACTCTAAAATGTGACTTTAATTAAATAAAATATTGACCATATGACTTTAGAGCCCATAAGTGACAAAACAATGACCAGCCTTGAATTTACCATTCTTTTTGGAAAATTGCATATAAGTCATCTAGAGTGACTTGTTTCAAATTAGGTCAAAATAATTTTTTAAATTGTCATTAAGTCATATTTTTCAGCCATATTTTATATTAATCTCAAAATTACTCCTACGATCCATATTTAAACTTTAGATCAGCAACACACGTTGCCACCATCTTCTCCAGCACATCCACCTCGTCTCCGGTGTTTCATAACTCGTCACGGGCCACCCAAACCATTCTCACTGTTTTTTGTAAGTGATAATAGTGTATTCACAATTTTTTTTATTCCTCTCAATCATGTAAAAGATTAAATTTTAAACTTTAATAACCTTCTATTGCTATCATTATAATGACAGTGATTCTTATAAGTGTTGGGTAGTCCTTGCATTACAAAATTCTAAAAACAATTTGCTTTTTGAATGTTATTTTGTTGATGGATTTAGTTTTTATGAATTTTTTTTTTTCTAATTTTTCTTGAATTAGGTTGTTTTCTTTGGAGATATTGTTTTGTAATTATATTTTTGTCGAATAAAAGAAAACAATATTTGTTTCACATACATCAACATTTTATGTGTTCCGGAGAGTTATTGTCATACAATCATGTGTGTTGTTTGATACTATATCATAGATAATTGTGGGATATTAATAAAACAGTATCAGAAGCACATTTGTATCAATATTGTAATAACAGCATCATAGATAACAATAGCGTATGATTAAAGATACCAAATATAACAATATCATAAGCACATTATTATCAAACACATGCTTAGGTGAGCACAAATATTATATTTTTAACAGAAAGATAGGACAATATCTAAATAAAATAATATCTTAATAAAACAATATCATAATAAAATAGTATTATAGATAAAAATATTCTGATATATCAGTATCATACATGACAGTATTTAAATAAAAGAGTATCACATACACAAATTACAACTCAATAAAAAAACAGTATCAAACATTTTGAATGAAAAAAAATATCAATTATCTTGTACAACTAATAGACCATTTCGAAACAGTATCATTACTTCAACCATAAAACATTTAATTTTGAATGTGTATTTGTTTGGTTAAGTTCAAAACTAGTGTTTTTTTTTTTTTTTTTTTTTTTGAGATTTTGAAAAAAATTGGTGAAATGTGGTTGAAAGTTAATAAAATTTATGGATCCCATTAAATATATAGTTGAAAATAAATTTGAAAAAAAAAATTAATAAACATAACCAAACATGCTATAATGTAACGAAAACTAGTGTATAAAATAGTATCATATAAAAACAATATCTGAATAAAACAATATTATATAAAATAGTATCATAATAAAACAATAACATAGAAAACAATATTATAAAAAATAGTATCATAATAAAACAGTATCATAGAAAATATTATTATAATAAAATATTATCGTGTTTGAATTAACACTTTTTGCAATTGTAGGGGCATGCTGGTCTTTCAGCGCTGAAATAATGTGACTTTAATTGAATTAAGTTTGAATCATATAACTTAAGAATCCATAAGCACATCATCAGTGACCGACCCTGAATTTTCCTTTCTTTTTTCTCCAAAATCAACTTTTGCACTTGGAATAGTTGGACCACTATTTTGTGCATACGCATCCATACCCATTGTTTTCGAGGACCCATTCATCATTCTTGAGCATTGATCCACTGCGTTCTTACTTTAACCGAGAAATTAATAATTAATATATGAGAGTTTGGGATGTTTATCTTAATGAGGATGCCGTTTTTAAAGATGGATCCTCAAGTCTCAATACAGTCTTAGAGTCCACCAAACTCAAACGAACAATTCCATCCGTCTAAAACTCGAATGAACAATCCATTTCCATGATTTGTATTCTCAAACGATCCACCATCTTGTGATAACATATTAAGGGACAAAATACATGATAAAATCAATAATTAAACACATAAGGATTTGAGATACTCCTCTTAATAAGATTTACATTTTAAGAAAGAATTGAAAATCTTAATATGCATTTGAAGGGTTGGTCGGGGATTTAATTTTTTAGAATACTAAACATCTTTCAGAAAAAAATATATATTTAAAAATCATGAAATGAGTATCTATTGCTCAAAAATATTTAAAAATCATGAAAGGGGCAAAAATATTATGGCTAGGGCGAAAATCTTGATGAACAAATTTTTGTGCTCACTGCGTAGTTTTGCCCTAGTGAAATATTGGTGCAAAATTTCATCAAGGCAAAATTGTTAAATTCTAAGTCCAATTTGTCTCGAATTGTGCAACTTAAGGGTGTTTTAGGGACTCTTTGGGAATACAAAATTAAACATCTATTTGGTTTAGCTTAAAAAGTTCTTAAAAAAATAAAATCGAAGTCAACAATCAATTTTAACCACACATTTCATAAAACCCACAACTTTTATCAATTTTTTAACTACACATTTCATCAACTTTTATCAAAATCTGCTAAATCTTTTATCAAAAATTTTGTCAAACAGACCTTAGGTCGCAACCAATCATTGTATAACACATATTAATGGGAACTTTTTGGGAGATGAAAACACACAATTTGTAACTAGGGCTTGGAGTTTGAAGAAGACAAGTAAGGGGTTTTGAAGACAAGTGCTTGGAGACTTCACAGCTATCTTCTCTTCTATTTTATTTTCTCAATACCGGTGATATTGTTCTCAATTTCTATATGTTTGAATTCTTCGAATTTGCATAGCTAAATTTCAATTAGCTAGGACGACGATGTATACCACACTTTTGAAGTTTTAATTCAACTTTCCATTTTTAACTTCAATTATGAGTTTATGATTGATTGCTTATTATTGATTTTATCGCTTTCAATTATCTGGCGAACAATTGAAAGATTTTCATACTGTGTTAATACCGAGAGGTGATGCGTATGTTTATATCAAATAATAAGTAACGTAGATTCCGATAGGGGATAGAATTACAAATTTATGGTCTATACGGTCTTCAATTGATGTTTGATTGTTCTGAATACATTTTTACTTATTCACAACTTTTATAAAAATATAGAAAGTTCAAAGGTAGAAATATATTTAACATTATTCGAGAGAAATTGTTACATAATTTAGGGGCGTTAGTTGTCATCATAAACAAATATTCAATGACGTAATTATTTGAATTAAAGTGGAGGGACTTGATCTCCTACCCATGGTGGGTAGGAGATACAATGCCTGCACATGATGTGGCATCCCATCATTGAAAGTTCATGACCCCACACTCATTATTTTTTCCAATAATGGGTTGCTACATCATGTGTGGGCATTGTATCTCCTACCTACCGTGGGTAGTAGGTGACGTCATAGTCTTAGTGCCTTTTCATATTTGAGTTTTCTCTGAAATTCTCATTCACAATATAGCTTAATTTTAAGTAGTTTTTAGCTTAAATCAAAGTTCTCTAAAAATTGATATAATTCGGTTAAGGTTGAAATGAGTCGAGTTCAAAACTAAATACAAGTTCTTTTGGGATCGATATTTTATTCAAACTGTATTATTTGTAGATGTTACCACCACACAACTTGTGAGTTTCACACAATTAGTGTATTTACTGTAAACATATAAACCTCTATTTTTCACACTCCCTTAGTTCACTCATTCAAAAAGTTCCATGACACCATTACTGGAAAAAAAAATGAGATGGCTTTTAAATCCCACATGTTTTGTATATAAATAACACACTTTAATGAGTTACGATGGTCTCTTTAAACAAGCCCAAGTGTGTGGCATCTTATCGCCAAATGTCTCATATATCTCATCCCAAAGCTTATCCAGGGGATTTATTATTATTATTATTATTATTATTATTATTATTATTATCATTATTATCATTATTATTATATGCATTCACGTCTCTTGAAAATATGATGGCCTTCCTATTAGTTGTGACAACCAACTCATTGATCTAGAAATTACCATAAGGTAAAATTGTGGAAAAACAAAATCGATAAAGAAACGATAGATTGATACTTGATAGTCAAACACGTGAATTTCTCAATGAGATAGACGAGGATTTAGCTTTTCAAGTTTATGGTTAGACAAATTCAAACTTCAAGATATGAAGTAAAGAACTTGCTTCGTTGCATTGCACAAAAGAGCCTTCCATTTTATATTTCTTTTGCATGCCCATTGTTTTAGAGGCATCACTCCCTCCTAAAGAGGTGGGACTAGCGTTTGGTGGTGATGGAAATTTAATTTTTATTATTTTCATACGACTAGTTCAGGTACTAAATATTTTGAATCATAAAAAAAAGAATATATTGTTCAAATCATACCTCGAGACTTTTGTTTCGATAATTTCTAAAAACGTGTCGTGTGCTTGGAATTTGTATATTTCTAAACTATATATTGAAAAGGACATAAGAGAAAAAATATGAACGGGGAAAAGATTGTACAACCTTTTCGACTTGGCAGTTAGCACCATCACATTAATTGATATGCCTTGAATTATTAGTGTACGTTTGGATTCTTTTCTCCTTCACAATCTTATTATAAGTCTTTGTTTCACAAAATTAATTCTATGTGTGATATATCAAGCCCTACATTTGTTGAATGATTGGACAAATTAGGGACCCCATAAAACAACTTATTTAGAAAAAAATAATGCAGAGGTACCATGTTCATTACATAATACATTAATTTTGATTTGATGTTCAATTTATTGGGTGCCCGTATCTCATATTTTTTAATTAGTAGGGACAGTGACTCCTACGAAAATTATTTGGGTAGAACAAAAAAAGTCATAAACAAATTAACACCTAACTTATGAAAATTAATCCATCCAATGATACCAAAGATGTAATCCTCAAAATGCGAACACGGGTGGGGTCCATTCTCCTTCCGATGCTTAAGACAGTAATTGGAATATGATATAATTAAGATAAGTTTGTAATGGTGTATGAGTGTAAGAGTAATTGAATTTGTAGTTTACACATACGAGGTTGTCCTTACATATGATAGGATTGACCCACAAACTACGCATGTTAACAATTAATAATACATGTTAAACATTTCTCTAATTCCATCTTGCAATGTTCATATAGGCAAATGAATTGTAGGACAGGCATATATATACACTTAAAGAAAAATCTTAATACGTATTATATACCTACAAGGGATATAAAATAAATCTATAGCTTTACAATGAATAATAAAGTATCACTAAACCTTACGCTCATTTTGCAACACTAATTCAAATATTTGTGATCCCTCAAATAATAATAGCGTCGTTGAACTTATAAATATCATACTCTATCCACAATTATATCATAAACATCTCCCTTGTTTGCTTTCAATTTAAGGTCTCTTTGGATGGAAACTATCCAAAAGGGTAAAATTGTACTTAAAAATGAAAGATTGAAAAGTAAAATGTAAATACAAAGGTGAAGAACTTGTTGCAACCCGACCCTAAACATGAGCTATATATGTGTATCAATTAATCAATTTAATAGCTTGCATGTTGGCTTATCCCAATGGTAGTGCATTCCCCAAGTCTCTTTCCCATAAATTTAGGACTAATGGCACCTCCCATTCTTGGTAAAAGAAATTGGGAATTTGGCGCAAACTGTACATAATCGAATATATTCTCTAACGTTCGGTTTTTGGCACAAATATCTTTAACTTATGTATTTTGGTGCACAGTTAGTCCTTATTTGATGAAAAATAATATATATGCTCTTAATTTTAATTAAAAAAAATTACAATAACATTCGTAACCCTTGCAAAAAGTGCAAATGGGCCTAGTACATTTATTAAATAATATTTAATTTAGCATATTAAATTTATTATTATAGTCGTGTCAATTAAATGTTTCATAAGAGAAAAATGTAAAATTATTATGCTTTAAGTATATGTAATTCCAATGTGATGTAAAAAAATTGAATAAAAATTAAGTTAAATAATAACAAAATGGCGTATATAAAGTATTGAACCAATCTTATTTTGTATTTTCTTTAACATAAAAATTTATATACACATTATGTGTTCTTTATTTTTGAACAATAATGAAAAGATAAATTAAAATATGAAAAATACCTAATATTTGTAGTTAATAAACGAATAATTCAATTAAATAAAAGTATTTGAGCATCAAGTTTGTGATCAAGTTATTTTTCTTTTTATGTTGTAACGATAAAAATTTTAAAATTTAAATAATATAATTACTTAATAATAAAAAATAATAATTTTATATAACATGTTTGTTAATAATTATGAGCTTAAATTTTAGTTATTTTTTAATAGTTCATAAAATATACAAAATAATTTAGTATATTATCAATTTGGTCAATAAAGTGTTAATTTAAAAAAAAAAAAAAGAATTCATTAGTTTCCTTTAATTTTTTATAAAAAATAAATATATCGTACTCATTTGCACTTTTTATAAAAGTTAAGAATCTAATTGTAATTTTTTCTAATTAAAACTAAGACATATTTGTCTTTTTCATCAAATAAGGATATGCACCAAGGCATATAGGTGAGGGACTTCTGTGCCAAAAATCTAACATTAGACCATTTCTGCACTCAAAGTAAATGTTAGGAACCATTTCCGCCAATTTCTCAAAGAAATTTGCCATGAACAATATTTTAAAAAAAATTCTCTCTAACATAATTTAATAAGGATTCTATCAAGTTAGTGTGACAAAGAAAAAAAAAGTAGATATCGTTTAAAGCTCCATATAAATTCAAGAACTCTGTTAGAAATGCTTACTCAGTAAAATTTATATTTTTTTTATGGAGGTTTATATTTTCTACGAAGATTTAGATGTGATTTTATTTATTTGACAAAAATAAAAGACACTTAGACAGTATTATTGTATTGTAATAAAACCTATTGGATACCAATTTTCGATTTGAGTGTCTATTTATTAGACATCAGTGTCACATAGATTAAAAGTCTTTCAACTTACACGCTACTTAAAATAGCAATCCATAAAATATAGGCCCAACTTGAGCGTGTTTGGCCAAGTTTAGAGCATCTCCAATGCATTCCGTCTATTGCAGTCTACGTGACAGGTAAATAGACGGACTTCTAGTTCATGTGGCACTACGTCTATAGAATAGACGGTCAAATTAAAATTCATCTCTAATAAGTTCCGTTTAAAACTAATACTACCGTTTATGTGACATTAATATTTTTATAAAATAAAAATAAAAAAAAATCCTACATAACAGTGGGAATTTAAATTTACTGACTCACTCCGTCTAGAAGTCCGTCTAAATTTAGACGGACTTCTAGACGGAGTCTATTTGTTGATGTGCCACATTAACTAGACAGAGTCCTCATCAGCATGCATTGGATATAATTTTTTATAACTCCGTCTATATATACTTATGTGGCACGTCTAAAAATCTATAGACGAAATGCATTAGAGATGCTCTTATAGATAGTAAATTTTATTAGGGAAATTGACAAAAAACGCCTCTAACGTATGAATCCGGTGCGCAAATCATCCTTACCTTTCAAATTTTGGCAATTACATCCCTTACCTATCTATGTAGTGCCCAAATCATCATTTTGAACGGAATCCATCCAATATTCCGTTAAACTTTTGGAATTTTGGCGCAAATGGTCTCTAACCTTTGTTCTTAGTGTGGAATTGGTTCCTAACGTTTATGTTTTGGCAAACAAGTCCCTAACCTATGTTTTAGTGTGAAATTGGTCCTTATGGGATAAAAAAGACAAATATACCCTTAGTTTTAATTAAAAAAATTGTATGTGAATTCCTAATCATTACAAAATGTGCAAATAAGTCCAATACTTTTATTTTTTATAAAAAAAATTAAAGAAAACTAATGAATTTTTTTTTTTAATTAACACTTTAGTAATAAAAATGTTAAATAAAATTATTATTTTTATTATGAAGTAATAAAATTATTATTTAAAATTAAAACTTTTATTTTATTGTTATATAAAAAAAATAACTTTGTCACAAACTTGATGTTCAAATACTTTTATTTAATTGAGTTATATGTTTATTAACTACAAATATTAGAAATCCAACTATATTCTTTATATTTTAATTTATCGTTTTATTTTCATTCAAAAATAAAACACATAATGTGTAAATTAATTTTTATTAGTATTTTTATGTTAAATAAAAATGTAATAAGATTAGTTCAATGTCATAAAATTATATAGGTCATTTTGTTATTTATTTAACTTAATTTTTAAAGTAAAGAGGGAGAAAAAAATTTATAAATAAAGAGGGAGAAAAATGATTTCTCACAATGATTTCTCTTTATTACTTAATAATAAAAATAATAAATTTATTTGAAATGTTTATTACTAAAGTGTTAATTCAAAAAAAAAAATACTTATTAGTTTTTTAAAATTTTTTTTATAAAAAATAAAAGTATTGGACTTATTTGCACATTTTGTAATTATTAGGAATCCACATACAATTTCTTCTAATTAAACTAAGGGTATATTTGTCTTTTTCATTCCATAAGGACCAATTTCACACCAAAACACATAGGTTAGGGACTTGTTTGCCAAAACATAAACATTAGGAACCAATTTCACCATAAGGACAAAAGTTAGGGACCATTTGCGCCAAAATTCCAAAGGTTTAATGGAATATTGGATGGATTCTATTCAAAAGGATTATTTGGGCACTACATGGATAGATAAGAGATGTAATTACCAAAATTTGAAAGGTAAAGATTATTTGCGTACTGGGTCCATACGTTATGAATGTTTTCGGCCAATTTCCCAAAAGAATAACTTCTAAAACTATATTTAACAAGAAGTTCAATTAAGTAATTTTTTACCTCTTTTCAAGCTTACAAGTTTAGCCCGAGCACTCAGAACATATAGTCTATTATCTCACTCTCAAAAATTTATTACATTCTCCATTTTAATTATAAAAAAAAATCGAGTTTTTCATGACTTAATGATTCTCAAAATTAAGTTTGCAAAATTCATTTTATTACAATAATAGCTTATTACTTTCTCCATTTTTACTCTTATGTAATTTACTGTTGCAATGGTTATTCCTTTTTTCATGATCTGTATCCACAAGGAACCTCAGCCAAATTACATTTTACACTAAGGTAAGATCGTCTCAAACAATATTTTGTCAAACCCTTTTTGTTTTTAACACATTACAATAAAAGAACTTTCAAAATCCAAAAACTAATGGATCAAAAATTGTATTCATATGGCTTCTTCAAGTGAAACCATGGCCGATTCGATATTTAATCAACCTTATCAGGAGAAGTAGTCCAAACCATCACCCCAATTTGACCACAAATTCATAATGTTCATAAAGGTAAAAGCTTGGTGCAATGCAAATTTCGAATTCAGAAAACATAAACTACTCATCTATACTATGTTTTGGTATGCAGTGCTAGTAGTATTGTAGAACAAAATTTTAATTTCTCTTACTTCTTTAACAATGTACGGCCTAATCCAGCGTACCAACAATCCATAAAGTTTTATGGAGTAAATGTTAAGACCGATTAAACTCTATGGAGTAAATGTTAAGACAGATTAAAATGGAGATAACTTGACCAGCTGAAGTACTACTAAAAGCTGCACAAATATTTACCTGCATATCAAATTGCACAAGTTCTTCTAATAAGAATACAATGGCTCGTTGGGTAAGGTGCATTGTACCATACTAGACAGTAATATAGAAGACAAGAAACTTCAAATCTCGTCCATTGTGTTGTGCAGTGTTGTCGAGCACTACGTACCAAAAATGCACTGAAGGTACCACCAAAGCTTCATGCAAAAGATTCATCTTCCTTCGTTGAGTTTTGAGAGTAAAAGCAGGCAGCCTGAGGAAAGTAACACCGATGCAGCGAAACAAAGCAGGTCTAGTGGGGACTGTATAACTGCTTTCTTGCTCTTTTCGAACAAACCAATAAGAAGAAGCATCACTATAACGTGGCCAAGTTTCGTTTTCAGCTCGTTGACAGTTTTTATTTCTAACCACCGTGGTCGTTCCTGATTCAGAGATAAAAGGACAATAGGAAAAGATGGCTGAGAAAGATGCAGGAAAATTTACAGCATTTACAATTGTGGCTGTTAATAGAACGTTAGAAAACTGATAAACAAGAAATTCAACAGCATTTATGCTCATGACATTGGACGAAATAATTGAAATTTTGAGCCTTTTCTCTGTGTATTTTGACAAACAAGATTTCTTATAATGGTAACATTTGTCTTATATCGGTCTGCTGCTTGTTTTATTGAGTTCATTTACATCTACATACTTTTTGGGGTCAAGATTTGGACCATAAAAACATAACAAAATGAATCCCGCAATTACACGCTACAACATCAAATATGCACCTAAAGATAAACTGCGAGTACAAATTTAATTTCATCTTTACAAAGTGATGTTTGGTTTTGTTCATCCAATACAATCTACTACTCTTATTTGTTACTGATCTATTAACCAATTCTTTATAATGAAAAGTAAAAAGGGACAAAAACCACCACTAAAACACCGAAAAGGATACGTTTAGATCTTGCATGTAAGAAAAAGGCTAAAAGCAGGAAAATATATTGTAGACATGGTTGAAAACGTCAAACAGACCTTTAGGGCGAATAAGCCAAACAAATTTGATCTCTCTGTAGTTGGTCCCTCTGAAACGGATTTCGCTTTATCAAGATTGCTGATGAAGAGCTCATAAAGACCCATGCCAAAAACCAGCATCACCGTCCCCAATAGGTAGACATCTAGGTGATTCAAAACAGTAGTTAGTAAATCGAAATATATTTCTACAATAATTAGAAATTCATGCAAATATACTCTCCACTTAATGCTCAATCAGCGAACAGACGCAGGAAATAGGGCTACAAATATTGTACTCAAGAAATTTATAATGCTTCTGTGTGTAGACATACATATTTATATTAGAATAATTAACTTTTAAGATAGTTTTTAATTCATTATTTATTTATTTCGAACATGGCGAGTAGATACTAATGTTGAAATGGGAATCAGAACGGAGGCCCTCGAAATTAAATCATCGATCCCTTAGTAGTTTCTTGATTGAAAGTATTCTCAAATAACCCCTACAAGCATGTAAAAGAGCATATGGTCAAACCTTATTACTATTATAACCACCAATCACTTTGATTCATAAAGAAAATACATATGAAATCGTTTTAGTAGTGCTTGGAATCTCATACATAAGACATACTTCATCTTGTCAAACTCGAACATTGATGTATATATCAACTGTTGAGTCGAGGTTCCACCATCTGAGATAACATTAGGCTATGAATCTCCATTGATAACCTTTAACATGATATCAATCCATTGCAAGGTCTTTTAAACAACCAAATTTTGCAAGATCCAGATGATTAACAATCTCGAGCTTATCCGATAATATATATATATATGTATAACCCTCCACTGATTGTGACTTAGTCATAACTTTTGTTTCAACATGCAAGTGTAATTTTAACATTCCAGTTACTTCACTTTCCATTACTTTGCTAGAAGTTAATTGAACTAGACTTTCCAAGTACATGTAATTAGAATACTTGTCCATAAAATGTTTCGTATGTATAACATGTAAATGGAACTTCCTCTTATGCATGTATCTAAATAATATTCAATTCATGTATACGTGAATAAATGTATCTAAGCGCTTAAAAAATAATTTTGCACTACGAAACATGCACTTAATTCTAGAAAGTCAATAATAAAATAATTCATATGTTCTTCACTTCCGCGGATGTCTAATTTGTTATGAAAATTATAAGATGCAATGAATCTGATAGTCTACCATATCTTCAATCGATGCAACTTGAAAGCCAAAAGAAATAACAGTTTCAGAGGGCAACCATTTGCGTGCTAAAAAGACACATATTTTCAAGTATGAAGAAAAACAATAAATGACAAAGAAGATAATTATATACATACCAATAGCTTGGACAAGTAATAAAATAACTTTCCCTCGATCCACAAAATAATCTTGGAATGATGTTACAACATGAGTGCAACCCTGGATATGACAAAAGAACTTTGTCAATCATTTTGTGAAATGTCTCGGACAGTTCACATGTACAAAAAACCGTTTTGTCTAATGGCGTAAACAAACAAATATTTATTAGGAATATCAAAATTGTGTTTCATTAATTAGTCGTCCAATTACTGCAAGGTCTGAGGCTGTTAGAAAGGATAACTATTGATTCATTCAATTCACGCAATTGTGCACATATCATTGGGTGATGACAAGATTGCATCCGATGTTTTTAAGGTTGTTCCAGTACCAGTTCCGGATGCACTAGAAGTCCACCAAAATATACACACACCTAAACAAACTTGTTTATTTGATTTATTATTATCACAATATAGGACTTGAATTTTTGTCATGTTACAACAAGTCAACACTTAACAACCATGTAAGATCACCCAGTTATGTAAATAATAAAGTGAATAATAAATATATTGTTAAAGGATAAATATCAAAACTATAATCAACACGGATTGGACTACTCCTCGCAACAAGTTGACCTCAAATTTTTAAGTTAGAATCCCAAGTGTTAATATGGTATAAGAGCTCATTAAACTCAAACGAATAATTCGAAAAGTCTAAAACTCAAATGACCATTCGAATTCCAAGATTGGCTTAGAGCATCTCTAATGCAACAATGTCTAATATATATATGTGGCAAAAGACATTGATATTATATCAAAAAATTTCTCTAATGCAACAATATTCATTGTACAAATGTGGCAAATTATTATTAGCTTTTTAGAAAAAAGAAAGAGCGAGAAATTTATTGATTGAATAGAGATTATTAAATTAATGATGGACATTGTCAAGTTGTCTAGGCATCTTCTAGCATTAATTGTGCCACATAAGCACTTTTTTGCCATTTGTCAAAAAAAGCACTATACATTGTGTCTTGACAATGGTGAGGCTCTTACTCAATTGAGCCGCCGTCTTGTGGGTATATTAATGGACACATACCACCTCGATTAAATATCAAAATTATAATATAAATGCTTGAGCTAGTTAATCTTTTAAGATAAAACCCCCGTCTTAATATATATTAGGTCATCAATAATGATATTTACCTTGATAAAACAAAGAAAAGATCCAACCAGAGACCCCCAAACTGCAAGAATAGCCAAAAAACGGCATCCATAAATAACCTGCAAGAAAACCCCAAATCAGTTCAATCAATTCAAAACATAATTCCCAAATCAGATTTTCAAAATTATTTCCATACATCAATATATCACCTTCTCTATACCCGCTTCAATATTCTCCAACTTTTCTTGCTGACACACACCAGAAATAGAATCTGATGCAACAGCGCGCAGCAAAGTATGAACAGATGGAGAATAATCTTGTTTAGAGCATAAAAGTAGAGGAAATCTTGCATTAGAAGGCTGAAATTGACGGACCCATATGGGATTTGAAATCAATTCTGGTGTTTTTTTAAGAAATAATACAGCTGGTCTTCTGGTTAAAGTTTTGGAGAGATTCATGTCGCCTGGATTTATGGGTTTCTTGGAGGACGGAGAGTGCTTCTGGTGCATATATAGGTGAGTGAGGTGGCAGTTCAGACAAGAGTATCTGACACTGTCCAAATCTAAGTGGAAAGACAGCAGCCACAAAAAATATTTTGATTTCTTTAATGAAAATGAGAGGAAAAGATTTTCAGATTTTTTCTTTTTCTTTTTTACTTTTAATTTTTGCTACGTACACGTAGTCAACAAATGTGTTGTAGACTTGTAGACGTAACTAACTGGACTTAAAAAATCATATTATTTTTTTTAGCACTTGATTAATTTTGTTTAAAATTTTATTAAAAAATTAAAGTTAAAGTATCAATAATTAATTTTAACTATACATTTTATAAAACGTGCAACTTTTATCAATTTTTTAAGCATACATGTAATCAGCTTTTATCAAAATTTACAAAAAGTCTAATTTTAAACAAAATGAAACCGACACTTAATTCTAATTTTGAATATTATGTAGAAATTTCTTTTTTCAGATTAAGGAAAAACCCCTTAATAAAGGAATCTGTATATAGCCCAAATCATTCCATATTATTCAGTGATTTGCATTGATTATGAATTCCAAAATTAAAGTTTGGCCATTTTGGAAGTTGCTGAAATTAGTCCCGATTCTTACCATTATGGAATCAATCTTGAGAAATACTCGGTGATGGACCGAGTCTATAAAAGAAAGAATCATTGGGGTCCCTATTGCCATTCCGTCTGCTCTTTTGCACCATCACTGAAAGGCTGGAACAAGGCATTAGAAAATCCCAAAGGCAGAAACGCAGCGGCTAAGAAAAGCTATTACGTCGTCAATGGCCGGAGGTATTTCGATCATCCAAATTCCGCATTTGATCGTATTTATTGCTATTTAAGCATATATGATACTTACAGTTGGTATCAGAGCCATTATTTACCTCTGTCTTGATGCTTTATCAATCTGCAAATTTTTTTTTTTTTTCAACATTATCCGAGATTTTGATGTATATTTTTTGGAGCTTTTATGAGGAATAATGTTAGAAATCATTAGTAAATTGATTTTCTAACATTTCTGTGAAAGAAACGCTGTTTTTGGTTTTGGGAGGTTGAGAAAATGGCGGATCTGTGTTTACCGTCTGAAGGTTGAAGACAACCAAATTAAAAAAAAAAAGGGGAGGGTTTAAACAAAAAAAAAAAGGGAGGGGGAGGGGGAGGGGGAGGGGGAGGGGGAGGGGACCTTTATTCACGATTTGGACATTTCAGTTTGGGCCTTTTATATATAACTAGTTAAGAATACGTGCATTGCACGTGATTTTGTAATAATATTATGATTTTTTTTTAAATTATCGATGAATATAACACTTAAATGAAACTCATTTTCAATCATAAGTTCATCAATGATTATGACCAACTAAAGAATTATATTCAAACTTTTTGGTAAAACATGTGGTTCATTAAAAAATACATGACCTACGTAAATATTAACTTTGAAAGATTATTGATACTCTTTTAATTATATTTTAAAGCACATATCTAATAGTATATCAGAAAAGGCAACTTTCTTTTATGAAAATTAGTATCAAATTCTAAAATACATGAAAATAGTATATATAAGTATAATACAATTTTTCATTGATTTTTTGTATTTATATCATTATTAAAAGCACACGAAAACAAAATATTTAGTCTTTTTAGGTAATTATTTCTCAGAAAAAAGAATCTCAAAATTCTTTGACATAAGATAAAGAAGAATTTTCTATTACAATATCCATTCAGTTTTAATGCACCTATAAATTAAGGAGTTTTTTTTTTGTTCTCTTCATGCATTCTTTTCCGTAATTATTTCAAAAAAATTCAAAACAACCAGATATTTGGACAATGATTTTAACTCATCACATAAAACCACTTATTATGCGAGATTTACATTCACCTTATACATATATGACTCACTTTATTCAAGTTATGTCTTCCTCAGCCGCGTGCTTGAAAGAGTTAGAGTAATACCAATTCTCCTTGTTCTAACTCGTTCTTCCACAATAAATATACGTTTAATTGCTTACAAAATGACATAAAACATCATTCGAACTTAAATCCCTTTGTTATCAAGATTACCACAATAATTAACATTTTTACATCGAACAAATATTCTAAATCAAGAAAAAAAGATATAGAAATCAAATTTTAAAATCAATATTACCATCATATATATTCTTAAAATTAGTGAATCATTCATGGAAAATTAACACATCCATTATTACCACATTACTATCAAACTAATTATCAAAGATTAAAAATCGTCATTGTGAGGAAAAAAATATTTTTGCCATAATAAAAAAACAAAGACGAATAACAAAGGAATGAAGTATGACTCAATAATAAGAAAGTCGAAATGCAAAACCAAATTCATCTTGTTTTGTTATGTTGATGAAAGAATTTGCTTAAATTCTCGTGCATAATAAGATTGACCATTTGATTGTTTACAATTAAAAATAATAATTTCAATATATTAAAAATTTTATTAGTGTTGACGTCTGAACCTGCACCAGTCCACGTGCCAACAGATCTCCAGTCACTTCTCTGCCAGCTCGTATGTTACCTGCACACTAGGACGACCGTTAGGCACCAAGATGTCCGGAGAAAAAGGGTCTGGCGATCGTTGGCACTCCGACGATCAAGTCAACTGCCGGTATATGGGAGATACACGGGGGCAGGAACAAAAAAGGGGTGTGGGAGAGACAAGCAGTTAGAGATTTGAGCAGAGTTTAGGGTGGGACTCTTAAGCATAAAAAGTGCGTCATGAAAATTGCGTACTAAAGAATGCGTACTCAGAAGTGCGTACCTTGGAATAAACCTGAATATGAAATTTATAGGGGGAGAATCCTAATTGATTCAGGGAAGCAATCAATTAGAATTCTATTGGGATTCTCTTTCCTTATCAGATAAGGTAGGTTCCAATCTCGCCGTGATCTTCCGAGATTGCATCCCAATCTCTCTCAATCTCTAAGATTGTGTTGCTGATTTTATTAGATTGGGATATAGTTTCCTTTTGTCAATCAAATACAATCTTTCCTGAGATATCCTTTTAGCTGTGCGGACCATAATAAATACGAAGCCGGGCGAGGCTCTCTGGATTGGCCATGAGTGTCGAAGCCCTTCATGGGCCTCGCAATACTCTAATTCAGGAATGCTAAGATGTTCGATGGGCCTTCGAGGCCTTCGTCGGGCCAATGGAACATTTATGAATCTGGAAGGCCTTCGCTGGGCCTATAAGGCTTTAGCGAGGCCTAGATGAGACTTTTACTAAAACTTTGCTGACGTGGAGGCTTTACCAAAATCAGGTGGTAACAATTAGTATATTTTTATTTATTTTCATTAATTCAATATATATATAATGGAATTTAAAGAGACAAATCACTTTCAATGATCAAAATGCAATATTTATATAGTATTAAATAGTTTAAATTAAAGCCAAAATAAATTATATTAATTGAAATATGATTTTAGGAATTATAAGTTATTTGAGGGGCAATATCGTCCATAAATATTTCTCCCATATTTGTAACAGAGGAAGAAAGTATGAATCAATAATAAGAAAGTCGAAATGCAAAGTCAAATTCATCTTGTTTTGT
The DNA here is from genome assembly GCA_030279155.1 of Forsythia viridissima. Taxonomy (NCBI): domain Eukaryota; kingdom Viridiplantae; phylum Streptophyta; class Magnoliopsida; order Lamiales; family Oleaceae; genus Forsythia; species Forsythia viridissima. The sequence goes on along the minus strand of CM059037.1, from coordinate 4,051,487 downwards.
TATGTTGATGAAGGAATATCCTTAAATTCTCGTGAATAATAAGATTGACTCTTTGATTGTTTACAATTAAAGATAATAATTTCAATATATTAAAAAATTTATTAGTATATTTTTATTTATTTTCATTAATTACAATATATAATAAAATTTAAAGAGACAAATCACTTTTAATGATCAAAATACAATATTTATATATTATTAAATAGTTTAAATTAAAGCCAAAATAAATTATATTAATTGAAAGATGATTTTAGGAATTATAAGTTATTTCAGGGGCAATATCGTCCAAGAATGTTTCTCTCTTTAAGGGACTTTTAGAATTAGTATAGATTGTTTCTAGTCTTGTTCAATTAAAGGTCCAATTACTGCCATTTTGTGTTCACAGACCTTTGACTTGACAAAGTACAAACTAACATCTTTGGCATAAAGAATTTTATTTCCTGTCCAAATGAAATGTTACATTCATAATATTGGCATTTTTTTTATGAATTGAAATTTTAATTTATTATGTGCTGTGATTATTTTATTCTGTATGAATAATTCATTTTTTCATTATACATACTAATTTGAATAAAATATTTGTTTATATTTGTTCATATTGTTTATTATTACATGCAATTTTGTATATGAACAATTTTGGAGAATTTCAAATGTCTAATGATTCATATAGTTTTAAATAATTAGAGATTAGCCACAGCATCTTTAATTATACAAAATTATATATTAAGTGGTTTAGAATCACATATAAGAAAATAGACATTTATTGTAATTAATTGTACATGATATAATAAAATTATTCCACAGGAATTTTTTATTATATTGGTATAATTAATTAGGGTAAAATATCAAATTGTATTTCTTAATTTACCCATAGGAATTAGGAAAAGGGACATGATTTGATAGTTTTATCATAAATATATTTGAATCTAATTGAATTAGGACTTTGGCCCACAGGCAAGTTTTATGTCACTAGATTCTTAATTTTTTTGGAACGTGATTTACATTGGTAAAACACGATTTGGATTTATTAGTCTCAAATTAATGTAATATCTGCATGTATGTTTGATTTTTATGCAGTCATGCAGCCTGCGAATTTTTCTGATATTAAGTGTGAAATTCCTGAACTGAAAGGGGACAACTACAAAGTATGGAAGGAGAGAATTCTCCTTCATTTGGGATGCAAGGACATTGATTATGCTATCAGGAAAGATAAACCGACCATTACTATGACCAACACTCCAGAAGAAAAGGCTCTTTATGAACAATGGGAGCGATCTAATCGCCTTAGTGTGATGTTCATAAAGACTAAAATCTCTGCTGGTATTCGGAGTTCTGTCGATAAGCATGACGATGTCAAGGTATTACTAAAGGCTATTGATGAACAGTTTGTGACTTCAGATAAATCACTTGCTAGCACCCTAATAATGAAGTTTTCATCCTTCAAGCTCACCAGTGTGAGAGGTGTGCGTGAGCACATCATGCAAATGAGGGACGTTGCAGCTCAGTTGAAACTCTTGAGGTTGATATGTCTCATTCCTTTCTTGTGCACTACATACTGAACACTCTTTCACAACAATATGGACCTTTCAAAATCTCTTATAACACACATAAGGACAAATGGTCAATCAATGAGCTTCTAACCATGTGTGTTCAAGAAGAAGGAAGGCTAGTAATGGAAATAGGTGAGAGTGCATTATTGGTAACACGTGAAAATGACCAGTACCAGGGGAAGAATCAGAACCAAACCAAACAAAAGGGAAAAGGTAAAATACCACCCCAAGGTAGAATCAAAAAGGAAAATAAGTGTTTCTTCTGTAAAAAGAAGGGACACATGAAGAAGGATTGCACCAAATTTCAGAATTGGTTTGAGAAGAAAGGTAAATTAATCTCTTTTGTTTGTTATGAATCTAATAAGGTTGATGTTAATCATAATACATGGTGGATTGATTCTGGTGCTACAATCCATATTTCAAATACCTTGCAGGGTATGCGAAACCTAAGGAAGCCAGTGGGAAGTGAGCAAATCATCTTATCAGGAAACAAGATGGGTTCACATGTGGAGGCTATTGGAACATGCAGTTTAGTTTTAAATAATAACCATGTTTTAAATTTGGAAAAGACCTTTTATATTCCAAGTTTTTCTAGAAATTTGGTTTCAGTTTCAAGACTTGTACCTTTGGGATATTCCTTTAATTTTTCAGATACAACTTTTAGTTTATTTTATAAATCTGAGCTTGTTGGAAATGGTATTTTGTGTGATGGTCTTTTCTCTATTAATTTACAACATGGTGTTGCTAATAATGTTATGCATGTTCACACTGGTAATAAACAATGTATTATGAATGAAGATTCCTCTATATTGTGGCACCGGAGATTGGGACATATTTCTGTAGATAGAATTAAACGATTAGTAAATGATGGAGTACTTGGTACTTTGGATTTTGCTAATTTTGAAACTTGTGTAAACTGCATTAAGGGAAAGCAGACTAACAAGTCAAAGAAAGGTGCCAAGAGGAGTACATATATCTTAGAAATCATACATTCAGACATTTGTTGTCCAGACATGGACACACATGGTCCAAAATACTTCATCTCCTTTATAGATGATTATTCATGATACATGTATCTCTACTTGCTTTATAACATGAGCGAAGCACTAGATGCCTTTAAGGCTTTTAAAGTAGAAGTAGAGAAACAATGTGATAAGCAAATAAAGATCGTGAGAACAGATAGAGGTGAAGAATATTATGGTAGATATACTGATGGTGGACAAGCACTTGGTCCATTTGCAAAGTTTCTTGAAGAGCATGGGATAGTTGCCCAATACACTATGCCTGGTTCTCCAGACCAGAATGGTGTGTCAGAAAGAAGAAACCGAACATTATTGGACATGGTGCGGAGTATGCTTAGCAGCTCCAAGCTTCCTAAATCCTTGTGGACTGAATCTCTTAAAACGGTAGTGTATATATTGAACCGTGTTCCAACCAAGGCTGTCCTAAGGACACCATTTGAACTATGGAAAGGTTGGAAGCCGAGTTTGCGACATATGCGCGTTTGGGGATGCCCGTCTGAAGTAAGAGTGTATAATCCACAAGAGAAGAAACTGGACCCAAGGACTATTAGTGGGTATTTCATTGGATATGCTGAAAGGTCTAAGGGTTACAGATTTTATTGTCCATCTAATAGCACTAGGATTGTGGAATCAAGAAATGCAAAGTTTCTTGAGAATGACTTAACCAGCAGGAGTGATCAATTTCAGAACACAGTCTCTGAAAGAGATCAACCTTCCACATTAAGTGAAAGATTGGTTATTGTCCACAACACTCCTCAGGCCCAAACGGGTGTTGTACAACAAATCAATGAAGTTCCACAACCTGCTAATGATGATTTTGTAGATCAAGTTGTTCAGAAAGTGCCAAAAACGGTTGAACAACCAGTTGGACAACATAACCTTCAGGAAAATGTTGAACCAATATTAAGAAGATCTACAAAAGAAAGAAGATCAGCAATTTCAGATGACTATGTCGTGTATCTACAAGAATTGGACTATAACATTGGAGCTGAAAATGATCCCGAAACATTTTCACATGCCATTAGTTGTAAGGAATCCGATTTATGGTATAATGCTATGAAAGATGAGATGAATTCTATGGCATCTAATGGAGTCTGGGATCTTGTCGAGTTGCCTAATGGAACAAAGGCCATAGGGTGTAAATGGGTCTTTAAGACGAAGAAGGACTCATTAGGCAACATTGAAAGATATAAAGCAAGACTCGTAGCCAAAGGATTTACTCAAAAGGAAGGAATCGACTACAAGGAGACCTTTTCTCCTGTATCAAAGAAAGATTCTCTTCGCATTATTTTAGCAATAGTTGCACATTTTGATTTTGAGTTGCAACAGATGGATGTGAAAACTGCTTTTCTCAATGGAGAACTAGAGGAAGAGGTGTACATGAAACAACCAGAAGGATTCTCCTCTAGTAATGGTGAGCATTTGGTGTGCAAGCTTAAGAAATCCATATATGGATTGAAACAAGCCTCCCGTCAATGGTATTTAAAATTTCATGATGTTATCTCTTCATTTGGTTTCGCAGAGAACGTTATGGATCAATGTATATACCAGAAGGTCAGTGGGAGTAAAATTTGTTTTCTGATTCTATATGTGGATGATATTTTACTTGCAACCAATGATAAGGGTGTGCTACATGAGGTGAAACAATATCTCTCTAAAAATTTTGACATGAAGGATATGGGTGATGCATCTTATGTCATTGGCATGAAAATCTTTAGAGACGGGTATAAGGGCATTTTGGGTCTGTCACAAGAAACTTATATCAATAAAATTTTAGAAAGATTTAGAATGAAAGATTGTTCACCAAGTATAGCTCCTATAGTAAAGGGTGATAAGTTTCATTTGAATCAATACCCAAGGAATGACCTTGAAAAGGAACAAATGAGAAACATCCCATATGCTTCAGTTGTTGGAAGCCTGATGTATGCTCAGGTCTGCACAAGGCCTGACATTGCATTTGTTGTTGGAATGTTGGGGAGATATCAAAGTAATCCAGGTATGGACCACTGGAGAGCTGTAAAGAAAGTTTTGAGATACCTTCAAGGGACGAAGGATTACATGCTTATATATAAACGAACTAATAATTTGGTGGTAGTTGGCTACTCTAATTCAGACTTTGCTGGCTGTGTTGATTCACGAAAATCAACATCTGGATACATTTTCATGTTTGCCGGTAGAGCTGTATCATGGAAGAGTGCAAAGCAGACTCTGATTGCTACTTCCACCATGGAGGCTGAGTTCGTTTCATGTTTTGAGGCTACATCGCATGGTGTATGGATGAAGAGTTTCATTTCTGGGCTTAGAATTGTAGATTCTATTTCTAGGCCATTACGATTATATTGTGACAATTCAACTGCAGTTTTTATGGTTAAAAACAACAAAAGTGGTAGTCGAAGCAAGCATATCGACATTAAGTATTTGGCCATAAGAGAACGTGTTAAAAATAAAATAGTGGTCATTGAGCACATAAATACTGAATTGATGATTGCTGATCCCTTGACAAAAGGCATGCCACCGTTCAAGTTCAAGGATCTTGTAGACCGTATGAGACTTGGTCTTTTAGTTTGATTTCATCGTATGTGACGATGCTAATTTTTAATGAAACTCTATTTCAATTACGATAATTTCTCATTTTGTTTTATGCGCATTTATTTATTATTGTTGGAGAAATATCAATTGAGTTTGGACCTAGAATAAACATAAGGTTTGTTCATTAATATTTATAGACTAAAGTTAAGATACGAAATACATTGTGATACGTGGAAGATAATACTCGTTCTAAGGACCTAACGTCACAATTCATGTTTTTGTTCTTACAATGGCAATTAATGGAATATATTGGGCTAAGTGGGAGAATGTAGAAATTTCCTTTTTCAGATTAAGGAAAAACCCCTTAATAAAGGAATCTGTATATAGCCCAAATCATTCCATATTATTCAGTGATTTGCATTGATTATGAATTCCAAAATTAAAGTTTGGCCATTTTGGAAGTTGCTGATATTAGTCCCGATTCTTACCATTATGGAATCAATCTTGAGAAATACTCGGTGATGGACCGAGTCTATAAAAGAAAGAATAATTGGGGTCCCTATTGCCATTCCGTCTGCTCTTTTGCACCATCACTGAAAGGCTGGAACAAGGCACTAGAAAATCCCAAAGACAGAAACGCAGCGGCTAAGAAAAGCTATTACGTCGTCAATGGCCGGAGGTATTTCGATCATCCAAATTCCGCATTTGATTGTATTTATTGCTATTTAAGCATATAGGATGCTTACATATTAGACTCATCTCTTGATCATTTTTCATCTAAAATAAATTTGATACATAAATAACATTGTGAAGTAAAAATAAAATTTTCTACAATTAATTGTAGTTAATTTGCTCAAAGTATACATTTTTTCTTTTGAAATATGGTCAAAGTAGACGATCGGAATATAAATTGACACGTTAATTATATAGAAAACTTGTTGACATAGTTTAAATTTTAATTATATAAATTTACTTATTTATTTATAAATGTGGTGTTACACTTCTTGTATAGATATTTAGATCATTTTTATACATATTTATAATATTTAATTTAATAAAACAGTTATTTATAAGTTTAATTAAATATCAAATGACCAAAAGAATTATTATGATATTTTTTGAAATATTGTAGTAAATGTTGTTAAATTATGAGATAATTATTGTTAACTATTTAGACTTATCAGGTCTTATCGGTATATTTAGATAAGCCTTGTTTAATTGTATCCAAATTTCTTTGTAACCTACTTTAGAATTCTATAAATATGGGTCCATAGTTATAATGAAACATACAATTCATTTCGCATCTCTTTTATTCTTCTGCATTATTTCTCTAGTTTCATAGTACGTTATTAGCACGAACGTTTTAATCCAATTATTGAGTGATCATAATCATTGAACCCAATTTTAAAGTTCCATCCGAACAATCAATTTCATAGTACCCAATTTTAGATTCTGTTGTTGGTAAGCAATTCTATGCCCCATTATAATTAAACGATTGGTATTTGTTATTTATTGATTGCATTAAAAGTCAGCATTAGATAATATTTTATAGTTTCTTTAAAATTATGATTTGTATAATGTACAAAAACTTGATTTGTATCTTTTCGGTAACAATAAATTTGAATATATGAACATTTATCTAGTTCAACTTTGGTAAATCTTTTACAATCAAATCAAAGAATTAATTGGCAAATATCTTGTTAGCCCATATTCATTAGATATCAGTATTACCAAAGTACTTGGACTTCATACGGGGACAACTTGTCATTTGTTCGAACACCCATCCAATAGTTTATATTTAGTTATGACAATTTCTAATGTGTTATTTGTTTATTTCTTCCTAATTACGTAATTATGAATATATGTTAACATGAAATTATTGTGAGAAACTATCTATTTTTTAACAAGATTTGTTTGTTTATTTTTTATTGATTGTGATTTTCTGAAGAAACACAATTTTACAAGTCTATCAATATTCCAGAAAGATAATGTATTGTATGTCACAACCCAACATATAAATATTCTAGAAGAATATTTTATTGTTTCTTCGAAATAAGCAAAAATTTATATTATATTAATATTCCACTAGAATATTAATTACTCTCGAAGAGCTTAATTCTATAAGAATATTATAATATTGCTCCTAGAGAGCAAATCTTTACTTCAAAATAATAATTTGTTATTGCTCCTGAAGAAGCACAACATTATAATATTGTGACAAAATATTAGCTGCTCCTAAAGAGTATAACATTACAATTAAATATTTCAGAAGAATATTAATTGCTCCTAAAAAATATGACGTTATAATTTTTATATTCCAGAAGAATACTGAGCAGTAGTCGAAATAATATTTTATTGTGCTCTAGAAGAAACACATATCTCGACGAATATCATATCATATAATTAAATTATGATATAAATGAGTAATTAATCAATTAATGCTTATCCCTCAAAGAAAGCATATAAATCATGTTATGTTGACATTGATTAATGTGAATTATATAATGATTGATCGATTTTTTTAGTGAAAACTTTTACTTAATCGAAAAATTATTTTGTATTGTGTCGTTGCTTTTGAAGAACAACGACCTTATATTCAATCAATATTCTAGGAGAATATTGCATTGTAACTCTTAAAGAAACACAATATTACATATATTAATATTTTGATATTGCTCCTGAAGAAGTACAAATTTATATTATATTAATATTTTCCTGAAGAACGTAATTTTATTATTAAAATCATTTGTTGTAGATCTTGAAGAAGCACAGCGTTATAATATTCTGACAGAATATTATTTGCACAATATTCCAGAAGAATATTGAGCTATTGATCCTGGAGAGCAATAGTCCAAATAGTAATTTATTGTGTTCTTGAAGAAGCACATGTCTTGAAGAAGAATATTGAGTTATTGTTTCCTGAAGTAGCATAATTTCTACATAATAATATTCTAAAAAATTATTAGTTTCATTATTTTTTTTAATAATCACAACTTTATGAATATCAATATTCCAGAAGAATATTGTGTTGGTGTTTATGAAGAAACACTATCACTTAAGTTTATGTATTTTTTAAACGAACTTTGGAACTTGTATCGTATGTATCCATTTTATATGTAATTATATTTTATACATTATTGTATGATTTTAGAGATTTATCATTCTAATTATCGATAAAACTGATAAATACATCTTTATCAGTTTTCTACTGGTAAAATTTCATGTTTTTCAAAACAAAAACAAAAAAAGATGGCGGTAGTGATGATCTATGTGTATTTTGAGGGTGCCCTAATAACAAGTGATTGTGTTAAATTAAATATTTGTTCTTACAAGTAATATTGACTTGAATATGTTATCTAACGAGTAATTTTATATGGGCTAGCATAATTACTCATGTTGTCATAATATCACAAATTATTATAATGAGAAAATGCATCAAGTTTGAAACTTTAATTTGCATTGTTAAACTAGTTCTTAGTTGATTGAAATGTTTCTTTATATTTAAACTTTTTTTTAGTTTTAATCTCACTTTTAAAAATTATCTTTTTGGTCATGTTTATAGATTCATGATGAATTGTCAAGATATCTGTGTAGCTGATAATGCAACTACTCATACAATTTTTGAAGATAAATAATATTTCTTAGACTTAACATTAGCAGAAAATAATGTTAATACGATATCTGGTACATCAAATATCGTTGAAGGCTCCGAAAGAGCTAGTATTATCTTACCAAATAATACGAAATTGTATATAAATGATGCACTTTATTTTAGCAAATCCAGAAGAAATTTGCTTAGTTTAAAGATATCCGCATCAATAGATACTACATTGAGACGATGTAAGAAAATAATTATGAATATATTTACATAATTTCTTTTGTATCTGGCTAGAAGCGGATAAAAGAAAAACTCATGGCACTTCCATCTGACATGTATTATACATTCATAAAAACATTTGAATCAAACAATGTCACGAACTCAAAGTTCGTTTAAACAAAAAGTTTTATGCTTTGGCATGATCGACTTGGACACCCAAGAGTAATAATGAATCGCCGAATAATTAATAACTCACATGAACATCCTCTTAAGAACCAGAAGATTCTTTTACTTAATGATTATCCATGTACTGCATGTTCACAAGACAAGTTATTCATTAGACCTTCTATTATGAAGGTTCGTGTTGAATCTCCAACTTTCTTAGAAAGAATTCATGGAGATATATGTGGGTTGATACACCCACCATGTAGACCATTCTATTATTTTATGGTATTAATTGATTCTTCTACTAGATGGTCACATGTTTGCTTACTTTCTACTAGAAATATAACTTTTGCTAGACTACTTGCTCAAATTATAAAACTACGAGCTCAATTTCTCGACTACTCAATCAAGACAATCCGTCTTGATAATGCTGATAAATTTAGATCACAAGTATTCAATGATTATTGTATGTCAATTGGGATTGTCGTTGAACATTCAGTTGCTCATGTCTATACACAAAATAGTTTAGCAAAGTCGTTTATCAAACGTTTTCAATTGATTGTTAGGCTTTTACTTATGAAAACAAAACTCCCAACATATGTTTGGAGTCATGCTATATTACATACTGCATTATTAGTTCGTATAAGACCAACCGCTTATCATGAATACTCACATTTACAACTTGCATTTGGTCACGAACCTAATATTTCTCATCTATGAGTTTTTGGTTGTGCTGTCCAAGTCCCAATTTTACCTCCACAATGTACAACAATGGGTCCCCAACGAAGACTTGAAATTTATGTTGGGTTTGACTCACCATCCATTATTAGTTATCTTGAACCTTTAACAGGTGATTTATTTACTGCACGTTTTGCATATTGTCATTTTGATGAAATAAATTTCGCAACGTTGGGAGGGGAAAAACTGCATCCTGAAAAACAAGATAAAATTTCTTGGAATGAAAACACTCTATCTTATTTTGATCTCCGCAGTAATCAATGTGAGCAAGAAGTTGAGAAAATCATTCACTTGCATATAGTTGCAAGCCAATTACCTGATGTATTCGTTAATATAAGGAAGGTGACAAAGTTATATGTTCCAACAAAAAATACTCCTGCAAAAATTGATGTCCCTGTAGAATAATCTGCCATCGCAAATGAATCTCAAATACCCCAGAAGCGTGGTCGACCAGTTGGTGCCAATGACTCTGTACCTCAAAAGAAAAAGGTACAAGAGAAAACTCAACTTAAAACTTTTAAAGAAACAATGGTAGAAACAATTGATCAATCAAACACTGATAATGTGATTCCTGAAGAACCACAAGTGTCCGAAAACAATGAGATTTCAATAAATTATTTATTATCTCGTAAATTTTGGGAACGAAATAATATTATCGTGGACAATATCTTCGCCTTTAATGTGACACTAGATATTATACAAAATGAGGATCCTGAACCACAATCTATTAAAGATTGTCAAAATAGAAATGATTGGCTAAAATGGAAAGAAGTCATATAGGTAGAGTTAAATTCCTTAGAAAAACGAAAAGTGTTTGGACCTGTAATTCGAACCTCTAAAAATATAATCCCTGTAGGATATAAATGAATCTTTGTAAGAAAAATGAATGAAAACAATGAAATTACAAGATACAAAACCAAACTCGTAGCTCAAAGCTTCTCACAAAGACTTGGGATTGATTATGAGGAAACATATTCTCTCGTAATGGACACCATCACATTTAGATTTTTTATAAGTTTGACTGTGTCACAAAAGCTCGATATGCGCCTTATGGATGTAGTAACTGCATATCTGTATGGTTCACTTGATAGTGACATACACATGAAAATTCATGGAGGATTTAAAGTGCCAAAAGCAAATGATTCATTCTCTAAAACAATGTTTTCAATTAAATTGCAAAGATCATTGTATGAATTAAAACAATCTGGATGAATGTGGTATAATCGCCTTAGCAAATATTTGTTGAAAGAAAATTATAAAAAGGATGATGTATGTCCTTGTATTTTCATAAGGAAAACATATATTGGATTTGCAATTGTGGCAGTTTATGTTGATGATTTAAACATTATAGGAACTCTTGAAGAGCTTAACAAAACTGCAGATTATTTAAAAAAAGAATTTGAGATGAAAGATTTGAGAAAAACCAAATTCTGTCTTGGATTACAAATTGAACATTTCCCAGAATGATTATTTGTTCATCAATCGTCTTATACAGAAAAAGTCTTAAAGCGTTTTTATATGTATAAAGCACATCCATTGATATCGCCTATGGTCGTTCGATCACTTGAAATGAAAAAAGATCCATTTCGCCCACTTGAAGATGGAGAAATAACTCTTGGACCTGAAATACTATACTTAAGTGCAATTGGTGTATTAATATATCTTGCAAATTGCACTCGACCAGACATAGCTTTAAATCTCCTTGCAAGATATAGCTCTGCACCCAGTCAAAGACATTGGAATGGTGTTAAACACATTATTCGTTACCTGAAAGGTACTGTTGACATGGGATTATTTTATTCACAAAAATTAAGATCGTCTTTAGTGGGATATGCAGATGCGGGTTATCTCTCCGATCTACATAAAGCTAAATCACAAACAAAATATGTGTTTACACGTGGAGGAACGGCTATATCATGGAGATCTGTGAAGCAAACATTGACAGCAACATCTTCAAAACATTCTGAAATTATTGCAATGTACGAAGCAAGTCGAGAATGTGCATGGTTGAGAAACATGACACATCATATCCAAGCATCATGCAAATTACCTTCAACAAAGGATAGTCCAACAATATTGTATGAAGACAATGCAGTTTGTATTGCATAACTCAAATGAGGCTACATCAAATGGGACAGGACAAAACATATTTCTCCAAAATTCTTCTATACACACGAGTTTCAGAAGAATGGTGACATCGATGTTCAACAAATTTGCTCAAGTGACAATTTAGCTGACTTATTCACAAAAGCATTGTTGACATCTACATTCAAGAAACTGGTGCACGAGATTGGGATGCGTCGACTCAAAGATCTTCAATGATTAATATTAGGGGAGTAGTTGTACTCTTTTTCCTTAGTCCAGGTTTTGTTCCACTGGATTTTTCTGACAAGGTTTTAATGAGGCAGCATTTTCTTAATACTCCAAAATCTTTAACAATTACTGTACTCTTTTTTCTTTTCGTTTGATATTTATCCCACTGAATTTTTATCAAATAAGTTTTTAGCAAAACAATTATTGTAGAAATAGTCATCAAATGGGAAGTGTTGTTAAATTATGAGATAATTATTGATGACTATTTAGACTTATCAGGATACTTAGTCTTATCAATATATTTAGATAAGCCTTGTTTAATTGTATCCAAATCTCTTTGTAACCTATTTTAGAATCCTATAAATATAGGTCCATAGTTATAATGAAACATACAATTCATTTCGTATCTTTTTTATTCTTCTGTCTTATTTTTCTAGTTTTATAACAATAAAATATATTAAATTAATTTAACTTTTAACTATTATATAACAACGTTATCATTTAATAATAAATTTTGAGTGTGTATAGTGAAATGAACTCGTGAGAAGCAAAAAAAGGCGCAAACTGTTATTACAATATTACAAAATGGGTACTATAAAGTTATAACCCAAAAGAATCTTTCAAGGAAGGAACTTACCACAATTAAATTTAGAATCCAACAAGGTATGTCGTATTAATTTAGGATTCCTTATATTTTCTTACTTCATTATAAAGATTTCTACAATACAATTAACATGACCTCCAACATACCCAACACATTTTTCACTTTATAGCCACATGAAAACGAAAATCAATTTTTCTTTAATAAAAGAAAGCAAGAAAAATGTGTTTGGGTGTTTTGTTTATGTCCAATTTTCATTCAAACGGACTGGCAAACGTATGCATTTAGGGATAGCAAATAGGCTGAATAGTCTGTGGGCTTGCATGCTCTGCCCGTTTGGATTTGGCCAATGGCTCGGGCTCATTTAGATACAAGTCCTGGGTTGAACTTAGCCCCAAATTTTTTTATGAGCCTGCTCGTATTTTGATTTTTTTTTAAAAAATAAAATTTTGTTTTAAGGAAAAATTTTTTAAAAAAAATAAAAAAGCTGACTCATGGGCAGCAGACTCCACACGAGCCGAGCCGTTGCCACCCCCTAACAGATTTTTGAACTCTTTCTAATACACTTTGCCCCAAAAAATATAACGACTTTACATATGCATTCCTATGTTAATTAAGAAAGCCAACATGATACATCATGTGGTTATTTTTCCCAACATGTACCACAGCGTTCGACTACACATTAGGGATATTTTGGTGCTTCACGCCATAATACGGTATAAGGTGCCTAGAATTTAGAATTGTGGCATAGGTGGGTCAAAAATGTAACACAATATAACACCCACTTCAAAATTTGGAGACGTGACAATTTACAAACATGGCTCCATAGAGGACCCAAATCCTCTCAATCGAAAGTGGAAAAAAAATACAAAAAACCTCATTGGCACATTCTATTTTAAGTATGACGAGAACTATAATAAATTTTATTGAAACAATAATTAATTTGACTAACGACGTCCGTTTTTTATATATATATTGTGACATTCTTACATTGTGTGTTGCTAAACTTTCTAACCAATTTGTATGTCACATTATGAAGAAACCCTCATCTTTCTAGTAAAAGGCCTCACGAGTCATAAACCAAACTATCAATAGAAAGTTGAAAAGGGCAAAAATATCCATCTATGAATTGAGTATACATATAATGCTCGATTCGGGCATGTGCCCGACTCTCACATGAGTGGGCCCTGGGAACACATAAGTGTTCTCTATGAATTACACATTTGAGTGTAAGTTTGGCATTCCAATGTCAAAAGATTCCTTAACACAGACACATAGACAGGCATGCAATAGAAGTTTAATTAGCATCGCTTTATCTCTAGGTAAGGAAGATACCAAACCTTTCCCCGCCAATTGAAACTAAGAACCATTTAACAATCTTTTCTACTCCCTAAATAACTTTTTTTTAGAAGTTGGCATGTTACCACACCCCACTTTCCAATGCCAAAGCCAGTACAAGGTCCCCGCCTCCGCCGCACCAGCCCAATAATCTGGCTCGGCGCCATCATCTGCGCTATACTCGCGGTGGCAGTATTCATTGCCGGCTTAGTCGTCTTTGTTGGCTACCTCGTAATCCGTCCCAGGGTGCCTCAAATCAGTGTTACAACCGCTCAACTCGACACGATCTATTTCGATGAAACAAGTTTACTCACAGTTCAAGTTACCATTGTAATAAAGGCGAAAAATGACAATGCAAAGGCTCATGCAAGTTTTTATGGCACAAATTTTGCACTGAGTTTTCATGGCGTGAAAATGGCTTATTTGGTTGCTGAACCATTCGATATAAGCAAAAATAGCTCGAAAGAATTCAATTACGTTGTGCAATCGTCGCCAATTCCATTAGAACCAGAATATGCAGAGATTGTGAACTGGTCATTGCGGGAAAATGTGATAACTTTTGAGCTCAAAGGGAATACAAAAACTCGCTGGAGAGTAGGGTTATTGGGTTCGATCAAGTTCTGGTTGCATTTGAATTGCCAACTCCATTTACCAGTAAATAGAACTCAAATTTTCCCACATTGCAGCTCTAGATCTAAATAAGTTCCTCTAATTTTGAGGGCCTCTTTTTTCTATTCTTACCTTAATTTATAGCTAGGTCATTACTTTCTTACTATGTTCTTGTTTGAGGTTTTAGATTCATAATATTTTCCATTTTGAACTTTCATGTTTATAATGTTGGACGAGACTAGACAAATGATTAAGGATATATAGTTGAACTTTCATGTTTATAAGACTGACGAGATGGGATGAATGATTAAGGAAGATAGATACGGATGATATGCATTCATTGTCCTTGTATAGTTTAGTGTATTAAACATGTATAACTCGTAGTGTAAATTTAAATGTCAAATTAAGATTTTGTTGTGAGTAATTACAACAAGTATGATTCGTACATAGTATTGGATGTGACTCGACAATGTAATAGATAATAACTTAATTCTTGTTCTTTTTAATACTATTCACCATAGTCTAATTCGAACTTATCGAATGTACCATAAAATTTTTGAACAATTGCATACATAGGCTGCTTAAATTATTTTACGTTTTACGAGCAAGGGAAAATTGTGGAGCAAGCTCCAAATTTTGTTTGAACTAATGTAGACAGACAAAAGTCCAAGACAAATTACTAAACAAAGACCAAAACAAAAACAAGAAAGCATAAAGGTAAAAGTGAAATTTGATAGAACAAATAATAATAATAATAATAATAACTGTTTTTAATGTGTGATGACGAAAATATTTTTTTAAAATATAATTCAAGGATAAAACTTTATTCTATTCATTTTTTGGTATTTTACATCGATTTTCTTGCCTTTCTTTACCTTGATCAAATTAAAAATTTATCGTCATTTTTGGTCGGACATATTACTGAAAATAGGAGAACGTATAGTTCGATAATTATGTTAAGAGGAAAAACAGACATAATTATATGATCAATTTAATAAATGATACTCA
This sequence comes from Forsythia viridissima, assembly GCA_030279155.1. Classification (NCBI taxonomy): domain Eukaryota; kingdom Viridiplantae; phylum Streptophyta; class Magnoliopsida; order Lamiales; family Oleaceae; genus Forsythia; species Forsythia viridissima. The sequence continues at coordinate 4,035,797 of CM059037.1, read as the reverse complement.
AATAAGAAGAAATGAAATATTTGGAAATTTTTTTTTTTTTTTTGGAAAGCAAAATTGATTATAAGATCGATTCAATAGACATCGCCAAAATTTTGGGTAAATCTCTTCAATTTGAAGAAGTTTATTTTTGATTTTTTAAATTCAAACAATTGCTGTAAGAAGTGTGGTTCTCAAACCATAAAATTGTTTTGGGCTGAAACACGATTTAAAGAGTTAAAAGCATTTTGCCACGTGGACCTCTATGATTGGCTAAGTTGGTGGTGGACGGATTGTGCTTCCTCTTCCAGATTACGGGCCATTAGATTTTATTCAATGACTGAGACAAATCAATCCTTTCATTACCTTTACCTGAAGTGGTTCAAACAGAATACAGTTTTGGTTTTCAGTTAGATGAGTGGTTTTTTCCTTTATCAGCTAAGTCTCTCGGTCTTCATCTGGCTCTCTCGTTTTTTTCTTCTCCAGAACGCTTTATTTCACTTTCAACCTTTCTTTCTTTCTTCTTTCTTTTGGTGATTTTGGGTTAAAGGAGTGTTAGGCTTTACATCCTGAGGCATGTGTGAACAATAAATAAGCTGTGAGAGGTAGGTGTTCACCCACGACGATGAATAGTAACTCTGACCATTAATCAATCTGATCTGGGTAGTGTTTTGGCCTTAGATTGAGATGTATTGTGTATTGTTCTTGTGATCCGGTGAAACTCGTGTCTACCCTTTGAAGGCAGTTGCAGTGATTCTTTGGTGATATGTATACCCGAGCCCTATTTTATATGTTGTGGTCCTTAGACATTCATGATCTATTATGTTGATTAAAGTTTGTAAGTAATATATTCTTGATTCTTTAATTGTAGAACATGTAACAGATATGAATACGTTTTAACAATTGATATCAGAGCCACTTGTTAATATTTTAGGGTTAATAGTGGGTATAAGAAGATAGATCTAACCATGTAATGATAGATTTGTTAACTCGTGTTTAACCCGAAAATGAAATTTCTAACGCATCTTCGTTTAGTTGTTTCTTAGTCTCTGATTGACTATTAAATTTCGTATTCTGGTGATTTCAAGTTCAAAAGACATAATATACTATTTGACAATAGTATTGTGGTAAGGTTCCTCCCTTCTGATATTACTTTACATAACTGGCATCAAGAATTTTATAATTATGTCTAATATTGAAGTAACTATTCCTTTGTTTAAGAAACTGTAAATTTTGAATGTGTTAAATTTCTTTCATCTGTAGGTAAAACTTGCTATTATTTGATTGCGTGTGTGTTTTCTGTAAAACCTTTTTTGTTAAGTATTAATTGATCTTAAATAAGATCAGCTAATGCAGTCCAGAGAAATCACTCCTTTTACAGAATTCAGCATGGATTCGAGGGTCAAATTATCAATATTTGATGAAAATGGTGATTACTCGTTATGGAAACAAAAAATGTGCGAGCAATTTTGGTTCAGCAAAGAGTCTCAAAGGCTCTTGATGATCCAGAAACATATCCTGATGATTTAAAAGAAAAACCCTCTGAAATTGATGATATGAATGAAATTGCATATAGTTCCATAATTCTGCATTTGTCTGATAATAAGGTTAGTCAAGTTGATGATTCAAAAACTGCAAGAGAAATATGGTCTACATTAGATTCTTTATTTTTAACTAAAACTTTGCTTAACAAAATTTACTTGCTTGAAAAACTGTTCAGTTTTAAAATAGATACTAGTAAAGATCTAGAATCAAATTTGAGTTATTTTATCATAATTGTAAAAAGTTTGTCTCATAATCGAAAAACTTTTGCTGATGAGGATCTTGTTGTAATCTTGATAAAATCTCTCTCTGATTCTTACAAAGATGTCAAAAATACTATTAAGTATGCTAGAGATACATTGACTCAAGCCATAGTAATATATGCTTTTAGGTCTAGAGACCTTGAAGTTAAGAAAGAGTTTAGAGGAGGAATAAAGGAAGAAGGTCACTTCATGAGAGGTAGACTAGATAAGAGGAATGGAAATAACCAGAATAGGAAAGGGAAAGGTAAGTCTAAGGGTAGGTCCAAATCTAGGGATAAAAGTAATAAGAAATGTTACCACTGTGGCAAATTAGGTCATTTTAAAAAAGATTGCTATGATTTCAAAAGAAAACAGAAGTAGCAACCCATAGAACACCAAAATAATGCTGCCCTTGAAAATGAAATGGATAGCCTATATGTTATGACAGTGTCTGAAGGTAACCAGAACCAAGAATGGATTCTTGATTCTAGTTGTACCATCCATATGAGTCCTATTAGAGCCTGGTTCAAAGACTACAAATAAATTGAACCAAAAAAGGTGTATATGGAGGATAATAACACCCAGGTGGCTATGGAAATTGGAAACATAGACATAAGAATGCATGATGGCATGGTAAGAACTATACATAATGTCAGGCATGTCCCAAATCTGAAAAGAATCCTTGTAGCTTTAGGAGTTGTAGAAGATGAAGGGTATTGGTTTAAGGCTGATGGTAGTATGTTAAAGGTGGTCAAGGGATCTATAGTTATAATGAAATGGCCAAAGAAAAATGGCATGTATTACCTTCAGGGTGAAGCCCAAGAAGGTAATATTCCTGGTTCTTATTCAATTAAAGAAGATTGGACAGAATTATGGCACAAAAGACTACGGCATATGAGTAATAAAGGGTTAGAATTCTTAAGCAATCAACAATTGCTTGGTAAGGATCACATAACTCTTTTGTCATTTTTTGAAACATGTGTCTTAGGTAAATCACATAGGCTAAGTTTTGAAAAAGGTGTCCATAATTCTACTACTACCTTAGCTTACATCCATGTTGATCTGTGGGGGCCAGAAAAGCACCTCACGCATGGAGGGAATAGATATTTCTTATCTCTTGTAGATGGCCATAGCAGGAAAGCATGGATCTTCTTTTTGAAAACATAGGATGAAGCTTTCAGAAATTTTAGGAGCTGGGTAGCTTTAGTTGAAAATCAGAAAGAGTCCAAAGTTAAAGTCCTAAGAACAGACAATGGTCTAGAATTCTGCAACCTAGAGTTTGACTCTTACTGTAGAGAAAAGGGAATACAGAGACATAAGACTGTAAGACATACTCCTCAGCAAAATGGAGTTGTTGAGAGGTTGAATAGAACAATAATGAATAAAGTGAGATGTATGCTAATAAGTTCTGGCCTCTCCAAAGGTTTTTGGGTTGAGGCTGCTTGCACTGCTGTTTATCTAATTAACAGATCTCCCTCTAGTGCTATAGACTTTAAAACCCTTGAAGAAGTATGGTCTGGAAAGCCTCCAAACCTTGCTCACTTAAGGGTTTTTGGATGTGCTGCTTTTGCACATCACGTTGAAGGGAAGTTAAATGCTAGAGCATCTAAGTGTGTTGGGCTGGGGTATCCAACTGGTGTAAAGGGTTATAGGTTGTGGGTTTATGGTGAGAAATGAATGAAGATTATTAACAGTAGGGATGTGGTTTTCAATGAACTTGAAATGCCAAGTTTGAAAGACAAAGGCAAATCTGAAGTTAGATTAGATGAGAGTCAACCTGGGAAGTTGATTACTGAAATAAGCCATGAGAAAAATAATCAAGCTCCTTTAGAACAAAACCATAGTAACCCTCAAGAAACCACAGAAATTACAGAACCCCACCAAAGTCAGATTGATCAACCCCAGATAGATGCTATAGAGCAAACTGATAGTCATAACTACCAACTTGTTAGGGACAAAGAAAGAAGGCAGGTCAAACCAAATCCCAAATATCAGTCCTTGAATTTGACTGAGTATGCCTTAGTTTCAGTGAAGCCATTGAGTGTACTGAACCTTTGACTTATGATGAAGTTGTAAGTTGTCCTAAGTCTAAGGAATGGCTTGAAGCCATTAGAAAAGAAATGCACTCTCTGCTTAAAAATGAAACTTGGAAACTTGTTGTCTGTCCCCAAAACCAAAGGTTAATCCAAAGTAAGTGGCTGTACAAGTTAAAGGATGGTACTAATTCAGATGACCCTCCTAGGTACAAAGCTAGGCTTGTGGCTAAAGGCTTCTCCCAGAGAGAAGGAATTGACTATAAAGAAGACCACCAGACTTGTCCTTGCTTTAGTAGTACAATTCAATTGGGAGCTGGAACAGTTAGATGTTAAAACTGCTTTCCTTCATGGTGAATTAGATGAAGTTATTTATATGACCCAACCTTTAGGATTTGAATCAAAATGTAAGCCTGATCATGTGTATCTTCTAAAGAAATCTCTTTATGGCCTAAAACAATCTCCTAGGCAATGGTACAAAATGTTTAATTCATTTGTAATAAAATTTGGTTTTAAAAGAAGTGATTATGATGCTTGTCTCTATTTCAATAACAGCAAAACTAATTATGTTGTGTATCTTCTATTATATGTTGATGACATGCTCCTTACTAGCAATAGTAAAAATGAAATAGAGAAGTTAAAATCAATTTTAAAATCTAAATTTGAAATGAAAGACAGTGGAAATGCAAAGAAAATTCTAGGCATGGTCATAAAAAGGGATAGAAATAATGACAGATTAACCATCACTCAAGAAAATTATCTGGAAAAAGTTGTAACAAGATTTGGCATGAAAGATGCAAAACATGTGAATGTGCCCCTTGGAGGTCACATGATTCTCTCATCTTTAAATTCTCCTAAAATCGAAGAAGAGAGAAAGGTGATGGAACATATCCCCTATGCTAATGATATACGATCTGTTATGTACTCCATGATAACAATAAGACCTGATCTTGCTTTTGTTGTAAGTCTTTTGAGTACGTTTATGGCTAATCCTGGTAAGTCCTACTGGTTTGGTTTAAAGTGGCTTCTAAGATACATTTGTGATACTTTAAACACTGGCCTGATATATGAAAAAACAAATGATATGTTATCTCTGATTGGATATGTGGATTCTGACTTTGCTGGTGACAAGACCAGAGAAAATCCACTACTGCTTCTTCTTTACTTTTGGTAAGAACTATATATCTTAAAAATCTCAGCTTCAGTCTTTGGTAGCATTATCAAGTACTGAAGCTAAGTATGTGGCAATAACTGGAGCTGTAAAAGAAAGTTTATGGCTTAAAGGACTGTTATCTAAACTGAATATCATAAATAATGTTGTAAACATTTATACTGATAGTCAAACTGCCTTAATGCTCTGTAAAAATCCAGTTTACCATGAAAGATCAAAGCACATAGAAGTAAAAATATCATTTTGTGAGAGAACAACTTTTAACTGATGAGATTAATCTGTTAAAGATTGGAACTGCTGATAACCCACCTGACATGGGTACTAAGATACTACCAGTTAGTAAATTTAATACATGCTTATCCAAATTGTTAATTGACACCGGTTAAAATGTGTGTTTTGCAGGTGATTAAAGCTGTTGACCACAAGGCGATGATGAAAAACAAACGAAACCACTGTTTCATCAAAAACAAATTAAAGAGTGAGCAATCTACAACGAAAGGTATGGCGTGGGTTAGTAAACCAAGGTAAAGAATGTAATAAGTGTGGTTCTCAAATCATAAAATTGTCTTGAGCTGAAATACGATTTAAGGAGTTAAAAGCACTTTGCCACGTGGACCTCTATGATTGGCTATGATGGTGGTGGACGTATTGTGCTTCCTCTTCCAGATTACGGACCATTAGATTTCGTCCAATGGCTGAGACAAATCAATCTTTTCATTACCCTTACCTAAAGTGGTTCAAACAGAATACGGTTTTGGTTTTCAGTCAGATGAGTGGTTTTCTCCTTTATCAGCTAAGTCTCTCAGTCTTCATCTGGCTCTCTTGTTTTTTTCTTTTCCAGAATGCTTTATTTCACTTTCTGCCTCTCTTTCTTCCTTCTTTCTTTTGGTGATTTTGGGTTAAAGGAGTGTTAGGCTTTATAGCCTGAGGCTTGTGTGAACAATAAATAAGCTGTGAGAAGTCTAGTGTTCACCCACGATGATGAACAGTAACTCTGACCATTAATCTGATCTGGGTAGTGTTTTGGCCTTAGATTGAGAGGTATTGTGTATTGTTCTTGTGATCCGGTGAAATTCGTGCCTACCCTTTGAAGGCAGTTGCAGTGATCCTTTGGTGGTTTGTATACCTGAGCCGTGTCCTTAGACATACATGATCTATTCTGTTGATTAAAGTTTGTAAGTGATATATTCTTGATTCTTTAATTGTAGAACATGTAACAGATATGAATCCGTTTTAACAATTGCCTTAACTTAAATCACCGCAAACAAAAGAATACATTACATCCAAGAACTAGACCACAAATAGCAAAACAAACTAGCTCATGAGCCACTTTATTCCCTTCACGGGATATAGAACAACAAGAATAAGAGCGCACCTCACTAAACAAAGAAACAATGTCTGACACTACGAATGCATTAGTAGCTAAGTGAAAATTTGAAGATAAGATCTGAACAAGGCACAAAAAATCATAGTCTATATGGTAGTGGACTTTGTAATTCATTGTTTAATAGAATTGTATTCAAAAGTCTAAAACTAAGATAATCTCTAATGAGAAAGTGAATTACACTAAAAAGTGTGTCACATATTTCCAAAATGTTTATATGGCAAAAAAAAAAAAGTGGAGCACGTCTAGCACATCCTAGACCTTCGATCACCCAGCACATCGGAGGGTGTGCTAGATATTCTCTATTTAGTTTTTTATAATTTATCTCCATACCGTCTATTTGTTTCTTGCACATGTGGGCCACAATTTCCCAATTCACAATCCTATTTGAACTCTTCTCTCCATTTTCCATTTGTTTGCCACATGTACATGAAGATGCTACAATGTTTCAATAGATTGTTAAAAATAAATTGTCACATAAGCAAACTAGACAATGTTTTAAAAAATTATTCTATAATGCAATTTGACAGTAACTTCGTCGAGCTTATGTTGAAGAGGAAAAAATAAATATTATCTAGAGCTTCATCTAGATTTGAAAACTCTATTAAATATGTTGACTCGACAAATTTATATTTTATATACAGAGTTAGATATGATTTAGTTTTTATTTTAAGAAATTAAAAAACATTATAAATTATAAATTAGACATCAATGCCACATAGACAAAAAAAATCTTTCAATTTGCATGCCACCTAGATACAGGGGCGGATCCAGGAATTTTTTTGGAGATCTGATTGTTACTAAATTTTTTTTTTTTACATTAAATCATTTTTTTATACAATAAAAAATGATTTTTGTTCGGAGCCCCCCCCCCCCCCCCCCCCCCCAAACCCGCCCTTGCCTAGATAGAAATCTATATAATGCATTGGAGATCTTTTAATCTTAATATTATGACACGTGGATCAAATCGATTGAAGGGATGCCATGGAGAAATATTATCTCTCTATACATGGTATTGAAAAATCCTAATAGTAACCTTTCAAGCAACAAGTTATTTGGTAGATAAACAAGAATTGGCACTGCAATTAGAAATTAGATGACGCTAAATCCACGAGGATTCGTGGGAAACAAATTAATTACATAATACAAGAATCTAACGTGGTGGAATACAAATTAATTATACAACACAAGAATTTAACATGGTTCGACAATTATGCATATATTCACATATAAAACGCCAAAATTTCACTATCTCAATAAAAGAAAGATGAATAAAAAGAATCTCTGTATTTTTCTTGCCTACTCAGAAGCTTTCAATCTTAAATCAACCAAATCTATTGTACAAAATCTTCTTTTTGAAAAATTGAATATAATTGTGTGTGCATCTATCCTTTGCATTGCGTGTGCACTGTTCTTTTGCATTTTGAGGGCCATATGTAGTCAAAAAATTCTCCTTCACTAATTCATGCAATAAATTTCTTGGCCCACACTTTTGACAATTTTGAAGAAACAATTTAGACTGGATTATTCAACACAATCACTAATGACTATTTAGTCACTAGGCCTCCACATGTGAGTCTTAGTGCATACGGAATTATTTTTGAATTACTTATAAGTTGTAAATTTTATAGAACGTGTAGTTAATAAGTAGATAATAAATTGTGGTTCTTACGAAATGTGTGAATAAAAAATATATTTGACCAACTTAAATTATAATTTAGACATTGACAAACAAACTATTTAGTAGAAGTATGTAATTGATATACAATATTAGATTATACTTAATATTATAAGATTTAATTTTTTTGATTTTGCATTCTTAATTTTGCCTAATACTGTCTAATTCATTTAAGATTGTATCTCTTTGTACTTGAAGTGGTCTCAAGTGAATTCTCCATGACTTCCTTAGTCAATACATATTGAGTCCTTTGTGGTCACACGTTTTTGCTGAGTCCTTTGTGAATCGTGTTGTGAATATAACACGCTTTTGCTGAGTCCTTTGTGGTCACACGTTTCTTGCAATTTGTTTGGCACTAAAACTGGTAAATCTAAAGGCTAATCCATTGATAAAAAGGGGGAAAAATTAATTAAAAACTGGATTAATAGATTTTTCGACAAACATTTCCATTGGTAATTATAAAAAATAAAAAGGTACCCATGGAAACAATCCGTCAGAAAAACAATCTTTGACGTCGCATTTTTTAGTGGATGATCGTACTTTGTTTAAGATTCAGCATTTCATAGTCTCTGTACAATTTGCAAAACATATAATTAGTAGAAAAAATTATAGTTAAGAAAAGACAAGAGAGTGTCGACCCCACTGACCATCAAAAAAAATTTGTCCTATCAAGCTAAAGTCATGGGTCGTGTCTACGCCTCTAAGTAGACACCTAAGATACGACCTACTTGATAGGTCTGGATAAGATTATAGTCGTCGTATGTCAAATATTTAATTTTAATGCGTAATATTGAAATTTCATGTCTATGTCATAACATATAGAAACATGTCAATACTAGTAATTAACAAAATTAAAAAGTAACAAGACTTACTTTGCTTAGCAGAAATGGTCCGATGTAGGTAATCAGCGAAAAACTGATAGAATGGTCGAAAATCCTACAGGGGTGACCTGAGAACATGTATACTCTTACTTGATCATATATATGCTCTCACATCTCCCCTATTGGATCTTTCACCATTTTTTCTCGAGATTAGAAACTTGAATTATGAATTTTGCTCGTTGCATACCTCAATCAATATCAGACTAATTTGATTGATTATTGAAGTCTTCCAGGATGGCCATTTTATAGTAGTACCTTTTGAATTGCTTGTTTGTACTTTGAAATACATAGTACACTTGTGTACTCCCTTGTGGGAAAATCCAAATCCATTATTTTGTACTACAATTGTATAAGAAATATTTGTACAAAATTCTCAAAAACATTGTACACAAGTACAACTAGGGGTGGGCATCCAAACCGCTCAAACCGATCGAACTGAACCGAATCGGGTCTGTTTGGTTCGGTTTTTCACACCCGGGTGGTTTGGTTTGGTTTGGTTTGGTTTACTAATTTAAAAATTATATTCGGTTTGGTTTGGTTTGGTTTAGATTTGAGCAAAAAAATCAAACCAAACCGCCAAATAAACCGAACCGAGAAATGGGAGTTATTTTTATAAATAACATGTCAAAAAACAGGTTGTAAATAATAGGTTATTTTATAAATGAGAGTTATATTTAAATTTTTTGTAAATTTTTGTTAATAACAGGTTGCATGTTGTAAAGAAAATTTGAAATGGGAATTATAAAATTAATTTTTTTTTGTGTATATAAGCCCAAAACATTAAAGCTCAAACCGCCCAAACCGAACCAAACCGAACCAAGATTGGTCGGTTTGGTTTGGATCGGTTTCATCCAACGCGGCGGTTTGGTTCGGTTTCAGATAATGGCCAAACCGAATTGGCCGGTTCGATTTCGGTTTGGACTAAAAACCGAACCAAACCAACCCATGCCCACCTCTAAGTACAACCACACAATGGATTACTTTTGCTTTCATATTACTCTTTTTTCTTAATCAAATTGTGGACATGAATTTGCCAATTAACATGGTGCGTTAAGCTTAAAAGTAAGTACTTTAAATTTACCCCCCAAAAAAATTATGTTTACTTTTAAGTAAATTTTTAATTTTAAATAAATATTTTCTTTTTATACTTATAAGTAAAATAGATTATTTAATTTGATACTTATGTTTAATGTAGATCGACTAAAGATATTATTAATTTAATACTTATTTACTTAAGTTACTTAAATAAATGGATAATGCTAACAATGATTGGTTTATATTTATAGAGGAGAAGTAAAATATGATTATTGTTTCTAATTTTTTCCTAATAATATCCAATTATTACGTCTAAACGTGCAAGGTTGAAATTGGCGATACCTTTATTTCTTATAAAAATTAAGAAATACCCTTTTTTTTTTTTTTTAATTCTTTAATATTTACCTACATCTAATTATACCTTTTTGAAAAAAGAGACCATTCCACCTAGGCACCTACTAATATATTTGACAAATAAATATGACAAATAATCATGGTCTTTTATTTAAGCTAATATAATAGTATAAATGTATTAAATTTTTATTGGAATGTGTTTGGATATGGGTATAAGAATTTAAAAAGGTTTTAATAGATTTAGACAGTTAAATTAACATTAATCAATGAACGTGATTATTTGTCAAATTTAAATTTATTTATCAAATTCATTAGTATGAAGAACGATCCTCTTTAAAAAATATTTCTTTTACATTGCATATATATATATATATATATATATATATATATATATAACAAAAGCCTAATCCTAATCCTAATTACTAAACAACCCTAATCCTCAAAGCACCTACCCACCCGCCACCACCTACACACCGAAATTTCAATTGAAAATGACAATGATAGTAATGGTGATGGTGATGGTGATGGTGATGGTGATGGATTTTTCGGTGGGCAGGTAATGGTGGATTTTTGTAGTGCCCGAGTGATGGCCAATTAACATATGATAATACAATATGTTATTCTTGTAAATGTATATCTTTTTAATAAAAATTAACATACAGTAACACAATATGTTATCCATGTAAAACATTAAATTTTTTAATAAAATGTAGCATAAAGGATTATAATATGTTACCCGTGTAAAATGTTGATTGTTTAATAAAAAGTAACATATGATAGCACAACATGTTACCGTGCAAAACATTTACTTTTTCAACAAAAAGTGACATATAGTAACACAATATGTTATTTATTTAAAACGTTGATTTTCTAATATAAAATAACACATGGTAACACAACATGTTACTCTTATAAGACATTGATTTTTTAATAAAAAAATATATATAACATAATATATGGTGACACAATATTTTACATATAAAATATTAATTTTTTAATAAAAAATAACATAAAATACCAAAATATGGTACATGTGTAAAACTTTGATTTTTAACGACATAATATGGTAAATTGACAAACAAGCACGTTTTAATAACATAATATGGTACATGGTACATGTACGTGTGTAAAACTTTTATTTGTAAAATTTATGTCATGCTTGGGAGTGTTTTTTTACTGGTTTTAATCCGTTTTGAGTGATATCATTTATGAGAAGTTGGTAAAGTTAGTATTTGTTAGTTTTTTTAGGGCACTTATTTTAAGTGGTTTAAAAACAACTTAAAACTAGTGTAGTGTAATTTGGGGTGGATTTCTCGATTTCTTAAATTGGTAGTTTTTTGTCGTTTTTCAAAATTTCTTCCAATTTTATTATATCTAAAACAATTACTTTTAAATCTACCATAGTCCTAAAATACATACTTCATTCTATGTCTACTCTCTTAACGCACAGTTTGCCATTTTGAATTCATTGTGTTCTCCTATTCCGCATCAAACAAATTCACAAGACAAGGCTTCTTGAGCACAAAATCCTGCTTTCTTCTACTTAAATAATTTTTTTAATGTACAATTGAATTATTCACAAGACATACTTCCCACCTTTTTTAATATATGGACATATGTGTAGTTTCATTATTTTAATAACTTTTAGAACTGCTAGATAATAAATTCCCAAGCATAGGTTCAACTGTTTTAAAAAGTGCTACTAAAAATCAACCAAAACTGAACTCTTCGTAAACACCCAAAATTTGATACTTTAAAAAATTCCACATAACCAGTACTCAAAACTCTCATACCTAATGACGTAGCATAATACTAATTTCAAGAACATCTTATCTTCAACTCACTTGAATCTAAAAACTTTTAGCTGAAGGTGCGCATGCTAAACAAATATATATGACCATCATTTGGAAATAAAAAAATGTAACGCGAAGAACATATATGTAGCACATGTAACACAATCATTGACTAAGTGCAATTTCAAATGTGAAAAATAAAAATAAAAATCGAACTTAAAAACTTGATTCCTATGAAATAACAATTTAGCTATATGTATTTGTGCACTTTTAACAGTGACTAAATCAATCATCTTCAATTAAAGATATGTGTAATGATATATTTGATATGTTAAACTCAAAATTATTAAATATGATGGCACATAAATGTTGTTTATGGTCAATATGTTTTGACGGTCAACCTCCAATTATTTAATTATTTTCCGGTTTCTCAATTATTATTATTTAATATCAACTTGAATATAAATTCTCGAATATGGTCGGCCAACTATTCCTTCACTTTTTCGGTCGACGAAATATTCCTTCACTTTTTTGAAAATTAAATTGCAACATTTGTCGTGACTAATAATGTCACACACTGCAAACTAATAAGATTTGACTTTTTTGACTCAAATGTACAATATCTAGCAGGCAATAATATAGAATAAATTTGACTTTTTTACTTTGACTCATTAAGGAATATATTTATGGGAAGAAATTATTCTGATTCTTATTAATTAATATAGCTGGGATTATTTAAATACTTGTTCCTATCCCTTCTTGGCATTTAACTATTTTTCAAAGAGATTCAAATGCATTAGATCTCAATAGTTTGGATGTTGAGACATTTTCAAGAAGATATTTCAGAGTTTTGCAATTCTTAATTAATTACTCTCAATTTATGGGATCATCATTAATTGAAATTCACCATTTCTAGATAAAATAATCAATATTTTAAAAGGCGTAAAACGTGGTTAGACGTGAAAGTCGAGTTTCAAAATTTTCAAACTTAGACAAGGCGTTAGAAAAGGATTATGTTTGTTATGTAATTGGTAGTGATGAATGAGATGAGTTCAGTGGTAAATGTTCGATTTCATGAGAATTTGGGGAGAGAGAGAGTTAAAATCGAAATATGGTAGTTTTGGAAGGTATTTATTGAGTCTCAATAAATATCTTTCTTTTGTGAAAACCATTCATCCATACTCGATGTTCATTGAGTCTCAATAAATATCTTTCTTTCGTGAAAACCATTCATCTATACTCGGAAAAATGGTTATAGATAAACCAATAGGATTGGAAAGTATGGACTTGTAACTCAACAAGATAAACCCGGTGTGTACAAGGGTCTAATTAAGCATTTATAGCATTTATGTACAGGACTATATCCTAAAAATACACATCATTACAATATATATATATATTTGAAATTTTATGCATACCCTGAGTTTTCAAATATTGAAAGCATTGAGAACCAAAAATACACAATCCATTATAATCAGGATTTGTACCGTATAGTTTAAAATATGGCATTTCCTTACCAATTGAAGAGTGTTGAAATCTGTTTTCTAAATAAACTATAGTGAAAATGCCATCTACCCAATACTTTAAAGGAATATTAACATGGAAAAGTAAGGTCAAAGTTGTTTCAACAATACGTCGATACTTGTGTTCAACAATACGTCGATACTCTGGTGTATAAGGACGAGAGTTGTTGAACTATGCCATACTAAGCAAGGTGGTTTGTGAAGTCCTTTGATGTGAATTCAACCTCCGTCACTCTAAAAGATTTTTATCCTTCGGTCAAAATAATTCTTAACAAAAGTTTGAAAATTAACGAACCACTTATAAAAATCATATTTATTTTTCAATGGATACAACCATGTATGTATAACGGGTAAAATCATCAATAAATATTATATAATATTAAATTTTTTGAGAAGAGAGTATACGTACAGACCCCATAAATCACTATAAATCTTTTCTAAAAGAAATTTTAAAGTTGAAGTAGATTTATTAAACAAAAGTTTACACTACTTTTCAAATTGGCAACTAGTACAAAGAGTATTCTTAATTAACCAATTTGAAACATTGATAACTTTTTCTTATTTCTAAAGCTTTAGAAAAATTTAAATTTGAGTACCCTAAACGCGCATGCCACATATCTAAACATGCACATCTGGTTGAAGTGAGAGAGTCAAGTTCTCCTTCCTCAAGCGCATACAGATTTCCTTGCTTACATACTTTGGCCAGAATATGTTGATTTTGTTCATTGACAACAAAACCATTAGCATTAAACTCAAAGGTAGAAAAATTATCCTTTAGTATGAGCATGCGATAAAAACGTAGGTTAGTAATCTCCATCCATTGGGGGCCAACTAATTGGGACATACTCCCAAGGAGAGTAGGAAGTCGGTGAAAAAGGGATTAAGGGCAATCTAAGACCGCCGATAAGAGCTTCCCTAAAAACGGTCATCTCACCAGCCAAGCACCTATAGGATACGGTACAGGCATTCTCAATAAGAAAGAGGTCTCAATCTTGTATCTCCTAACGTCGACCTTAATAAGATACTTTCTTAATTGGTTCTTGAGTCCATTCTTCACTGACCTCTCCTACAGGGACACCTTAGGGGATATCAACAAAGTCACCTTCCTGAGCACCTCGGTCCTAACCTCCTCGCTCGAATCTCAGTCCGAGGAACCATCACCCCTGACCTTGCTATCCTCGTCATGTTCTAGTTCCCGATCTTCCAACTTGAATACTCGTCGGGCCATCATTGTAAAGAAAAAATGTTTTAAGTTAAAAGGATGACCTTTATTTAGGAAATCAAAGTTGGGTTCTTTCTAAACCGAATTGTTTTGGCACGACACAATCTATTTTCGAGCTCTCTAAAATCAAATCTCAAAGAATGTAAAGTAACAAATAAATTAAAGGGTTAATTACACTAATGGTCCCCATTCTTTCAGGTTTGTAACGATTTCATCCCCATTCTTTTTTTAGCAGATATCATCCTCATTCTTCCATTTATTCTTATAGAGGGTCCCCAAATCACTATTTTTCACTATTCTGACAATTCTATGACAATTTTACCCCTTGACTTAAATAAATTAAAATAATAAAAAAAAATACAATGAAAACATTGCAATTGGGCCCTTAACCTTTACAAAACTACAAATAAATCCTAAATAATTTTATTTTATTTAAATTAGTGTTCTTCTCCAACATCCAAATAAAGATTTTAACAACCAGAAGCATCATCACAAACAAGAGAAAAAAGTACAAAATAAGATTTTTCAATACAAAGTGGACCAAAAAACCCATTTCATTTTAGTAAATAAGCTCAAAGTTCCCTTTCTGTAGATCCTATTTATGTTAATATTTACAACCCACAAAATTTGTTAGTTGTCTGAACCCATTTTAGTCTCGATTGAGGATCTGAGTTGAAGAATTGAAAGCATCATGCTGGATCGATTCCTAGGCCCCCGTCGCGCACGTCAAATTCAGAGGCTTCTGCGTAATGGGAAGCTGACGCTGTTTTGCCTTTTGCTTACAGTAATCGTTTTGCGAGGAAATCTGGGAGCCGGGAAATTTAGCACACCGAAAAAAGACCTGGATGAGATCCGAGAAACATTTTTGTATATACGTAAGCGGACTGAGCCACACCGTGTGTTGGAAGAGTCAACGGCTGCTCAAGGACAACAAAAATCTAGTTCATCGACTGATGGTACGGAAAATGGTAGTAATAATTATGCAGAATTTGATTTAAGGAAGATATTGAAGGACGAGGATGATGGGACCGAAGAATTTAAGCGGGATCCATCCCTGCCTTATAGCCTTGGACCAAAAATATCAGATTGGGATCAGCAAAGAATTTAAATTAGCCTTGGACCAAAAATATCAGTTCTCCAACATCCAAATAAAGAATTTAACAACCAGAAGCATAATCACAAACAAGAGAAAAAAGTACAAAATAAGATTTTTCAATACAAATTGGACCAATTTCTTACCTGTGATTTTTTTTTTTTTTTGAAAAGAACACCTATCTGTATAAAATAAAATAGTTTAGGATTTATTTGTACTTTTGAAAAGATTAAGGGCCTAATTGCAATATTTTCATTGTATTTTTTTTCTATTATTTTAATTTATTTAAGTCAATGGGTAAAATTGTCATAGAATTGTCAGAATAGTGAAAAATAGTGATTTAAGGACCTTCTGTGAGAATAAATGGAAGAATGTGGATGATATCTGCTAAAAAAAGAATGGGAATGAAATCGTTACAAACCTGAAAGAATGGGGACCATTAGTGTAATTAACCCTAAATTAAATCATTTTTATAAGGATAAAGGGCGGGAAAACCTTTCAGTCTCAGCCGTTGATCCTTGCCACATGTCATCCATCCATGAGCCATGGCATGCCATAATTGCACTACCCCCAGTGACTATGCACGACCTTTCAAAAATTAGATGCCCTTAAGCACGTGTCGAATGACCTCAATAGTTTGCGTCCCGAGGTCCTGTCAGGCATCAAACGCATCGGGGGCCAATGATCAGGGGTTATAACCCCGACCTGACCTACCTTAGGGCCAGAGGACTCTCAAGGGACCCCTCATTGGAGACCTGGATGCTCAACTTGCCTCGCGAGTGCGTTCAAGTTGGGTACAACCAACCACTATCCGAGGCCATCTGATGCTGATCCAAGGACCAATTATCCCTACTCTCAAGTCATCTTCTCGAACCAAGGAGTAACTAGGGATTGATTGTCCCCAAATAAATATCTAGTTCTATTCAACTTATACTCCTACTCATCTTAATCCTTATCCACTAAAAGGCCTAGCCCCTCTGAAATTAGAATACTGGTCTAGAGATAGAATCCTGCTAAAATACGACCTCATGCCAATGGGTCGTTCTATGTCCCAAGGCAGTCTCAATCCCTTTGGAAACAACACTATAAACTATTATATTTATATTTGTCTTTGCCTCATTATTTAGGTTATGTTATCTATCTTACACTATATTAAGTTTATAGCCTCTCACTTATATTTGTCTCTCTACATTTACTAATTTAAGCATCAGAGGACAACAAGGTCACACTCCAAAGCCTTTGTTTTCAAGTATTGAGAGCACTGTCTGTGATCAGCCTCAACTCGAACATCATATCAACCATAGATCACCCTATATCAACTTTCATGATAAGTTTTCAGTGACCAATAAAAACTCTGGCAGTCATGATATATATTAAATATTACTTTTGTTAATATTTCCATGACAACTATTTTTTAACTCCCAAGATGAGTATTTTAGGACAAATAAAACTTTGGTCTTTATGAAAAATATTAAAAATCACACGTCAAGGTTTTTAAAAAGAAAAGCCGTCGATCAAATTCACACCACCTCTTTAAATTAACTCTAGTTGTTTATGGGTAAATGGAAAATAAACTAGTTTAATACAAGTGTCTTCAAACTAAACATCATCTTTTGAGTGTGGAGTGAAAGTCATGTGAGCAACTTCGATTTGTTGTGACCAATAATGTCACACACTAACAAAATAGGTGATTGAATTTAAACCAAATGTACAAGATAGTGAATATTTAAACAAAGATTGACTTAATTAACAAGCAATATAATTATACTTACAAAAGTAAATTATCATTCAAGATTCTTAGCAAATATAGTTAAGGATAATTAAATATTGGGTCCTACTCTTTCTCGGATTTTATTGTTTTGGCACCTACTTTTCCTTAGCATCAAAATTCGATCAAAAAAAAAAAATTCAAAAGTCAAAAGGTTGCAAATAAAATTCAAAGGTGGACCTCTCCTCCATTTGTACATTTTTGGAAATATCGTAAGCCAAGATGGAAAAACTGTGTCACAAGGCTTTCTCACATGGGCAGCTACATTTAGTAAAAAAAATTGTCAAAGACAGAGTCAATTTTCTTGAATTACACGTATAAAGTCGATATTCTTGTAGTGCACCAAGAAATATGAAAATAATATATAACATAAAATTTGTGATTAGAATGAACTTTAGTACAATTAAAAAAAGATACTATTGAAATATGATGATATATTTAGTTGGTTCATGCACTTGGGACTCTCAACGAGTTCAATTTTTCTTTCTTTTTATTGGAATATGAAAATAATATGTAACATAGTCACGTCTCATGCTATATCCTCGCTTATGTTTGAAAAGTTTGAAACTTAGCATCTATGTCTAACTACGTTTTACGCTTTTTAAAATATTGCACTCAACGAAATATGAACAAAATCGAATAATAAATTTTCAAAATAATGATTGGTCATTTAAAAAAATAAACTTTCATACGCCTCAAAGAGTATAGTAATAGTTGGAAGTATCGAGTGGACCACATTGACATATTATTTTGGTGAAAATATTGGTGATTTATGGTTTAATCACGTAATATAAAATTTTGAAATTTACATGAGAGCAATAAAAATAAATTATTATAAATTCTTTTTATTTTATCTATCAAAATTTAAAGAATTTTAAAATTAATCACCTAATTTAATATGAATTAACCATTTAGTTTGCTATGTAATTTAATATTCTTTATTTTAGCTCATTAGTATTTGGCTAAACTTAAAAAAATTTCATAAAATTTAGGGTAAATAGCAATGGGGTCCCAAATCTTTTAACCTTGTGACAATGGAGTTCTAAACCTTTAATTTCTAGCACCCAAATCTCTAATCTATGAAATGTTAGCGCTCGAGATCATTTTTTGATAGAAACCACCAGTTTGACCATTAAATAGTCGAAAATTTGTAAAATGGACCATTTTATCATTAAATTGAATGATAAAAAAGAATAGAAAAAAAAGGAAAAATAAAAAATTACAACTAAACCCCAACTAAAAAAAATTGCAATTAAGCCCCCACCCAACCTCATCTGCTTCTTCAAATCGCCGCCCGTCACCACCCACCGGAAAACTATTTTCACCATTTTCAGCAGGACCTTGAAGTCAGTAATCACTGTGATTACTTACTTCAAGGGAATGTGCAGTGATTACTTACTGTAGAAAATGAAAGAGAAAGCAAGGAAGTGGAAAAATTCCACTCGACTTTTTTGGAAAGAGAAAGCGTGTGCAGTCCACAATTTGATTTTAACGGATAAATTTGAAGGAAAGTGTGAAAAGAGACCTCCCATGCCTATTTTTTCAAATGTTAGAGACGTTTGGTGCTATTATTTTAGGTTAGGGGCATATCTTTAATGATTTTAAAACGTTGGACACTTTTTGATGCAATTATCCCTATAATTTAAACAATTAAGAAACATGTAATAAAAGGCACATGTCATTCCTGTAGCTCCACGCGAAAAGAGAAATAAATCCATTACGTCCCAGTGGCAAAACCGTAATTAAATACAAATCCAAGACTACAGTTCCAAGTCCTTCACGATATGCATGGGCGCCTCTTTTTCACCCTAACTTTTTCAACGTTCATACCGGCACCCTGCGATACTGAAACGTGGCAACATCTCCTGCGTTTATTATAGCTATAAATAATCCACCCTCGTAGCTTTCCCAAATCGGCCAAACCCTTCTCAAGTTTTCACACGCGCACAAAACCTCACTCTAGAGTCTAGCCCTTATTTCTCTCAGATCTGTTGCTATGGATACACGGATATATACAGTATAGATACAGCATTCTGTATCTATAAATTCGTATATGTTATTGTTGCAGTGGTCTCTAATTCGCTTGGTGCAGGTCGGGAACCTTGTTCGCCTTTACCGCGTCGATTTCACGTCGATGAGCATGATCCGAACTATATGTATACAAATGCGTACGACATACGTATAATTGATGTCGTTCTTTTGGCGAAAATCAGGTTCCTGCCTTGCATCAACTGAATCGGATACCGCGGTGAACGTTATATGTCAAATGCTGTGTTCTTATCGGATTTCATTGGATCCGGTAATTGATTTGGCTCTGTTGTAGGTTCGGATTTGATTTTTTTTTTTGTCAAATGTGATGGAGTATTGCTGGATCTTGGTAAAATAGTTAATGAGCATTTATTTTGAGTGACATCTCTCTCCCCCCTTTTTTTTTCACGAGACAGATTTGATTTGGCATTTTGGGATTTCCTGCCAATTCCAATACATTAAAGGAAAAAAAGAGGAAGCTTTCTTAGTTACAGTTTGCCAATGCAATTTATATGTTTATTTATCGTGAGATTCCGATTTAGTTTTACATGGAATTAATCAAGATGAATACGGGCACTTGAAAAGAAAATGAAAGTTATTTTTGTTTTCATTTCTTTAATACTGTTTTTACCTTCTGAAAGAATCTAGGATCGATATTCGTTTTTTGGGGAAAATCTTGATAATTTGTACTCATGTTTGATTTTTGAAGAATATATTAGCGAATTTATGATTATTTGATTGCTATGCTGGGTGACATGAAAATTTATTGTTTGGAGTGGGATTTGCCTGTAGTCTTTAATTAATTGACAGATCTTGATCTACACTTGAAACTGGAAAGTGATCTAGAATTTTTCTTTAGCCGTTTGTTATAAACTCAATGTTGAGGTATATTTTGCATTTAACTTTTGTTTCATTTCTTCATAATCTTATCCTGAATTGAATTTTGCATGTATAGTGGTGTTCTTCATATGCCACAGAGTGACAGTTGGGTCGGTTTATCCATTTGTTACTCATCCTCTTATTTGGGTGCTTTTAGCCTGTTACAAGGTATCTCCTTTTTGCTTCATTGGTGTATCCACGCTCTTTGTTCCTTTATTTGCTCGGACCTCATGTGAAATTAATTTTGTCAAATTGTCAATGGTTGTGTGAGTAAGGTTTGGATGGTTCTACCTGAGCTTTATTTTTTGTGTGGCTCGTGGAAAAGACTAGTTAGCATTACAATATCGAAAAATTGCAGTGTGTTTCTGCATTAGAAATGCCCATATTCAAACGTTAATTAAATACTGTGAGAGAAGTTCTTTCGATGAGAATTCAAATCCAATGAAATCTAGTTTCAGGGCTTTCATATCTTGGTAAAGAATCTGGCTTTTGGATTGTATAAGAGACTTGTAATATATAGCATTTTCTATGAGCTAATGAAGTTAAACTACTAGTTTGTGCATTTTACATCAGCTTCTACTAATTAACTACTAAATTGAGTACATTAAATGTAGAGGATTGTTGATATTTGCAGTTTGAATACTATATTGTTAGTGGAGTTTGTGATGAACTTTTCATTTCAGCACATTGGCTCATCTCTAACAGTCAACACATACAGCCTTCTAGCTTAAATCGAAAGCTTATCTCTTTCTAGTTTGCATGCAGCAGAGTAATTGTGAAATAATATGGTGTCGTAGGGAAAAAAAACTGCATTTGTATGGTAAATCTTGACCATCTTTCTCTTGATTCCATACAAGGTTGTATTATTTGCCAATTTTCTTTTCAAATTAAATGCATTAAAGGAAAAGAAAAAGGGGGCAAAAAGAAATGTTGATGCCCAATTGAATTCTATGTTGTGTTCATAGCCGGTTTTCCAAAATCGGGGGCCAATTTTTGGTTAACCATCGTGTTTTGTAAAAAGAAAAAAATTAGCCCATGTGTGGCCCAATTTAAAGCATGTTTCTCAGACTCCAAAAAAATGGAAAGACCCAATCCATGTGCAAATTCGGTGTAATACACATCACTTTCTATTCTCCAATTCAAGTATTTAGTTTTGAGTTTCCCGTTATCACTTATCAGCAAAGTGCCCTAATGCTGAATCCTAGCTATCACCATTATCAAAAGGAAATATTTTTTCAGGTAATTTATAATTGTAATTTCATAATTTCATTTCTTTTGATTTTTTTATGTAGTTTCATAATTTCATTTCTTTTGATTTTTTTATGAAGTATTGTTAAGTTGTTCTAAATTTTGAAGTTTTAATATAAAAATTTATTGGGTGCAATTTATAGAATTTTATTGGTGAATGTTTGTCTTTTTTATTTTTAATCTCTCTCATTCTGCAGGTTGAAATTATTGATGGGTTTTAGATTACAAATGATTCTTTGGTTGAAAATTTATGATTTAAGTTGTTAAAATTCTTTATGGTAGCTAAAGTAACTAAAATGGAAGATAAAGCATCTAAAAATTTTGCTCTTTTTTTATTTTTGTTCCCTGGTTGTGTTGAATGATGGTGCAGGATATATTCTATCAGACGATATCCTGCTGTGGAAAGCAATTGTGTGCATGTTGGGGTGTGGAGGTGTCGGGGAATCTAATAAGTTCTCTGGACTGGCTCGATGCAGAGCTTAGTGGACAAATGAGAATTAAGAAATAAAAAAGATGGGGGCATGCGGGGACGGGGGAACTGACTGACTCGCGGAATTGCCTACCAATCTACCATAGAGAGAGACGGTAACTTAGAAAATTCCTTGGAGCAAACTGAATAAATTCTGTATAATTGGAGTTTGATCATCCGGCTAACTCCAGGATATCATCATTTTCTGACTCTCCCTATTTTAGTGCACTTTCAATGCCTGATTTTCATTAGCATAAAAAATTTGGGTCAGTTTTGCAACTGAAGTGTGTTCCAGTAAATACTAAATAGTAATGACCTGGTGGGCTATTTATGTTCTAGTAATTATTACGTCATTTCTTGTTGAATCCTGAGTATTTGTTTTTATTGAACCACAAAAGTCGCATATAATTGATCTAAGATTTATTGAAAGTATGTCATTTTTTGTCATTTATTCTCTCTTCGTGACTGAGTGTAGGTCCTATCAATTATTTGTTAGCACAAATAGTTGTTCTAAATGTTGTTTAATAATTCACATCATATTTTTGAGATATTCTGCAATTGCTTGGGTTTTCACTTTATGGATAACTTCTACGTCATATTATATCTTGTAAACTTCCCCAGCGCAAGTAAAGTGAACGCATCTAGCATGAAGATTGTATTTGTTTATAACTCCTCTGTACTCTGATAATAGTCGTTTCTTATCCTGTGCACTCTTTATACATTTGGGATACATTAGTTGGATCGTATCAGATCGAATAAAGATTAATTTAATCATATCCGGCTTTTAGTGTAATTAATATTCAAATTAAATTAATTCAAAGTGATTATTCCTCTTTAGTCAACTGAATTAAAATAATACTCTCTATGAAATGAGTTTAGATCGTATTATTAATTCACCATTTCATGAATGAAAGAAAGAAAATTTGTTGAATTTAAATACGTATATGTTATCACCACCGTGGTTGGTCACGAAGCCAGGGATAAAATCTCCACTATTCTCTCAAGGTGGGGGTGGGGATTTGTGTCAGATTTTTACAAGCTATTTAAAAAATAATCGGGTCAGTCCAACATTGTTTTGTGTCAGACCAAATATGTCCGATTTTATTGGGCCAGTCCGGAATCTAAGTTATCTAAACTAGTCCGTCGGCCCAGCCCATTTTTCCATTTCTAATAATGATGGATCCATTTATATATGATTCAAATGAGAATTACAAAATAAAAAACATATATGATTTTAGAGCGAATGTGACTATTTTTTAAGGGGGACCGTTTCTTCTACTAATGTATTTGACAAATAATTAGAGCCCTTAATTTAAGTTAATATAACCATCTATATCTAGAATTCTTATACCCAACATTCAAACTTATTTCAATAAAAGTTTTAATACATATAAACCGTTATATTAGCTTAAATTAAAAGTCGTGATTATTTGTCAAATACATTGATATTGATATGTGGAACAGTCTCATTTTTTAAGTATCCCAATAAGACTAAATAGTCATCAATAATTATTTATTTTTTTACAATACTTCCATTTGATGATTATTTATACAATAATTGTCTCATTAAAAATAGTGTTTGATAAAAATCCAGTTAGAGAAAAATACCAAACTAAAGGAAAAAGAGTACAATTAATTGTTAAAATTTTGGAGTACTAAAAGAATGCTAACTCAATAAAATCTTGTTAAGAAAATTCAATTGGACAAAACCTGGACGAAGGAAAAAGAGTACAATTACTCCTCCTGATGTTAATGACTAAAGATTTTTGAGTTGACATATTTCTATCTCATAAACCAATTTCTTAATTATCACTCGAGCGAATTTGTCGATGTCACCATTATTCTTAAGCTCATTTGTATAAAAGAATTTTGAAGAAGTATGTTTTGTCATCTCTCTTTTGTTATAGTTTCTCTTAAGTTGTGCAATACATGTTGCATTATCTTCATACAATATTGTTGGATTATCTTTTGTTGAAATTAATTTGCATTGCGCTTGAATATTGCAATAATTTTAGAATGATTTGAAAATGTTGTTGTCAAAGTTTGCTTCCCAGATTTCCATGATATAATTGTTTCTCAAGTGTAAACACATATCATATTTGTGATATAGTTTTATGTGGATCGGAGAGATAACTTAGATTTGCACAACCCGCTAAAGAATATCTCAAATTTTTTGAATAAAATAATCTTATGTCAATAGTACCTCTTAGGTCATGAAAATTGTATTTCCAATATCATTAAGTTGGTGCAACACTATATCTTGCAGGAATATTTATAGAAAAAACCATAGTTATAAAACTCGGGCCAATCTAGTGCCTTCATTTAACCAAACTAGGACACGACCCGGAAAAAATCGAATA
This sequence comes from Forsythia viridissima, assembly GCA_030279155.1. Lineage (NCBI taxonomy): Eukaryota > Viridiplantae > Streptophyta > Magnoliopsida > Lamiales > Oleaceae > Forsythia > Forsythia viridissima. Next base: position 4,011,118 of record CM059037.1, on the reverse strand, counting down.
AACCAAGAAAAAACCGTGCAGCCCGTTGACCTGGGTTTTAGTGGTAAACTCGGGCTTGTTTTTATTTATTTTTCTTGTTTATGTATAAACTAAAAAACATTCAGATTCAACTATTTGTCTTTCAGTGGCTACTATAAATCTAAAAGTCTTATTATCTTCTTTACAATTATTCAATTAAGAACCCTAGTAAAGATTTTTATAATTCATTAAGCAATCTGCAATCCTCAACGTCTCATAACTTGTAAGTCTTCTCTTTTTTTTTTTTTTTTTTTTTTTTGTATATTACCGAGACTCTAGCATGGTGCATGGATGCGTTCTAAACCTTGTTAAATTAATATGTTCTTGCATGTGATTTCATCTCAACTTTAGATTGTCAAAGGCATACTTACCAAATTTTTTATAATTGTTTTAAGTAGTAGAATCGTGTTTCATTCAAACTTGTTGCTTAGAAATTATTTTGATAATTTTTGCACTGACCATATAACTAAATTTGATAACTTTTTATAATTGTTTTGATAATTCTTGTTATGAAAAGTTCGTTGTCTTTATTATTTTACAAAAAAATAGTTTATTTTTGTATTATAAGTTAAAAGTAATTTAAAGTGTAAACATAGGAATTGACCCGCCGGTTCAACCGTTAACCAGGTGTTGAACCAGTGACCCATTAACCCGATGCCAAGTCTGGGTTGGATGTCTAGTCGAGCACAATTTACAAGATAGGTTAATGCTCCAATTGCACTAAAGTATGGTACTTCAAGGCCAAGAATCTTTTTCCCATCTTCAAGTGCGCGAAAGAGATCATTTTTCACATCGGGTAATTGAATATATGATGCAACTAGATGTGCTCTCCATATAAAAATATTTTAAGACTTTTTTTTGTTTACGAAGATAGATGAACAATAATCCTTCTACAAAATTTTCAATATGCAACATAAGATAGAATTTAGTTTTTCTTAAAGCATTCATCTCAAATTCATTTCTCAATTAATTTGTAGTTTATTGAGTTTTTCTAGAGTTTATATAAGATTTAGAGTATGTTTGTATGTGCTTATAAATATTTATAAGTTAGTCGAACATCATTTTTATTCACAAATTTTGTATGACCTACAACTTTTATCCATTTTTTATTCACACATTTCGTATGACCTAGTGCTTATAATCTACAAAAATCTTTACAAAATATACACTTAAATCATCAACATAAACTGACACAATTTCAAAAATATATGGACAAACATTGCCATTCTTATAATTCTCTTTCAATAAATATTCGCTAATCTTTAATCTGTATAATTATCTTTGCAATTTGATTGAGAATGAATATTTGGAGAATGAATCATTTGCTTTGACACTTTAAATCCTTTCAGGGATTTTATGTGTATGTCACTGTTAAGTGAACTATACAAATGAGCAGTTATTACATCCATAAGGCGCGTGTCGAGCCCTTATGAGACAACAAGACTAATTAAAAATCTAAATGTCTATCATGGGTCATGTATCATTATAATCGATCACATGTCTTTACGAGAAACTTTGGGCTACGAGTCGACTTTGTTTCTTGTAATTTCATTGTTCTCAATCATCTTCCTTACAAAGGCCTACTTGTGTCTTACATAGATTACAATTTCAAGAATTTGAACTACATGTCCAAACACTTACATTACTCAAAAGAATTCAACTCCACATGTATAACTTCTTCCTCATTATTTTGCATAATGTCAAGAGCCACATTAAAGGTGAAGATATTCTCTATGACCATATTAGTTCATTCACATATATGAGATAACAAATAATTTATTGAGATCTCAATATTTTTCGGACAGTTGTCGTTTTGCGGACATTATCCGCATTTGATTGAGCAATCTCTTCTATTATATTTTCTTTAATTGTTTCTTCTGAAGTTTTTGATTTGTTTTTCTTTGTAAATTTCTCTTTGGCACATATTGTCATGTACATATATCAATTTTTATTGGATTATTTTCTATTGGCGCATAGTACTTTATCTCTTACTTTGTATCAACAAATACACTATGTAATTGATTTGCAACTTTTTGCAAGTGAATGATCTTTTCAATTTCTTGCTCATATTGATTACTACAAGAATCAAAGTGAGATAATGTTGTTTCATTCTAAAAATATTTACATTGTTTTTCAGGATGTAGCTTTTCCCCTCCTAAAGTTGGAAAAGTCATTTAATCAAAATAACTATTTACAAAACGTGCAGTAAATAAGTCAGTTGTTAAATGTTCAACATACTTAACAATGAGTGAATCAAAACCAACATAAATTCTAAATCTTTGTTGGCGAGCCATTTTGGTACATTGTGAGGGTAAAATTAGGACTTATACAGCAAAATCAAAAACTTGTAGGTGAGAAATATTAGGTTTTTGGTCAAATGCAAGTTGTAAAGGTGAGCAATTAATCTTATACGAACCAACGATACATCATGTAATATAGCATGAATAGAACAAAAGTTGAGAGTTTTGTTTTCACAAGTACATTACCTATCAACGAATTGTAGACGTTTGATAAACGACTCTGCTTAACTATTTTGTGTATGGATGTGAGCAATTAAATGTTCAATGACAATTCTAGTTGAACTACAATACCCATCGAATGCCTGAGATCTAAATTCACCAGCATTATCGAGACCAATTGTCTTGATTGAGTAATCGGAGAATTCATCACATAAATTTTTGACCAGCAAAATCTGCATTCGTAGTTGAAAGTAAGTAAATATGGAAACATGTAGTAGAAGGATAAAATAATGAAATGAAATGGTTCACATGCTGGATGTGTCGGCTTACATATATCCTATGAATTCTTTCTAAGAAAGTTTGAGATTCAACATTAACTTTTGTAGTAGAAGGTTTGATGAATAAATTGTCTTCCGAACAATCAGCAGGTAGATAATCATTAAGTAAAAGAATCTTCTGATTTTTTAGAAGATGTCTATGTGAGTTGTTAATGATACGGCACATTATAATTGCTCCTAGATGTCCAAGACGATAATATCAAATCATAAAACTTTTTGAATCAACGAACTTTAGGTTCGTAACAATATTTGATTATATTGTTTTTATGATTGTATAACACATGCCAATGCGGAGTGTCATGAGTTTTTCTTTTATCTGCTTTTGGCCAGATACAAAGAAGTCATGCAAAGATATTCAACATTATTTTATTACAATTGTCCTCAATGTATTATCTACTGTAGCGGATATATTTAAAATTAAGCAAATTTTTACTGGATATGATGAAATAAAGTGCATTGTTAATATATAAATTTGTATCATTTGGTAATCTAATATTAGCTCTTTCGAAACCTTCAATGATATTTGATGCACATGATATCATACTAAGATTATTTTTTTGCTAATGTTAATTCAAAAAAATACCATTTGTCTTCAAGAATTATATGCGTAGTTACAATATTTTCTAAACAAAATACCATTTGTCTTCAAGAATTATATGCGTAGTTACAATATTTTCTAAACAGACATTGAAAATTTATCTTGAATCTATAAACATGATCAAATAAATAACATCTTAAAAATTGTATTTATAACTAAGAAATATTAAACATAGAATAATATTTCAATCAACTATGAAATATTTTAAAAATGCAAACTCAAGTTTCAAACTCAAAGGACTTAAAATAAAAACTCTTAATCAAAACGAAATATATAGGCATTGAAAACAAACTAATCTAATTTTTCAACGCACCGTCCTCAATTAAATGATCAATATTGTCATTTGTATCAGCAAAAAAAAAAAAACCAATGTTATTAGAACCGGTCTGGCACGGCTAGTTCAACCAGTGAAACCGAGAACCGGATCCAAAGTCAGGCTAGCTATGTAAAAAAATATTCCATTTGAAAACTCGCCCAAAAATCCATCCATCCGCCCGATTTTGAGGAGTCCGTTGAAGTGTTCTCGATTTCACCGATTTTAAAGGGATAAATCGAGAAACAAAAATTATTTCTTTCCACAATTAATAGTAGCTGGCTATTGAAATTCATCTATCTTCCTACACGAAATGGATCAAAAGAATGAAAAATAAAAAAAACTTGCTTTTGAGTATTTTTTGTGATTTCCAAAAACTTGTTTTTCAATTTTTGATTTTTTTGTAATTTTTTAAAAATCACCAGGTCAACCCCGGTTCGACCCTTTGACCATTAATCCTTTATCTTTTTTGGATCGATGCCCGGGTCAATTTTTAAAACATAGAAAGAACTAGAGATATCTAAGTAAGTCACATCAATTGGACGGTATTTACCTCCATTTCTTCTTTTCTATTGACTGATTTTTGGTAGAGATCCACAAGATACTTTTTCAAATGACAAGTACATGACCAATGCCATTTCATTCCACATCTATAACAACTATCTTCATACTCCCTTTTGAATGAGTTGTTCTTTTGCTTTGTGCTTCTTAAAACTGTTACCTTGTTGTTGATAGTTTTGCCCATTATTTTGCCCATGATCTCGTCCTCGCCCAAGCTCGCATCCACGTCCACCTCCATAACTTTAAGGCAATAATGTGGAACCATCTCTACGTTTTTCCGGTCCCGCTCTGTTGCCATCCATAAGTTTCTCCCAATTGTCTCGATATTCTATATGAATTAACAAGATTAAATTTGTATTGCTAATTTCTCACGCTTTCTAAGTACATCAATGTTTCCCTTCTCTAATTCAAATAGGCAATTAAATGATTTCTGGCATATGAGGCACTAGGGGGTGGATACTTTGAATGTCTTGAGCGTGTATAAAGACTAAAGCAATCCGATCCTGAGGCACATGTGACACAATAAACATTTTGGAGTCATTGCTGGTTTCCACTCGGATACACGATCAAATTTATTAAATTGCTCTGATACCAAACTGTCAAATTTTGATTTTACATATAAATATATAACCAGGGCGGTTTTGTGATTTTCAGAGTCTGAAGTGAACTCCATAGATTAGGCCCCCGATGGAATTACAAAATGCATTCAAAATTCATAAATCTTTTATGGAATTAATTATTAACTTAAAATTAAAAACAAAAATATAGCAAACATGGGCCAGAATAATAAAGATAGGCCCCCTTCGATTTTAGATCATATTTACACAAATATTTTTTTTGAACTAACTTCAATAATTATAAATAAATTTTTTATTTTTTTCGCCTCAACCAAAAATTGAGCTTGTATATAACCATACAATGCAAGAATCATACTTGTCCCAGCTATAAAATTCATAATCACAAGAAACCAAATTAATGCTTGCGTTTCACCTTTGTGATAATTTCACCATATACTATAAAATATAAAATAATTTAAAAAATACTATTTAACTTTTTTTATTCTAAAAATGCTGTTTTTTTGTAACACTTGTTGTTACATTTGTTATATTTGTTAATAACAAATATAACACATTTATTATAACTAAAATAACAAATGTAACAACAAGTGTTACAAAAATAAAAAAAAAACAGTATTTTTAGAATAAAAAAAAATATGACAGTATTTTAAAAAATATTTTATTTATTGTAGTTATTTCTGAAAAAACCCCTTCACCTTTCCTACAGCCCAGTGTCTGCTTTTTGTTAATGGGCTGTCATCTGCTTTTTTCCTTTCATGTTTCAACACAGCCCACTAATTTCTTTCTCCTCAAAAAAAAAAAAGAAAGAAAGAAAGAAAGAAAGAAAGAAACTATAGTTTTTCCAAATACTCTTTTTCACAACAAAATTGTAAATAAGTTGATGAAAAGGTCATGCTCATACTAGGCATAAGCTCAACTCGAATCTCGACATGATCAAAAGCTTTTTCTACGTGCAAGGGACGCAACGATCATCATAGAAATCAACAATCTGCCACAAGCATGTCAGAACATCCATAAGATTGAATCTAGGTGGTGGGAACAACTAAACGGCCAATCGATTCTAAAGGAATAGTTAGGTAATTTGGTGCCGATTAGAATATGAGAATGTAAAACAATTTGATGAAACAAGACATTATTGTTCTCACACATTCATGATTAGTGACCAATTTGAACATCGGAGTCTGTTGGATCTACTGTTGAATTGATCTGCAATTGGTCCATTAAATGTTCTGACCCAAGACAGGTGCCCAATGATGCAAACCTTCTCGGCCCAAGTTGAAGTCCTTGAATTGGCCCAAATTATCTTCCTCTGAAGTCGGCCTTTTGAAAACACGACTTATGCAATAACGCTGGAGTTGTGGCTTTCTTCTAATAGTGACACGTGGGATGATAATTGCCGTTGATTTGTGGCTTTCTTCTAATGGTGACACGTGGGATGATAATTGCCGTTGATTTGAAGGTTACGCTAAATCCATATATATATACACTTTTTCAGTTGGAGGAAGTAGGTAAGTGCGCAGCTTTCATTTTTGACCTTTTTCGTCTTAGGCCACTCTCTTCTGGTTTTATTCTTCTCTGAAAATCTTCTTCCTCCTTCTAGCTTTTTTGGTGAATAGATAGATGACTAGAATAGGTCTGGTTGGTTACATGTATGGTGAACAGTAATCGGGGTAGTTTATACTTAGTGTATTTCTGAAGAGAGAGAGAGAGGTCTGAGGGTATATTTCTCTGTTTTGGGTGATACTTGGTGTATCTTGTAATATTGACTGTTGTTGAAGTTGTGCTAGTGGATTTGGAACAAGAACCACGTTTGTGGAAGCTCAACGGGTGATTAGGCCTTTAAGGCTGAACATCCGGACTCGAAAGGGTAAAAATCTTGTGTTCTTAGATTTCTTTACAAGCTTTATGAGTTGAATGTTTATAACTGAGACCAACAGAGTCCAATCATCTACCGGGTCTTCCCATTTAGTTGGTGGCTAAGGATGCTAACCAAACTTCCATTTTGCACATTTTGAAAAATTGCAATCAACATTGCGTGAACTAAGAATTACTTTACAAAATTCGGCTTCAATCGTTAAGAATTTTATAGTCAACTTTTCTGGTTTCTATTTATAGTTAAAAAGGCAATGATCACAGAAATTACATTACATTCTTTAGTTATATAGAAGATGAGTTGACAAAGAAATCATTGTACATTAAAGATTGTTAGGTGACCCTAATGAGATACGGCTTAGACAATTAGACTCTAATTAAGCAATTTGGGAGAAAAATAATCAATAATGCAATTAATTCAAGGTCAACTCAGTACATACTAACGTGACACTACATATGTTGTACTCACCACAAATGTAATAAAATAATGTAGCAATTTGTAACAATATATGTTATTCATCAAAACTAAAGATTAATCAAGAACTCTAATACCCATCAAGCATTCTTGCCTAAAAATCCAACTGTCAACCGCCGCTACAAACTCAATTTTATAATCAACTACGTAAACATAATCACAAATGAAACTGAATTTTATTCAAAAGAAAAAGAAAAAGAAAATCTTTTTCACCGTCGACAACGATGATTTGGGTGGCACTGTTGCATTTTTCCTCTTGGAGCTTTCGCCTCCCCCACCATACACAATTCAAGGTAACGAAACGCATAAACCACCAACAATCTCTATCAAAATAAATTCAAGAATTGAAGTTTTACTTGCATTGAGTGCTTGCAGTTGGTGTACACACAATCGGCATCATCAACTTTCCATATTCTTTTTGTTTTTTGTTTTTTTTAAAGTTGGTGTTTCTTCAACAATATCCAACTTCGTCTTCGACTCCATTTGTCAATCAACCTTAGGTTCTCTCGTTTGCCGTCTAAGTAGTCACCATTGCTAGAAATTTGGATAAATATCAGATTGAAAAGGAAAAATAGTTGGAAGAAATCGTGGAAATGATTGTTGTTTTCTAAGGTAACTAGGAATTACATTCATTATAATCAATAAGTGATAATTACAAATATTTCAAAAAATTATTTTCAGTAATTCTCAATACATTTTAAAGATTTATCAGTATTTTTTAAATATATAATATATACTAGTATATTTCAATTTCTTAAATAATAATAGGTAGATAGAGACCTTAATTTCATCTTTCCTTCTTATAGCCCACTAGCCCAGTGTCCACTTTTTGTTAATGGGCCGCCATCCACTATTTTCTTTTGGGGTTTTTTCATAAATAAGCTAGTTTTTGAAAATAATTCCAAAATACCATACTTGTTTCATTTATTTTAAAATACTGTGTTTTTAAAAAATTATTATTTTAATTTATTATATTAAATAATATATGGTAATTGAATATATAAATTTATGTTGAGTCCTTAATTATTTGTATGATAAGTTCTCTATCTTTATAATATTTCTACTTGAGTCTTTATATTTCCTCTTTCATTACAATTTCGTCTTCTTTTATTTGTAACCCAAGTCATTCAACTTTTGAATTTTTGTAACTTAATCCCCATATTTATACTTTTATGTCAATTTAGTTCTTTATAGTATCACTATTTGATACATATGTTACAAATGATATTGTGTATCAATGTTTGATACAAATGTTACAAATGATATTTTGTAACAATCTGTGTTACAAATTGAAATGTAAAATATCAGTGATAAAAAAATATCAATTAATGTAAAATAAAAAAAATATCATTTATTGTAACATGTATTGTGTAAAATAACATAATATAATCTGTAACATATTCAGTGATACAAAATATCATTTGTAACATCTATATCAAACAGTGATACACAATATTATTTGTAACATCTTTATCAGATTGCAATAATAAACAGAAACTGTTACAACTATTACAACTACAAAACCAATTCTAAACTTCAATAAGTTCGTATTAATGTATACACACTGGATTCTAAAAATATATTGATACTATGTAACATCAGTATCATATAGATATGTAACACAATACCAAATTTAACAAATAAAACTATTGATTTCATCATTTGTAACATACATAACATCAGTAATACAGAATACCAATTCATATAACATATGATGTGTAAAATAACATAATATAATATGTAACACATTTAGTAATATATTCAGTGATACAAAATATTATTTGTAACATCTGTATCAAATAGTGATACTATAAAGACTAAATTGATATAAAAGTATAAATATGGGGACCAACTTATAAAAATATAAAAATTAAAAGACTTGAGTTGCAAATAAAAGATGACGAAATTGAAATGAAAGAAGAAGTACAGAGACTAAAGTGGAGATATTATAAAGATGGATGACTTATCGTGTAAATAATTAATTTATTAATTTATTAATTAATATAATATTAATTATGTAGTATTTTTAAAATAAATTTGTTAAGTTGTTAGATTTGAAATTATTTTAAGATTGGTAAGTAGTAAGTATAATATTCTTTTTTCTTTTTGGTCCTATTTGATATTATGTTTAGCAAGTTTATTTGATAAAAGTTAGTACGTTTCATTAAATGTATAATTAAAAAGTAGATAAAAGTTGTAGATAGAATGAAATATATGATTAAAAATAAAGTATGCTATTTAACCAGCTTTTTAACAAAAAAACCAAACAAACATATTCTTCATGATTCAAGACATCCCACTTCGTTTCTAATTAAAAAAAAGTATTTATAATTTTTCCAAATACTCTTTTTCAAAACAAAACCATAAACTATGAACTAAAACTTATAGTGTGTTGGAGAAAGCTTTTTAGTAGATTTTAATAAAAAATTGATGAAATGTATAATTGAAAAATTAATAAATGTTGTATGTCTTTAAAGTATGTAATTAAAATTAATTATTGACTTTTACTACAATTTTTTAATAACTTTTTAATTTGAGGATAAAAGTAGGCATGGAGCTGGCTCGGTCCATAAAAAACGACATCAGCTTGTCCCCAAAGTGGGCGCTCGATTCGGCTCACGAGCTCATGGGCCGAGCCGAGCTACCCACGAGCTCGGCTCGGCCCTCAATTTTTTTTTTGTTTTTTTAAAATTTGAAAATAAAAAAGAAATACAATATCATCATTTATGTTAAAAATTAAAGATTGAAAACCCTCATCTTTTTTTCGGGCTTGTGACCGACTACTTTGAAAGTCGGCGGAGTTAAAATTATATACGAACAAGATGTTACGTGTAAAATTTTTTTATTAAAATAAGAAAAAAAATATCAAATAATAACGTAAAATAATAATTACTACGAATCTGAATAATCCATATTCAAATATTCAAGTTCTTCGAACATTATTCTGTCTACTTTGTTTTGGATTCGAAGTTTGGCGTTATCCCAATCCTTTAGACACAGTAAGCTTTCTAAAATGTCGGCTTTGAGTCTTGACTTGGTATCAGACAAAGCCCTGCCACTTGTACTAAATGCAGTATCCAATGCTATAGTTGAGACCAGAGATGTTAGTAGATCATGCGCCATTTTTGAAAGAATTGGGTAACTATGTTAATGTTGTCTCCACCATTGTAGTATATCAAAATTTGTTCTCTCATCGTCATCTAACATACTAAGCACATCATGCGCAAAATATATAACTAACTCTATAGTTGTATCATTAGAACGGGGAAGGGAAAAACTAGAAGAAGAACCAACTGATTGTTGACCTTGACCTTGACCTTGACCTTGACCTTGACCTTAATCATTCCTATGTGTACTGACGTAACTTCATAAGTCAATGTCATCAGTTGATGACGAAATATATGTTGGATTAGGGGGTCGTACGACCAGCCATGGCAATGGGCCTAGCCGAGCGGGCTCGGCCCATAAATCACGAGCTCGGCTCGTCTCGTCTCCAATCCATGGGCTCGGTTCGGCCCACGGTTCGTGGGCCGAACGAGCCGGGCCGAGCCGGCTCGGCTCGGCCCTGTTTTTTTTTTTTTAAATTTGAAAATAAATCATTATATTCTAATTTCTATTTATTTTATTAAAGAACAAAATGTAAATATTTAAAATGAATCATTTATTTATCTTTATCTTTATGTTAAAGATTAAATATTTATCTTTATATTAAAATTTTTATTGAATCATCTTGATTATGTTTTTTAAAATCCTCATATTTGATTAAGTTTTTGTTTTGAATTTGAAAATATAAAAAAAAGTAGAAATAAAAAATCATTTATGTTAAAAATTAAAGATTTAAAATCCACCTCTATTTTTTTGTGTTTTACATTTTTTTAAATTTGAAAATAAAAAAGAATACATAATCGAAAATCGTTTATGTTAAAAATGTAAAATTAAAAACCCTCCTCTTTTTTCCGGACTTGGGACCGGCTACTTTAAAAGTAGGCGGAGTTAAAATTGTACACGAACAAGATGTAACGTGTACAATTTTTTATTAAAATAAGAAAAATTCTTCAAATACAGAAATATTAATGCAAAATAATACTTACTACGATTCTACGAATATGATTAATCCATATTCAAATCTTCAAGTTCTTCAGACATTATTCTGTCTACTATAGCTTGAATTCGAAGTTCGGCATCATCCAAATCCTTTAGACACAGTAAACTTTCTAAAATGTCGGCTTTGAGTCTTGACCTGATATCAAATAAAACCCTGCCACTTATACTAAATGCAGCCTCCGATGCTACAGTTGACACCGGAGGTGTTAGTAGATCACGTGCCATTTTAGAAAGAATTGGGTAACTACGTTGATGTTGTCTCCACCATTTAAGTATATCAAAAAAATTTTCTCTCCTTTTCATCTAACATACTAAGCACATCATGTGCAAAATACCTACCTAACTCTACAGGTGTATTATTAGAATAGGGAAGGGAAGAACTAGAAAAAGAACCAACTAATTGTTGACCTTGAGTGGTCCTATGTGTACTGACGTAACTCCATAAGTCAATGTCATCAGTTGATGACGAAATATATGTTGGATTAGGGGGTCGTACAACGTTTGAACCGGCCTTTTCAGCATAAATCTCATACATAGAACATAAAGTTTGTTCTAAATTAGAACACGTGACTGGATTTTCAAAAGTTAATTTATCTGAAATTATCATTATTGTTACTTTTGTACCCTCTAAGTTAAGTCGAGGATCCATGATACATGCTAATGGAAATAACATAGGTAATTGTTTCTAATATTTTCTAAATTTAGCTTCCATGACATGAATAATACTAGTAAAAAGAGTAAAATTCTTATACTTGTGAAAATTGTTAGCAATATAATAGAAATGATTTAAAACAAGTGGAGTAGTTGGGTAATAAACACCAGAACATGCATTTGTTGCGTCGTAAAAAACTTTTAAAAATTTTCTAACATGACCACATATTTCCCAATCATGTATTCTAAATCATATTCTGAGCCGTGTGAGTGTCGGCCATTATAATACAGTAATGCAATCTTCATGACCTTCACACGATTCAAACATAAGATATGTTGAATTCCACCTATTGCCAACATCAGTTGCAAAACATTTTGATTGCAGCCCATTTTCTATACATAAATCAGCAAAAACTTGTTTTCTTGATGGTGAAACTGAAATATAATTAATAGCAAATCTAATTTTTTCTAATTGTGTGCGTATAAATTGTAATGCATCTTGTACAATTAAATTAAACACATGTCACACACAACGAATATAAAATAAAATACCATCAAATTGTGGATTACAGTGTTGCATTAACTTTTCAATTACTATATTATTTGGGCCTGCATTATCAAATGTAAAACTACGAACTTTAGAATCACATTTAAATTCATGTAACACACTTAATAAAACTTGATAAATATTATTTCCATTATGAGGATAGTCTATTTGTTTAAATGCTATTACTTTTTTATGCATTAACCAATTATTATCAATGTAGTGTGCAGTTGCTACCATGTATCCTTTTTGGTTACAACCTGTCCATAAGTCTGATGTAAAAGATACAACACCATTGTAATTATTAATATCATTAATAATAGCTTCTTTTTTAGTATTATATCTAACAATAGTATCTCTACGAAGTGTATTTCTAGAAATACTAACGTACCTTGGTTGTAGATATTTTTAGATGAATGTAGTCCAATGATGATTGTCCACCAAGCATAGTGGAAACTCGACATTTGCTATCAATTCCAGTAGTCCTTCGTGTCGCATAAGTTCTTGTGAGTATATCCAGTTGTTGAGAGTAGGACCACTAGACCCGGCCCCTGGAGATCCAAACTGGAGATGTGCCTGATTTGTATCCACACCTCCATGTTTGTATTGACACTTTTTGAAGTGTCTGTTTAGATGGGTCGTGCCAATCCCCTTGTGCCAAACAAACTTCTCCTGACAGTATTTACACTGTGCTTTGAACTCAGGGACTCCATTCACTAGTTTACCAGTCGGCACCAACTGAAAATGCTGCCAGCATATAGCCTTTTGTTTGGTGGCTTTTCGTTTAGTGCTAGAGCCAATGGTAGTTTCATGTGTATTGGCGTCGTCATGAACGTCTTCCAATTCAATTGGATCAGTGCTACCACCAAACTGATCAATAATGTCTTCTGGAATTGGAATGTCATTGAGACCACTGAAATCATCATCACTTCGGTTGTATGCCATTTGGAATAATAGAGAAAGAAAATAGGAGAAGATGAAGATTTAGTAGAACGTAGAAATTAAATAGTAGAAATGTAGAAAATTAGTAGAAGTAGAAAATTATAGCGTAATAACTAGATAATAAGATACTAGATACTAATTACTTAGAACACTAATATTGAGATTTGAGAATTTATAATAGATTGAGTATGTAATTGAATGAGAGATAAAAGATTGAAGTGTGAAAAAATGAGTTTAGAAATAGGGTATTTATAGGAAAATCATGAAAGGAAAAAAAAATAAAAAAATAAAAATAAAAAAGAAAATGACCGTTGCCAACGGTCACATTTGTGACCGTTGTGGACGAGCCACGAGCCAGCTCATTTTTTTGATGAGCCGAGCGAGCTCGGCTCGTTTTTTTTCTCCGGCTTGGCCCTAGCTCGTGTTCGTGGTTCGACGAGCCCGAGTCCGAGCTGGGCCAAGCTTTTACGAGCCGAGCCGACGAGCCGATTTGCCACCCCTACGTACGACGTTCGTACCGGCATTATTCTCCATAGATCTCATACTAGAACATAAAAATTGTTCTAAATTAGCACACGTTATTGAATTTCCATAAGTTAATTTTTCTGAAATTACCATTATTGTTATTTTCGTACCCTCTAAGTTAAGTCTAGGATCCATAATACATGCTAATGAAAATAATATAGGCAATTTTTCCAATATTTTCTAAATATGACATGTATAATACTAGAAAAAAGAGTATTAAAATTGTTAGTAATATAATAAAAATGATTTAAAACAAGTGGAGTAGTTGGATAATACACACCAAAACATACAGTTGTTGCGTAGTAAAAAATATTTAAAAATTTTCTAACATGACTACATATTTTCCAGTCATGTAATTCTAAATCATATTCTGAACCGTGTGAGTGTCGGTCATTATAATATACAGTAATGCAATCTTCGCTTTAATAAAATTCAAGCATAAGATATGTTGAATTCTATCTATTAGCAACATCAGTTGCAAAACTTTTTTATTGCAGCCCATTTTCTATACATATAGCAGTAAAAACTTGTTTTCTTAATGGTAAGATCGAAATATAATTAATAGCATATCTAATTTTTTTTAATTGGAGTTGTATAAATTTTAATCCATCTTGTACAATTAAATTAAACACATGACACACACAACGAATATGAAATAAAATACCATCGAAATATGGACTACAATATTGTATTAATTTTTCAATTACTATATTATTTGGACACGCATTATCAAATGTAAAACTATGAGCCTTAGAATCACATTTAAATTCATGTAACACACTTAATAAAACATGACAAATATTATTTTCATTATGAGGATAGTCTATTTGTTTAAATGCTATTACTTTTTTATGCATTATCCAATTATTATCAATTTAGTGTGCAGTTGCAACTATGTATCCTTTTTTGTTACAATCTGTCCATAAGTCTGATGTAAAAAATACAATATTGTTTTAATTATTAATATCATTAATAATAGCTTCATTCTTTGTATTATATCTAATAATAGTGTCTTTACGAAGTGTATTTCTAGAAATATTAACGTACCTTGGTTGGAGATAATTTTGGATGAATTTTGTCCAATGAGGATTGTCCACTAAGTATAGTGGAAACTCGACATTTACTATCGATTTCGACAGTCCTTCGTGGTGCATAAGTTCCTGAGAATATATCCAGTTGTTGAGAGTGAGATTACTAAACCCGACTCCCGGAGATCCAAACTGGAGTTGTGCCTGATTTGTATCCAAATCTCCATTTTGTATTGACACTTTTTGAAGTGTCTGTTTAGATGAGTCGTGCCTATTCTCTTGTATCAAGCTAACTTCACTTGACAGTGTGTATACTGTGCTTTGAACTCAGGGACTCCGTCCACTAGTTTACCAGTCGGCACCAACTCAAAATGCTACCAGCCCTTAGCCTTTTGTTTGGTGGCTTTTCGGTTAGTGCTAAAGCCGATAGTAGTTTGTGTATCGGCATCTTCTTGAAAGTCTTCCAAATCAATTAGATCAGTGCTACCACCAAACTGATTAAGAATATCGTTTGGAATTTGGATATCATTAAAACCACTAAAATTATTATCACTTCGATTGTATGTCATTTAGAATAATAGAATAAAGAGAATAGGAGAAGATAAAGATGTAGTTGAAACTAGAATGTAGAAACCAAAAAATAGAAATGTAGAGAATCAGTAGAAGTGGAAAATTACAACTTAAAATTATAGAGTAATATCTAGATAATGAGATATTAGATACTAATTTTAACATTAATATTGAGAGAATAAAATTTGAGAATTGTTAATGGATTGAGTATATAATTGAATAAGAGATAAGAGATTGAAGTGTGAAAAAATGAGTTTAGAATATGAGTATTTATAGGAAAATAATGAAATTGGAAAAAAAAAAGTGTGACCAACTGTCATTTAATTAAGTGACCGTTGCAGGAGCCACGAGTCGAGTTGAGCGAGTTCGGTCCTCTTTTTTTTTTGCTCGATCTTAGCTCGTGCTCATTTTTTGATGAGTTCGAGTTCGAGCTAGATCAAACTTCTATAGATCGAGCCGACGAGTCTACAAATTGACGAGTTTTTTTGCAATCCTTAGATAAAAGGTTAGACAAGCCCTATTTAAGTTGACGAAAATGTCACGCTCAGTTCAAATCTCAATATTGCCAAAAGATTTTCTGTTCAGTAAGAGGATGCAGCAACCACCATAGAAATAAAAAATCCGACACAAGCATGTCAAACGGTGTATGATATAGAGTGAACTTACAATCACATCCACAGGGTCGGTGGGACTCTATACATTAAATTCTATAACAACTGCCAACAACTGAACTACCAATAGGAATCCAAAAGAATAGTTAGGTCATTTGGTGCTGAATACCTATGAGAATGTAAAACAATTTGGAGCATGTAGTAAGTATTTATAATTATTTATAAGTTGATTAAATATTATTTTTATTCAAATATTTTGTAAGATTCACAATTTTTATTTATTTTTTATCCACACATTTTATAAAATTTACTACTTATAATTTACAAAAAAAATTACCAAAGCATAAATTGGCTGAAGGTACACGCAAATTACTAGGGGCATAGCCATATTCAATTATAAGGGAGGCAAGTTTTAAAAAAAAAAAAATTTAAAAGCGAATTTCGACAGAAATATTTTTTTATTTAAAGAAATGAAACACATCTTGCCTTCTTCGAATGGACTACAATTTCAATAGAAATTTTTTATGCATAAAGTTCAAGTCCAGATTTTATTTAAAAAGAGAATAAAATACTGTCCGGTTCGTTGTTCTCCTAATTTGGAGTGCTCATATTACGGAAAATGATCTTTGTATCTTGAGAGACGTGTGCCGAGAAACTGTAAGCACCTGTGCGGGACAATTTCGTCTTAAGGAGAAAAAATCAAATTCTTACTTTGACTGAATCTAATTCTTCATATCTCGATTTTCTGTAAGTCGTCATTTTGCTTGTTTGCATGCACGTGATTAAATTGTCAGAATATAAATAATGCATTAGTTTTACCAACAATCTTATGAGTATTAGTCTTAAAAATTGAAAGAAATCATATAAAAAACTATGTTTTTTATAATTATGGCTACAATTTCATAATATAGTTTTTATTGGACTTGGACAATACTAGGCTTGCTAGCCTTATTTATTAAAAAAGAAAATAAATTAAGGTTTGTCTTGCAATTATGCTTGGGTTGCATTGGGCTATACCTCTTAAATCCGCCATTGCATTTTTAAATTGTGCGCATTTCTACAAGAATAATACTAATTTGACCATCGAAATTCCATTTTGCACATTTCAAAAACTTGCAATCGATCATGCGTACTGACAGAGCTAGACTTTTAAAGTTAAGGGGTCCCAAATAAGAGTTAGCCGGGGGAGGAGGGAACCGTCTTGTGAGGGCTGCCCCCAAATTTTTTTTCTCAAACCACAATTACTAAGTCTATTTTTATGAGAATCTAATATTTTTTTATAAGTTATAGTCTTTAAAAACCTTATAAGAAGTCATTGCACAAAAATAGAATTTATATCTATTTATCTAAAATTAAACTACGTAGTCGATGAACACAAATTTAAATCATTTTAATAGTGTTATATACAATTATTATTTGAACACGATATGTATTAACAAGCAAAGTACTTTTATTAATTTTGTATTATCATTTGAAGAATGGATCAATCATTTATAAATTTATATTATTAATTTTATTAGGTCAATAGGTCCAATTGCCTTACATTAAGAGCCAATTTGGTCTAATTTATGAACTATTTTATTTGACCAAAATGGCTGATTTGATAAAAAAAAATAGTTTATTTGACTAATAAATTTACCTTGATAGCCCAACATTTTTTACTATTATTTATCAAATAAACTATTTTGGTCAAATAAACTAATTTATAAACTATACCAACAAGCTCTAATTGATCCAATTGTCATTCATTAAATTCATATTAGATAAAAGTTAAATTATATACTAAAAAATTAAAAAAACTACAAAAAAAAAGAAAAGAAAAGAAACCCAAAAAGTTGGGGGGGGGGGGGGGAGTCGGGGTCTCCCCTGGGACCCTCCCTAGCATGCGTGAACTAATATCAACTTGTCTGGTTTCTATTTTTAGTTAAAAAGGCAATGATCAAAGAAATTACATGCTTTAGGAATTAGAGGTATATATATAGAAGAGGAGTTGACAAAGAAACCATTGCACATTAAGGACTGTTAGGTGAACCTAATTAATGAGATACCACTTAGACTCTAATTAAGCAATTTGGCAGAAAAATAATCAATAATCAATAATTAATGCAATTAATCGAGGCCAAATCTGAACATACTAACGTGATACTACAAACCAAATACAATTACCCAAAAATATTAATAAAAAATAGTTAATTACTTTAATATAAATTGAAATTATTTGGCTGTCAATGCACTTTTGATAAATACCACCCACTTGGATCATGGAATCTCAGCAGATGACCAGATCATAGATAGAGCTTATATAGGTTATTGTTACATCGAGCGAGTCTAAGATTGTAAAAGACTAGAGACAATTTATTCTATCATTCGACTCCTAAATAGTAGGTCGAGTTACAGTCGAGTGAATTTCATCCAACTTCGTTTGTGGTTGTAATATCTGGTTGGAGAAAGATAGAGACTTTGTCGTGATGAGACATATGACTTCCTATAAATGCAAGATTATATGTAGTTATAAATACAAGTGAGGGTAACGGAATATTCCTATGACTAGATTCCTCTTTTAATCTAAGCTTTTCCCGCGAGTGAAGCCCTTTATTTCATCAGAATATAGAATATATATAAAAGTAAAGCCACTTCGTTTATAATTGGTACGTTGATTAACAATAGGTTCGGTTGCATTCTCACTAGCACCATTATTGTCGCAATAAAAAAGCGCGTTTCAGTGGTGAGATGAAATCCACATTCAATAATCAATCAATTCGTTTTTTTTGGTAGGCATATCTCAAGTATGTTATCTTCTATACAAGTTTGCCGTCAAATAAAGTTACCTTTTAATGGTTTTTAAAATTTCTAACATGTTTGATAGTATTGAAACTATTTTTTTAGTATTTTCAAATTGTGTATTCTATATAATGTGTGAATAACAACTTTAGTCCGCTCACTACCTAGGTCGAAAGAAAAACATACCCCTTTGCCGACTTAGTCAAAATAGACTTTTTAGAACGGCTTTTAATAGAGAATGGAGGATAAAAGCTAGCACCGGGCTTCATTTCCCAACACTGATTCCCTTAGATGTGTCAATTGAGCAAATATGCCCATAGTGACTAGGATTGATATCTCGTATCCGAAAACTAGCAGTTTGCCTGTTAGTCCTTCAGGACTCAAATAACTCAATTTTCTCCCATGAACTATTTGTATCAATATATTAGTTCTACTAAATAGTAAATTGTGGGTCCTACAAAATATATGAATGAAAAATATATTTAATTATTTTAATTAATTTAAATTATAATTTAAGCATAATCAAACAAGAACGACTTTATTTTGTTGCTTACATCAGCCATTTGCATGCACGAATAAGGGACGAGCTTTTACTGGGTTGAGAACATGGTACTCAGTATTAATTATATAAAAAGACCGTTGACAGGTACAACCTGGTACTCAATATTTTATTATAAATTTCACATGAAAGCCATAGTTTAGGCTTTCTTTTTGTTATTTATATATATAAAATATTAATATACATAAAGAATTGGTTTAACAAGGATCATGTGGGAGATAGAATAAAAATAGCTTCCATTACTACTTTTGTTTAAACAATCTCCTTGGAATAGTTTTTTTAAATATTATTTTAATATTAATAATTTCCTCGTCTTTCTTTATTAAAAAATAATTCTCATCTCAATGAAATATTAAATTATAACAAATATATAAAAATTTAGACTACTTCTCTTAACAAGATTAATCTTTTAAGATATAATCTCAAGTCTTAAATTGGTATCGAACTTTAAGTTCAAACGAACAATTTTGTCGGTCTAAAGTTCAAACGAGTACTCGGATTCTAAGATTAATGTTCTCAAACATGCCACCATTTTGCGGGACATATTAAAAAAAAAATATCAAAATTCGAACAACATATAAAAGTTTGGATTACTCATTTGAACAATATTGATTTTTTAAGATGGAATCTCAAATTTTTGTTGTGTCCCCTCCCTCAACTTCAAGAGACTATTGAGCATGCAGTAGAAAGAAAAGCAGAGTAGGAAGCAAGAGGAGAGGGATAAAGGAGAGCAGAAAAATTTAAATTAAAAACTTTAAATGTGGCCCCTTTTTTGCTTTGGTCAATAGACGACGATTATTTTAAAATTATCATAGGATTGTCGAGATATCTTTGCCGAGGTGGAAGTATCGTTTGGCATTATCAAAAGGTCTGGCAATCGAAGGCGAAAATGTGATATGAATTCGAAAATATATTGGACTACATGTGTAAGGCATTTTCTGTTGGCAATATTGACGGGAACAATCGAGAAAAACAGAAAAACAAAAATGCAGAAATGAAATGAAGCGATATATGCCGTATCAAATCTCCTTAAGACAGATTTCGTCCTCTACAAAGGTGCTAACAGGACGTTTGTTTCTCAAGATACAATACTTCTTCCAAAGTCGGTACTGCACTTATACCAATTTTGCTGGTCGAACCAAAGAATGATTGCACTCTTCTTGAAAAGAAGAAACAACGATCTTCTGAAATTATTTTAAGCAGAATTTGGAGAGAAGGAGAGAATTTATAATTAATTAATTTGGTGTGAAAAAATTGAATTTAGGGGTCCATATTTATAGGTTTTGAAATGTCTTTCTAAATGGGTGCGTACCTCTGCATGAATATGTACATATTTAATCTAATTAATCTAAGCTCTTAGATTGCACCATTTTAAATTTTTATGTGATCTGATGGTTCAAGATAAATCTTGAATGAATGTGTCCATTCATCATACCAATTCACAAATTACATATATTTTTATTGAAGATTTTTTTAATTCAATCAAAATTAATTGTAATGGCCCATATCATTATATATATTTAATGATTAAACTCAATAAAATTCAATTAATTTTAACATTTCCGTATAATATATGTAGTAATTGTATATTACAGCCAAATGGTTAATTCATTGATTGTTTTGTGATATTGAAAAAAATTAAAAATTAAAATCTTATTTGATATTATATATAGTATTGTCAAGTACTATGTCTTTATGATTGTAGATGGGGATATATATATGCGTGAAACATTGTCGGTCGAAAACAAAATATAAGAAAATTAAAATTAAGAATTTAAGCTTAATGTTTAAAGTTTGTGCCGCAAATAGATTTAGCATTTGTTTGGTTTTGCTTCAAAATCAATAATTAATTTTAACTATGCTTTTAATCGGACATATAATTTTTATCAATTTTTCAATCACACGTTTCATCAATATTTATCAAAATGTGTTAAAATGTTGAGTTTTAGTTAAATTGTAATATGTGTGATTAAGCCAATTGGGATAGTTTAGGATGTGTGTTAGGCTCGCTTGGTTAATGGTTAGAACATCTCCAATGCACTTTGTCTATACTTTTTTGGACATGCCACATAAGTATATATAGACGGAGTTATAAAAAATCTTCTCCAATGCATGCTGATAAGGACTCCGTCTATCTGATATGACACGTTAAATTATAGACACCGTCTATATTTAGACGGACTTCTAGACGGAGTGAGTCAGCAAATTTAATTTTAGACTGAGTGCATTGGAGATGAATTTTAATTTGACCGTCTATTCTATAGACGTAGTGCCATATGGATTGGAAATCCGTTTATTTTACTTGTCACGGAGACTGCAATAGACGGAGTAGAATGAAGATGCTCTTAGTCTCTTTCTGGTCATTAATTATTGCATTAGGCTCTGTACACATTTTAAATGCCAGTTTTACACCTGTAGAAGGGACAATTATTACAAAACAAAATTAAAAGCTTTAATTTCTAATAATTTAACAAAGAATTAGTGGATTTCTAGACCTGGTAATGTTCATTATCCTTCTATAAATAGATAAACTTAGACCTCCATATTTGCTTAAAGCCAAGTAGTTGATTCTGCCTTTTAACATCACAAAATGGCTTTAGCTTTTCCAGTTAAACACAGAAATCCAGAACTGATTGTCCCAGCAGAACCTACTCCCCATGAAATCAAAACATTATCAGATTTAGATGACCAACAAAGTTTGAGGTCTCATTATCCAATGATAATGTTTTATAAAACCAACCCTTCTGTGAAAGAAAAGGATCCTGTTGGGATCATTAGAGAAGCAATTGCCAAAACACTTGTGTATTACTATCCGTATGCCGGTAGGCTCGTTGAAGGGCCAAATAATAACCTCGTGGTGGATTGTACCGGCGAAGGGGTTGTGTTCATTGAAGCCGACGCCCAAGTCCGGTTAGAGGAACTTGGGGACACAATTTGCCCACCTTGTCCATACTCAGAATTGCTGGTTTCTCATGTATCTAATTCTATTGGGGTTCTTGGTAGTCCTTTGATGATGATTCAGGTAAACCTTCTTGACTGTTTTGTAAGGTTTAGTAAGTAGAACGTACCGCAATAATAGACAAATTGACGAAAAAGAACCTAAAATCTTATCTATTATATGTCATGTCCTTTTCTACCGTGCATGCGTTAATTTTAATAGGGGGCTTTCCTGGAAAATAAGTGCGACTTATTTATCATTCCATACTCATCTGGCCACTTGGGAGTTGCTTCCTTTTTTGCCAACTCGAAATTGATTACGATGATGTTTCCCAAGAATTCATGCTTCACAAACTTGATGATCTCTTTGACTAATATTTGTCATTCCTCTTACTATATGATTTTGGCACACATGAGACAATGAACTAAAACTCTAATGTATGTACCGAAATGCCACGGTCATGAAATATCATTCACCAAAGTGTTGAAACAAGAGCTTTGGTAATATGAAAAATTCAAGAAAAACATCTTGTTTGGAGACATTTTTATTTTTGCAATAAGAACACCATTGCTGCCTTCGATCTTATATTTGAAAATAACATTATGTCCCTTTTTTAGAAGTTTTCCAATACTCAACATGTTATGTTTAAGACTCAAAACATAGAATACATCAGTGATTCGTTTGACACCTTTCTTTATCTAAACAAGAATATCGCCCTTTTCTTTTACTTGAAGTCGCAATTGTCATCATCAATCTTGACTTCACTTTGGAGAGAATCATCTAAAATTGTATAAATATCATTTTTGCCAGTCATATCATATGATTACTGCAACCGCAGTCAAGATACCAAACATCTTCATCGACAACTTCTTGTGTTCTAGTTGCTAGAAAAAGAGTACTTTCATGATTATTTTGTTCCTCGTGCATGAAATTTGAGTTGTTTTTGTCACCATCATTCTTCTTCAACTTGAAATATTTTTTAGTGTGGCCAAAACGATTGCAATTGTAGCACTAGATATTAGAAAAATCACCATGACCTCTACATTGGCCTCTTCCTCTTCCTCGGCTTGAAGGTACTGAACATGAGAAATGACGAACTTCATCACACGCCTCTCTTCTTACATCATGTATAGTGATTTCGTATTATCCAATGTACTAAACATGCCCTTTACAGAAATTTCCTTTAGAGATGTCTATTTATTTCTAAGTATCATTTCTTATAATTCTGCAATGATACTATGCCCTTTTCTTTACTGAAGTTATTGTTTTTATGGATTAAGAGTTCAATTTTCAGCCTTATAATGGTTTTTCTTATTCCAACATGATATTGTTCATTTATTTTAATAAGTTGTTCAACCACAAAGAGTTATAAAGCTCTAAAGAGTAGTTAGTGGTTTATATGTATGTAATTCATGGTTTTTATTTCCAGCAGTACCAAATTTCTTTTTGTTGTATTTTACTGAAATTTAATGTATTCAAATGATCCAATGTCTCATAGGACCTTAATTTAACTTCTTGAAGTAGTTAAGTTGAATATTTTACATTGAGCAACTTTAATCTATTCTATTTGAAACCATAAAAAGTGATTGCAGTAAGATGCTTGGTGTAGGACGTTCCCTGACTTCGTGCTTCTAGTACCTTGTTTTCATGCTTCTAGTTTTCTGGATTTATGATTCTAGTAGCATTCTCACAGGAACAACATGTGGATGTTATATACATGTTATATTTCTTGTTTTCATCCAAGCCAAATTCTTATGTCTATGTTAAAAAGTTGAAATGAAAGCATTTGAGATGATATTTGCAATCATGATCTTTAAAGAAGCTTCAATCCATATGCTAGATCATGATTAATCACTAAGTCCCTAGAATTTGTACACCAATAAGGGGTCGAATGCCTCATGGACCATAGGGTCCAATATGTTAAGGTCACAGGCCACAGGGCCATATGAATGTTAAGGCCATAGGGCCATTTATGAATTCCAAGCCATAGGGCTGTTTGAGGAGTTAAGGCCATAGGGCCCTTGGGATCCCAAATGAGCAAAGAGTTGCTCTAAGAATGTATTTTGACCGTAGTGCTATTTTAAGCACAAAGTTTGAGCACTCGGTGTACAAATTACTATGTATGGGACGGGCCCAAAGACAAGATAAAATTTAGTTGCATATGTATTTTATATTCAAGTATGTAATTGGTTCATAGATGAATTGTGTGAACTAAGTTATTATTTCAAGAATGTAGATTTTGTGATAAGCAGCCTTATGTTTTCTTCATATGTGATGATTAATATGAAGATGATGTTTCCTTATGTTATTGGATGATTATGTATTGAATTTCATTTAAGCACATAAGAAATTATAAGCTAAGAAATAGTTTATAAATTGTATGAATAAATATTAACATATTCTCATCCTATATGCTTTAAATTGTTGTTTTACTCACTAAGCTTCACAGCTTATAAGTCGTTTTATGATTTTTTAGAGAATGGATAGACTATACACCGACGTGGTGAAAACTTGAAGTAGGACGTTCAATGATGGGAGAGAGTTTCATATCATTACAAAAAGAGAAGTTTGGACTCACTTTCCGCAATGGCCCGGAGTATATGTTAAAGAAAGAAGTTATAAAACGGTTTTTATGTATAACACGATGTCAATGGAGCTTTTGAGGACTCTACACTTCATCACGTGAAACATGACCGTTTTCTTTTGATTCAAACTCTTTTGAAGATTTTCTTGTATGGTAAATTGTTGTTTTTGAGAAACATAATTTTGTAAATTTTAGAAACCCAATATAATTAGAAGAAAGGGGATCTCATGTACTACAATTGTAGTCAAGTTTATATATTATTATGTTTTGTACATTCTTAAAATTTTATTTCTAGTTTCAATTTTAAAGTCTTAAAAATCGTATGTTATAAGTTTAATTTAAGGAGTATGCATGTTTGATTTTAGACCAATATAAGGATACTAGTGTCCATCAAAAACTGATTTTCTAACTCAACTCGAAGATACTAGAAGCCTTCAGCCCTCAAGCAGAAAGAGAAATACATGTCTTGTATTCTTTAAAAATGATATTAAATTCTTTTAAAAGTTAGTTTTCTAATTCAGCTTGAAGCATTAAGAGCCTTCAGTAGACCTGAAGTAAAGAATAAAAAATAAAAAAAATTATCAAAAATTCAGAGGTCGTCACAAGTTTTGGTATAAATTTAGGGGTCATCATAAGTTCTCTCTAATTTGGATTGGGATATCATGAAGGAATTGTTTTACACAATAATTTGGTCCGGAGGATATGCTTACTTCTATTTTTGAAGATAATGATTTAGGAACTATTCCCAACATTTTTAACATATTGGTTGAAACTTAGATCACCAGGCCAAGTTATTCATATTTTTCTCTTATAGGCTCTAAAATCCTAAGTTGAACTTCCAGATCATATATACATATAATCAACATAATAAAATGCATTGAATTAAACATGGAACATATTTAAAGATACTGAAATGAGGTTTGTACCTGAAGGTAGACGTCGTGGACAGGAGAGTATCATATCATACAAATATGTTATCATTTAATCCATATAATTCATGAATACCACTTCTTAGCCTTAGCTCATAATTTCATATGTGCTAAATAAAAATTAATACATAATCATCCAATATCATAAGAAAACACCATCTTCATATTAATCACCACCTTGATACACTTATGTGAGGAAAACATAAGGCTGCTCTTAATAAAATCTGCATTCAAAATTCATCTAAGAACCAATCATTTATACTTGAATACAGAATGCATATGCGACCAAATTTTATCTTGTCTTTGGGCCAGTTCTATACATAGAAACTTGTACACCAAGCGCTCAAACTTTGTGCTTAAAATAGCACTAAGGTCATCATACTTTTCTCGAGCAATTCTTTGCTCGTTGGGATCCCAAGGCTCTATGGCCTTAACTCCTCAAACAACCCTCATGGCTAGGAGTTTATAAAAAAGGCCCTCGTGGCCGATGACCTTACTGATTGGACCCTAAGGTCCATGAGGCATCAACCTCCTTTGGTGTATATTTATGATTCATGATTCTTTCATCACTCATAAATTAAGACTTCTTAATGATCATGAATCTACATAAATATCTCAAATCTTGTCAAGCATATGTTTTCATTTCAATAAAACATAATAATCATGCTTAAATGAAACAATAATCAGAACATAACATATGCACAATTTCTATATGTTGTTCTGTAAGAGAGTTACTAGAGCTCATATCCAGAATACCAGAAGCATGAATACGAGATACTAGAAGCACGAGTCCAAAGAACATTCTATACCAAATCATCTTAATACAGCATATCATTTATCAATCTAAAAGAAAGTCAATGTCCATTCTAGAAGTAAATGCTAAAATCAATTAAGGCACTTGTTCAATCATATAGTATAAGCACGGTGAAAGTCTTTGTAAAAATATTTGCTTAAGAAAAGAAAATAAATGGATTATCATAGAATTAAGACTTGAACTAAAATTGGTCATGAAAATTTTAACCAAATGAAGAAATATAGATTTCTGGTGATAAAGCTCCATGAATTAATTACATGTAAAGCTACCAGTTATCCTTTTATCACCTTAAGAATTTTTAGATTTCATTTACCCCTAATTAAATAAGTGAAATCATCCTTTCGAACAAGTAACCATGTTGCTGAAACTGAAATCTCAAAAATAAACTCAAGGAATAGCATATTTCAATTGTTACACAACAATAACAAAGTTCATCATTTCTATGGCTGAAATCTCTGGAATCAACTTGAATATATTGCTGAAATATCATGAATAAGGAGAGATTTTTTAAAGGAAATTTCTTTGTTGCAACATAGGTGAATAAAGATTTGGAATTCCAACATAAATACTGAAAAATTTAACATAAACAAAGGATAAGCATGAATAAATTATAGACTACTGCAGAATTGAATTTCTAAACTTCAATAAGTGAAAATATTAGGGTAAGAAAATTTAATGTGGAAGGTTGAAATTATGATTTTAACGGAAAAAAAAAAAACAGCAAACTTAACAACAATAATATGTATAATATTGATTGTGAACTTTTAAGAAAGAAGGCTGAGAAATAATTAGAGATTTCTAAAGAAATTTTCTTAGTTCTAGCATAAGGTAAGCTACAATTTTACAAATTTCAATATGAATATTGTAGATAAAGAAAGAACAAAATCAAAAGTATTAATTACTGCACAATTATAAACACGTAAATATTTTACTCGCATTATTTCTTTACCTTTGGCTGTGATTTTTCTCAATGACTAAAGTGCTCTATTTATAGGAGTTTTAAAAGTCATGTTTGGTTTTACTTATTTTCTTACTTTCACTTATTTAATGTTTGATTGTCCAAATTTTGTTATTTCATATGAACATAATATCGTACTATTGGATTAATTTATATTTTTTATTTTTAAGTTCAGCCAAATAGCCCTTAAGAAGTTATGATTACTTTTTGACAAGTGTCCCAAAATCATTATTTTAATAAAACAATAGGTAAATTTTCATGTTTGAGAAGCCATGTTCGGGTCAATATTTGAGGGTCCTTTAAATTGTTGTACCACAAAGAAGATATGCCAAGTGTCAAATACGACGTGGAGAAAATTTATGAGATAATCAATTTTTGTCTTGTGGCAAGTACAAGTCAATAATGTATTGATTCAATCTAAACAACGCAAGGATTTGAAAATTAGAGTAATCCATGTTTTCTTCAAGTACGAACAACCTGGTCACGTCACGCAAAATTGTCCAAAATGTGAAGTAAACTTGACTAACTGCTTGAAGTAAGATACTCAGTGTCCCTAACAATCTCTCAATATCTATTGAGAAATATATGTACATTCTTATGGCATTTTGCTAGTTATCATCATAGATGATGTGTTAGTGGCAAGTTTACAAATTTGCACATGACATTGGTTTGGTATTGCTACAAGGTGTGTGATGGAATTTATGTCCATGACTAATGAACTCTTAGGAAGCCAAATGTGGGAGTTGCACTCTAATTTTCAACGAGTTTCTTCAACATGAGCCGATAAAATTCTTAAAATTTGTGATTTTAAATAACGTATTAATTCTCTATTTTAAGAATTGTGACTATCAAAGTGTACCAATTTTCAAGTATCGTGATCAAAAGTTGAAAGAAAAATGAGAATTTTGGCTTGTGTTTTGGCAAGGTAGAGATTATTCAATGGGTAATGGATACACCTAATGATGATGATTTTGATCTTATATTTTACTAGTTGTTTTTTGAAAAGAGGCCTTTCAAGCAATAGTGACCTTCAACTACTTTTTTTACACAAAGTGAAAAACATATACAACATGTGGTGTATGCACTCCAAAAGATCAAGGATCAGATCTAGTTCGGTTTAGGGCAATCGAAAAAACAAACGACTATAGATGCATATTTTGAGAAAGTGAAGAATTAAGAAAAGAAGTTGTCAAGTTTTTTCTTTTTCAAGAATAAGTTTTGTTGTTGAAAATAAGAGAATAAAAAGAATTTTTAATGTTTTATAAATTTTTATATTTCATTTTAATCAATTATTAATTTATAAATTCAGTGGGACCTATAGACGTTCAAATAAAATTATTATCATAATAAAAAAGCGTTTTAACGTTGAGATGAAGTCCACACTCAATAGTAAATCAATTTGTTTTTTTGGTAGGACATATTGCAAGTATATGAGCTTCTATACAAGTCTACCATAGAAAAAGGTACTTTGTAAATGGTTTCTAAAATTTCTAGTATGTGGATTATATTCTATTAAAAATGTGTGGATAATAAGTGAGTAATAAGTTGTGGGTCCTACGAAATGTATGAATAAGAAGTATATGTTGGATTTTGTGCTAAACAATTCCCAAAGGCAATGATGATAAATTAAATCGTACATAGTAGGATTTATACCTTAATTAAATATGTAGGACCAAAGTTAATCTTACACTAGTGTATCAAGTCATTGACCCGTTCAAATGGAGAAGATAAATCAAAATCGTGGTTGGTGGGGTCAATTTGGATTTTGGAGAACGGTCACTTTTGAGATGTAACCAATTGTTGTCACTCAAGTGATCGGATTTGAATCATGCCTTATCTTTTTGGTTTTAAATGGTGGTTTAGACTAGAGTTTTGCCTATTTGAGTTTCATAAATAGAGGATTAAAAGAAAAAGCACACCCATCCCACCAAAAAGGAACCCAACCACCCACCCGAAGGCAAACCCATGCAACATTGTTTGCTGTTCCCTTTTCCATTTGTTCTCTGCCTCCATTGCTGTGACTAGAGCTGGGCAAAAACTAACCCAAACTGCTCAACCCGACTGATCCGAGCGGTTTGGGTTGGTTTTTGAGTGTAATCGGGTTAGGTTCAGGTTCTGAATTCAAAAATTGACGTCGGGTTGGGTCGGTTTGCGGGTTGGGTCAGTAAACCCGACCCGAACCACGCTGACCCGACCCGACCCGACCCACAACAATTAATTAAAAAAAAAGGCTGAATAACCCTAAAACTAAAAGGGCCAAAAAACCACTCCAGCCCAATTTCTAAAATCCCGCAGTCTGCCAGTCTCTCTCCACTCTCCACTCTCCACTCTCACTCCAACGTCCAGCCCTATACTAAACGTAGTCACCACTCGCCGGTCGCCACAATCTTCTCCGTCGAAGTTTTGACACTGATTGTTAGGGAATCATCCCACACAATACCTATTTATTTCTTTGCAGTGAAAAAACAAACACGGCAATGGGTTGCTTGGACTCATCAGGAGAAAGAAAGCTTTTTCACTGCATTGCGTCAAGTTGGCAAGGCAATTTTCTATTGCCTATTCAGTGAGGTTTGGAAGTTCTCTAAAGATATTATTTCTGACCATGGAAATGCTTCTTTTTTCTATCAAAATTTTGAGAAAATCACTTGCCACGTCCAAAGTAAAAAACAAGGATCAGGTGGATTTCTGCTTTAATCAAGTTGGGTATTATTGCTGGTCTTAGTGTGTATGGAGTTGCTTCAATCGTATTATTTGTGTCAAAGAAAAGGATTTGTTGTTACCTAATCTCTTCGATCGGATTGACATTTGAATGTTTACCAGACTATTTCAATGTTTACAAAGTTCTCTTTTCTATTTCATGCTCACTACAGTATTTCTGGTCATTGAACGAATGGAACCGCCAACCCGACCGAACCCGCTCATCGTTTGTGCAGGTTGGATTGGGTCGGGTTCAATCCATTGCGCGGGTTGGGTTGAATTTTCACAAAACTGAAACTTTTGGGTTGGGTTGGGTTGGGTTGGGTTGGGTTCGGGTTGGGCCCAAAACTGACCCAACCCAACCCACGCCCAGCCCTAGCTGTGACCGAAAATGACTCTTTTGTTTGCACCGTTTGCCTAAATTTCTTAGTGAAACTTTGTCCAATTAATTTGAAACTTTTTTTGGACATTAGGTTGAAGATTATGATACACTTAGTATGGGATTAGAGTTGAATTTGAGCTTCATTGTGAACTTTCACTTTTGGGTCCAATAATATTTTCTATGATTTCTTCGAATTTTGTTCTTTTTTTTTCTTTCTCAAACAATTAAATTGTCACAAAGTGGTGTCAAAGTGTTGATTCTTTGAGATTTTTTATTAGAAATTTGAAGAAGAAAATTGGTTTTTGGGTGAAATTTTTTCTTGAAAAATAGAATCTTAAAATTAGATTTTTTAGGCTAATCAGTCGGAGTTAAGGCGCGTGGGTGGTGCCATTGGATTTCTAGTGAAGTGGGCTTTCTCCTTGGGTGGCGCGTGGTGGTGATTGTTTCACTGCCTTGTGTTCTGTTTGGCTTGGTGCATCTTGTTCATGACCAAAAATTTAAAAAATTAAAAAGACATTTAAAATTCGCATATCTCCGGTAATATCTGATAATTGTTTTTAATTTTTCAGTTAAAAGGATAGGTACCTTGCCAGTAGCAAATTACTTTGTTGATGGTTACTGTTTTTGTGGTTGTTTTTTTTTTGCCTAATATAGTTTTATTGTTGGAATAATTATTAGTTAATTATATTATTTTTCTTCGTGTTGCTTATTTGAATTAGTCCGTTCTACATTTTCCCTTGACATGGGGACTCGATTCTTACAGAATTATGTGGAATATAGGACATAGTATAATTTGTGACCATTAATTGAGAAATTATTGTTCGTATTTAATTGTGGCTGTGTGTTACAATTTTTTGTTTGGAGAAGTAAAGTCTGGTTAATTCTGCGTGAGTTGTTTGAATTTTTAAAATCCAAAAAATGACTACTTGTGTAACTACCCGAAAATTTCATGTCTAAATTTTTGTCCTTCAAAGTTCAAAATATCAATTTCTTTAAGAATTGGAAATTTTCTTTGGTGTATATATAATGTTCAAAAGTAGAGATAAATATGTAAATTAAGTTTAAATTAAGGAGTTAAGATGATGGACATATGCATGTTCGATTTAAGACCGATATAAGGATACTAATATCCATCATAAACTGATTTTGTAACTCAACTCGAAGATACTTGAAGCCTTCAGCCCTGGAACAAAAAGAGAAATACATGTCTTGTATTCTTTAAAAATGATGCTAAATTCTTTTAAAATTTAGTTTTCTAATTCAGCTTGAAACTATTAAGAGCCTTCACTAGACTTGAACTAAAGAATAAAAAAAATTATCGAAAATTTAGAGATCGTCACAACTTATAGTTTTGATTTGGGGGTGTTAAATGGAAAATGTGGTTTTTTTTTTTATTTGTCAACTAAAAACGAAGGAAATTTTGGTTGAACAAAAAGTTTCTAAAGCTATAGATGCTTTTTTCCCTGTAACTGTCACTGATTATCAGAAAAATGAATTTGACAAGTTAGCTTACACTTCAATAATTTTACACTTGTTTGATGCTATTTTGAGAAAAGTTGGTAAACTTGATTCCACACAAGCACTTTGGAAAAAGTTGGAGGATTTATATTTGTTAAAATCGACTTCAAACAAGCTTTTATTACTTGAAAGTTTCTTTAATTTTAAAATTGATCCTTCAAAGGATCTGGATCATAATTTGGGTATTTTTAATAAATTGGTTTAAGATATCACTAATTGTGCTAAAACTGTGTCTAAAGAATATAATGCAATTATTTTGTTAAATGCTATACCCAAAACCTATAGAGAGGTAAAAAATGCCATTAAATATGGCAGAGACACGTTAACACCTGAAATTATCGTTAATTCCTTTAAAAAATAAGGAAATGGAGTTAAAAGCTGAAAAACTTGAGAAAAGAGGTGAAGTGCATATGGTAAGAGATATGACTGATTCTAGGTGGAGTGAGAATCAAAACGGCGGTGAGTCAAATAGTGATAAAAAAGAAGGGTCAGAGAAAATATAGAGCGAAGTCTGGGCAAAAAAAAGAAAGAAATGCTATAGTTGTGGTAAAACATGTCACTTTATAAAAAACTATTATAAAGAGAGAAACAAACCTAAAGAAAAAAAAAGAGATGAAGTGAATATGACGTCTTCTAATTCTTATTCGGAACCCAGTAAAGTTTATATATTAATAAGCTCGGTTGATGGTTTTGCTGAATTAAATTTGTCGGTGGAATCTCATCTACATGAATGGATACTTGATTCTGGTGCATCTTTTCATGTTACATCATGTAGAGAGTGGTTTGAAACCTAGCATGAAAGTGATTTATGCAATGTTATTATGTGTAACAACTTAACGTGCAAAGTTGCTAGAATTGGTGATATTTCTATCATATTTAATAATGTTCGTGTGCTGTAACGTCCCAAATTTTCTCAACCTGGAGGGTCACTAAAATAATTTTTAAATAATGTTTGATGAGTTCAAATAGGTTTCTCGTGCCCTTGAATGATTTTAAAAATATAACTATTGTGGAAAATAACAAGTGTACAAGGAAAAAGAAATTTACTTCTAAATTTTAAGGTTTATACCTATACCGTAATAGGTATCCCCACAATTTATTTGACCATCCAAATGAACTTTAAAATTACAAGATTTAATTGTAGATACTTAGGACTTTGGACTAGGCCATGTTAAAATTTCAGACCTTAGCTTCATTGTTTGGTAGGTAAAAATATTAGTCAAAGTTGCTTGAAAAATTGTCACAGATGCCTTAAAGTAGCCCACTAAAACGATCATAATAAATTTATACGATTGAATTTTTGTGTGATTCCAATTGTTGCTATTAGAAAACATATAAGGATTTCGATATCCACTGATTTCACTCAAAAAAATCTAAATACATAGAGAGTTATGATTTTTTAAATTAGGGACACAAAGCTGAAATTGAAATGACAACTAAACCAACATCTCATTTTTTCTCGTACTTTACATAACTAAATAATGTAAAACCAACATCTAAATTATAGTATTTACATCATAATTGACTCGATCATCTCGATGCCAAAACTTAGTTTAAATAAAATAAGTCCACTTCATGATTGCTACCAACGAAATTTCTCTACTGCTAGTTGCAATCCGTGGTAGCTCTTGCTTGCATAGTCGGTGCCATTTCCTTTAGAATAAACAAAAATAAAAAGAATTTGTAATCCATCGAAATAAACGTCATACACAATTATATAAATATCTGAAAGGGCCATCAACAAATGAGAATTTAAATAATATCTTTTATTTATTTAAATCATCCTTCAAGAGGTACAACAAGTAAAAACGTATAACGTTAAACAACGATAAAGTAACTGCATACTGAAATACTGAAAAGAAGAAAAACATATGACTGCTATGATATCTCTAAGCATCGTTATCGCTGATCCATCTTCTATGCACTCTAGGCCTCTTCGGCTGTGGAGCCTCGTCGTCTGAGGTAACAATAGACTTGGCCTCAGACTCCACCTCAAGATCCTCCTCCAGGTCTTCCTTAATCTCAATAAAACCAGCCTCGAACACTAAAACTGGCTCCAACTTTAGCTTAACTACTAGTGCCGGCTCAGGGATAGGATGGGGACCGCCACCATATAAACTGTACTCCTCCTAGTGTATAATGAGCATTTCACAATACACGTCATATTCCACCTCTGGATGATAAACCTCCTTTAAATCTCTTAAAATCAAAATGGCAATCGGCTGTCCCGGGCAAATCAATGAGTCAACCACATGAGCAATAGACTCATCATCGGTTGTCAATAAACCATAGTTCATCGCCCTGACACATGCTGCCCTATGGTTATTGATATGATGGACAATTGACCACTTGGGATCCGAAGAAAAATGTACGTAATCGTTCATTTCCGCCTTGGCACATTCTAGAAAATACTCACTGGGTGAAACCATGTCTAAGATACAAATTATGAAGAGTCCGATTAGATGGATTTCTATCATCTTTTAATTAAATTTTGAGGACTAACATAAATTTTCATAAAGTTTAGTCGACTTTTCAAAACACGTATAACCACATTAAAATTTCAACTCAACTTAACATTTTATCATAAGTGAAACAATTAAAATTTTCCATAAAATTTAAGTTTCATTTAGCATACTTAACAACATAAATTAAAAAAATTACTTAACCTCTCTATATTTTAGAACTGGCATAGCATGGCGTTGGCAAGTAGCGACTCTTAAATTCTAAAATTTTTAACTTCTAAATTTTTAACTTGACATAATAAAATAAAATACCATAAAAATAAAATAAAATTTTAAAATTTACGTAAGTTTACAAAAAAATAAAACTGCGCTATGATACCAAGCTGTAACGCTTCAAATTTTCTCAACCCAGAGGATCACTAAAATAATATTTGACGACTTCAAATAGGTTTTCCATGCCCTTAAATAGTTTTAAAAATGTAATTATTGAAAATAATAAGCGCACAAGGGAAAAGAAATTTCTGAATTTTAAAGTTCTTACCCATACAGTGATACCATCCAAGCGAACTCCAAAAATTACAATATTTGAATTGTAGATACGTGGGACCTTGGACTAGGCCATGTTAAAATTTCAGACCTTAGCCACGTTGTTTGGTAGGCGAAAAAGTTAGCCAAAATTGCTTAAAAAATTAAAACATTCATAATAAGTACATACAATGGAATGTTTGAGTGATTCCAATTGCTGCTATTATACAACATATAAAGGCTTTCTATAGCCACTGATTTCACTCGAAAAATCCAAATACACAGAGAGTTATAATTTTTCAAAGTAGTGACAGAAAGCTGAAATTTTAGAATGTAAAACAAGGCAATTTCTACTTTAAAAATTGAAATGACAACTAAATCAACATCTCTTTTTTTGTCGTACTTTACATAATTAAATATTGTAAAACCAACATTTAAATTATAGTAGTTACATCATGATATACTCGATCATCTCGATGCCAAAACTTTGTTTAAATAAACAGAGTCAACTTCATGATCGCTAGCCTACTCCATCACGCCAATGCCAACCATTTCAATCTGAAAATTTGTTTATTTTGAGGTGAGTATTTCATAAGAAACACTTAGTATGAATTTTACTAACATGCGAAAAAATTATACGAAAATATAAATGCTCATGCCATCATTTCAAACGTACATAGGAACAACATAGTTTGGTAACCGGCACCTATGAACTTAAATGTGATTTCCTTCAATTACTATCATACATATGTGATTATCTTCAATCAAAACTATAAAGTCTTTCATAAATAATTTACATGGCATTTATTTCACATAATAACTCTCCCCAAAATCATTTATAAATCATAGCTTGAGTAGTAAATAAAACTACCTCAAAATAGAGTTTTCGATTGAAGTTGTGGTGTAGAATAACTTGTCACTGCACTTTTTCTAAAAAGCAAGCTTGCCTTTTTGTTTACAAGATTCGTGTGTTGTAGGAAGATTTAAGGAAAAGTATTAAAGGCAAATATGGGCCGAAAATTTGAACTTTTTGAGCAGTTTAATATGTGTTCTAGGGACAGAAATTTGGGAAGAATGGGGACTTCTTAGCTGGCCGAAAATTTAAGGGATAAGGTGAGAGTTTTTGTTGATGTTTTGAAGATGATTTTTGGGAAAAATGGTGGATGAATGTTGCTGGAATTTTGGGGACTGAAAAGAGGGGAAAAGTGAAACAAAACAAAGGTGTTAGATGCTTATTGATGGGGCCAAAACTTGAAGAGAAAATGACTGATTTTTGCTTGATAAAAACTGGAACTCTGAGCCTATTACTGGGGTATTCGTTGGTGTTTATAATGAGGCAAATTAAAGGGAACTTATGGGCTGAAAATCTGGAGTGAAAGTGCAGGTGTAGGATGGGAAAAATAAAAGGAGGAAAGAGACTTAAGAGGGGCCAAAAATTGAGAGAGAAATGGAGGAATTGCAGGCTTTTGGAGTGGAGAAAAACTGGGGTTGATCATGGAGACTTAAGGGGCCAGTTTCTTCTAGATAACATGGTGCAGTTGGTTGAGGTTTGAAGTGGCAAATATGAGATTGATAATGGCTGATCATGGAGTAGTGAGGGAGGGGAGCAGTTTCTTCTTTATGGTAGGGTGAATTTTAGTCATGCTTGGGGGAACCTCTTGGCACAGTTTGGCAGCTTAGGAGGGGCCTTGGGACCTTTTTATGATGATAAAATGGTAGGAAATTTAGCTAAAAATAAATGATGGAAAATGTGAGGAAAATGGGTAGGTAATAGGTTGAAGTGGGGAGAGATCGTGGGTGGTTAAGCTTTTAAGTTTTAGGGGCTGTTTGGGAGCTGATTTCTGGTAGGGATAAGAGACCGTTTGGTGGTCTTTCTCTAGTACTTAGGTGGATCGTGTTTGGCCTAAAATACTGGGAAGTAAATGGACTAAATTTGGACCGAAGCTACGATAAATAAATAGACTAAAATTTAGGTCGAGAAGATGTTTAAGTTTTTGCTCGGTTTCAAATTGAACGATTGGCCTAAAAATCCAAGAATTAATTCGACAAAAATTTATCCAGTGCATGAAAAATTTAAAGTGGCTTGATGATACCGTCAAATAAGCACATGAAAAAAAAACTAATGTTTAAAACGTACAAGGAAATTCGTAGTGACGTCGAAAGTTAATGATGAACAATCAGATATCCAAAAAGTTTATAAGGAAGAATGATGGTAAAAGAATCTTCAGTCAGTGCTCATGTTCTAATGATGATTGGTTATATTGAAAAATAAAACCAGTTGGATTTTACCATGAACTACGAGCTGAATGTTGACTTAGTTCTGCAGTCCCTGTCTGATAGGTTTTCGCACTTCATTATGAACTTTAACATGAATATGATCCAATGTACCCTGCGTAAGCTTCTGGACGTGCTTAAGACTGTTGAACCCAAAATCAACAAAGGAAAGGAGCAAATTTTGGCCACTGACACCTCTAAGGACACTAAAAGAAAATCTAAAAGGACATTTCAGAATTGATCCAAGAAGGTTAAATCTACTGAAAAAATAGTTAAAGTGGACAAAGACAAATCCTGGTGATCCTTGTTTTTACTTTGGAAACAAATGGTATTAGAAGTGGAACTGCAAGGCATAAAAGTGATAAAACTAACAACTTATATATTTGGCATTGCAGACTTAGTTACATAAATGAAATACATCACCAATATACATAAAGAAGAATACTTGTATTCAAATTATTATGAATCATTTGATAAGTGTGAATCATGCCTATTGGACAAGTTAAGAGAGTCAGAGCTGCAGAATAATTAAAGGGTGAGTTTTTAGACTATCAAATTAAGAATGAGATTTTCTCGCAGTGGACTCCATCGTATATACTACAACACAATGGTGTATCTGAAAGGATAAATTGCACCTCATTTAATATGGTGCGATTAATGATGAGCCGTGCAGTTCTCCCAAAATCATTTTGGAGATATGCACATAATACTGCATGTCGCACACTAAACCGTGTCCCAACTCCATATGAGCTATGGAAAGGAAAAAGACTCGATCTACATAAAGGTTTGGGGCTCTGACGCTTATGTGAAATACGTTGAATCAAACAAGTTAGGAGCTAAATCCGATAAATATTTATTTCTAGGGTATCCAAAGAAAACTGATGGATACTATTTTTACAATCCCATCAAGATGAAGGTTATCTTATCGAAACATGCTATATTTTAGAGACATAATTCATTCTAAGAGACGACAGTAGGAAAAAATTAGATCTTGAAGAGGTTCAAGAAACCACAAATGAAATTGACCAATTAGATGAGCCAATGGCTGAGCCTACATCTGATGAGGCACATATTGGCAATGGAAAATTGTCAATCCCCGAGGATACGACAGTTTTACGTAAGTTGAGCAAGGTCATTCGTCCTCATCAGAGATACGATATTCTGATTACCAATGATGTATTGCTAATCAAGGAAGATGAACCTACTACTTACGTAGAATTGAAGTCAAGTATTGACTCAAAGAGATAGTAGAAAGCTATAGAATCCAAGATGAACTCCATGTACAAAAACAAGATTTGGACCTTGGTTAACCCAAATGAAGGGTAAAACCTATAGGCTGTAAATGGGTTTATAAGAAAACGGCGAAGGGTTACAAGCAAAGAAAATGAATTGACTTTGACGAAACTTTCTCACCAGTTGCCATGTCTAAATCAATTCGAATTCTGCTTGCGATGATAGCATACCATGACTATGATATATGGCAAATGAATGTCAACACTGCATTCATTAACAAAAATCTTAGCAATGATGTGTACATGATACAACTCGAAGGTCTTGAATCCACATAGCCAAACAAGGTATGCAAATGACAAATATCCATATATGGATTAAAGCAAGCCTCTCAGAGCTAAAATTTTCATTTTGATGAGACAATCAAAATGTTTGATTTTATCAAAAATGAAGATGAACCATGTGTGCATAAGAAGGTTAGTGGGAGTAAAGTCGTGTTTCTAATTTTATATGTGGATGACATACTATTATTAGGAAATGATTTCCTCGTGCTAAAATCAGTAAAATTGTGGTTATCTAAAAAAAATTCTCCATGAAGGATATGGGAGAGACATCATACATTTTCGGGATAAAGATTTATAGAGATAGATCTAAAAGAATACTTAGCCTATCCCAATCCATGTACATAAACAAAATCTTGAGAAGATTCAGTATAGAAGAGTACAACAAATGATGTTGTTCCATCGATCATATGATCTATCTCTCAAAAGAGATGTGTCTGACAACACAGATTAAAAAGACCGCATGGATATAATTTATTATGCATCAACAATAAGATCTATCATGTACGCTATGCTATGTACTCGACCAGATGTTTTGTATGCTTTGAGTGTCACAAGCAAGTTCTAAGTGAACCCTGGTGAGAAATGTTAGATCACAGTTAAGAACATCCCTATGTACTTAAGAAGGACTAGAGACATGTTCCTGGTGTATGGAGAAAATGAACTTAGAGTTCAAGGATATGCCGATGCCAGCTTTCAGTCTGATAAAGATGATAATAAATCCCAATCTGGCTATGTATTTACTCTAAATGATGTCGAGGTCGGTTGGAAAAGTTCCAAACAAGATATGACCGCTGATTCAACTACAGAAGCTGAATATATAGCTACTTCAGAAACAACAAAGGAAAATGGTCTGAATCAAGAAGTTCATCACTAATAACAATGAAGAAATCGCACAAACGAAGGAACAATGGAGCCATCGCACAAACGAAGGAACCCAAGTCTCATCAATAATCCAGATATATATTAAGACAGTATCATCTCATCATGGAGATAATCCTAAAAAATAATATAAAGTAGAACGGGTCCCGACAGATGAAAATGTAGTAGATCCTCTGACAAAGTCGTTGTCCCAGCACAAGCATGATAGTTATGCTAAATCCAATAGTATTAGATATCTGAGTGATTGGATCTAGTTTGTATAAGACATTTGTAATATACTCTTTGTTAGACATTGATGTGTATGAACAAATTGATTAATTAAATGGTTGTTTACATTTTAATGTCACATCAGTTATTTTTAAATTTTATTATTTAAAATAATAGAGTTTGCAGAAAATAACTTATTAATCACAAGGTGTTGTGATTGTGAGATACAAGTTGTAAATAACTTATTCTTAAAATATTCGTAGTCATAGTAATAATGAGATGCGGATATTATTATTGCAAATAAAGGAGATTAGAACCTGCATTTCGCCACTTAAGTTGATATAAATTTTTTCGACCGAGGGTAGAATTATGAGTTGAAAATATTTCAATCAAAACTAGATTAAATCAACAAAGAGTTGAGGTGAAAAATATAATTGATTGAAATGAGATTGACGGTGATCCATATCTCTTAACCAATTAGGTTATATTGATGAAGGGATTATATTTCTATCGTAACCGCATATATATTAGTTCTGTCATACCACACGACATTTAGAATTGTGCATGCCCAACACAAATGAGCTCAATTAATTAATCTAATTAATTAATTTAATACATAAGCAACTAAGTCTGACCCAACTAATTGGACATTGAACATTAATTTTTACAATCTCCCACTTAGACAAGATCCATCTCCAGATACTCAATTCTCACCTTTTCTATATAACCCATTAGGTTCCCGTTCACGATGGCAAACGCAGTGATATTCTCATCGATTCACCTAGATCGATCAATTCACGTTGCCGTCTAAGATTGACATCTTACAATGTGTCAAGGCAATCCATATGACTAAAACTAGGGCCAATTCTAGTATGACTAGACCTAGGGTTATGTTAACCTATAAACACTAGGGCCACAAAAGTTTATGTAATCAAGATAATATGTTTTCATTACTTGCTAGCACAAGCAAGAGACAGAACCCAATACAACTACTCCAAAAATTCTACGTTCATCTATTCTTGATTGTGAAAATTCAGATATGTTCTTGCTGTGTGGATTACCATTAGAAACTAGGCAATTGGACAGATGTGGTATTGCAGATTGTACCTCCAGCTAATCAGATTATCAGATTCTACAGAGTTCATCAAGGTAATTTTTTATCATGAATTCTAGCCAAGTGCAAGGTTGATCCGATTTATTGGAATTACAGATTTATTTTTCGATGTGCATGTATACGTCAATTACTTCCACTTTCTCTTCAGGTGTTCATAAAACTGATGGAATTCTTGATTATGCATATATTGATTTGTAGGGTCTTTCAGTAATCCCACTTTTGGGATGAAAATAATATTTTTTTCTATTATTGATGTCTATTCTAGGAGAGTATGAGTTTATCTTTTTAAAGATAATTCGGGTATGTTTGATACTTTTAATAATTGGAAGAGACAAATTGAAATTTTAACTCATAAAAAGATAAAGTTTTTAAAAATCGATAATAGGTTAGAATTTTTTAAAACTGAATTTGATAAGATGTGTATTGAAAATAGAATAACAAGACATTAAAATGTTCCTTACACTCTTCAACACAATGGGGTGGTTGAAATAATGAATAGAACACATCTTGATAAAGTTAGATGCATGATCATAAGCTCTAATGTCCCTAAATTGTTTTGGGGTAAAGCTGTGATGACTTGTTGTTATTTGATTAATATTACTCCATCTACTACTTTGAATTGTGATACTCCTCATGAAAAATGATACTTTTGGCCATGCTATTTTTTTTCTCTCTTCAAAATGAGGAAAAGTTTGAACTTAGAGCTAGGAAATGTATTTTTTTAGGGTATCCCGAGGACATGAAGGGATATAGGTTATGGGATATAATCCAAAAGGGAGGATAAGTTATAGTGAGTAAAGATATCACATTCAATGAATCTGAAATGCCTTTTTTTGGACATGATTTAGAGAAATTAGGTGAAGATAAACAAGAGGATGATAATAGGCAGGTGGAGTCTAATAAGGTTAGTACACATATCCCTAGTACTTCTAGTGAGGTAGAGATTCAGCAACCTGATAGAGATGATAGATATGAGACAGTTGTTGAAGAATATCCTGACCAGAAAAATCCTTTAAGAGACTATCAATTAACAAGAGACAGTGTGAGAAAACTTTATAGAGAGCTTCAGATATTTGGAAATGAGTCAGAGGTGACTTTTTCTTATGCTAGTTTTGAAGAATTAGTCGATATGTAACCAAAATCATATCATGGGGCTATTAAGAGTAAACAATCGAATGAGTGGTTAGAAGCAATTAAAGGAGAGATGAGTTATCTAGATGAGAATCAAACTTGGGATTTAGTTCCTAGGCTTAAAAATAAGTCTATTGTAGATTGCAAATGAGTTTTTAAGGTTAAAGAGGATACCACTAAGACTGAACTTTTAAGATTTAAGATTAGGTTAGTAGCTAAGGGGTTCACACAGAAGGAATGGGTAGATTACAATGAAATTTTTTCTCCAGTTGTTAAGTATATTATTATTAGGGTCATACTTTCATTATTTGCTTATTTTGACTGGTGAACTTGATGATAAAAATTTCATGAATCAACCTCAAAGTTTTAAAGATAATCAAAAACTTAATCATGTGTGTTATCTTAAAAGGTCCTTGTATGGTTTCAAACAGTCGCCTAGACAGTGGTATAAACAGGTTGATTCATTTGTACTTACGATTGGTTTTCAAATAAGTAAGTTTGATAATTTTTTTAATTATCAACATAAGAAAGTTAATAATGACTGTGTACTTTTGATTAGTTCCTCTATTGTTTTAATAAATGAAATTAAGACTGGTTTGAATGGAGATTTTGACATGAAAGATCTAAGTAGAGCAAAAAGAATCATAGGGATGGAAATAGAGAGAGATATTCAAATTCTTGGCTACGTTTGCATCAAACACAATATGTGTTAAAAAAATTTAAAAAGGTTTGACATAAGTGAATGTAAACCTATTTAATTTCTTTGCCTTTAACAAATTATTTTATTTTCTCTAAAGATTAATCTCCTGTTAGTGATGAGGATATTGAATACATAAATAAGATTTCTTATTCAAATTCTATAAGGATGTATTATGTATTTGATGGTGTGTACTAGGCCTGATCTAGCCTATGCGGTGGGCACACATAATAGATTCATGTCAAATCCTGATTCAGGTCATTTAGAAACACTAATATGGGTGCTTAGGTATTTGAGAGGGTCTTGTGATATAGGCTTAATAATTAAAAGTAAATTTGAGAGTGTTATGTTAAATGGTTTTGTAGATGCAAATTATGTATGTGATATAGATATTATGAAATATAGTTTCTCCTATGTGTTTAGTTTGTGTGATTCTTGTATAAGCTCAAAATCTTAGCTTCATCACATAGTTGCTTTATCTATTACTGAATTGTAGTACATTGCTATCACAAAAGCTATTAAAGCGTCTGTGGCTTAAGTGTCTTCTAAATGAATTGTGTGTTTTGAATGGTAATGTAATCGTGTTATCTAATACTCATTCTTCTATACATTTATGTAAAAATCCCGATTTTCATTAACGCACTAGCATATGGATGTCCGAATGTATTTTATTCGAGATATTGTATGACAAAGAACGATTAGCCTAAAAAAGGTACTCTCTCAATTAATCTCTTAGACACAGGCTCAAGACTGCTATACTTGGTAAAATTCATGAGTTGTTTAAATATCTTGAATATTGATAAATGTTAGTGAATTTTTTAATTTTATTAATTATCTTTGTGATTAAGTCACTAACTTATATTCTCTTATCTTGTAGGTAGCATGAGAGGTGCAAGAAATGATTCTTTGGCACCAAATGTGGATGATTGTTGGATTTTGTGCCAAACAATCCCCCCAAAGGCAATGGCAATAAATTAAATCGTACATAGTAGACGTTATGCCTTAATTAAAGATGTACGGCCCAAGTTAATCTATTGACTCGTTCAAATAGAGAAGATAAATCAGAATCGTGGTTGTTGTGTTAGTTTGAGTTTTGAATAACGGTCACTTTTGAAGTGTAACTGGTATTGTTGCTCAAGTGATTGGATTTGAACCAACATTATCTTTTTTAATTTAAATTGTGGTTTAGACTCTAGCCTATTTGAGTTACATAAATAGAGGATTAAAATAAAAAGCACACCCACCCCACCAAAAAGGAACCCCCCCCCACCCACCCACCCACGCACCCAAGGCAAACCACGCAACATTGT
Organism: Forsythia viridissima; assembly: GCA_030279155.1. Classification (NCBI taxonomy): domain Eukaryota; kingdom Viridiplantae; phylum Streptophyta; class Magnoliopsida; order Lamiales; family Oleaceae; genus Forsythia; species Forsythia viridissima. The sequence goes on along the minus strand of CM059037.1, from coordinate 3,966,598 downwards.
TTGCTGTTTCTTTTCCATTTGTTCCCTGCCTCCATTGCTGTGGCCGAAAATGGCTCTTTCTTCTTATCTGTTCGCCTAAATTTCTTAGACAATTAATTTCTAAACAATCTGAGCCTTCATTGTAAAATTTCATTTTTGAGTCCAATAATATTTTCGTTGATTTCTTCGAATTTTCTTCTTTATTTCTTTCTCATACGGTTAAATTGTAATAGTATATTTGATCATTTTAATTAATTTAAATTATAATTTAAGCGTAGTCAAACGCTTGATAATTTCGTTCTTTACACCATCCATTTACATGCATAAATGAATAAAACAAGAGTGGATTCAAAACATTGTACTCAATATTTATTTATACATAAATAAATTATAGAACAAGACCGTTGACCCGATGCATGGTACTCAATATTTTATTATAAGAAACTTCACATGAAAGCATAGTTCAGGCTTTCTTCATGTTATTTAATTTATATATAAAATATTAATATACATAAAGAATTTGTTTAACAAGGATCAAGTGGGAGATATAATAAAAATAGCACCACTTACTACTTTTGTTTAAATATCTCCTTGATATTTTTTTTTTAAATATTCTTTTAATATTATTAATTTCCTGTCTTTCTTTGATAAGAGATAATTCTCACCCCAATTAAATAATAAAATTATAACCAACATATAAACATTTTGACAATTTTTTTTATAGTAAAGTTGATATTTTAAAATGAAATAAATCTCTAGTCTTAATATCATATCAGAGTCTATTAAGCTCCAACGAGCAATTTTGTCCATCTAAAGCTCAAACAATCGAAAACTTGAATTCTAAGATTGATATTCTCAAATGACCTATCATATTGTGGGAGCATGTTAAGCGATAATTCTGATATCTAAAATTGGTATTCTTAAACAAACCACCATCTTTGATAAAGTTAAATTACATTAACATATAAAAAAATTTAAACGTGTCCCCTTTTTTCATTCGATCACTAGACGACGACAAATTTAAAAATATCATAGGATTGTCGAAATATCTTCCGAGATGGAAGTAACGTTTGTCACTATCAAAAAGTCTGGCAATTGAAGGTGAATCATGTTATGAATTCAAAAATATATGTGTAAGGCATTTTAATATAATATATGTAATAACTGTGGATTATATTATAATGTGCAAGGGCGGATTTAGGGAGGGTACAACCGGGTTGTCCCAAAAAATTGTTTTTTATAATGTAGAAAAAAAAAATTAGTAATAGTGAAGTGCGAAAAAAAAAAAATCAGTAGGAGTCTGGACTCCAAAAAATCCTAGATCCGCCCTTGATAATGTATATAAAGCAATAGCTTATTAGGAATAATAAATTAAACACAAGTAAAAAAAAAAAAAAAAATCATGATTTAGGGCTTGTTTGGTGTAGCTTTTTCTTTTTTTTGTCTTTCAAAAAATTGGTTTTTTTGTCCACTTTTTTTATTTTTCAAAATTTTTTTGTAGTGTAAAAGTTCGAAAAATCAAAATTAGTAAGCAAAAAAATGTGTTTATTTAGGAAAAAATAAGAACCGAACAAGTCCTTAGTTGAGGTAGAAATATGTTTTTCTACAATTTGAGGAAAATTTTAGCTTTTGTTTGGTTTTACTTAAACTGTTGATAAAAATTTGAGTCAAATTTAACAATTAATTTTATTCATATATTTCATGAGATCTACATTTTTTATCAATTTTTCAACCACACATTTATCAATATTTGTTAAAAATCTTATTTTTAACAAAACCAACCCTTTTTGCATTAAGACTCTTCGACACAAATTATTTAACAATGTGCAATGTTTATTATCAGGGCCGACCCTGGCCTAGGCAGCTAGGCAACCACCTAGGGTCCCAATTTTGGTCCAATTTTTTTATTTTTTATTTTTTTAAGTAAAGACCAACCTACTTAAATGTAAAATGAGTCTAAATAGAAAATAAATCTAAATCTAACCTACATTATCTATCTTAATCTAGTATTTAAATTGTAGACAGTGCAATTTTCTCTTTAAACCTTATTTTAGAAATTTTTATCTTGAAACAAAACGATTTTCCAAATTGTTAGGATTGAAGCAATAAATAAAAGGGCAAAGAATAAAGAACACAAAAATTTAATAGTCCTATAAAAAATGATGATTTTTGTTTACAAGAGATTAGTCTTATATATAATAACACAATGAAAGTTTTCTGATTATAATGAAACTTAAGACAAAATTTCGAAAAACACCCTTACTTAAGGTCGATCCGCGGTCATCAGCTCCGCGTAGCGCAACATATTAATACAAATTCCAATCATTTTTTAATTGTCTCTCAAAAATTTATATTTTAAAAACATCTCAATATATTAAGGGCCCATTTAAATTTTCGATTAAGGCCCCCCAAATCTCAGGGCCGGCCTGTTTATTATCATGTGTGTATTGAAATCCTTTTATAAACAGATAACCTTAGACCTCCATATTAGCTTAAAGCCAAGTAGTTGATTCTGCCTTTTAACATCACAAAATGGCTTTAGCTTTTCCAGTTAAACATAGAAACCCAGAACTGATTGTCCCAGCAGAACCTACTCCCCATGAAATCAAAACATTATCAGATTTAGATGACCAGCAAAGTTTGAGGTCTCATTATCCAATGATAATGTTTTATAAAACCAACCCTTTTGTGAAAGAAAAGGATCCTGTTGGGATCATTAGAGAAGCAATTGCCAAAACACTTGTGTATTACTATCCGTATGCCGGTAGGCTCATTGAAGGGCCTAATAATAACCTCGTGGTGGATTGTACTGGCGAAGGGGTCGTGTTCGTTGTGGCCGACGCCCAAGTCCGGTTAGAGGAACTTGGAGACACAATTTGCCCACCTTGTCCATACTCAGAATTGCTGGTTTCTCATGTATCTAATTCTATTGAGGTTTTTGGTAGTCCTTTAATGATGATTCAGGTAAACCCTTCAACTTGTAAAACCTTTCTTGACTTGTTGGTAGTCCTTTAATGATGATTCAGGTAAACCCTTCAACTTGTAAAACCTTTCTTGACTTGTTTTGTATGTAGACCGTACTGCAATAATAGACAAACTGACAAAAAAGAAGCTAAAATATTGTCTATGAAGTGTTAAAAGACAAAATTTAAACTCAGTCCTAAGATGACCTCTTGCCGGTTTTTTAACTTTGACATCATTAAGTGTTTGCCTACGGAATCCTAATCAGTTCAAGTCTCGTCGTTATCCATTTACTAAAATTGTGCACCCATCCCTGGCTTTTTATGCTATTTCTCGTACTGATTGTGTTTGCTTTGATTAGCCATTAAAAGATGATCTAGAGTCGACGTCCGCCGATATTTCCATCATTTAAGAGTTAACTCCCCGAAAGGTAGCAAGATACATCCAAGAACATTCCATTTTCTTCTTAGATCATTGACTATAAGTCCCTTTCTTATTCTTCTTCCTTATTTTTTTTGAAATAGAAGAGCAAGGCTTTAATTATTCATCGAAAATAAAAATAAAAATAAAGGAATTAAGGGGCTTATGATCTGAGAAAGAGAAGGGGTAAGGTTGGTATGTTATCGATTTAGCGATGGCAATAGGGCGGGTCCGAGGCAGGTCGGCCTTGCGGGGCGGGGCGGGCTTTGACTCGCCAACCACCCCAGTTAAAGTTTTTCTTTTTTTAACAAAAAAAAAGAAATAGGAATTTTTATATGCGTAGGAAATAATACAAAAAAAAAAAAAAAAATACAAGATTGAGATTGTAGTATAGTGGTTAAGAGTTATAGTTTCATAACTTCAATATAGGTTCGATTCTTATTCAACCCATTTTTAAAAACAAGTGATTTCTAAATTGTAATTCTATTTTACAATTTTCAAAAAAAAAAAAAAAAAAAAAAATAAGTGGCAAGTCGTGGGGCGGGATTGCCCCGAATCCTTCGTGGGGCAGATATTTCTACTCCGGACCCGCCCCTATTACCCGAATAGTCAGGGCGGGTCTAGGTCGGCGGGTTATTTTGCCATCCTTAGCTATCATGTTACAAGACTTCTGAAAAAAGAAGGTAAATTACATTCACAAGTTCACCCTTTTAGTTTTGTAGTAATTAAAAAAATAAAAACAAAAAAAAAATTAAAAAAAATAAAGGTAATTTTCCTCCCCACCCCGTCCTACCCCTACCCCAACCGGGGGATTCTCCTCCCCAATTTTAGATTCTAACTCGCCGGAGTTTGGGTCCGAAATCGGGGAATTGCTACAAATCTAAAATGATAGGATGGTGAGTGTAATTTATTCTTGAAAAAATGAATCCAACCTATTATTGACAGGTGTTTTGAAGACAAAATCAAATATTTAAAATTTATACGTCCCCTATTAATTGAACATGATTCAATATCGGGGAAATTGAAGCTATTTAAAATGGATCATAATAAAGAATCTAGTGTTTATTGAGTCTTCCATCTTCATCATAATTTTTATTGACAAAATAAAATGTTTGTGATATATTTCAGGTGACACGCTTCATCAATGGAGGATTCGTCTTAGCCATTCTCTTTAACCATCTAATGAGCGATGCACTTGGCTCAATTCAATTTGTAAATGCAGTTAGTGAGATTGCAAAAGGTGCATCAACACCTTCTACACTTCCTGTATGGAAAAGGGAACTGGTGACTGCAAGAAATCCCCCACACATTGCACACACACTACACGAATACGAGCCAAAGGATCATTTCGACTACGTTACCAAAATCATGAACGACGAAAAATTAGTTCGTAAATCCTTCTCTTTCGGCCCCAATGAAATAAAATCTATTCGAAAAAACCTTCCACCAGAAATTCGTTCAAGCTCCAAGTTCGACTTGATTACTGCGTGTCTATGGAGATCGCGGACCAAAGCATTAAACTTGGACGGAGAAGAAATAGTTTGAATTACATGTATGATTAATATTCGGGGTAAAAAGTTCCTCGACTTGCCAACAGGATATTATGGTAACGCAATATTATGTCCCGCGACAATGACAAAGGCCAAGACTCTATGTGAAAACCCATTAGGGTATGCAATAAAGTTAGTGAAAAAAGCTAGATCACAAGTGACAAAAGATTACATAAGATCAACAATAGATTATATTGCTACAAAGGGAAGGCCTCAACTTTCACATTTTTGGAATTTTATTGTATCAGATGCGTCTAGGGTTGGCTTTGAGGAGTTGGACTTTGGTTGGGGGAAGCCAATATATGGTGGAACAATGTATGGAGGTGCAACTAATGATAACAGTGTATATGCCCTTTTCAGGAATAAAAATGGAGAAGATTTGGTGGTGGTGCCTGTATGTTTGCCAGTTGCAGCCATGGATAGGTTTGAGAAAGAGTTAAACAAAGTAATTTGGGAGCCTGTGGAAGATGCAAACAACTTAAAACTCCATAATGATTGCGTCTAAGCTCTGATGACATCTTTGGTACGTTAGACTTGACGGTATTGGATGAGAGATATGACGAACTTCATCAAAGGCCTCTCTTCTTACATCATGTATAGTCTTGTACTATTCAGTGTACTAAACATGCGTTGATAATAATCAATCTTATTTCATTCTGTTCCAATATCCTATTATAGTTTTGAAAAATTTTATTTTAGGTTAATAGTATTAAGGTTTGGAGTTCCATCTTAGAAGTTGAACCTTATTAAGAGGAGTAGCACAAATCCTTATATACTGATTAATATTTTAGTATATAACCGCTATGAGATTTATCGCTTAACAAATACAACGTAGCAACAATATAAGATACACAGACTGGAGAATCTGACAGGGTTTCGTCATCAGCAGCAGCCTTTCACTTATCTTGGTGTTCCTTTATTTAAAGGAGCCAGAAAGATCTTCTTGTATAATGACTTAGTCCAGAATGTCCGGAATAGGATTTCTGGCTGGGCCGCGAGGCTCCTATCATTTGGGGGACGGATTACTTTGATTCGATCAGTGCTATCATCTATTCATCTCTATCTCCTTCAGATTATGAAGCCTCCCAAGGCTATCTTAAAGAAGTTAGAGGGCATATTTGCTAGGTTCCTTTGGGACTCCAGAGAGGATGCACACAGATTACATTGGAGGAGATGGAAAGACCTTTGTATTCCTGCTGAGGAGGGTGGACTGGGCTTTAGGAGACTGCAGGATCTTGTTGATACATTCTCCCTAAAGCTCTGGTGGTTATTTAGATCTCAGCGGTCACTATGGACTCAGTTTTTACTGAGTAAGTATTGTCAGGGTTCCCATCCGTTGCTGGCTACTATTCCTTACTATGCTTCAGTTGTATGGAAAAGGCTGAAGCACATAAGCTCACAGGCGGAAACACACATTGCTTGGCAGTTAGGGCGTGGACAAATATTCTTTTGGCATGACTGCTGGATGGGCGAGTCTACATTAGCTGATCAGAACCCACACTTGACACATTCATCTATCCAGGTTAGAGAATTGTTTGATGATACTGGATGGAACATTGACAGACTTCTTCAGCTAGTACCATATATTATTGCTGAGCAGATAGGGAACATCCCTATCACTGCTGAGGTGCACGATCAGATTATGTGGAATGACACTTCGGATGGTAGATTTGCTACCAAGTCTGCATGGCAGCTAGCTCGCACGGGGCATACTATTCAGGCTGTATACAGCATGATTTGGAGTTCTATTATCCCGACAACTGTCTCTTTCTTCTGCTGGAGACTATGGCAGGGTCTCATCCCAGTTGATGTTGTAATTCAGAGGCGGATTGGGAGTCATATGGCTTCTCGTTGTCAGTGTTGCTCGGCTATTGAGACTATTCAACATTTATTTATTGACAGTTGTATTGCTGACCAGGTTTGGCACCACTTTTCTGATATTTTTCATATAACCCTTTGACCAATGGAGGGCTTTCAGTATCGCTTCCAGTCTTGGCGTTTCTCGGGTCAGTTTGTCAGGCGGGGTCATATTCGCACAATAATTCCTCTTTTGATCCTCTGGTTTATTTGGAATGCGAGGAATGATGCGAAGTACATAAACCGTAGCAACAATATAAGATATAAAATGAACTTCTTTAGGCTATTCACAACAATACATAAACCGCGACAAAATTAAATGGCATATTTTCCCCTATTTGAAGCCTTGATAACTTGTGAAATTCGATCCTTTTAAAATTCTGTGTAGTAACTATCCCAAAACGTGAGGAAGAAGATGACACAAGTTAATGCCTAAAATTCAGGAGCTTATTAGAAACAATAACTTTTGAACACAAGCATAAAAAAATCTTGATTTCTTAATTTTATTATTAGATCTAATAATTAATGATTTTAAGATCATTATGGCATTGAAAGATCCATTTTTCTAGAACTTAAGGATAAGCAGTAACAACTAAATCCTAATTCAACAAAAGTTTCGTGGCATGTTCGACCAGTTTTACACCTCTATATATGACAAATTACCCAACAATATTGCTTTTAATGTCTTATATTTGGACTAAAGAAGGGCATTTTCCAATCTGGAGGTAATGTAATGTTCATTATCATGTGTTTTATGTCCAATACTGAAACCCTTCCTATAAATAGATTACTTTGGCACTCTTTACTTGCTTAAAGCCATTTGATTCTTATGCCTGTCAAAAAAAAAAAAAAAAAAAAAAAAGGATAAATTTAGTCGATTATACTTTTATGTCCGGTTTATATTGTCTACCAAATACGCCCTTATTATTATTCCCGTCTTGGAAAAATGGAAAATATTCATATCAATATTAATCAAAATGAATCTATTTTTTCCTTTCTAAACAATAACATGAGCAGTTTGGTGCAATTTAGGAGTATAGATGGCCAAGAGAAATCAGTTGTGTTTACTTAAAGGTGGAACTAAAATGAGTTATCAGATCACATTCCAGTTTTCACTTAAAAATTTAAATAAATAATTTTGTGAGATCCTAAATTCAAGTCTCTCACCATCCATTTATAAAAATTGTGCAAATTAATGTCTATTATTTCTCATACTTTACCTAGTCTTTCCCCTAAAATATAGCGAGAAAGCCTCCCAAAAGATTCTATTTCCTTCTTAGACTATGACTAAGCTTGTTTTCTTTCTTTTTCTTTTTGAAATTGTTATTACATGATTCTACGTGACACACAGCTCCACGTGGATGCATGTGTTGAAATATGTAATTGATTCTTTCCTATTTTAGGATGATTTCGGTTAACTATAGAAGATTGCAATACTATAATTAAAGGATTATAATCTTAGATTGATTCTAGGGTTTATGTCATGAAAACCCTATATATATACCTTGTAATTATAGAGATGTATTATGAATGAAAAACACAATTCATCAATCTTTAGATGGTATCAGAGCCAAGTTTGTTTCGTTTGTTCCAAAATTTTCACAACCTAAATTCATAAAATTAAATCATACCCATCTCCATATCCATAACCAAAACCCAGCCATTAAATCAAATTCAAGCCGTAGCCAAACCCAAATTCTCAAAATCCTCCTTTTTTTTCGAATCTGAAGAAAAAAAAAATGGGTGGAAGAAATCCAGTTGTACTTCAGTCCAAATGAGTTTTTAATGCAGGAATCACCCTCACCAAATCAAATTACGACATATGGTCTCAACTGATGGAAATGCAAATTGCTGAACGGGACAAAATCACATACATTCGTGGCCAGACCAAGCCACCTGCAGAATCTGATGAAGGTTATGAAAAATGGTATGTTGAAAATCAAAAAGTCAAACGGTGGCTTTTAATGTCTATGTCTCCAGAAATTATGAGGCGTTATCTACGCTTACCTACTACCTACGACATTTGGAACGCCTTGTCAAAAGCATTCTACGATGGAAGTGATGAATTACAAGTCTTCACTTTGAATCAGAAGGCTTTTTCTGCAACACAAAAGGGAAGAATCCTCTATGTATATTATGAAGAGCTGAGTGAAATTTTTCAAGAGTTGGACCATCGTGATACGGTGATTATGAAAGATCCAGATGATGTCAAAGCCCACCACAAGTCTATTGAACAATTAAGAGTTCACATATTTCTCGCTGGATTGGACGAAGAGTTTGATTCAATCCGACGAGAGATTTTGCACAGAGACTCAGTGTCAAACCTAGATGAGTGTTATTCTTTGGTTCACCAGGAAGCTGTTCGTAGTACCACCCTGAAAGGTAATTCTGAAGCATCTGAATCCAGTGCCATGGTAGCTCGGAACCGTCCTTATCAAGGTCAACAAGATCGAGCCCGACCTAACAATGGCAGACCGACCAATGGTATTGACAAGTCTTCCTACAAATGCACTCATTGCAATAAGATTGGTCATACCAAAAGTCATTGTTTTGATCTGTGGGATATCCAGAATGGTGGGATCCTAGTCGCGCAAAGAAAAATCAACAAAATCCTTCCACTATAGCAATTGCTCAAACAAAAATAGAAGATGAAGTTACTGAAACAGCCTCGGCATTGGTAATAGCTGTCGACAATGGTGGTAAGTTTTTAAGTATTTCTACACCTGTTTTGAATAGTGCATGGATAATTAATTCTGGCGCAACAGATCACATGACATATGATTCTAGACAGTTCTCACCACTTAATCCTTCTACCAAAAAGTTTGTCTCTAATGCAAATGGAACTTCGACCCAAGTTATTGGGAAATGATCTTTGACTCTAAACGATACATTAAATTTAGATTTTGTTTTAGTAGTTCCATGTTTAGATTATAACCTTTTGTCAGTTTCTCAAATAACGGCTAACTTATCTTGTGTTGTAATTTTTTTGTCTGATTTTTGTGTGTTTAAGGACATCAAAACCAGGAAAACGATTGGTTGTGGTATTAGGCGAGGGAAGCTGTATTACTTGGACTTGGAATCAAATAGTATCGATAATCTACGACAAGCTCTGGCCGTTGGTGGTTCTGAAGACACAAAAAAGAAAGAAAATGGTTGACACAAAAAAGAAAGAAATATGGTTATGACATCGACGTTTTGGACATGCTTCTTTTGGATATCTCAAAAAATTATTTCCTAGTTTATTTCCAAAAGTTGAGTGTGATATTTGTGAACTTGCGAAAAGTCATCGTGCTTCATTTCCATTACGATTGAATAAAAGTCCACTTCCTTTAATGATTATTCATTCTGATGTCTGGGGGTCCATCTAAGGTCACTACTTTGGGTGGGTCACGTTGGTTTGTAACATTTATTGATGATTGTACCAGGCTGACATGGCTTTGCTTGATGAAATCCAAAAGTGAAGTGAGCTTGATATTTCAAAAGTTTCATAAAAGAGTTGAAACTCAGTACAATAGAAAGATTCAAGTTCTTCGCAGTGACAATGGTAGAGAATATCAGAGTACTGAATTTCAATACTATTTGAAAACACAAGGAATGACTCATCACACAACTTGTTCTAACACACTCCAACAAAACAGGGTGGCCGAGCGAAAAAATCGACACTTGTTGGCAATTGTCCGTGCTTTGTTAATCGAAGCCCATATGCCATTATCTTATTGGGGAGAAGCACTCAATTCTGCAGCTTATTTAATCAATCGGGTACCCTCCAGCACCATCAATTTCAAAATACTATTCAAAACCCTTACTGACGCAATTGTTGTCCCAGCTGTCTCGAATTTAGCTCCTTGTGTTTTTGGTTGTGTGGTGTTTGTACACCTACACAAGCATCAATGCACCAAGTTAACTCCTCAAGCATTGCGATGTGTTTTCGTTAGGTATGCCACTCATCAAAAAGGATATCGGTGTTACCATCCTCCAACACGTCGATGTTTTGTTACAATAGATGTTGTTTTCCATGAAGATACAATGTATTTCTCCAATTCTAAATTTCAGGAGGAATACCAAAAGGAAATTCAAACTCTAGTTTATGATGAAGATGATAACCAGGATGTGGGCAACGTGGATTTAAGTGGTATGACATTAGATCAAAGTGGTGATGAGAACCTAATAACCGAAGAAGTAAGTGATGAGCACCAAATAACCGAAGAAGTGGGTCTATTTCCAACTCAGCATGAAACCGAGTTCCTTGAAAATATGGCTTTATCTCCGGTCGATATATCACACCAATCGCTTACTGAAGATGTTCCTGAGCCACATAGAAGACAATTACCACAACATCATACCAGAGGTATTCCTAAAGCCACATATGAACCTGAGCTTTCTAGTAAAGTAAAATATCCTATGAACCATTATGTATCTAACCAATGTTTGTCAGAAACAAACATGTCATTTGTGAATCAATTATCTGTTGTATCTATTCCTAAAAGTGTGCATGAAGCCTTAACTGATCCTATGTAGAAAGCAGCTATGAACGAGGAGATGAAATCTGTGGAAAAAAAATGAAACATGGGAACTAGTTGATCCTTTACCAGGAAAGAAACCAGTTGGATGTCGATAGATTTACACCGTGAAGTACAATGCTGACGGTACAATTGAACGCTTTAAAGCAAGATTGGTAACAAAGGGATATACTCAAACATATGGGATTGATTACACAGAAACATTTGCACCTGTAGCTAAAATCAACACAGTTCGTGTCCTGCTGTCTTTAGCTGCAAGCTTGGATTGGCCATTACAATAGTTCAATGTGAAAAATGCTTTCTACATGGTGAATTATATGAAGAAGTCTACATGGATCTTCCACCAGGGTACATGATACCCAAAAGACACAGCCAAAGGATATGTAAGCTAAAGAAATCGTTATATGGACTGAAACAATCTCCGAGAGCTTGGTTTGGAAGGTTCACAAAATCTATGATAGCTTTCGACTACCATCAGAGCAACTCAGATCATACTCTTTTCCTAAAAAAGGGGCAAGATAAGATCACTGCACTTATTGTATATGTGGATGATATGGTGGTTACAGAGAATGATCCTAAAGAAAGAGAGGCCTTACAGAATTACTTGTCCAAAGAGTTTGAAATGAAAGATCTAGGCCCCCTAAAATATTTTCTTGGGATTGAAGTATTCCAATCTAATAAAGGAATAGTTCTGTCTCAAAGAAAATATGTCTTAGATTTATTACAAAAGACAGGTATGTCAGCATGTCAACTAATTGATACACCAGTAGAAGATGGTCTAAAGCTATGTGTTGAATCCAACCAAATATTAGTTGACAAAGGAATATACCAAAGACTTGTAGGGAGATTGATGTACTTGTCTCATACTAGACCAGATATGGCTTATGCTTTGAGTATTGTCAGTCAGTTTATGTATAATCCTGGAGAACAACATATGCAGGCAGTTATTCGCATTTTGAGGTATTTGAAGTTTGCTCCAGCAAAGGGAGTATTATTCACTAAAAACACAGACTATCAAAGCATAGAAGCATATACTGATGCTGATTGGGCTGGTGATGTGGGTAACAGGCGATCTACTTCTGGTTACTTTACCTTTGTAGGAGGTAATCTTGTGACATGGAGAAGCAAGAAACAAAATGTTGTAGCTTGCTCAAGTGTAGAAGCTGAATTCAGGGGTTTGGCAAACGTACTTTGTGAGGCATTATGGCTAAGACTCTTCTTGCAGGATTTGGGTTATCTATCTGAACAACCTATCCAACTGTTTTGTGACAATAAATCAGCATGTGACATCGCACATAATCTAGTTCAACATGATCATACAAAGCATGTCGAGGTAGACAAATTTTCACTAAGGAAAAATTAGATGGAAAGATTGTGGAATTACCTAAGATTCGATCAGATGACCAGTTGGCTGACATTCTTACCAAAGCAGTCTCAAATCGAGTGTTCTTAAAGTTCGTAGACAAGTTGGGCATGTGTGACATCTATGCACCAACTTGAGGAAGAGTATTGAAATGTGTAATTGATTCTTTCTTATTTTAGGATGATTTCGGTTAACTATAGAAAATTGCAATACTGTAATTAAGGGATTATAATCTTAGATTGATTTTAGGGTTTATGTCATGAAAACCCTATATATACCTTGTAATTATAGAGATGTATTATGAATGAAAAACACAATTCATCAATCTTTAGAGCATGCTGGATACATGTAGAGAGCCACATAGCCACCATATTGACATCACTTCAAAACATGATCGAATTAAGCTTCGCCGGAGTCTCCAAACCTGTGACAGCCAGATTTGGCAATTTGGCGCCACATGGAAAAACCGTTAATGAGCATGCTCAAAAGATGAATTTAAATAAAAATAACAACAAATGCTATAAGTAAACGCCACATGTCGTAGAACCTTCTAGAGTCTAGAATTACAATTTATTATCATTGACCTATTAAACAAACAGTTTTATTATTTGTGTAGGGGGTTGATACCTTGATCGGACCAATTACTATTAAAATTACCTGAAGATTGTTGAGTGAAGGATAGAGGGTTTGGTACCTTGACCGGAATCACCATTAAAACTACTTAAGAAAGCGTTATTGCAAGTGACCAGAAAAACAAGAGATCAAATGAAAGAGCGAATCATGGTACTTGAACAAATATTAAGTACATTACATCTGAAACAAATATAGGTATGTAAAAAGACAAAATGAAAAAAATATGAGTGTTGTTCCTTAGTAACAGAAACAAAGAAAATAGCTTCAATTCGATGCTTCAACAAGACTAACTGAACAAAGAATTTGCAATGTCAGAAACTTTTTAAGTCCATAACCTAAGATAAATATTAGGCCTGGACTTGAGGGACTAATAATATTATATCAATGTATCGTATTGTTATTGCCAGCTCGTATTATCATTTTATTGGTAGCATGTTACTTACTTCACATAATGATACAGGGTCATGTGCATGTAATTGAATGAGATTGTTACTTCTTATAAAATTCATGCATTTTTTGTGATGTTTTTGCAGTAGTATTTGAAAAAATTCAATTTATCATTATTTTGTTATATTGTACCATTATGCTTATTGGGAAGGGGCAAATGGTCCCCAATTAATCTATATGTGCCAGTCGGAATATTGTGTTACTTTTTCAGTTTGGTTTAGTCCATATTATAAGGGCTGCCAAAATTTCGATAAATCCTATTGTGTTGGCTATCTGTCAAGGCTAGATGTAAAGCCTTGTCTATTTGAAGTCTACTATATTTATGAGGCTATTCGTAACTCCTCGCATAGTTAAGGCCGTCTTATATTTCAAATATTCTTCGTGAGCCCTATAATGCCTAAAGCAACCTAGCAAATGCATCTCTTATTCTTTTCTTTTAAGTCCGATGCCACACATAAATGTACGACTCAGACTTAGAGAACTATTGTTACTACATGATTTTACGTAACACATGAAAGTTCCACATAGACACAGGATAGATCCACGTAGGGAGCCACATAGCCCACCATGATGACATTACTACAAAATGGGATCGAATTAATCATGTTCTCTCAATTGTTAATCAATTGAAAGTAAATGGAGAACAAAATTCAAATTAGAGAATTGTTGATAAAATTCTCACGAGCATGACTAGAAGATTTGCGCATGTTGTTGTCGCTATTAAAGAATCAAAAAACTTAGTCACATTATCAGTAAATAGCTTGATACGATCTCTCCAATCTCATGAGTTTAGATTGAAGCAATTTGATATTGTCCCTCTTGAAAAAGTTGCCCAACACTCAACAGGTTATGTTTAAGACCTGGAACATAGAACACATCAATGATTCGTTTGACACTTTTTTTGTCTAAACAAAAATATCACCATTTTCTTTTACTTGAAGTTGCTTGCCATCACCAATCTTGACTTCACTTTAGAGAGAATCATCCAATATTGTAAAAATATCTTTGTTGCCAGTCATATGATTACTGCAACCCCTATTAAGATACCAAACATCTTCATCGACAACTTCTTGTTTTCTACTGGCCATAAAAAAAGTACTTTCATCATATTTTGTTCCTCGTGCATAAAATTTGAGTTTTTTTTGTTACCATCATTCTTCTTCAACCTACAATACGCTTTAGTGTGACCAAAACGAATGCAATTGTAGCATTGAATATGAGAGAAATCACCACAACCTCTTCCTCTTCCTCTTCCTCAGCCTGAAGATTGATTCTTCCTTACTTTCATTGTTGTTGTTCCGGGACTCAAAATTTCTACCAACTCCACGTCCACCTCTTCTTCCTCTAGAACTTTTGCATAGTTCTATTGAGACATAATGATTCCTTCATTTGTTCATTTTACTTTAATCTATACTACTTCTAAAAGGGACTTAAATAGAGAAATATTTTTGGATCATTTTACCCTTACAAATTTTTTAAAATTCTATACTCACCTTTAGTATTCATTAATGTATAATTATTTTTTAATATTTTATTTATTACTCTTTTATTGTTCATCCTTATTGTACATTACATTTTCAACAATTTACTAAATATATAATTAAATTTTTTAAATATTAATCTATTAAATTAAATATGAAGGTGAAAAGATGATATCAAATTTATTTATTTATTTATTTATTTTGCATTAAGTATATAAAAGGAATGAGAAATGAGTTTCAACCAAAAAAAGAATGAATGAGAAAAATTGTAACTTTGTTTATTGCCGCATTAAAATTCAAATCATAGTTGTCAAAATCGAAATGGAGATAAAAAGACTATTTTTAATACATTATATTACAGTTATTACGAGCATATTTGGTTCAGTTCTTTTTTTAAAATTCTTTTTTTCTCAAATTCATTTTCAACTACATATTTTGTGGACTTACAACTTTTATCAACTTTTCAACCATATATTTTACTAATTTTTTTTCAAAATCTTTAAACCCCGCCAAACATATACTATAGTTTAGAACTAATGTGTAAAACTTTTTTCATATATATAACGTTATTCTCATCTTACTTCTATCCGTCAACAATATTCTTACAACATAAACAAGTATTGACACTTCTTTAATTTTTATTTCTTACTCACATTTATGACATTTCATTTACGTCGTCAAATCAAACACGTCTAATAAAAAGAGAACATACACAAAGATTATTGTTCACAAGAAACTACTATTCCAATAAATGTACAATATTATGTAGTCAATCATTACATTTTCTCACAATAAAATTAGTATTATAAGTTTTATTCTTCGTAAAATGCAGCACTAGAGATCATTAATACTATAATATTTGATATCAATAGTTCGCCAGTCATCAAAGTTTAAATCACCAAAATGTCTTAATTGGGTTCAAGTTATTGTTGGTATTATCACCATATAAAACTCATCTCTAATTGTAATTGTACTTAAATGAATGCAATTATCTTTTAATATTTGTTTGTTACTTTTTATTGTTCATTATTATCGTACATTAAATTTTTAGCAATTTATTAAATGTACATTTAAAATTTGTAAATATTTAATATATTAGTAAATTAAATATGAAGGTGAAAAGACAATCTCAATTTTTTTTTGCCTTACGTAGATGAAAGAAATGAGAAATTGATTTTTAAAAAATGAATGGAAAAATTATAACTTTTTTTATTACCGGATTAAAATTCAAATCATAGAGATGAAAAGATTGTTTTCAATACATTGGATTACAGTGATTATAATTGACAACTAATAAATGAAACTTTTTTAATTTTTAATTCAATTAATAATACATCAGACGCGCTTAATAAAAAAGGAACATACACAAAAAATATTATTTACAATGAGTAACTACTCCAACAAATGTACAATATTATATAGTCAATCATTACATTTTCTTTAATAAAATTAATATTTATTAATTTTTTTCGTAAAATGAAACTCTGAAGATCCCAATTAATGCATCATTAATTTCTTACGATTTGATATCAATGGTTAGTCAATCATCAAAGCTCAAATCACCAAAAGTTCTTCACTGAATTCAAGTTACTATTCATATTACTATTATATAAAACTCATCTTTAATTGCAATTGTACTTCTATAAATGCAAATAAAATATCAATATCGAACAATACAAAACAACATGTTATCAACAATCATATTTTTTATCTTTATTGCAATTGTTAATTTAACATTTTAATTATTAACAATTAAAAATTAAAAATTAAAAAATATTAAAATATTAAAAATTAACAATATGATTACAAAAGCACGTGCAACGCACGTGTGTCTAACTAGTTCCATGAAAATAATGAAGAAGTCCTGAGTCAGTCATCTCAAATTCTTCCATCATGGATTTTTTTAAAATCCATTCCCATTTTCTCATTATTACCTGTAAAGATAAGATCATCAACATACAAGAAAATAATAAAAAAATTACCACTTTCATCTTCTTTGGTGTAGAGTGCATTCTCGTATGAGCATCTCTTGAATCTATTCTTCAAAAAGAAATTGCCAATTCGATTGTACCAAGCTCTTGGAGCATGTTTTAGGCTGTAAATGCTTTCTTTAAGCGATACCCCTTGTGTTCTTCTCCTTTCTTTTCAAAACTCGAGGGTTGTTCGAGATAGACCTCTTCTTCTAGGAAACCATTAAGAAAAGTCGATTTCACATCCATTTGATACACTTTCCAACCTTTTTGAGCTGCCAATGATTAAAGTAGACGAATTGTTTCCATACGAGTTACAAGAGCAAAAATTTGTTCATAATCAACACCAAACTTTCACAACAAGTCTTGCTTTGTTTTTGTCTACTTTACCATTTGAATCGAGCTTTGTTTTGCAGACCCATTTTACACCGAGCACTGTATTGTCTTTTGAAACATCTGTCAACTCCCATGTCTTGATTCTTTTAATTGCATCTATTTCTTGATTCATGGAAATCCTCCATTTTTCTTTCTTGGATGCTTCTTGAAAGCTTACTAACCCTGCATCTACAACCAGTAATGCAAAATTCATTCCATCACTGGTAACCATGGCATAATCATTAGAGGGATACTTTTTAGATGTTGATGCAGTCGGGTCGATCTCCATAGAGATGGCAAAAGTTGACTCTTCATCACTTGATGATGAACTCGAAGTTGAGAATAATGGTTCAGCTAATTGTGCACTTTCATTGTCTTCAATATTGGTTCGGGTGCAGTTTCTTTCCTTTCTCTTCAAAGAAACAATCTGTTGTTTCTCTCCCTTCTAGTTTCTGTTGTTTCTTTCCCTTCTACAGAAGCTAAGTATATTGCTTTGTGTTCACGTGGTTGTCAAGTTCTATGGTTGTGGTGGATGTTGAAAGAATTCAAGTTCTCTCAAGAAAATGAGACAGCGTTGTATTGTGATAATAATTCAGCAATTGTACTTAGCAAAAATCTAGTTTTTCATGGAAGAAGCAAGCATATCAGGATTAAGTATTACTACATTCGAGACTTGATCAAAGAAAGAGAAGTAGTGGTCAAGCATTGCAAGACACAACATCAAATTGCATAAATTTTTACAAAGGCGTTGAAGGCTGAAACTTTTGTCAAATTGAAAGAGAAACTTGGGTTACTTGAGTCTATATTAAGACGGATGTTAGAATATTAATCTAGACTCAATGAATCTTGACTTGATGAATCTAGAGTTTATTGTGGATGAATCTATTTATATTCATGTATCTAGGAATATGAAATGAGTGTTTATGTTCATAGCTAAGTTCACGTATTAGCAATTAATTATTATGTACCAAATGTAGTATAAAAGGGATTGATCAAAAGAGAAAAAATAATACAAGTTAAGTTAAGAAATACTTGTGAGTTTTGAGAGAACAATTTTCTTCTCTTAAATTTCTATCTTAAATTTGTGTAAATTTTCTTGAATTTGTTTAAGGCTCATCAAATGCTTCCAACGACAATATTGTCATTGAATTTGGTATGGAAATTGATTATGTTTCCAAATTGGATGACTGCTGAATTTGGAAGAATTTAGGTCAAATAATTAAACGCTTTTTTGGGAATAAAATTGTAAGGTTAGCATTTTAGTTTTTCTTGTTTTTGTGAATTGTAAAGAGAGTAGAAATTGGTGGATGGGATAAAGCTTAGAATATTATTTTTCTTACGATACTTGTGGTGCAATTCTATATGATTAAACAATTTTTTATGTAGTGGATTATCTTTGTCTTTGGCAGTCCGTAGGTTTTTTCACGATTTTAGATTTTTTTTTCACGTAAGTTCTTTGTGTTGTTTTTCTCCATATATTTTATGTTTTTTTGACTTGTTAATATTTATTTGAACAAGGATCATGTGACAAATTGAGAAATTGATCTCAATTTCCAATAGTAGTATCAGAGCATCAGATCGTTCGAAGTGTTCAAGCACATATAAGATATGATTAGTATCAAATATGATGTTGAGAAATTTGATGGGAGTATCAATTTTAGCTTGTGGCAAGTACAAGTCAATGATGTGTTGATTCAATCTAGATTACATAAAGATTTGGAAATTAGACTAATTAGCCCATGTTTTCATGGTATAGACAACCTGGTTACGTCAACCAAAATTGTCTAAAAAGTGGAGTAAACTCGGCTAACTGCTCGAAGTGAGATACAGACAGTGTCACTAACAGTGTTCTTTTTTATGAGAGACGATGATATCGGTTTAAACAAATATTTACATCCTAATGGTTAGCATGATAGATGATGTCTTGCTGGCACACGATATTGGTTTGACATTGATGCAAGGTGTGTGGTGAAATTTATGTTGATGGCTGATGAGCTCCCAAAAAAGCCGAATGTGGTGGGTGCACTATAATTTTCAGTAAGTTTGTTCAATATAAATGGATGAAATTCTTTAAATCTTTTGATTTTAAGTAATATGTTAATTCTCTACTTTAAGAATTGTGATTGTCAAAGTTTATAAATTTTTCAAATATTGTGATCAAGAGCTAAAAGAGAGATTACAGAGTTTGCGCTCGTTTTTGGACAAGGTAAAATTGGGAAATATTATACTCATTGCTTACCAATCTTAAAATAATTATAAATCTAACAACTTAACAAATTTATTTTAAAAATACTACATAATTAATATTATATTAATTAATAAAATAATGAATTAATTATTTGCACGACGAGCCTTTCATCTTTATAATATCTCCACTTTAGTTCTTATACTTCTTCTTTCATTTCAATTTCATTCTCTTTTATTTGCAACACAAGTCCTTCAAATTTTATATTTTACAAGTTGGTTCTCATATTTATACTTTTATATCAATCTAGTCATTTATAGTATCACTATTTGATACAGATGTTACAAATGATATTTTGGATCACTGAATATGTTACTGAATATGTTACATATTATATTATGTTATTTTACACATCACATGTTACATAAATTGGTATTATATATCACCGATGTTACGTATGTTACAAATAATAAAATCGTTAAATTTGACATTGTGTTAGATATCTATATCATACTAATGTTACACAGTATCAATTGGTTTTTAGAGTCTAATGTGTATATTAATACGAACTTATTGAAGTTTAGAGTTGATTTTGCAGTTATAACAGTTTCTATTTAGTATCGTGATCTTATACAAATATTACAAATGATATTGTGTATACTGTTTAATACAGATGTTACAAATGATATTTTGTAGAGTGAATAGTACCAGGGGTCCCGAACTTTTGAACATTGTAACGTTGGGGTCCTGAACCTTTGTTTACTAGTAGCCGGAGTCCCAAAACTATGAAACGTTAGCGCCTTAAGTCGTTTTTTGACAGAAATCGTTAGTTTAACTATTAAATGGTCAAAATTTTGTTAAATAGAACATTTTACCCTTAAATTGAATGATAAAATAAAAATAAAAATTACAACTAAACCCCAACAACAAAAAATAATAATTGCATCTAAACCCCAACCACCACTTCTTATTCTCCAAATTTGCCGCCGCCAATCACCACCCATCAAAAAATTTGCCGATGCACGCAGTCAGTCACATTTGCTGGTGATTCTCCTTCAGTTTCTTTAGCTGAAGATAATGAGGTGCACGCAGTCACTGTGTTGCCTTTACTGTTAGAAGAACTAGAAGAATGACCATGGTGGAGACACAACGAAGATCTTGCTGGTCCCCAGATCCATTTTTCCAGCTCCGTTTCCGTTTGATTCCCTTAGGATCAGATGCCAAAGGGATTGGAAAAGCAGGCGAATCAAGTCGTGAGGTTCTATCAGAATAACAAACACCTCCAGCTCCATATCCTCCAATTTGGATGGAATTGCTCGGATTCTTGAATGCATTAGATACAGGGTTAGCAGCAAAACTCAGATTGTGGAATCTAGCATCCACGACCAAATAGCTAAAAGACACAACACTTAATTAAACCAAAACTTAGTTGCAAAGAACAGTCTGCCTGACTTCCGGGCTTACAGAAATTAGTGACTGATGCACAGTGACTGCGTGCACCAACAAATTTTCTGGTGGGTGGTAATTGGCTGCGGCAAATTTGAAGAAGAAGAAGTGGTTAGTTGTGGTTTAGTTGCATTTTTTTTTGGGTCGGTTGGGTTTTAGTTGCAATTTTTATTTTTTATTTTTTCTTTTTTCTTTTTCTTTTTTTTTATCATTCAATTTAAAGGTAAAATCGTCTATTTAATAAAATTTTGACCATTTAACAGTCAAACTGACAGTTTCTGTCAAAAAAGGACATCATGTGCTAACGTTTCATAGATTCAGGACTCCGGCTGCTAGTAAAAAAAAGTTCAGAACCCCATCGTTACAACGTTCAAACGTTCAGGACCCCTAGTGCTATTTACCTTGTTTTGTATCACTGAATATATTACAGATTATATTATGTTATTTTATACAGCACATGTTACATGAATTGATATTTTGTATCACTCATATTTTGCATCTCAATTTGTAACATAGATTGTTACAAAATATCATTTGTAATATCTGTATCAAATATTGATACACAATACCATTTGTAACATATATATCAAATATTGATACTATAAAAGAATAAATTGATATAAAAGTATAAATAAGGGAATCAACTTGCAAAAATTTACAAGTTGAAGAACTTGAATTGCAAATAAAAGAGGACGAAATTAAAATGAAAGTTGAAGTATAGGGACTAAAGGGGAGATATTATACAGATGAAGGATTTATCGTACAAATAATCGATTATTCAAGCAGTAAATTTACATATTTAGTTACCATATATTATTTAATATAATAAATTAAGATAATAATTTTTAAAAAAACAGTATTTTTAAAATAAATGAAACAAGAATGGTTTTTTTGGAATTATTAAAAAAAGTAGCTTATTTACAAAAAAAAAAACCCCTAAAATTGTTGGAATTGTTGACACAAAAAGAGGCAAAACAAGAAGTATTAATTTTTAAAGGAAAGAAAATAAGTTGAGTTTCGTGTGCAGATCCGTCCTTGAAGGAAACATATGCCACAATATTGTCATTGAATTGGGTATGGAAATTGATTATGTTTCCAAATTGGATAGACTGCCGAATTTGGAAGAATTTAGGTCAAATAAATAATCAATGTTCCTCTATAAACTGTGTCGCTTGCTCTCGTATTTTGTACGTGACAAAAGGTTTTTTGAAAGGAAAAATTGTAAGTTTAACATCCTAATTTTTCTTGTTCTCTTTGTGGGTTGTTCAAAGATTATAAATTGATAGGTGTGTTAAATTTGTGTTTGATAGCTTTCCATGGAAAATGCAAATATTTTCCATGTAAGTTGGAAAAGAAATTCCACCAAATGGGTGAGAAAAAATTTTCCAAGGAAGTGGCCAAATTTGTGCTTTAGACAATTGTACCTTGAAAATATTTTCCATTTTCCATGTGCCAATCAAACACAAAAGTGGGAAAATAAAACACATTGATTTGACAAGATTTTCCATGGAAGTGACATTTTCCATGGAAAATTTGGCTATCAAACACACCCTATTTTTCTTACGATACTTGGGAGATGTGAGTGAGCGAGAGATTCTACATGATTTTAACAATTTTTCATATATTAGAATATTT
Organism: Forsythia viridissima; assembly: GCA_030279155.1. Classification (NCBI taxonomy): domain Eukaryota; kingdom Viridiplantae; phylum Streptophyta; class Magnoliopsida; order Lamiales; family Oleaceae; genus Forsythia; species Forsythia viridissima. Next base: position 3,943,776 of record CM059037.1, on the reverse strand, counting down.
TTTAGTTTGACACGTGGTTTTTCTCCGATTTTGAAGTTTTCCACATATATTTGGTCTTGTTTTTCTCCATATATATAATATTTTTCTGACTTCTTAATCGTTATATGGAAAAATATCTTGTAAACAAATCGAAAAATTGGTCAGTTCCCAACATTATAATCAGTCTTTATCATATTACCATATAACCTACTGTTAAATGTTCCTTACATATTTCAGGTGACACGCTTGGTGTGTGGAGGATTCGTCTTAGCCATTCTCTTTAACCATCTGCTCACATCAATTTGTAAATGCAGTTACTGAGACTGCAAAAGGTGCATCAGCAACTTCTACACTGCCTGTGTGCAAAAGGGAGCTCTTAATTGCAAGAAACCCACCATGCATTGCACACACACTGCTCGAATACGAGCCAAATTACACTACAAATATCATGGATGACAAAAATTTACTTCGTAAATCTTTCTCGTTTGGTCCAGATGAAATAAAATCCATTCAAGAAAATCATTCACAAGAAATTCGTTCAAAGGTCTCCAAGTTCGACTTGATAACTGCGTGTATGGAGATCTCGCACAAAAGTATCATGTATAGTCAATAGTATCTCCAGCACCAGTTTCAAAGGCCAAAACCCTATGTGAAAATCCATTACGATACGTAATAAAGTTACTTAAAAAGCCAAAGAAAAAGTAACAAAAGAATAAGTGACTTTGCTAAAAATCAGCTTTTTAGCAGATTTTAATAAAATCTATTAAATGTTTGGTTGAAAAATTGATAAAAATTGTGGATCTCACATGTTCACCTACAAAAGTGCAATATTCACGTATCAACATATCTCCAGTCACTCATTTGTCAACTTGTATGCTATCTGCACTGCAGATCCAGATGGAGGCTAAAAAAAAATTTAGACTGAACTAATATATGAGAAAAATAATTTTTTTATATAAATTTTTTTTTTTCTATACTAAAAAAAATAAAATAAAATAAAAATTGTTTTGGGCCAAGGTGGGATTCCGAGAGTCCCCCCTAGATCCACCCATGTCTACACACTTGGAGAGCCATTAAGCACCAAAATCACCGGAGAAAAGGGGGGGTCGACGACCGTTGGCGCTCCGACAGTTAAGTCAACTACCGGTATAAAATAATATAAAAAAATTTGGGTATGGGTGAGACAACTAAGCAGAAATTTAACCAGAGTTTATGAGTAGGGAATCATGTACATTAAAGAGAGCAATCAATTAGTTACCTAATTGGACCCTCTTTCTTTATGGAGATAAGGTTAATCCTAGATCGATTGGGATACCAAAATCTATCCCCTTATTCTTGCTAATTTCTAAGATTGTGGAGCTAATTTTTAAGGGTTGACACGGAGTTTCCTTACGGGAGTTATCTTATTGATCAGGAATAATTTTTTACCAAATTATCCTCTCAACTGATGCTGAGATTCTGTATGAGATGTCGGACTTCCTGGGGAACTTCGGAGGCTCACAAGGACTCAACGAAGGGATACCCCAAATGGGATTCACATTAGTTTCAAGGGCCACCTCATAGGTTTGCTTGATAGAATGTAGTCGAGGATAAGCGAGGGCTTTTAGTGCGATGCAAAGCTGAAACTGTCACACGTGACATGAGCAAGCGCCATAGATTGGTGCCCTTGCTAGAGCCCGCAAGTTGAAGTGGCGCCATCACTAAATCCTGCCGGTTGTTGGGTTTTAATTATTCGGCCCAATTGTTTATTTAAATTAAATGGGTCTAGCCCATAAGAATTAAATAGTTTTGGATCCAAATGAAATTCTAATTAAAACCTAAGGACTAAGGTTGCAATTATTGATCCCAAGAATTCTAATTTGATTAGAATTTGGTTTTCTGTTACAGAGCATGGCAGTCGCTGTTTTCAGTTTTTTTGGAGAACACAAAAATATACAAATAGCAGAGAAGAAAACGTACAAAGAAATTAAAAAGGAGAAAAAAGGATTGCTTGGCAAGAAAAATTTGAGTACAAATTTTTGGGTTTTCTTCTACAAATTTCGTATTCTACCATTAATTGTTTGGTGAGGTATTTCTCTCTTTTTATTGGTGTTATATTTTTTGGAGTTCCATCTATTGTGTTAGATGATGGTTATTGTAGTGAGCCAATAAAGTGTTGTTGATTTGGTATGTTGGATTACCTCTTGATTTATGGCATAAATCTGGAGAAGAAACATTGTAATAATTATTCAATTGATAGTAGATTACTATCGGTTTGCCCCGTCGATTTTTCCTTTATCTTAAAGGGTTTTACGACGTTAGAGAATAATTCTGGTGTTGTTTAACTTTATTCATTATTATGATATTTATATTGCTTAAATTGAGTTGATAATATTCATTTTAACTGCACGGTAAAAGGAGAAAAATACATTATTACATTTGTACATCAATTAGTTTTTTCCCTAACAGTGATATCAAAGTCCGGGTTGGGTTGTGTGGATTAAAATGGAGGAACTGGTTGACAATGTTATGATTAGATTGACCAATTATAATTGGATAACTTGGAAGCCTAGAATGGATGATATCCTTTATTGCAAGGATTTGCACGAACCGATTGAGGGTTATGAGGCTAAACTCGTTGACATGGCAGAAAAGTAATAGTATACTCAAAATAGAAAAGCTATTGGGACTATCAGACAGTGGATAGATAATAGTATATTTCATCATGTGGTACAAGAGACTAATGCTTATAAGTTGTGGTCAAATTTGGAGTCTATATTTGAGAAAAAAACTGCATCAAAGAAGTCCTTTTTAATTAGAGACTTGGTCAACATGATAAAAAAGGCATGAGTGTGACAGAGCATTTGAACAATTTTCAAAATATCATAAATCAGTTAGATACTATAGATATGATTCTTGAAGAGGAATTGCATGCTTTGTTAATTTGAGTTCTTTGCCAGATAGTTGGGAGACATTTGTTATGATTGTCAGTAACTCTGCTGTTGATGTGTTTTGACTATGGACTCTGTAAAAGACAGTATGAAGAATGAGAAAACAAGAAGAAAATCTACAGGTATACATACGGGTTCAGATCATGAATAGACTCTTGTTACAGAGGATAGAGGAAGGAACAAGAATAGATGGCAAAGAGGTTACAGCAAGTCAAAAGGTAGATCAAAATCAAAAGACAAACGAGTTGTTTGTTACCGTTGTGGCAAAGAGGGTCATATTAAAAAGAACTGTCGGGTTTGGTTGAGAGAGCAAAACGAAGGTAGTAATCAGAAGAAAGAAGATGACAAGAACACTACAGATGTTGTATCTGATGGTGATGATATACTCTCTTGTGGAGAGCAGGAGTGCTTACACATGGGTGATCCTAATATTAAATGGATTGTTAATAGCGGTGCTTCTTACCATGTCTCTTCAAACATAAATTTATTTGCTAATTACACAGTGGGTGATTTTGGTATTATGAAAATGAAAAATACTAGTCAATCTAAAATTGTAGAGATTGGCAACATTCACTTGCAAACAGATGTTGTCTGCACCTTGATGTTGAAAGATGTGAGGCACATTCTTGATATGCGTCTTAATCTAATTTCAGTTAATGCTCTTGATCGGCAGGGTTATCACAACAATTTCGATGATTTGAAATGGAAATTGTCAAAAGGCTCTTTGGTTGTTGCTAGAGGGAAAGCTTGTAAAAATGGATTGAATGCAGTTGAAGATTCTTCTCCCGAGCTTTGGCACAAGAGGCTCGACAATATAAGTAAAAAGGGGTTACAGGTTTTGGCTAAGAAGACATTCATTCTCTTAGCCAATGGTATGTCTCTAAACCGATGTAATCATTGTTTATATGGTAAACAACATAGAGTTTCTTTTAGTGGCTCTTTTAGAAGAAAGGAAGATATTTTAGAACTAGTACATTCTGATGTGTGCTCTCCTAGTGATGTGGCTTCTTTGGGTGGAAACAAATATTTTGTTACCTTTGTTGACGATACTTCTAGGAAACTATGGGTATGTCTTCTGAAATCTAAGGACCAAGTGTTTCAGTGTTTTCATACCATGGTAGAAAGAGAAACAGGGAAGCCTTTGAAAGGCCTCAGAACGGATAATGGTGAAGAATACACTTCACATAAGTTAAGGGAGTATTGCTTAAAATTTAAGATTCGACATGAGTTCACAGAATTTAGTACTCCTCAACATAATGGTGTGGCAGAAAGAATTAATCGTACCATTCTTGATAGAGTCAGATGCATGTTGAAGACAGCCAAGCTACCTAAAAAAAATTGGGGTGAAGCAGTTCAGACTGCTTGTTACTTGATCAATAGATCTCCTTCTGCTCCTTTAGATTTTGATATTCCAGAAAGAGTATAGAATGGTAAAGATATATCCTACTCTCGTTTTAAGGTGTTTGGGTGCAAAGCATTTGTGCTCGTGCCTAAGGAACATAGGTCAAAGCTTGATGATAGAGGTACTCCTTGTACTTTTCTTGGCTATGGTGATGACCTATTTGGCTACAAATTTTGGGATCCAGAGAAAAGTAAGACTGTGAAAAGTAGAGATGTGATTTTTCATAAAGACCAGACGATTGATGACTTTAATAAAGTTGAGCAGCCTAAAAGAGTGACTGCAGTTGTTCCTGATCTCATGGCTCCAAAACCACGGCCTATTTTTGGAGATAATATTGTTCCTACTAATGATGATGTTGATGCATTACTTATGGTGATATGCATGTTGATGAAATTGCTAATTAGGAGGAGCAAATTCTAGATGAAGAATCACATGTTATGAGGTCTACTAGAGAGCACAGACCATCTTCTAGGTATCCTACTTTTGACTATATTTTGCTTACCACTGATGGAGAGCCAGAAAGTCTTTCAGAGGCATAAATTCACAGTAATAAAGTCCATTAGATGAAAGCAATGACAGAAGAGATGAATTCTTTGAGAAAGAATGATACATATGAGTTAGTGAATCTTCCTAAGGGTAGAAAAGCATTGAGAAACAAATGGGTGTACAAAATTAAACAGGACGGCAATGGCGATATGATGAAGTACAAAGCTCGATTGGTTGTTAAAGGCTTTGGGCAGAAATATGGTATTGATTTTGATGAGATCTTTTCTCCTGTTGTGAAATGACATCTATCAAAGTTGTTTTGGGTTTAGTAGGTAGCCAAGATTTGGAAATGAAACAACTTGATTTAAAGACTGCCTTCCTACATGGTGACTTAGAGGAAGAGATTTATATGTTGCAACCAGAAGATTTTGAACAAAAGGGAAAAGAACACCTTGTGTGCAAATTGAAGAAGAGTTTGTACGGGCTCAAGCAAGCAACAAGACAGTGGTACAAAAAGTTTGATGCTTTTATGGCGAGTCAGGAATATACAAGGACGACTTCAGATTCTTGAGTTTACATCAGATCTTTTCCAGGTGACAAGTTCATTATTTTACTGCTTTATGTTGTTTATAGTTGGCTAGGATGCAGGGTTGATTAAAAAATTGAAAGAAGCATTGCATAAGTCATTTTATATAAAGGATTTGGGACTGGCTAAACAAATCTTAGGCATGGAGATAGTTCAGGACATAAAGTTTAAGAGGTTGTAGCTATCACAAGAAAAATATATTGAGCGAGTACTTGAATGATTCAGTATGAAAGGAGTTAAGTCAGTTAACTCACCTTTTGATGGTCATCTCAAACTCACCAAAAGATTATGTTCTTCGACTAGTGAAGAAAAGAAGAAAATGGAAGTAGTTCCATACTCTTCAGCAGTTGGTAGTTTGATTTATGTCATGGTATATACCCGACCAGATATTGCACATGCAGTTGGTGTGACAAGCAGATTTTTGTCTAATCCTGGCAAAGATCATTGGGAAGCGGTAAAAAGGTTCATGGGGTATCTTAGAGGGACTTCTACTTTGTGTTTGGAATTTGGAGAAGCTCAGCCAGTTTTGACAGGATATACAGATACAGATATAGCCGGAGATCTTGATAGCAGCAAATCTACATCTATGTACTTGTTTACTTTTGCAGAGGGAGCTATTTGTTGGCAGTCAAAATTGCAAAAATGTGTAGTTTTATTTACTACCAAGGCTGAGTACATGGCAGTGACTGAAGCAAGAAAAGAAATGATATGGATGAAAAGATTTCTTGAAGAGCTCAATGTGAAGCAAAGTGAGTACATAATTTATTATGACAGTCATAGCACTCTTGAGTTGAGGAAGAATTCCACATATCATTCTTGCACCAAACACATTGATGTGAGGTATCATTGGATCCGTGGAGCACTTGAAGAAAAATATTTACAGTTGGAAAAGATTCACACTGATGAAAATATTGCTAATATGTTGACCAAGATTGTCACCAAGCAGAAGCTTATGTTTTGTGCCGAACAGGCGGGGATAAACTCCAAGTGATTGACTGGAGTTTTTATGGTGTACCTCCCTCATGGACTAGAGGGGGAGATTGTTGGGTTTTAATTATTCTACTCAAATGTTTATTTAAATTAAATGGGTCCAACTCATGAGAATTAAATAGTTTTGGATTCAAGTGAAATTCTAATTAAAACCTAAGGACTAAGGTTGCAATTATTGATCCCAAGAATTCTAATTTGATTAGAATTTTGTTTTTTGTTACAAAGCATGGCAGTCGTTGTTTTCAGTTTTTTTGGAGAACGCAAAAATATACAAGTAGCAGAGAAGAAAACGTACAGAGAAATTAAAAATGAGGAAAAAAGGATTGCTTGGCAAGAAAAATTTGGGCACATTGATTGTTTGGTGAGGTAATTCTTTCTTTTTACTGGTGTTATATTTTTTGGAGTTCTATCTATTGTGTTAGATGATGGTTATTGTAGTGAGCCAATAAGGTGTTTTTGATTTGGTGTGTTGGATTACCTCTTGATTTAGGATATAAATCTAGAGAAGAAACATTGTAATATTTATTCAATTGATAGTGAATTATTGTCAGTTTGTCCAGTCGATTTTTTTTTTTTTATCTTAAAAGGTTTTACGACGTTAAAGAATAATTCTGGTGTTGTTTAGCTTTATTCATTATTCTGATATTTATATTGCTTAGATTGAGTTGTTAACATTCATTTTAATTGCATGGTAAAAGGAGAATAATACATTGTTACCATTGTACATTAACTAGTTTTTTCTCTAACACTGGTAACACTATGAAATGTGTAGTAAACATTAGTTATTGACTTTGACTCAAATTTTTATCAACATTTTAAGCAAAACCAAACAACAATAGATTATATTGCTACAAAGGAAAGACCTAAACTTTCAAATTCATGGACCTTTCTTGTCTAAGATGCATCTAGGGCTGGCTTTGATGAGTTGGACTTTGGTTGGTTGAAGCCAATATATGGGGTGGTACATCTACTAATAGCATATATATATATATATATATATGGCCGTTTGAGGGATAAGAATGGAGGTGAAGATGTGGGGGTGGTGCCTGTGTGCTTGCCTGTTGCAGCCATGGAGAGGTTTGAGAAAGAGCTGAGAAAAATAATTTTGGAGCCTGTGGAAGATTCAAATAAGTTAAACTCCATAATGACTGTGTCTAAGCTCTGATACCATTTGATACGTTAGACTAGACAGTATTGGACAAAATAAATGACAAATTTTATTACATGACTCATATGAGAGTTGTCGGACATATCTTCCATAGGTACTGATGGATAACCTCGTCAAATATTCCATTTGGAAGTCAAGAATAGAGAATCTCCTTTATAAAAAGGATTTATGCTTCGTCGAGTTATAGTGAAAAGCCAAAAGCAAAACTGATCTAGATTGAAAAATATCAAATAGAAAAAATGTCACTCGAATCAAAAGAAGATACTTGTGTCCTTTCCTTCTCTACGAAGATTCTTCTTATATATTGCTCGAATATTTTGAGCATTTTTCTAGTGTTTATGTTCACTCCAATTCTAAAGAGTATGACAAAATTCTGATTCGCCTCTCTATTTTACTGTTTTATTGATCTTGTAAGAAGTGTTGTGGATGATATCTAGAAATCTGCAAATGTTTGTAAATTTAAAGATGAACAATATTTATGTAAGGAACAGTAGTTAATTTAGGGCAAGATGAAATAAATGATGCCATTGAAATTTCATTTATAGAATAGGCAACAAGAATAAACACACCATTCCAACAGTTTTTGCTTTGGTGATTTTCCCTATTTTGAAGCCTTGATAAATTGTGAATTGCTTTTATTCTTCTATATCTATTCTTTTTCTAAACTTCTTTGTCATAGCTATACTAAAAAATGCCTGTATAGGAATAATATATCTATATTGAAGTAAGCTCTTCTGGACCAAAAACGCGGTTGCGACAAGTTCGGTCACAAGGGTAAGGACAATCGATCTTTTGAAATTGCCTTCTATCATAAAACCAATCTCCAACTGCTTTAGCAATTGTCTGCATAATATATAACTTAGTGAGTGTAAACGCATCTTTATACACAACACAAGGGACATGTCTAGTATGAAGTACTCGACTGAACAAAACAGAACAATTCAATGACAAATTTTTCAAAAGAGAATTCTTGTATTTCTCAAGTTGAAATATATTCGCTCGCTAATTTTTATTTTTTAAAGAGCTTTCATACTAAAAAGTGAATTTTATCCTTACTAGAATAGGCCTTCTTCAACTTCACTTCACCCTTACCCTACCCTACCACCACCTCTCCGCCCTGTCCTTGTTTCCCTGCACATTTCAGCTCTCCCTTCCTCGTTCCACCCTTCACTGGCCTATTTCCCTTCCATTGCTCCCGAGGCCCCGAGTAAGGCAATAATGGATGGGAGAAAGGTGGGGTGCTGGGTGGGGAGAAGGGAGAGAAGAAAGGACAGGGAATGAGGGAAAGGAGGGCTAGACAGGGCAGGGAGTGTAGTGCACGGTGGCTACGTAAGGACGGTGATGGCGGTAGCAGCCGCATTGGAGTGCAGAAACAAGGTGGAGGTGAGGAAGGAAATGGAGACAAAGGTATATCGATTTTTTTTATAAACAAAAGGCTTGTGTACGCAGTGCTGAAAAATGACTCTTTCTATTCTCTTTAAATTTATCATTTTTAAACAATTTCTTCCAATACAACAAACGATGTTTTGATTTTTCATTTTGTTCTTTGCTATTGTCGAGTACTATCGAACTCCACCTTACAAAGCATGCCAAAGGGAGAGAAGGAATTTATAAACAAAGAATATGGAACAGATGAGTAGAGAACTGAAGAAAACCTTGTTATTTAACATTGGAGTGCTTCTTCCAAACCATAATTCCTGCATTTCAGTTTGGCAGTGGGCATAGCACGAGTTGATAAAGAATCCCCTTGATGTAGAGGCCCCTAATTGAGTCAATGCATTTATAAAATTTAATCTGAAACCTGAAAAACATCAGATATATTAGAAACAAAGTCATTAGATGCAGGGAAATGAATGGTGTGTCTCTTGGATTGCTGGTGGCATTCTGCAACTATTAGTGTAAGCATAAAACAATTTGTCGATTTGCTTATTTTTGTAGCCTATACTTATGTTCAAGCTATCTTTCAACCAGTCAATACTTCCATCGTAGAATTTTTCATCGATATAAGAAACTTTTAATTACATCTATATACTAGGATCTGGTGTGAATTGACATCAGGATACTAATGCAAGTTCTTCCTTTCAAAGATTTAAGCCTCTGTTCTATGGAATTGTAATCTTGAGTTAGAGTGACGTCTGAGTATGGAAAGGAGCCACGAAGAAGAATAGATATTCTTATTACCTCTCGTTATTCGGGACACTATTCAACTCTTTCATCTTCTAATGAATCAAAGAGTAGCCTTCAGAGAACAGCCAGTTTACTTCAATTTTAACTACACATGACATGAGATTTCCGTATTTTTCTTGAAGTACTAAATTTGATAGAATGTGTGATAAGGGTTCAAATAAGCCAGTTAATCGTGTTACTCAAAGGCATAAACGTCAATAACCTTGCATGGTTCGGAGTTCTGTGGGTGAACAATTGTTTATATCAAGCTTGCATTTACTCCAGGCACGTTGTGGATCAGCAACATCAGGAGCCAAAATGTTCTTTATCTGGGAAAAAATATGGCATCAAAAGATTCAGAATTTACTTTACTCTCTTCTAAAGCGAAATAATCAGAAATTGTTTAGGCAATTATTGTGTCAGAACTCAGTATTTCAGCATTTTGCAGAAGTATTAACCTGATCATATACCATTAGAATTCAGTTTAGGTACTTCAATATTTTGATGATTACAAAATGTATAAAAGTCCTCAAGTTACTGTTATCATATAGAAAATGAGCTAGAATTATAGTTACCTCTAGAAGACTTTATGCATGTTTGGTACGCAATATTGGACATGATTAGACAATATAATGAATGAGATATTAGACAGTATAATGAATGGGATTTTCACTTCGTTTTCTTCCTCACACTGTCTAATACTCTCCAATTCTCCCTACCAAAAATGCCAAGAAGACAGGGTTTGTCAAGCCGAGTGTGTTGTTCTCATAGGAACATGAAAGGATGTTCTAAATACCATTTGTCCCCATATCTAGACCTAATCGAATAATTTTATCGAGAAAAACACGCATTTTCTGCTTAGCCATGATCCTTACAGAGATTCGAGGAATGAGGGAGGGTTCGTCCTTTAAGTTTGTACTTGAATCTTATGTGAATCATATCTTTGGAAAATACTCACAATAAATAGTCTTATTTCATCAATTAACAGATAGTATATAAATCTATATTGTTCCAGGATCCACAAGAAAAAATGTACAGCTGGAGAATAATCCATAAGACAAAAATGAAAACATAATATAACAATCATCAACCTTGTCCATTTGAGATCAGAAATTTACTGACCTGCCATGAATCATAGGCAGCATTTATAAGGAAAAGTGGCGTCTGAATTTGTTGTGCCGTGTATTGGGGGAAAAAACACTGCAAATTGTTGAGACGTATGAACTTGACATAAATTGTGTCCTCTTTCAGGGAAACCATCTAGTCAATGAAAATGATCTTACCAAACTTGGCTTCATTTTTGAGGTGCATGATCGAGGCAAATTCTTCGCCGATCCCTGCAGGCGCCACGATCAGTACTACATTTATATTTTGACTGGTTCTTGGGTTCGAATGGTAGGGAAATTAAAGACAAAACAAAAACTGACTGGTTCTTGGGTTCCAATGGTAGGGAAATTAAAGACAAAACAAAAAACAATGGGCACGAGACTCCCAGTAGAGGAACAGATGATGAGTTATCAAATGTAACAAATGAAACATATATTAGCAAAGCATACAAATTATTGCAGAAAAATAATGACAGAGGAGAATAATCATGTACATGTGTTGTAACGATATCGTTGAAGTAAGCTGCAATATGCAGTGCTCCAGAAACATCCTTCCTGGTACAGAAATTCAAATATGTTGGCTACACAGATAATGAAACAGCAACACTTCTTGAAAATTTTAGATTATTTCCTTGGGACGTGTTCTACGCAGTAGTGAACAAGACTGCATAGGACGACTGACAAGATTACAACTTATTTTTCCTCCTTAGTTCTGTTGAGTGCTATCTAGTTGAACAAATCGAACATGTCATTAGGCTATTAGGTCAAGTTCGAAAGTTTACGTGTTAATGAAATAACCGGCATCAGAAAAGCACTTTACTTTAGTGCCCATTGGAAGGAGAGCTTTGAAGCTATCACAATGCAAAATTGATGATAATCCACCGGCTGAACATCCAGACAGAATAGCCTACCTTAAAAACAATTATAAGTTACTAAGAGCAAGGAAAATATATAACTGCAATAATATTGCAGAATAATCATTCGATAAACGAGATTACATTTTCAGCATTCTTCATTCCTTTTGCTAATAGATCTTCAATAACAGCAAGAAAAATCCTTGCTCCCCTGAAGTGAAGATTAGTAGCCTGATCATATACGACATATCAATAAGAAGTTTGATGAATATTGAAACAACACCAATTTTACAAAGAATGTTTAGAATCGTTAACAGTTCTATCCATCCATCAAATTTCTTGTGATGACAACTACTTACACGATTGACTGCTGCTATGTCTCCAGTAAAGGATGATCCGTCGCAATATCTAATCTTGACTCTATTCCAATTATAAAAATCTGGAAATCAATACAGAGGCAAAGGTGTTAACAAAATAGACACACAAGAAATATAAATTTCATTTGAAATCACAAAATCGAGAAGAATTAAAGTATACCGGGATTAAACTGCCCCCTGTTGCCCAAAATTCCGGAAAAAGCAAGGTTTTTATCCATAAACTTGGAGGAGCCTAATCGGGTATTCTTACGCGCAAGGCAACTCGTGACATTATTGCACCATCCTCCTCCCTTAATGCCAACAAAAAAGAAAATATATGGATACAGATAAGAGGATAAAAAGTACAATTTTCCATTGAAAAATTGGAAATAAAAAAAACAAAGTTTCTAATGAACTTGGGGTCGACTACATGAATCTTTTTTTTCTCCACTCGTTTGGGTTCTCACTATATCTATGGGCAACCTTGAGAAATTAAGTCTTTAACGAAAGCATTCAAACTTTGCAGAAGATATACAAATCAATCAAATACAAGTTTGACCTTTAGTATTGAATCAAAACTAGTAAAATCAAAACCAAAACAGGTGGTCCGATTAACAAAATTATAATGCAACACAATAATTAACCCAAAAAAAATAGCAAATTGTTTTAATAGGATAATCATAAATTTCAACATACAATCATATATAAACAAATAATAAACAAATTCATCGGAACAAAATATTCAATAGCTTATGGCAAGAGTAGCAACCTCAAAATGAACCAACCAACTGTTAATTCCTGTACCCGATCCCCTATCGAGATGATAAGCCGGTGGACTCCCATCCAAACAAACTGCAAACACATAGCAGAAAATACAAATATTTAAAAAAAGAAAAAAAAAAATCACATAAGATTTATAAGTATAAAACAATAATTCCACACCAAGGATTATAAATTTTACCTGCTCCTTTTGCAACAGCACTCTGAAGATAAGTAATATCAACAAAAAGGCCTTCTAATCTAAACAAAATCAGCATAGAAACCAGAATGCGCAGCCATTGCTGCAATCTTCCATTCTTCATTCTGTCCATTTTCAGTTCAAAAAATTAACCATTTACACTGAAAATATAAAGAAATAAAAAACTGGGATAAATAAATTTATGCACATCTTCATTGTAAATGATAAACTGACATTTGGGATAAGTTCTATAAACCCATAAATGACCATACAAAATAAAAATAAAACATTTTTTTCCCTGTGCTTTCACAAGATTCTTTCTCTAGTAATCAATGCTAACCAATCTAATACTGAACCAATACAAAAAAAAGATCTAAATTGTATATACATAAACGCACTTCTTTATTATAAATGGTAAACTGAAATAAATTCTACAAACCCAACATTTATCACAAAAAATATTTGGAATATTTCCAATTTTTTCCTTTTTTCCTTTTCACAAGATTATTTGTCTAGTAATCAATGCAAAGAAAAAAAAACCAAGAAAAAAGCTATTTAAGTTTGTTTCAAATTAAGTGTTAAAATGACTTGAAAACATGCACAAATTATAATGCAGAAACAAAACTTCTTGAAAAACTTACCTCGAATGGAGACTCAATGAGCTTGATTAATCAAAATCCAGTTTTTTATTTTAATGTTTGGAGCTTGTTTCAGCTCCAAACAAAAAAATGAAGAAAATAATACTGGAAAAAAAATGAAGAAGAAGAAAAAACAAGAAAAAGAACAGGGATATAACTGTAATAACAGGTTTTTTCGTAAAAGTGGCTTTATAAGGCAGAGAACCCGATATCCGACCGACACATTCGTCAGCAAAGGTTTGTATTTTTACTTTTGTCGTTTAAACAGGATTGTGGGTCACACCCGACCCGTTATGCCATCCGGATTCAGTCAGAAAAAATACTTCTCAGATTTTAATAATTGGGTAAATAGTACTAGAGGTTCTGAATCTTTGACTTTGTGTTGATGGAGTCTCAAATCTTTGATATCTAACAATTGGAATCTCAAACCTTTCAAATGTTTGTGCCTATGGTCCTTTTGTAACGAAAACGTCAGTTTAACCGATAAATGGTCAATTTTTATTGAAATGACAATTATACATTTATGTTAATTTAGGGTAAATAGTATTGAGAGTCCCTAACCTTTAGACTTTATGACAATAAAATCGTGAATCTTTGATTTTTATCTCCTAGGATCCCAAACCATTCAAACTTCTACGTCTAAGTTCTTTTTGTGACGTAAAACATCAATTTGACGAAATCATCACCCTACCCATTCAAACCAATAATTTCATCATCAATTTAGAAATGAAAACAAATTATCATGAAATACAGCTTCCGCTGGAGTTGGGGTGGGTAATTTGGAATTGAGAAAAATGAATATTTTTTCTTTTGTTTTTGTTCATTTTCTTTTTTTTAATTAATTCAAAATTAAATATGAGTACACTAATCATTTTACTCAAATTTTGAGATTTTAACGGTCAAACTAACATTTTTCATCACAAAAGGATTTCAGGCACAGACTTTTGCAAGGTTTGGAATATCTGGTGTTAGAAATCAAAATTTTAGTACCTCATTGTTACAAAGTTTAAAAGTTAGGGACTCTCAGTACTATTTATACTAAATTAAAATAAGGACAAGACTGTCATTTCAATTAAAAAAATAACCATTTAACGATCAAATTGACGTTTTTCGTCACACAAGGACCTCAGACACAAAAGTTTAAAAGGTTTAGGATCCTGGTTGTTAGATATCAAAGGTTTTGGATTCCATCGCTACAAAGTTCATAGATTCAGGACCTCTAGTGCTATTTACCCTTAATAATTTGATATAAATACTGTTTAGATTCTAATAATAAAGAGTCGACAAGTCAAATAAATTTTTTCTTTTAATAATTTAATACTAATAAATGCAGGTTCAGGAAGTCTAGTAATAGTATTTATATAATCTATAAATTAAAATAAAGGCTCGGGTAATTACTAATTACTAGTGTTGCACTCGTGCGGGAGGTGTAATCACAAAAAATAATTTCTATAGTTATCTATGAAATTTAATTAGTTATAATAAATTAATCTTGAAAATGCAATATCTTAAATCTTAATTAGTATTGAAAAATTCATGCATTTTTTTGTACCAAAATAAAGATAAGATTCATTAATTAAATTAATTAAATATTTTAAATATAGATAATTAAATTTAAATGCATTGGATAATTAATTTTGTAATGATAACAAAACTAAATTAGTTTTTATAATAATAACTAAATTAGAAGATAAATTGAGGGACTTCAATTGAAAAACTACAAAATCAGACGACTATTAAACGCAATATTAAGAATGAACATTTAATACTATTAAAAAAATCCATTTATGGAAACTGAAAAAAAAAATAAAAATTCTAAATATAAAAGTATTTAGGCGGGAAAATAAAATTTTGACGTCACTTCTGAAAAATCCATACAGTTTTTTAAAATTTTAATTATTATTACTTCTACATTCGAAAAAATAATTTCTCTTTCATCTATCTTCTCCGTAAATAAACTTTTTAGAAATCTATTGACTTTATATTCAATTTCTTTTTCTATAAAGTTTCCTCCTATAAAAGTAAAAGACCGTCCACAACAAAAACCAAATGAAACACATTCATTCTTGAACTATTTTTAAATTACAAAATAATAAAAAACTAAAAATTCCAAATTAAAATGAATAAGAATAATAACTAACATCAAAAGTCATTTGACTAATTATTTATTTATTTATTATTCATTGAATAGAATTTGTCAATTAGAAAGATGACTCTGGAAATTTTTATTTTTACTTTGTAAAAAATTCAAATTAAGTATTTTATACCCATTATTAATTCAATAAATCACTAAATTTTAATTAGTATTAAACTCATGCATACGTTGATCAAAACGAAGATAATTAATTAATTTAATTTAATTAATTAGATATTTAAAATCTAGATAATTAAATTTAAAACGTATTGAAAAATTAATTTTTACAATGATAACAAAACTTTGAAAATATGAATTTTGACTTATTTTTCTTTCACGTTGCATTGATGTCTTCTATAATAATCTTGAAAATGCAATATTTTAAATGTTATTTCTTAAATCGTGTCATAATAGTGTTTTAGTTGAGTACAATTTTTCTAATAGTCTTATAACCATTCAATCTATTCGAAACATGTTTGGCTATTTTCTTATGTATGTTATTTTTTGTTTTGTTTTGTTTTTTTTTTTTTTGAAAAGTTATAAAGTAAGGATTAATGAAAATTGAATAACACATTTAAACTATGACAAACGTTTAAATGTAATAGTTAAAATGTGATTTCTTAAATTTTAATTAGCATTGAAAAACTCTGCATTTTTTGACCAAAATGAAGATAAAATTTATTAATTATTAAGTAATTAAATTAAATTATTTAAGTATTTAAAATATGGATAATTAAATTAAAATGCATTGGAAAATTAATTTTTGCAATAATAACAAAACTTTAAAAATATCGACTTAGACTTATTTTTCTTTCAATGTGTATTGATTGTTTTCATAATAATATTGAAAATGCGATATCTTAAATCTTAATTAGTATTGAAAGATTCATGCATTTTTTTGTACTAAAATAAAGATAAGATTAGTTAATTAAATATTTTAAATATAGATAATTAAATTAAAACGCATTGGATAATTAATTTTGTAATGATAACAAAACTAAATTAGTTTTTGTAATAATAACTAAATTAAAAGGTAGATGGAGAGACTCTAATTGAAAAACTACAAAATGAGACGGCTATTAAATACAGTATTAAGAATAAACATTTAATGATATTAAAAAAATCCATTTATGGAAACTCTAAAAAAATAGAAATTCTAAATAGAAAAGTATTTAGGCGGGAAAATAAATTTTTGACGGCTCTTTTGTTTATATATATATATAGTTTGTCATTATTTTCGTAATCTACAACAGTAATATAAATACGGGTTTTTTCAAAAATAACCATAATAAATAAAATATTTCTAAAAAATTGTCATTTTTTTTAAAAAAAAATACTGTTTTTATTTTTATTTTTTTAACACTTGTTGTTACATTTGTTATTTTGTAACAAATGTTACAAAAATAAAAAATAAAAGTATTTTTAGAATAAAAAAATTTAAATAGTATTTTTTAAATTATTTTATATTTTGTAGTATATGGTGAAATTATCATTATAAATAAAGGTAAGTGAATAATTTTTGTTTTTCAAATTTTAATAATCTATTGAATTAAGAAACTATTCATCAGAATTTAATCTAATATAATAGATATCACTGGTAATTATCACTAGTCTATGTGACAATTGTGAATAATAGGTCCAATGAAATGTGAAGATATAAAATTTATTTTATTAGACCTATTATTTAATGCCAAATAAACTGGTGAATAAATAATATTACTATATAATAATTTGATATTATTAGTAAATAATATTCCGTAAAAAAAAAAAAAAATTGCAATGATTTTCAAATTTCTTATTATTTTCATAGTAGTTTGATTGAGAAATTGGTATAAATATTTTGCTTTTATAATTATTCACTTATTTGTATTTCTGTAAATAAAATTATTTTTCTTTAAATTTTTTAGACAGTATAACTATACAAATTCTATCGTTGCTTTCATTGTTCTCAAATTACTTTTAACGTAATATCATAGCTCTAACTTGTTCGGTTGCTCCGACGAGTCATCAAGATCGTTCCACAAAATCCTCATAGTTGAAAAGTCGAGCTCCAACGAGCATACAGATTTCTTTTATTGAGGACAACACTATATTAAAAAATTCTTAACTTAATTTCATTTTATTTAATTTTTTGTTTAGCAATTATTGCTCTCACCAAACCCTCCCTAAATTCTCATTACCAATCAATTCTTAATCTTGTTTTTCAATGCATTATTAGTAAAACTTGAGTGGAACGCATTATCACTAACTTTCAAATATTCACTCCAATATGCCCAATAATTTTTATCTAGATTGCACATAAATATGATTCGCAAATGCAACTAGTTGATACGCGTTATTTATCACCAAAAAAAAAAAAACATGAAACGCTAGAGAAAACGTTTTACAAAAATATAATTTATAATTTATAATATAATTCAAGTATCCAATTTTCATTTTTTTTTTTCAAAAAAAAAAAAGAAGCTATTTAACATCAATTGAATATTAGAAAATTGATCCCGAGTTAGTCAACCCCAAATGTTAAACTAATCGGTTCTTTGAATTAGAGCATGTTTGGTTAAGATTATAAACATCTTAAAAGGTCAATACCTTCTAAGGTGCTTATAAGTTACTTTTTAAAGTACTTATAAGCTTGAAATAAACGGGTGGATGCTAGTAATTTATTATAAGTAGGTGGTGCAAATTGCATTGTCTTATTATTTATATGTACATCCACCACTTAGTGGACTATGGGGGGACCTTTTGGATTCTTTTAGTTGTATTTCTTTTACTTTTAGCTTACTTTTTTCAACACCTTTTTGTAGTCCAAATCTAATTATTATTATTATTTTTAAGGTTTTTAGTCCAATAGCTAAGCAACAATTAAATGATTTATAATAATTTAGGAGTTCAGTGCCAGTCTTTTGTGGGACATTGTCATATGAAGTGTACATGTGAACTAATGTGATTTTGCTATTGAAAATAAGTGACAAGCGGTTCTTTATAGTGCTTTAATCAATTACAAAATAATGAATTAGTAACTTATGGGAATGATTCATTTGAGTAATAATTTATATTGTATATAAGATGATTATCATGAATATATATTTGATATAAGTGGATGCAATTTCTCGAGCGTATGCGGGCAAGTGGGGTGAAGTGGATTGGAGGAGATAAAATACGTTTTTTTGTAAAATGAAGAGGTTCGATAAAATCTACCTACTATATTAGATATGAATATGGAGGTTACGAGCACATTATATATTTTTAGTCATTCCGTTTATTAATTTAAAAATTTTGATATTGATGAATAAGTACGTAAAAATGGTTTAGATTAAAACAACAGAGTTAATTGTCCGCATCTTTGTCAGTGTGCATGGCATGACTGCAGTGGCGGATCCAAAAAATTTTGGAGACCAGACTGTTACACTATAAAATACACTTTTTGTCCAGGTTAGAACCGACTCCCTTAAATCGGCCCCTGCATGGCTGGCCGTAGATAAGTACGAGGTCAAGGTAAACTCACTTAGTTTAGATTTGAAACGTTATTTGTTTGTTTGGTAAGTTGAATTATAGAGTTTTAAAATATTCAAAAAAAATACTATAAATATAATTTTTGTTTGCTTGTCGACACTATAATAAAAAGAAAAATATAAATTGCCTCGTATAAAAAAAAAGACCAGATTCACGTGCGAATTTGACAAATTCCTCTCACTGCTGTAAATTCGATTATTATTTAACAAAGGAATAATAAATATAATTTAATATCAATATATATATTTAACAAACTTTCCAACTCATATTCCTCTCACTATTTTTTATTAATATTGACCTTTGGAATATTAAAAGTATAATTTTATATCCATATATTATATGATTAGAATTTGAGTCACTAACAAACCCTATTGTTCAGTTTGGAATAATTTGTTATTGGAATTTGGAGTTTAAATTAAATTTGAAATAAAATATAATAGGAATTAATTCGGAAACAAAGGCATTTGGATGAAAGGGAACTCTTTTTTCTTGTTTTTTTTTTTTTTTTTTTTTTTTTTTTTTTTTTTTTTTTTGCATTCGTGTAGAAGAGGGGGAATCCTAAATGGGAAATAAATTTAAAATTAAAATTAAAATTTCATCAAATTCGATAATTAAGTTCAAAGCTTCGATTTTCTAAGGAGTGACGGAGAGTATAGATTTTTGGACTTCGATTACAAAAGAAGATTGACGATAACTAGTTCATTTCGTCACTAGTGACTACCATTCTCTGTATTCTACTCCTCTCAACTCAACTTGTAGCCCAGCCTCTCAGCTTGACGAGGGAATCGTTTTCACCTTGGGGCATGGCCACCTTCTTGTGGTGGGCGTGTCATGATCATTTCGACTTTTGCTGAGCAATTCTTTCTTTCTTTTTTTATTAGGTTTAAGAACATGTTTGATTTTTGTTGCCAAATTTGACTAATAATTAAGCCCATTTTCATTTTTGAGGTCTCTATACAATCCAAACAAGTCTATTTTAAGTTCAAAATTCAAATATTAAGTAATTTTCTGGTATATAGACTAATCGAGAACTGGTGAGAAGTCATAATCATGGAATTTTTTGTTAAACTAAATTTTGCCGTCCTACTTATTATTTTCTTCTCTTTAAAATATTTTTATTGGGCAGTCTAACTGTCAAAGGTGGCTATAAAGTGGCAAATTTTGTGATGAGAATGGAAGCTTATCCTCTCCTGTGAATGAAAGTGGACATAAGCTTTTTAGATAACCTAAATTGAACAAGTCATATATCACTTGTACACGCCTCTACAATCTTAAAGCACAAAATTCCATGTCGATGCTATCAAGAAAATTCCAAATTTGAGCTGAAAATGGAAGCTTTTGAGCCCACATCGAGAATGACCTATATAGCCAATTGCACTATCTAAATTCTCAATATATTTTTTTTTCCATTTATTCTAACCTCTCATTTTACATAATAAAAATTATGTATAGTACGACAAAAATTAAGATGTTGATTGCGAAGAATATGATTGTATTATATTTTTCAGTAAATATAACGATAAATCGATTAGATTTGTATGGTTCAAATATAAAGAATAATTTTTAGAAATATATCCACATGTGTAGATACCAAGTCCTCCAAGAAACTAATATATTTTGATAGAACAAGTTGTCATGTCCTTCATTTTCATCTTTCTTATCAATCACCCCATAAGAAAGCCCTTCTATTTGTGCAAAACTATATTTCTTCATTATTTATGATGCTTGAGCATGCTCCATAAAAGTAAGTAAAAAAACAGAAATAGAGACTTAAAACACTTATTAAATACTAATATATCACCCGTGCGATATTTGATTATAGTAATTTTAAAATATTTTAAGAGTATATTATTTATTTATTACGTTCAAATAAAAAAAAGTATCATATAAATATGTTAAAAAAAACAACATAGCGAATATAGATTTTCAAACTTCTCTTTGAAAACCACGTTTGTTGTCGAATTTGTTGGCACTCCATCCCTATCACAAATCAACATCTTCAATCTCGTACGATTTGTAATTCTAGACAATGCAACATAAAGTTGTCTGTGACTAAAAACTAGTTTTTTCATATATAATCTCACGCAAGAAAAAGATTGACTCTGACTTTTATTAATAGTCATAGCGTATGAAATAATTAATTAATTTTTGGCACGGGTATATTATAATTTGAAAATTGATTTTCTAAATTGTAAAAATGCAGATTGTGTTAATGATATTGTGCAAATTTATTATTTTTCTATTTGGAGACAATTACTAATATTTACATACTCTTAATCTTATATTAATTAATTAATGTATCATTCAAATTTGTTATTAATAATAATTAAAGTGAATTTATCTTGTTCTTGAAGATGTGTTCTTTTTAATTGAAAATGTCAATTCATAATTTTATTCATTTTTATCGAGTATCATAGAAAATTCAAAACATTGAGAAGCTGAACCGGGGGTACTATTTACACTGTATTGGAATACTAATAATTAATTAATTGAAGTTGGATAATTACTAAACAAATGAATCACTAGTAATCTCATCCGAGCTGCATTATTGTTTCATAAACGTTTTTTTGCTCAGTTGTGAAATTAGAAACAAATTTTTTTTCATTCTTCAACCAGAGCGTTTCTATCATAACGCAATTCACCATTTATAAGTCTATCAACATTGTTTGAAAGTTTCAAAAACTCTTTCCATAACTTTGCAATATTTTTTCAATCTGTGCGAGTTTATACTTTTTTATTTCTTCATCACTCAATTCTAAATTTGTAAATAGAGACAAATAGACAACTAGAATTAATTTAAAAGACAAAGTAATAATTATTATTATTGTGTAATAAAACATCGAGGAGCTAGAATCTGATTATTTAACATTTTTAGCATATGTAATAAAATATTAATAAAATTTAACGTTCTCAACCTATTCTTTGTCTAAAACCTTTTTGAGGAGCTAGAATTTGAAGCGGTCTTTGAATCGTATGAATTTAAATTTGAAATTATCATATCTAGTTTATTAGTTTAATCGACTTATTATTTTTAATCAATAAATCAGATGCTTTAATAATATAATACAATTATATGTTTTTCGTGTATTTATTTATTTATTTATTTATTTTTAACGTTATACCCAATATAGGAAGCATAAAAAATTTGTGGGAAAAATAAGTCCATTTTCGAAAAATTATTGTATTATTGTCAATAGTTCTTGTGTATTGATGTTTCATTTGTATACGGCTCTACAATCTTAAAGCACAAAATTCCATGTCTATGCTATCAAGAAAATTCCAAAAATTATTTCTCATGTTTATCGCGAGGGCAACCAGGTAGCTGACTTACTTAGTTCAGAGGTTTGGGATCGTCGTTGCTATTTTGAATACAGCGCTCAGGACTTATTGCAATGTTACCCCAGCTTAGTTCAAATTGATAGACATGGACTTCCTACAATTAGGGGTTTATAGAATTTGTTAGGATTATTTGTTTAGGAATAGGGATGGCAATTTACCCTGCCCGTCCCTCGCCCCGTTTAAAATTTTCTCGCCCTGGACAATCGGGTATTCGGGGTGGGTACGGTGCGGGGTAGCCCCGCCCCGAAATATTTTTTTTTTATTTTTTTAATTTTGAAAATCATGGTTACAAAAAAAATTAAAAATTAAAAAAAAAATAAACGGGGCAACAAACGGGGCGATAAGTTGCCCTGTCGTGCCCTGCCCTGCTCTGCCCTACTCTACCCTACCCTACCCTGCCCCGATTTAAACGGGGAACGGGGCGGGTATGGGGGTAAAAATTCTCCGACGGGGAGGGCAACTCAGGCCCCGCCCCGCCCCGCCCCGCCCCGCCCCGCCCCGCCCCGTTGTCATCCCTATTTAAGAAGTAGTACCTCATTATTTATTACTTTATTATTTATTCATTTTTTTATTTACTTTAATTTTTATAATTGGAAGTCAGGTTTTATGCCACCCTCCCATATATTTTTTATGAGTTATTTATATATGGTTGAGTTATCCGAACCCCTACCCCCCCTCCCCCTCAACATTCTTTTCTGGTAGAGACCTAGCAACCACACTGAAAATGTGATGGTGTGTTGAATAAAAAATTAAATCCAAAATTGAGTTGAAAATGGAAGCTTTTGAGCCCACATCGAGAATGACCTGTATAACCAATTGCACTATCTAAATTCCAATGATTTATGACCATAAACTTCTCAATTTTTTTTTCCATTTATTCTAACCTCTCATTTTACATAATAAAAATTATGTATAATACGACAAAAATTAAGATGTTGATTGCAAAGAATATGATTGTATTATATTTTTCTGTAAATATAACGATAAATCGATTAGATTTGAATGGTTCAAATATAAAGAATAATTTTTAGAAATATATCCACATGTGTAGATACCAAGTCCTCCAAGAAACTAATATATTTTGATAGAACAAGTTGTCATGTCCTTCATTTTCATCTTTCTTATCAATCACCCCATAAGAAAGCCATTCTATTTGTGCACAACTATATTTCTTCAATACTTATGATGTTTGAGCATGTTTGGCTCCATAAAAGTAAGTAAAAAAAAACAGAAATGGAGATTTAAAGTACACTTATTAAATATGTCATCTTTAAAGTGATATTTGTTCCCTCTTGATTTGAGATTGCTTTTGAATGTTAGTGACAAATAGTTTCTAGGATATGACAAGTCTTTAATGAATTTACACAAATAAAACTTTGTAATTTTAGGATTTTTTTAGGGTTTCAAAGAGGAAGAAAATGATATATGAATGTTGTCTCTCATTAATCTGTCAAAACCCTTTTTTATGTAAGAAATTAACGGCATAAGCACAGTTGAAAATGAATGATCGCTCGTTATTGGCACTTCCACTGTTAAAAAAAAAAAATCCAATCCCGCAAAAAGATATAACTTCTTGGAAAAGAAATTCAATTGAGGCAGCTTGGGACTTGGAACACATTTTTTGCTCAATGAGCAATCACAGACCCGATTTATATATTTTGATTTTGTCTATCTCTTTATTCTAATAAGCCATAGTCTCGATCCTTGGTCCAATATATGTTGTCAAATAACATTCTACACATCCCCTCTTTATTATAATTGAACAACTCCAACACTTATTTGTTAAAATTGAACTTTAAATTTATTTTTGGGAAATTGGCACAAATAGTTCCTAACCTTTGTCTTCAGTGCATAAATAGTCCCTAATATTTTTTTTTGGCACAAAAGTTCTTAATCTATGTATTTTGATACAAAATTGGTCCTTATTTGATGAAAGACAAAAATATCCTTAGTTTTAATTTAAAAAAATTTACAATTGGATTTTTAAACTTTGTAAAATGTGCAAATAGGTCCGATATATTTATTAAATAATATTTAATTTACCATATTAAATATATCACTATAGTCGTGTCAATTAATTTTTTTTATAAAACAAAAATATAAAATTATCGCTCTTTAGGTATATGTAATTGCTCTGTGATGTGAAAAATTTGAATAAAAATTAAGTTAAATAAATAACAAAATGACTTATATAATTTTATGATATTGAACCAATCTAATTAATTTTTGAACATAAAAATACTAACAAAAATTAATTTATACATTATGTGTTCTTTATTTTTGAACAATAAATTAAAATATGAAGAATACGATTTGAGCTCTAATATTTGTAGTTAATAAATGAATAGCTCAATTAAATAAAAATATTTAAGCATTAAGTTTGTGATAAAATTATTTTTCTTTTTATGTTGTTACGATGAAATTAAAGTTTAAATTTTAAATAATATACTACTTAATAATAATAAAATAATTTAAATAACACGTTTGTTAATAATAATAAGCTTAAATTTTTGTTACTTTATAATAGTTCGTAAAATATACAAAATAATTTAGTATATTATCAATATTTTAGTTTTTTTTTATTTTTTATAATAAAATAAAAGTATCGAACCTATTTGCACTTTTCGAAAAGGTAAGGAATCCAATTAAAAAAATTTCTAATTAAAAATAAGGGTATTTTTATCTTTTTCATCAAATAATGATCAATTACGCACCTAAACACATAAGTTAGGGACTTATATGTCAAAAAAATAAAGGTTATGGACTATTTACGCCAATTTTTCTTTTAATTTATTTAAGTCATGGACAAAATTGTCAAAAAAAAAAAAAAAAGTCATTTGATGACCATCTGTATGAATATATGGAAAGATGTTGACGATATCTGCGAATAAAATTGAATGAGAATGATATAGTTATAAACTTGAAAAAATAAGGATGATTAGTGTAACTAACTCTTAATTTTTTTTATAAAAAATAAAAGTATCGGACTAATTTGTACTTTTTGCAAAAGTTAAGAGTCCGATTAAAATTTTCTCTAATTAAAACTAAGGGCATATTTATCTTTTTCATAAAAAAAAAAAAGACCAATTAGACATCAAAACACATAAGTTAGAGACTTCAATATCAGAAAACAAAACTTTAGGAATTATTTCCGTATTAAGGACAAAAGTTAAGAATCATTTACACTAATTTTTTATTATTTTTTCAACTATTAAATTTTACTTTTCTAAAAAATAACTTTTAAATACGAACAAATTCATTCGAAATGTAATGATTAGTTAAATATGTTCCTTGGACAAATGCTTTGTACATGGATGAACTTTGCAAGATCAGTAGTCTCCAGCTGGTTGAAAACCACATCATATGACATATATAGTGAAACCCCCCATGTGAAAATCATCAAAAGTCGATTATAATTAGAATTTATACTTTTCAAATGATTGCTTAATTTAAAAATAACTTTTGGCAGATTATAATTAGAATTTATACTTTTCAAATGATTACATAGTATAACTTATTTTTAATACTTAAAAAATCTCTCCTAGATTGGAGAATGTCATAACATTGGAAAACTTAGTTTTATTATTAAAAAATTCGTATGTTTTAAATTCTTTATAATTTTTCTCAAAATTTGACTTGAGCTGTTTAGGCACTGCTCAACATGGATCATATTCACTGGGTTGGAAATTAACTATATATGCACCACAGGAAATTAAAATTAATTTTGATATTTAGCGTGACTCGTATAAAGATTTGTTACATGTTACAATATGTTCAAATTTGAATTTCTATATACAGTGTTTCAGTATTCGATCAACTACAGTTGTTTAAGCGTTCAGCCTCTAACAGCGATCCACACAGATGAAAAGTTGAAGATAAAGATAATGTATTCACAGAGATAGAGAGGGGGGTGGCTGCCATGGTGTGCTAAGGCTGGGAGTTATAATTTCTTGTGCCAGCAATAAATGTATAAATAGATTTCTAGTTGAATCAAAATTGTTAATTCCAACTTAAGAATATAAGTCCAACTAAATAGCCTGGCTCAAATTTGATTAATCACATTAATTAGTATAGAAAATTAGCCTCAATGTCCCTTTTTTTTTTTTGAAAAAAGTTGAAATATATCATTATTTTAAAAATATTAATATTTAACCTATTTTAATAAAATTCTAATGAATTTAACCCTAGTATCCAAGAAAATGAACTAATAGATAGGGTTTTAGGCCTGCTTTGTCCAATTGATAGTTTTATGATCTATTAATTGTCAATTTTCATATAATGACAATAAATGAGAAAATCAGTGCAAAACAAGGACACTTGTATTTGGGCCAGATTAGTTAATTGTTAATATCCACATAATTTGGGCATTTTCCTATAGGCATAGGGATTTTTAAGGGTTTTTTTTTCATACATGAGTCACTTTTTGAAAATTATTTATGTTACTATTATTCCAAAAATACTATTTTTTAAAAACATTTATTATAATTTATTATATTATCTAAAATATGGTAATTGAATACGTAAAAACCGGAATTGATTGGAGAAACATTTTATTATTATCAGTTGGAAATAAAATAGATATCTAATTGATTATTTGTTGAAATTAAAAAAAAAAAAAAAGAAATTCCCATACAGCTGTGATTTGCCATGAAAAACATCTTTCCGTGTAACATTAGTATGATATAGATATATAACACAATGTCAAATTTAACAAATAAAACTCATGATTTCATCATTTGTAACATATGACATTTGTATCACACAGTCATACACAATATAATTTGTAACATCTGTATTAGACTGTGATACTAAACAGAAATTGTTACAACTACACAACTAATTCTAAACTTCAACAAGTTCGTATTAATATACACATTAGACTCTAAAAACCTATTGACACTGTGTAATATCAGTATGATATAAATATGTAACATAATATCAAATTTAATAAATAAAACTTATTTCATCATTTGTAACATATGTAACATCAGTAATACAAAATATCAATTTATGTAACATGTTCTGTGTAAAATAACATAATAGTAACATATTCAGTAACATATTCAGTGATACAAAATATCATTTGTAACATCTGTATTAGACACTGATACACAATAGCATTTGTAACATAACATATGTTGATTGAAGTTGTTATACAAAAAGAAAATAAACAATAATGGGCTAATATTTGCGTGATTTTGGAAGATTTTGTTCTATTTGTAAATGTAGAAGTTTCAGTTAATTTGGGAGTTTTCACTTAATGGACACGATTTTCTAGGACAATTTACAAACTATTGAATCTAATTATATTTTCTTTTGAATTTAATCCATTATTTAATAAATTAATATAATATTTTAAATGCAATATTTTAAAATATATTAGTTAAGTTTTTAAAGTTAGAATTATTTTTATAATATTAAGTAGAGGATGTAATTTCCACTAATTTTTACCCGTACAAAACTATTGTTTTCAAATAAAAATTGAAATATTAATTTTAAATTAAAATAATATATTTTAAAAAAAATTATAAAAAGAGATAAATTATAAAATGTTAATTTTAAAGAAAACTAGGAAGTAACATATGTTACTCGAGGAGTAAAAGTGTTGTTGACAAATGAAAAATTAAAATATTAATTTTAAATTAAAATAATGTATTTTTAAAAACTTTATAAAATGAGATAAATTATAAAATGTTGATTTTAATGAAAAATGAGTAAATAATATAGGCTAACATATATGGTAGCACACATGTTACCCATGTAAAAATGTTGTTAACAAATGAAATATTAAAATATCGATTATAAATTAAAATAATATATTTTTAAAAAATATATAAAATAAGATAAATTATAAATTATTGATTTTAATGAAAATGAGAAAGTAGCATAGCATTAGTAAAGATATTTTTTTCAAATAAAAATAAAAATAATATATTTAAAAAAAACTAAAAAAAGGATAAATTTTAAAATAGACGAAGAAATAACATATATTAACACATATGTTGTATGTGTAAAAATGTTGTTTTCAAATGAAAAAATTGAAATATTGACTTAAAAAGAGAATAATATATTTTTTAAAAATTTATAAAATGAGATAAATTGTAAAATATTGATTTTAATAAAAATGATAAAGTAACATATGGTAACAATATGTTACTTGTGTAAAAATGTTGTTTCAAATGAAATATTGAAATATTGATTTTAAATAAAAAATATATTTTTTTAAAAAAATTATAAAAATGAAATAAATCGTAAAATATTAATTTTAATAAAAACGATTAAATAACATATAGTAACATATATGTTACTTGTGTAAAATATTGTTTACAAATAAAAAAATTGAAATATTGATTTAAATGAAAATAATTTATTTTTTAAAAATTTATAAAATGAGATAAATTATAAAGTATTGATTTAAATGAAAATGATGAAGTAATATATGGTAACACATATGTTACTCATGTAAAAATGTTGTTTTTAAATGAAAAATTGAAATATTGATTTTAAAGGATAACAATGTATTTTCTTAAAAACTATAAAAATGAGATAATTTGTAAAGTATTGATTTTGATGTAGACGAATAAATAATATATAGTAACACATATGTTACCGTGTAAAACTATTTTTTTTAAATAAAAATATTTAAATATTTATTTAAATGAAAATAATTTATTTTTTAAAAAATTATAAAATGAGATAAATTGTAAAATTTTGATTTTAGGGAAAATGATGAAGTAATATATGGTAACACATATGTTTCTCGTGTAAAAATATTATTTTCAGATGAAAAATAGAAATATTGATTTAAAATGAAAATAATGTATTTTCTTAAAAATTATAAAAATGAGATACATTGTAAAATATTAATTTTAATGAAGACGATGAAATAATATATAGTAACACATGTTATTCGTGTAAAAATATTGTTTTCAAATAAAAAAATTGAAATGTTGATTTTAAATGAAAATAATGCATTTTTAAAAAATTTAGAAGAAGAGATAGATTGAAATATATTGATTTTAATAAAAACAATGAAATAAGAACATATCTAACGCACTCCGTCTATTGTAGTTTATGTGGCAGGTAAAATAGACGGACTACTAATCCATATGTCAAGACATCTATTGAATAAACAGTCAAATTATAAAATCGTCTGTAATAGGTTCCGTCTAAAATTAATATTACACGCTCATGTGGCATTAAATATTTTTAAAATTGTCGAAGTCTTCAATTTATATTTTCATTGTCTGAAATTTTTTTTAATAAAATACTGAGATTGATTTAAATTTGCTGAGTCACTCTATCTAGAAGTCCGTCTAAATTTAGACGGACTTCTAGACGAAATCTATTTTTGGTGTGCCAAATCAGCTAGACAGAGTCCTCGTCAGCATGCATTGGAGATGGTTTTTTATAATCCCGTCTATATATGTTTATGTGGCAAGTCTAAGAAGTGATAGACGGGGTGCATTGGAGATACTCTAACATATGGTAACATGTGTTAAAAATGTTGTTTTAAAATGCAAAATTGAAATATTGATTTAAAATAAAATAAAAATGTATTTAAAAATTTTTTAAATGAGATAAATTGTCAAATAATGATTTAATGGAAATTGAGGAGTACATATGTTGCTTGTGTAAAAATGTTGTTTTCAAATACAAAATTGAAATATTGATTTAAAATAAAAATAATGTATTTTTAAAACAAATTTATAAAATGAAATAAATTGTAAAATATTGATTTTAATGAAAATGAGGAAGTAACACATCTGATAACACATATGTTAACAGTGTAAAAATATTGTTTTGATTTGAAAAATTAAAATACTAATTTTAAATAAAAATAATGCATTTTTAAAAAATATTAAAAGAGATAAATTATAAAATATTGATTTTAATGAAATACGGAAGTTACATATAACCATTACCCATATGTTACCCATATGTACAGTGTAAAAATGTTGTTTTAAATGAAAAATTAATTTAAAATGAAAAAAAAATTCTAAAAAAAATTATAAAAAACGATAAATTCTAAAATATTAATTTTAATGAAAATGATGAAGTATATGTTATTCGTGTAACAATGGTTTTTTTTTAAATAAAAAATTGAAATATTGATTTTAAATGAAAATAATGCATTTTAAAAAAAATTATCAAAGGAAATAAATTATAAAATATTACTATAATTACTATTATATTTGAATAATATACAAATATGATATGTTTAGATAATAATAATAATAATAATAATAATAATAATAATAATAATAATAATAATAATAATAATAATCTATTTTTAAATAAATAATAATAATTTTAGATAATGAAAAAATGAAATATGGATTTTAAATAAAAATAATATATTTTTTATTAAATTATAAAAAAATATTAATTTTAGTGAAAATGAGATATTTTTAAAGACAAATCATGAATATGAGGTATTTTTTTGAAAAATTAAAAAAGAAAGTATTTTTCAATTTTTTTACAAATTGTAGGGTTCTTGTATTAATATTAATTAATTGGACCTATCATTTAATTAATTGTACAATCTAAGGATGGCAAAAAAAACACGCCGACCCGTACCCGCCCCGCCCCGCCCCGCCCCGCTTATTCGGGTAATAGGGGCGGGTCCGAGGCGGGTTTTTCCGCCCTGCGAACTGAGCCCGCCCCGCGACCCGCGACCCGCCCCACCAAGAATTTTTTTTTTTTTTTTTGTAAAATCATAAAATAGAATACAAATTAAAACTTTACTAAAAATGGAATACAAATTAAAATTTTATTAAAAATGGACTATAAAAGAATCAAACCCGGGTTGAAATTATAAACTATAAATCTCAACCATTACACCACAATCCCATTCTTGATTTATTTTTGTTTTGTTTGCTACAAATATTTAAAAAAAAATTATTTATTTTTTAATTATTTATTTTTCAGTTTTATTTAAAAAAAATGAATTTTTTTTTCGTGGGGAGGTTGGCGGGTCAAAAGATTAACCCGACCCGTCCCGGACCTGCCCCATTGCCATCTCTAGTGGTGATCTTTTCTCCGACAATTGTGACGGTGCAAATTTGGTGATGGCAGCGACCGTGACTAAATATGATGGAGATGGTGGTGGAATGCGATCAAATCTAACGGTAGCGGTACATATTTAGTGATTTTGAGGTGGCAGTGGTGATTTTTTTCCTAACATGGTGATGACCTTTTCTTAGAGGTTGTGGCGGTGCATATCCGGTGGTGGCAGCGACCATGTAACATATTTTATTACATGTGTTATATTTGTAGGGTAGCGTATAACATAGATTGTTACAAGTGTTACACTTTGTATTCTACGACTGTGGCGATACAGATATGGTGGTGACAGCAACCGTGTAACATAGTTTGCTATATGTATTACACTTGCAGAGTGACGGTGTAATACAGTCTGTTATAAGTGTTACACTTTGTATAATTGTGTCAATAGCGGTGGTGGTGGTGGTAAGTAGTGGTTGCGGCTACGGCCGCGGCTGCGTAACACGAATTATTACAAAGTGTTACACTGCGGAATGACAATATCGACGGTGGTGATAGTAGCGATAGTGGCATCACAAAGTTTTTGTTACAAGTGTTACAAAAGAATCATATATTGGTGTAAATAAAAAGTGTATTTTGGAAAAAAAAACAAAAAAGAAAAAAAAAAAAAAGAATGGAAAATATTTTGAGAATTAGTTTATTTATAAAAATTTCCTTCAATTTTTGGTGCTAACAAGTTTCACTCTGTGGCCCAATCTAATGTCGATATATTGGGCTGTCCAATGATTCCATTCCTTGATAATGGTTTAGAGTTTAGACTAGTAACCACGCACGTGCGTTGCGCGTTATTTTAAAAATAAAAAATAAAAAAATTAAGTTTTGTAGAAATGTTATTTTGAGATATTCAGTCAATATTAATTGATGATTATGGTGTTATTATAAATTGTTTATAAGAAATGAGCTTTTTATTAGATGAGTATACTATATTTTTTGACAAAAAAGGAATATCTGATTTGATAAATATCTTCGACGTTTGTTTTGAAATTGCAACAATAATTATTCATGTGAGAACACATATTGTAAGAGATATTTTTCGACGTGATGTATCATTTGTTTGCATGCCTTGTTGATCATCGTCACATAACAAAATCGAATAGAAAACTATTTGCGTATTTTACCACACTTTTTTATTTTATTCATTTTGAGCAACCCGAGTGGCGTCAAATGTTTTAAGAAAGGAAAGACTAAATGATAGGTCCAATTACATGGGTTGTAGTGTTACTAGAAGTTAATGGTGAATTTTGGTGATTCGGTGGGGTGGGTTTTTTAGTTTGTTTAGTTTAAATAAATTAAAATGTTAAATAATTAAACGATATTTTTAAAATAAATACATATAGATTGTAATTTCAAATTATTTTTCAAAATGTAAATAATAGGTGTAATTTTCTCAAAATTGAACTTGCTTGAAAATGGGTAACTTAAATAGGAAAACGACAATCAACATATAAGTTGTTTAGATTATTTGTATTAATAAGGTTGATTTTTTAAGATAAATCTTCAAAACTTAGTGCTTGTTTGAAAACAAATATAAATTAGGTTTTAGTTTTTTCTCTTCCAAAGCGGCCCCACATCATAGATGCACACATTGAATCCTGTGTGAACACCATCCAATTTTCCAAAATACCTCTGAACTCAAAAACCATTTAAAATCAATTGGTGAAATGTAACATATGGTAATTTTCATGCACAATGTCAATTTGGACAAACTATTTTGTCAATTGTTGCGGCTGACGTGGAACCCGCTTTGGAAGTTGAAAAAAACTAGTTTATAATAGTTTCAAACAAGCACTTAATATGTATCAGAATACACGAAAAGTTTAAACAAGTAATTCAATCCACCATTATGTAGAGCATGTTGATTAAGGATAACGTTTCAAATTGATTACATTTGAAAAAAGAAATCAACGTATTCACAAAATATAAAGCATATTAACAAACATCACTTTCATTTGTCTCAATATTTTTGTGTTTATCTATTTATTTTTGAGAGGGGAGTTAGGGGATGTTATGGGTATTTTTTTTTTTTTTTTTTAATAAGAAAGTGTCACTTTCCATTTTACAATATAAACGTATAATACAAAAAAATAAATAATACATAGTTCACAATTACTATTTTAAATTTTTTTATCTAGGTGGCATCTAAACTCCGCATAAACTTGAAGTTCGACCTCCACACCTAATCACGTTTAATTTGAAACTCGAACTCCACGCCTAATCATAATTCACGCTTTTTAAAATACTACTCACAATAAAATATTGAAAAAACGCATTATAGATAGCATGACATGCTCAATGTCACTATATAAAAATGATAATGTTCTCCATGAAATTAATGTAATAAATATTAAATACACGATGAACAAATCATTGATTCCGTTAAATGCGGATTTATAAAACCCATTACCAAACTACAAATGAAAATTGCACTGTTTGTCCCTACTCTTCTAACAAATTATAAATTTGACCCTAATTAAATAATGCACTAAAATAATAGAACCGTTCCCAATCTCTATCCTTATTGGAACCCGGACTCCATCAAAAATCATTTTGAAGCGGTCTCAAAATAAATTCAGTGATCTTTCTTCTAAAAATTTCATTTATAAGTGATAAAGATAAATCAAAATCCCTAAATTCATCTTGGAACCCATAATCTTAACATATTAAAATGAGGGTTAATTTCAGCAATGGTCATTAAAGTTTGTTAAAAATTTTACAATAATTATTTAAATAATTTTCTTATAGTAATAGTTACTCAAAATTTGGACAACTACACAAATAATCACTCAACTGAAAACATTAACTTAAAACACTATGTGCCACTATTAAATTCCAACGAAGATACAAACGGTGTTACCTAGCACGCCACGTTAGATAAAGTCATGTTAATTGCAACTAAAAACGTAATTGTCAAACAAGTTTTTTCTATATTTATTCAATTTTTAAGCAATCAAATTGTGAAGCTTTGCATTTTTGTTGACGAAAATTTGAAAGTGGGGCATTGTTGTCTCATGTGACGTACAATTAACGTCGGTTGTATCTATATTAAAATTTAACAGTGATAGGTAGGATTTTAGGTTAACGTTTTTAGTCGAATGATTATTAGTATAATTATTAGAAATTTGAGTGACTACTAATATAAAAAAATTATTTCAATAACTATTTTGAAATTTTTAACAGACTTTAGTGATCATTGCATAAATTAACCTATTAAAATGAATAATGCTATCAATTGCATGCCGTGAATCTTATTGTCATGTAAACTGGTGTTAAGAACTTGTTGTAATACATAACATTATTCTTAAAAGGGAAAATGGTACAAAACGTCTATAATGTATGGACCTACTGTTCAAATCATTCTTATTTTTCAAATTTTATCAGTTACATCCTTCACCTATCAATCTAGTGCGCGAATCATCCATTTGAACAAAATCCATCCACTATTGTCATTAAAAAGTCATGTAAAATTTAAACAAAATAAAATCCAAAGACAAAAGGTTTTTTCCATCCAATGTCATCAACTATGTGTTAGGACAATTTTCGTCAAAATTCAATAGGTGAGTGGTGATTGCTGCCAATAATAATATAAACATACTGACCAATTTGAGTACTTAAACTCTACCATTTTCTCCTCATATAATGTCTTCTCTATTTACCATTTTCTTTTGCTTTTACATTAATTAGGTGTGTGTGTGTGTGTTGTTTATTTGGTTCGACCCACTTATGTGCCCCGGGTCTGTTGAAATTAAAGTGGGCATTATCGAAACCGAACCCATCGAATGAGAAACGAAAGTTCTGGTTCAATTCCAAAGAAGAAAAATTTGGAATCGGAACTTTGGATACCCGACAATAGAATCGAATTTGTCTTTTTTTATAAATTTTTTATTTTTTACAATTTATTCATTCTGACTCAATTACTCGACTCAACACCATGGCACCAAAGACAAGAGTCCAACTGTCTAAGACCCAAACCAAAAGCCATCACCCCTAAATCCAAATTCAATTGACCCAATTTTAAATACTCAAATTCCAAATTCTCAATTGATATTCACTTATATACACAATACAAATTTTGTCATCTCTCTCACACTCTCCCTCGACACGCAATGCGACTACGAACGCGAAACTCCCCTGTAATCGTGACGATCCCTTAATTTTGAGAGATGATTTCCTTTTATGGGTTTGTAATTTTTATTTTTACTCCAAAACATGTAGTCATCTCACAAATTTTTTTAAAAAATGTTATGAGTAGAACCGAACCCGAATCGAAACCGACGATTCTGGTTAGAGTTTGGTTCCAGCATTTACGTGAACCCGAATGATTCCATTTATGAAATGAATAATTATATTATTGTTATAGTTTTTATTATCTACACAATATTTTAATTAGAATGAAGGTCCCACAATCTTTGACATTTTGGCACTTATATCCCCAATTTTTTTCATCTCATTTTTATCATTAATTTTTACATCTTGTCTTTGATGATGATTTTTGTCCAAATATTCTGCCAATGTGCATTGAAATGAGGGGTAAATAATTTTTCAAACTTTTGTATTTCTTATTTTTTTTGCTTATTTAAAAATATGATAGGAAAGATAAATTTCACGGCCTCATAATTAACTTTTTGGACAGAAACTATCATCAAAGAAAAAGATAAGATGTAAAAATTAATATGTTGATGATAAGAATGTAATAAAAAAAAAATTTGGAGACATAAATGTAAAAATAAGCAATAGTTTGAAACTTTTATTGCAATTAAAATGTGGTATAGTTAACAAAAAAATCTTGTGTGAATATAATTATTCTTATAAAATACCTTAATATAATGTAATATAATTTTGACGCAATTGATCCTTATGTTTATATTATTCTTGACAATAATCATTCGTCATCTATTGAATTTCGATGGAAATAGTCAATGCACTTAGTTGATAACATTTGATGGACTATTTTGCCATCAAATTTTATTTTGTTTAATTTCACATGATTTTTAACGTCAATAATGGACAGATTCTATTAAAAATGATGATTTGGGTACTAAATTGATAGATAAAGGGTGTAACTACAAAAAATTGAAATATAAGAATGATTTGGGTAGCAAATTCATTTGTTAACAACGTTTTGTGCCATTTTCCCTTTTTAAAAGAGTGGTTGTATTCACACCACATTTTATTATAAATGCACTACATTTTAATTATATAAAAAGTCCATAATTTTTATTTATTGTCATATTTATTGCCTTAATTTTTTTATCATCGGATTCTTATATTTAACATTCTATTAATTAACACATCTCGTTTCTACTAACGATTTTCTTCTAAAAATTTCATTTGTGTATTTTAAAATGAGGGACAAATATTTAATTAAAATTTTGTATTTATTTATTTATTTTGCATATTTAAAAATATGAGAAAAAAATGAGTCTTTTTGTTCTTTTTTAATAAATTTTTTAGACATGAATTATTATCAGAGACAATATGTGTTAATTAATAGAAAATTGATGATAAGAATGTGAAGAAAAAATATTAGAGATATAAATATAATAATAAATAAATATTACAAATTTTTTATACAATTTAAACATGGTTCACTTATAAAAAAAATAAAAAAAAAATGTAGCCTTCTTAAAATCCTTAAAATCCTTGTACAAAAATTGTTCTTGTCCGAAAATGACGACACACTATGGTTGATGGTACTTTGGGCTGTCCAAATTATTGTAATAAATTATGTAGTGGCAATAATTATGGTCTTTTGATTTGATGTTGTTGGCAGCCCAAGAAATTGCCACTCTTTTTTTTTATTTTTTTTATTTTTATTTTTTTTGATCGAAAGAAATTGCCACTCTTAAAAGCACCATGGTTTGACCTAGCTAGCATATTTGATACTGATTGATTAATGCTACTTTTGAAGCATTGAAAAAAAATAAAAAAATAAAAAAAAAATTCACCATTTTCCATGTATTCTTAATAAACGAATATAAATAAGACTCATATTTGATAGAGTTTAAAATATATTTTTTTAATTTATTTTCAACTATATATTTTATGAGATATATAATTTTTATCAATTTTTTAACTACATATTTCATCGACTTTTTTCAAAATCTTTTGAAGAACTATTTTAAACCGTACCAAACAAACACTCAAATTATTTGTGTGCGTTAATTTTGTGTTGAATCACTTTTGCATGTATATTTAACTGTTATAAATAGACAAAATTTATTTATATTTAAATTAAAGAAGTAGATTGAGGTCAAATTAGTGATTTGACAAAAAGAAATAAATAATTACATTCACACAATACTTTTTATTTTTTGCATATATTTTAATTATATTTAACATCTTTAATCTTTTAACAGTTTATCACTTATGTCTCCAACTTTTTTATCACTTTTTTATCTTCAATTTTTCATTAATTAGTATATCTCGTGTTTAATAACGGTTTCTATAAAAAAAACATTTGTTGAGAATTCGTAAAAAGACTTATTTGTCTGTCATATTTTTAAAAAAACAATAGTTACAAAATTACGATAAAATATTTTTTCCTCATTTCAAAGTACGTAAACAAAATATTTCGACACAAACTATCATCAACGATAAAATGTACTAATTAATAAAAATTGAAGATAAGAATTCGATAACAAAAAGTTAAAAACATAATTACAATAATAAACAAAAGTTGGGGATCTTAAGTACAATTAAAATATAGTGCACTTATAACAAATTGTAGTGTGAATATAAGAACCCAAAAGAAATATCAAATTTATGTTCATTTTCGGACGTAACACAATAGATTCATTCAACATGATAACTAATTAACTATAAATCTTATTTATTTTCATTTCCATGATAAAATATATTGCCGTGAATACCATAATATTAAATATTGTAATAAATAGTTAACTCTAGGTTTGCGGACCCAAGGGGGATTATTATTATTTTTTTTTTTGGGTGTGGGGAGGGGGGAGGGGGGGGGGGTGCTTGTCTGATTTTATTTTTTAAAAAACAATTGTGCAAATATTTGAAGAAGACAACTTTGCACCTCGTGACTGAGTTTTTTTTTAAAAAAAAAATTAGTTAATTTTAATATAATTGTATTTTTTCTTCACTTACGGAAGTGAATTATTTGTTTTTTGTTTATTTTATTTTTGTACGTATGTTAATGATAACTATTATTTTCATTTTTTTTCAATTTTTGGATTTCCATGTAATCAATTGAAACTTGAATTTTGTAAATAAATTGTTGTCAATCTATTTTTCTGTTTTCACACCATTTTATTAGTATTTTTATGTACACTTAATCCAAAGTTGATTATTTTTATTTTGTTTTAACGAAGTTTTTGAATTAAATGGGTAGTTTTTTTTTTTTTTTTAAAATGTCCCTATCTGTTAACTATCATGATACCTTAAAAATAAAAGTCCCGACTCCGCCACTATCTAGATATTTTTCTCCTAGATACTTTTCCTTTGATTTGATGATGTCAATTAATTTGGTCTAAACCAATTATTTCAATACATTTTTTTTTTTTTTTTTTTTTGGTAGTTGGTACTTGGTGGCATTAATATAAAATGTTTGTTCCAACTATTGAAAAAATTGCCCCTCTTTATTCTCAATCTCAAGCCAAATCCACCACTCATAATTCCACTTCAATCTTTTGTAAGCCATAATGAGTACACTTGATTATGACAAGATGAAAATATTATTGTTTAGAGGGGCAGGGGGGTTACTAGAAGAAAATGGTGTCATCGACTCACCAGATGGTTGATATTTTGTCTTTTGTTGAACATTATTGACAAGTGTGGATACTTGACATAATTAAAAAATCGAAATATATGAAATATTTAGTTGAATGCAACATTTCAAAACTATCTATGAGATTTTTGACTTAAGAAGATTTATTTCGATAGTATCAAAAGTAGTGTTGTAGAAATAAATCATTTTCTTTGACAAAAGAAGCAACATAATACCAATATGCTCTATACATGTAATTTTGAAATATTTGGTATGCGAGATTGAACGATACATAATTAAAAACTAAAATAAATTAAAATTTATTTGTTTATCTTGTCCAATCTTATTTACTCAAGTATGCTAAACATATTCTTGTTATACACGCACTAGATAAAAACCTTTATACTATTATGTATTATGGCTTCTAGTGAGAAAGGGAAAACCAACAAAAAAGATAAAAGATACGACACTATTTACTTTTGCATCTTCCTTAGTTCCTTTCATCAAGATGAAAAGACAAGTGGAAAATAGTATAATGTATTAGCATAACACCAAAAATGAAAAGAATTAATGATTACTACGATTTTTTCTCAGCGTTCTAAAAACATAAAACATAATTAGGTGTGGATGTCGAAGTTTAAACTTTTCAGATTTAGACAAAACCTTAGTAAGGACCTCTCAAGGACGAAACGAGAGCGAGTCATGATGCGTGACTCGCATCACGCCTAGGCTAGAACAATGTTTTTTCTCTTAACGGTGCATGGTCTTTTCATTTCCCTTTTAACATTTTTAAGAGAAAATTGCACTTGCGATTTCTAATCTTTTTAAAAAGTATGAATAGATTCTAAATTTTTTATTTTTGATAGTGCACTCCCTAATCTTTTTAACAATGTTTTTATTTTTTTTATTCTTACATAATGTCACTGTTAGAGTTTGGTGACCCGAATTCAGTTGGGTCAGGATTATGATTCTTCTCACACGATGACTTGTTTTAATAGGATTAGAATTCTTCTTACACAAGGACCTGTTTTATCAAGATTATAATTCTTCTCACACAAGTATATATATAACATATATTGTAGAGTTAGAAAATAAGCTCATTTTTTTGTAACCATCTTTGATATATTATTCTCTCATCTGCTCGTGGGTTTTTCTCCATGTTCTAGGGTTTTCCACGTTAAAATCTGTGTGTTCTTGTTATCTTTGTTGCCTATTTCTCGTTCATATTATAACAAACTGGTATTAGAGCGAGGTTGAATTTTGATCACGTTAATGGCAACTATGAAATATGATATTCCGCTATTGGATCGCAACACCTGATTTTCGTTATGGCAGGTTAAGATGCGAGCAGTGTTCGCACAGATGGATTTGGATAATGCATTGTTAAGGTTTGTTGCCTATGGTAGAAGGTTATCCTCCGGAAGACCACTTAACTATCTTTAAAGAAATCGTCTCTGATCTAGAGGCCATGAAGGTTAAGTATGATGAAGAAGATTTAGGTTTGATTTTATTGTGTTCGTTGCCTTCTTCATTTATGACTTTCATAGATACTATTCTGTACAGTCATGACATCCTTACTATAGATGAAGTATATGAGGCTTTATTCTCTAAAGAGAAGATGAAGCATATTGTGGTTGGATCTGAAGCTTAAGTAGAAGGCCTTGTTGTTCAAGGGAGGACACATGAGAAGAATTCTAGAGGTAATGTGAGGGGACAGATCGAAATTGAAATATAGAGACAAAATCTGTAATTACTGCAATAAAAAGGGACACATTAAATCTGAATGCTATAAATTGCAGAATAAGAATAAGAGATAAGCTGCTAATCAGAAGGAAAAACAGTCAGAAAATTCTGGTGAAACTAGTGTTGCAGAAAATGGTTACTGTGATGGAGAACTCCTAGTTGTTTCTGATGGAGACTCCAAACCTTGAGATGAATGGGTTCTTGATTAAGCTTGCACGAATAGGGACTGGTTTTCAACTTATGAAACAGTTTTTAAAGGTTCTATATTGGTGGGAAATAATGCACCTAGATAGCTAGTATTGGCATAGTCAGAATCAAGATGTTTGACAGAGTTGTCAGGACATTTGGTGATGTGAGACACGTCCCAGATCTAAGGAGGAATCTTATCTCTTTGGATACTCTTGATGAAAATGTGTACAAGTTCACTGTTTAAGGTGGCGTTTTAAAGGCCAGCAAAGGTTCTCTTGTTGTGATTAAAGGACTGAAAATGACTGCCAAGTTATATGTGTTGCAGGGTTCTACAATTAGTCAATTACTGGTGAAGCAGATGTCACTACTCCTTCTTTATCAGATGATGATATTACTAGATTATGACATATGCGTCTTGGACATATGAGTGAGAATGGAATGGATGAACTAAGCAGAAAAAGACTTCTTGATGGATAGAGTATTAGCAAATTAAAATTCTGTGAGCATTGTATTTTTGGGAAGTAGAAGAGAGTTAGATTTGTAAAAGGCATTCACAACACAAAGGGAATACTTGATTATATACATTTTGATATCTGGGGACCATCTAGGGTGCCTTCTAGAGGAGATGCAAATTATATGTTGACTATTATTTATGATTTTTCAAGAAAAATTTGGGTATTCTTCTTGAAGCAAAAGAATGATGTGTTAACTATATTCAAGAAGTGGAAGACTATGATTGAGAAACAGATACGGAAGTGGATAAAACGTCTCCGCACAGATAATGGCTTTGAGTTTTGTTCTGGTGAGTTTAATGCTTTCTGCAAAACAGAAGGAATTCTGAGGCACTTAACAGTTTGTCATACTCCATAGCAAAATGGTGTGGCAGAGCGAATGAATAGGACTTTGATGGAGAGTGTACGTTGTATGCTCTCCAATTCTGGTTTACCCAAGTCTTTTTGGGCTAAGGCTGTTTCTACAGCTTGTTTTCTTATTAA
Source organism: Forsythia viridissima (assembly GCA_030279155.1). Classification (NCBI taxonomy): domain Eukaryota; kingdom Viridiplantae; phylum Streptophyta; class Magnoliopsida; order Lamiales; family Oleaceae; genus Forsythia; species Forsythia viridissima. Next base: position 3,901,449 of record CM059037.1, on the reverse strand, counting down.
TCGCTCTCTCTGAACTGCTATTGACAAAAAGACTCCAAAAGATGTATAGTCTGGTACTCCTGCTAATTACTCTAATTTAAAGATATTTGGATGTCCCGCCTATGCTCATGTTGACAATGGAAAACTCGAACCTAGATCTATAAAGTGTGTTTTTCTATGCTATAAATCCAGTGTAAATGGATATAAGTTATGGTGTCCAAAAACTCAAAAAGTCATAATCAGTTGAGATGTTATTTTTTATGAAACTGCAATGATTCATGACTTATCTTCTAGAGACTGTTCTGATAACACTCAGCAGAAATCAAACACACAGGTAGAGTTTGAATTTGGATCTGAACCTATATTAGAGTCCATCTCAGTCTAGCTCAGAGATACATGATACTACTCCTTCTTCACCACCACTAGCGACGCCACAATATTCTATTGCTAAAAACAGGTCTAGAAGAGATATTATACCTCCAAAGAGGTATGTTGAGGCTGATTTGGTTGCTTATGCTTTGAATGTGGCTAAATGTATTAATTCTAGTGAAGGACGTTCTACATACTCAGAGGCAGTTAGTTGTGACGATTCTAGTACATGGATGATTGCTATGCAGAAAGAGATTGAATCGCTTCATAAGAATGGAACACAGGACTTAGTAAGATTGCCTGAGGATAAGAAAGCCGTTTGTTGCAAATGAGTGTTTAAAAGGAAAGAAGGAACACCATGAGTTGAAGAAGCAAGGTATAAAGCAAGACTAGTTGCAAAAGGTTACAGTCAGGTTCAGGTATAGACTTTACAAATGTGATCTCCTTAGTTGTAAAATATAGTTCGATTCGAGCTTTGTTTGGTATTGTGGCCATGCATAATTTTGAGATAGAGCAGTTGGATGTGAAGACAACATTCTTACATGGAGAACTTGAAGAAGACATCTGCATGCAACAACCAGAAAGTTTTATAGTCTCAGGAAAGGAAGACTATGTGTGTTTCTTGAAGAAGTCTCTTTATGGTTTGAAACAGTCGCCCAGACAGTGGTATAAAATGTTTGATTTATTTATGACCACTCATAATTTCAGAAAAGCAGCTATGATTGTTGTGTTTATTTTAAAAAGACTGTCGAAAGGTCATTTCTATATCTGCTCCTACATGTTGATGACATATTGATAGCATCCAAGCATAAGGAAGAAGTAAAAAAGTTCAAAGCCCAACTTAGTAATGAGTTTGAAATGAAAGACTTAGGAGCCGCAGAGAAGATACTTGGAATGGAGATTCAAAGGGATAGAAAGAGAAGTAAATTATATCTAAGTTAAAAAGGATATATTGAGAAAGTTCTTTGCATGTTTAATATGCAAAACGCCAAGAGTGTTAGTACTCTATTGACGGCCTAATCTTCTCAATCAGATGGTGAGATTGATTATATATCTCGAGTTCTATACTCAAGTGTAGTGGGATCTCTCATGTATGCTATGGTTTGTTCACGTCCAGATTTATCATATGCAGTCAGTGTAGTTAGTAGATACATGACAAATAAGCAGTTCAATGGATATTCAGATATTTGCATGGATCTACTAATGTTTGTTTTCAATTTGGAAAAATTAAAGATAGAGTCATTAGATATGTTGATTCTGATTTTGCTGGAGATCTTGATAAGAAAAGATCAATTACATGGTATGTTTTCACTATTGGTGGTTGTGCTATCAGTTGGAAGGCTACTTTACAAACTACATTTGCATTGTCTACTACTGAAGCAGAGTACATGGCTATTACAGAGGCTTGTAAGGAAGGTATTTGGTTGAAATGATTATTAGGATAATTCAGTAAAGACTTGTAGATCACCACAATTTTTTGTGATAATCAAAGTGCTATTTTCCTCACAAAAGATGAGATGTTTCATGAGAGGACAAAGCATATTGATGTGCGGTATTATTTTGTTCATAATATTATTGTTTGTGGTGATATTGTTGTGTGTATTAGAATTCTATATAGATTAGAATACCATATAGTAGGATAAGTATGATATCATATATGTAATATTCCTATTCTAGGTAGGACTCTTTTCTTTTTATTTCTTTCCTTATTAGGTTTCTATTAACCTATATATATATCTTGTAACCCCATTCATTAATTACATTACATCAATATATAGAGAGAACTATTTCTCCACACGTATTCTCCATTATATTTCTTCATCTCTTTTATATTTCTACATGGTATCAGAGCGACGATTCTGAGCAACGATGTCTGGTACAAACACCATAGAAGCGACGATTGCCCAATCGGATCCCATGGCTCTACAGCAATCCGATCATCCCGGCTTAATCCTCGTTTCTAAACCACTTGATGGAAACAATTATGGACAATGGAGTAGATCTATGAGAATTGCTCTAATTGCCAAGAATAAGATTGGCTTCATTGATGGAAAAATCGAAACACCAGAAGCAGAAGATGAGAAGTATTCCATATGGGATCGAAGTAACCATATGGTACTGTCTTGGATACTTAATTCAGTACATCCAGATATTGCTGAAAGTATCATATACTCCGAATCTGCCACAGAGGTATGGAACGACCTACGAGATCGATTTTCTCAAGGCAACGATGCGAGAATATATCAGATTCGTCAAGAGATTGCTGAGCATCGACAAGGAAATCAATCGGTGTCAACCTATTATACCAAATTAAAGGGACTATGGGATGAATTGGGTTCTTATCACAACCCAATTGGATGCACTTGTGGAAATCTTAAAGCACTGGCTGAAAGGGATGAGAAGGAGAAAGTCATGCAATTCCTGATGGGGTTGAATGATTCTTATTCTACAGTTCGTGGAAACATACTAATGATGAGCCCCTTTCCAGACACCAGAAAAGTCCACGCTATTTTAATGCAACATGAAAGGCAAGTTGAGGTTACAACAGATCGTGAAGGACAACATTCAATCAATTGGGAGAAGTCGAGCAATTGGGGGACGAATAGGAAAGATAACAATCGGTCTAACCGGTCGTCCGTTTCATCCGACCGGTCGACCGGTTCAACGGAACCTGGCCAGAAACGATGCACCCACTGTGGGATGATTGGCCACATCATTGATACCTGTTATTTCATCCATGGCTTCCCTCCAGGGCACAAGTTTCATGGGAAGGACGTGAAGCCACGAAACAAACGCTTCACAAACACTACTACCACTTCTACACCTGATCCAAAGGAAGGCAAAACGCTCACAACCAAGGAATATGAACAGATCATGACACTTCTAAACAACAAGTCGGGTAATGACAAGCCTTATGTTAACACCTCAGGTATCAATCTCTCTACTACCCCTTTGAGTAATTCGTGGATTATTGATAGCGGGGCCACTGACCATGTGACGAAGGATGGTATTCTTGAGAATAAATTCATGCCAAAACACAAAATTGTGCAACTACCGAATGGGGGCCATGCTCCTATTAAATCCATTGGTGCAGTTAAATTTGAAAATAATATGACTGTTGATGATGTGCTTTATGTTCCCAATTTCAAAGTTAATCTATTATCTATCAGTAAACTTACTCAAGGGTTAGGTTGCTATGTGACATTTTTCCCTGATTTTTGTGTCATGAAGGATTTGACGACGAAGAAGACGATTGGCTTAGGAAGGCAGAGTAACGGCCTATATTATCTTTTGCAAAAACCACAAATACATCATACTACTAGTGGATCAACCAACTTATGGCATAGACGTCTTGGACACCCTTCAGCTTCACCTCTTCAATTCTTAGCACAAAATACCTTGGATATTAGTTTTGATTCTCAAGATATTTGTGATGTTTGTCATTTGGCAAAACAATCTAGACTCCCTTTTAAAGTTAGTCAAATTTCTAGCAATAAACCTTTTGATTTGATTCATTGTGATATTTGGGGACCTCACAGGATTTATTCTTATTCTGGTGCTAGATATTTTCTTACAATTGTTGATGATTTTTCTCGTTATACTTGGGTACACCTCATGCGTCACAAATCTGAAACTCAAAGCATAATTAAAAATTTCTTTGCTTGGGTTAAAACTCAACACAACTTGACTATAAAAATCCTGAGGTCTGACAATGGCCAAGAGTTCTTATCTTTGCAAACATTCTTAGATGAAAATGGTACAATTTTCCATAGATCATGCCCTTATACCCCTCAACAAAATGGAGTGGTCGAGAGAAAACACCGACACCTCCTAAATGTAGCTCGTGCCATTAGATTTCAAGCCAATCTTCCATTAAAATTTTGGGGAGAACATATCAAAACAGCTTGTTATCTCATCAACCGGATACCTTCGCCATTGCTCTCACACAAAACACCATACGAAAGATTACACAAAAAACCACCTCCTTATTCCCATTTACGTGTCTATGGTTGCCTATGTTTTGCCACCAACCTCAAACCCAGCCATAAATTTGATACACGAGCCAAACGGTGTGTGTTTCTTGGTTATTCCTCAGGACAAAAAGCATACACCTTATATGACCTAACCGATAAAAAGCTAGTAGTATCCCGAGACGTCGTATTCCATGAAAATATATTTCCATACACTTCCCAACAACATGATGAAACCAACTCCATCCCATTGCCACAATCTATGCCTCTAGATGTTGAAACACCATATTTCACAAACCCAGAGGACCAACACACAGCAGAAACGGATAACTTGCCAGAAGATCCCGAACCATCATCCGGACCAACCGGTCGACCAGACGGTCGACCGGTTCACTCGTCAGCTTCAGCAGAGAGTCCAACCGGTCGATCCAATGGTCGACCGGTTACCTCATCCGGTTCAACAGAGAACCTAAACGGTCGACCGTCTTCACCTACCGGTCGACCGGTTGAGCAATGTCCAACCACAATTGATCTACCTACCTCTTCTCACCCTCCAGATGACCAACTTAGGCGATCCACAAGATCAATTCAAACCCCATTTCACCTGAAAGATTACTACATCAATCATACTCTGCCTACTCAAGCCGGGTCTCTTCTAGTCAAATCCAGCACCCGACACCCTATATCAAGGTATGTATCATATAGTAACCTTTCTTCTATACATCGTGCTTTTACATATAATATTTCTCATATCATAGAGCCAGCTACATATGAGATAGCATGTCAGGATCCCAAATGGGTCGCTGCCATGAATGATGAAATTCGTGCCTTGGAAGAAAACAATACTTGGTCACTTGTACCGCTTCCTCCAAATTCTCATCCTATTGGTTGTAAGTGGGTGTTCAAAATTAAATTTCATTCTGACGGTACTGTTGAACGATACAAAGCACGGTTAGTGGCGAAGGGGTTTACACAACGAGAAGGGATTGATTATAATGAAACTTTCGCTCCAGTTGCAAAGTTAACTACAGTCAGATGCTTACTTGCTATCGCCTCTATTCGTAACTGGACGCTTCATCAGATGGATGTACACAATGCCTTTCTTCATGGTGATCTTGATGAAGAAGTCTATATGACTCCCCCTCCTGGATTTCGTCGACAGGGGGAGACACCAGTTGTATGTCGACTTCATAAATCTTTATATGGATTGAAACAGGCATCTCGTTCTTGGTTTCAAAAATTTGTATCTGCTATTATTCAGTTTGGGTTCAAACAGTCACATGCAGATTACTCACTCTTTACAAAGGTCAATGGTAATTCATTTACGGCAATTCTATTATATGTGGATGATATGATTGTCACAGGAAATAATAGAGAAGCAATCTCTACTACAAAAATATTCATTGCATCTCAATTCAAGTTGAAGGATCTTGGCACATTAAAATACTTTCTTGGAATAGAAATTGCTCGCTCAAGATCAGGGATTTCAATAAATCAAAGGAAGTATACTCTTGACATTCTTCAAGAAGCCGGATTACTTGGATCAAAACCTGCAGCATTTCCTATGGAGCAGTCATTAAAATTTAATCTGACTGATGGAAAGTTATTAAAAGATCCCACATATTATCGACGGTTGGTAGGAAAGCTCATTTATCTCACCATTACCAGACCAGAGATCTCATATTCAGTCAATACACTCAGTCAGTTTATGCAGACACCTAGACAACCCCATCTTGATGCAGTTCACCGATTGCTCCGATACTTGAAAGGGGCACCAGGACGAGGATTATATTTCCCATCTGGTGGGAAATTGCAGCTAGCAGGATTTTGTGATGCAGATTGGGCCGGAGATATTACTACGCGACGTTCAGTTACAGGATATTGTGTATTTTTGGGAAAAGCACTTATATCATGGAAAAGCAAGAAACAAACGACTGTGTCCAAATCTTCAGCAGAAGCTGAGTATAGGGCAATGGCTTCCATTACATGTGAGCTTATATGGTTGAGACAATTGCTGACAGACTTATGTGTAGATCATCCACAAGCAGCAATATTATATTGTGATAATCAAGCAGCAATGCATATTGCCGCTAATCCAGTGTATCATGAAAGAACAAAACACATTGAAATAGATTGTCATATTGTTCGTGAACGAATTGATAAGGGAGAGATCAAGACTGCCTATGTTCCAAGCAACAATCAGATTGCAGATTTATTTACTAAAGCATTGGGGAAGGAGGTATTTCACAATTTCACTCACAAGTTGGGCACTCTTGACATACATGCTCCAACTTGAGGGGGAGTATTAGAATTCTATATAGATTAGAATACCATATAGTAGGATAAGTATGATATCATATATGTAATATTCCTATTCTAGGTAGGACTCTTTTCTTTTTATTTCTTTCCTTATTAGGTTTCTATTAACCTATATATATATCTTGTAACCCCATTCATTAATTACATTACATCAATATATAGAGAGAACTATTTCTCCACACGTATTCTCCATTATATTTCTTCATCTCTTTTATATTTCTACAGTGTGCAAGATTATACCCATGATAATCATGCTGATATGATGACCAAGACACTCCCTATAGCCAAGTTTGAGCATTACTTAGACTTGGTTGGAATTGGTTGTTAAGTTTAGCCTTCAGGGGCTTTTGTGAAAGAGGTGGATATTTTGTTTCGTTAAAGATTAGATTTATTCCTTGAATTGGAATTCGTGTCAAGGTGGAGATTGTTAAAGTTTGGTGATCCGAATTCAGTTGGGTCAGGATTAGGATTCTTTTTATATGAAGACTTGTTTTAATATAATTAGGATTCTTCTCACACAAGGACCTGTTTTATCAAGATTATGATTCTTCTAACACAATTATATATATATATATATATATATATATATTCTAGAGTTAGAAAATAAGCTCATTTTTTGTAACCATATTTGATATAGTGAATTATTCTCTCCTTTGCTTGTGAGTTTTTCTCCATGTTCTAAGGTTTTCCACGTTAAAATCTTTGTGTTCTTGTCTTTGTTGCTTATTTATTGTTCATATTATGATAGTTACCAATGCTATCATTCTCATTCCTATCCCTCGATAATTATAGAGTGACTATGAACCATTGAAATGATCCCATTTCTGAGATTTGAAAAAATCATTAACTTTCTATACATTAAGTTGGAAGTGGTGCAGAGAGATGCCGAAATGTGTAAGCATGGATGTGGAGCTTGTACGTGCATATCCACTACATCATTGTTCATATTTTTATTTTAATATTGGACCAAGAAAAATTGTTAACATCATCCTATTCAGTATTCGCTAAAAGAGGATTCAGATGAGCCAATGACATCAACTTACCCATCTGAGGACGATTACCATGAATAGGACCTAGAAGAGGAACTTGAGGATTTTTAGATAGACATTTGAGATGCACTTTTATATTTATATTTTGATTCCACTTTAACATGTCGTCGATATTTTGATTACATTGGTTTTTTTCGAACAGTACTTCAGTTTGAGGATGTTTTCAAAATATTGATTATTTTGAATGTTGATTCATTTTTGTCCTCGGCGAAATAGATATAAGCAGATTCAAAGTATCAACTGTTCGTAATGATTTATTCAGGTAGTCACTCCTAAAATTGGTTACTACAAATACAGAGATATAGATATAAAAAAACAAAAACTATGTAGCTTTTCGAATCCTTGACACTTCAATTGTATCCACAAATATGGTTTGCGCTAACACATTTATTATAGAAACGAGACCCGTCAACTTTGCAAATGCAAAACTTCTGAAGCATCGGTAATTGAACTTTTTAGTTTACATCGAAAAGTATTTTAGTTTTAGGAAGTTCTCACAATATCGAATATTTTGAATATTGATTTCTTTTATACACAGTGAAAAGGATATAACCAGTTTCGAAATATCGAATGTTGCGATTCGCGACATTCAGCTAGTAAGTTTCCTTCGACATATAGGAGATTCCAATAGTGTTCCAAGCTATTTTGTCGGCTAATCGCTCCAAAAATTGGTTGTTGCAAATTCGGATATTAGATAAAAACAAAAGAAACTATAGCGTTTCAAATCCTTGACATTGCGATTGTATCTGTAAATAAAGTTCGAATTGCCACATTTATTACATAAACAAGAGATGTCGACATTACACACGAATGTATAAATCTCTACTATTTTTCTAGTAATAGCTCCTTAAAAGCAACACAATGTTATGAGAAAATCATGTCATTTAATGTTAAATTAGTGCCGTTATATTAACTAACAATGGTAAACTGGCTTGATTTGCAAAATTGCAAGAGGAAGAAGATTAGGGAGAGGGTGATGAAAGCTTCCTAGAGAAGCTAAGTTACGAACCTTGAAATACGTGCACATGTCAGCACAGTACGTGAAATCTCACTGCACGTTAGTGTCCCTACCTTCGTGGTGGATGACATCTTAGCTGCACAATAATGTGGACATTTATGCAAAATGGCAAATTAGACTTTTTGCATGCCATTTTGGACATTATCATTAAATTATTAATGGCGGACATTTTGGTATGCTATGGAAGGAAGAGAATTTTCCTCAACTTTCTACATAAAAAATAAGAATAGAAAGGTACGAAGTGTTTATTTGTTATTTTGTTCTTTCATAAACTATTGAACGTACCAAATACGTATTTTTTAAATGCTCACCATTGGCACATGTTCTGTTTCATGTGCCACGTTCTATTATTATCTTCCATGCCGAGTTGTAGTGCCGTACCCTACATGCCTCTTTTCCACATACTATTACATTCCACTGCATCCCCCCTTTCCCCACCCTAGAAGTTCTCACATGAATAGGCATCTGAATATTTGCTCAAAGGACCACCTTAGTTTTGATAACAAAGGAACAAAAAGAAAACTCGCTAGCCTAGTGGACCCAGAATCCTAATCGACCTTTCAGATAGCAACAAGAAGTAGGGATTCGGTGTTTATAATAAGATAGATAAATCATGTGAACAGTTGTTAACATGACACTTAGGGAAACCCATTCCCCGTTGTGTTGCCTCTCCACTTCCTCGTGCATCCCCCAATCCCCCTTTTGAGAGAAGCTCGGGAATATCGAGTAGGTAACACCAAATATTTGTATACAGTGTATTCTGGCATAATTGTTTGCTGTTATTCCACTTCCAAGCTCTATGATGAACTCAGTCTTGTCATTTCAGAAGGTGACATTGCTTTAGGCTCGTTCACGGCTCTAAGAACATGGAGAGTCAATTTCAGCACTACCTGATATGATGCCAACTAGCAATATCTTATTGGCAATAAAATTGAACAGATGGACCGATCAACTATATATATAACTATGCAATATTTATGCATTCAGCAACTTATCTTCCATTCATAGATCCCACAAAATTATTGGCGAATAAATTTTCATTTACAGAGCTCCATAGTCTTCTGAGTAATGGCGGTTGATGATCTTAATAATGGAAATTTTGAGGTGAAAATCATCAGAAAAACTGTTGTTAAAGCTGAAGGTCCATACCCTGAGACTCATATTATCACCCTTTCAAATCTTGACCTTTTATCAGGCCGATTTCCAATCACATATATCTACTTTTACAGAAAACTACACAATATTCACTTAACAATTGAGGCCTTTAAGTCCTCTCTTGCTCAATGTCTCACACATTTCTACCCATTTTCCGGTCGAATTGTTCAAAACCTGCAATCTAATGAGCCTGAGATCATCTGTGACAATAGTGGTGCACTTGTTGTAGAAGCAAAGGCAAACATTCCTCTAAAGGAGTTCAACTTCTATAATCTCAACGAGTACCTTAAGGGAAAACTCGTCTCTATTGATCACGATTTTGCTGTACAAGTCCAAATCACACGTTACGAGTGTAGAAGCATTGCAATTACCTTCACATTTGACCATGCTTTAGGTGATGCAACTGCCTTTAGTAAGTTTCTTGTCACTGGGTGTGAAATAGCTAATGGGAAGCCGATTTCTTGCTCGCTGGACCATAGTCGAGCACTTCGTGCCCGGGTCCCACCTAGTTACGATCCATTGTTGGACGACACGTTTGTCTCCTGCACTCTGGACAACATACGTACAATTCCAACCATTAGTATATTGCTCAAACGCCTATATCATATACCTAAATCAAGCATTGATATGATGCAAGAACTTGCATGCACTAATGGTGCCAAAAGAACGAAAATCGAGTCCTTTTCGGCATATGTATGGAAGATTATGGGGAATGCAATTGACAAAAAACATAAGCATTGCAAGATGGGCTGGTTAGTTGATGGAAGAACTAGAATAATATCAAATGATCATGAGAATTCAATGTCAAACTACATAGGAAATGTCTTGTCCGTGACCTTCGGAGAGTCCAATGTGGATCATTTGAAAGAAGGGTCTATTGCAGATATAGCAAATGTGGTTCACAATGCAATAACTAAGGTAACAAATGAAGCACATTTCAGGGACTTGATTGATTGGATTGAGTGCCACAGGCCAGGACTTATGCTAGCCAAGAGTGTCTTGGGACTCGATGGTCCGGCCCTCGTTGTGTCGTCCGGGAGAAGGTTTCCCGTGGCGGAACTGGACTTCGGTTTCGGAAGTCCGGTGCTCGGGACTGCATGCTCTACCATAGAAAGGATTGGAGTTGGGTACATAAACCAAAGGGAAAGTGCTAGAGGAGATGGTTCTTGGACAGTGTCAGCAATATTATGGCCGGAGATGGTTACGGCTCTAGAATCAGATCCCAATAATGTGTTTCAGCCAATGAATTCGAGTCTTCTTCAACTTTAATGCACTATTGTGACATTTTACAAACAGTTTGTGGGCATCAGTTATTGTAATAATGTATAACTACTTAACTAGCAATTATGAAAGATAGAATTCTCTAAGCTTTCTTGATTCGAATCACTTAATTGTTCCACTCTAATTCTGGAATTTGATATAATCATGTGGCTAAAATCTCAATCATAACAAAAAGAGTTCAATTTCAAAAATGAAAGATCCCAAAATTTGGGAGATTTTTAACAAAATGTTTTTAATGTTAGATGAATGAGTATTTAATGCAAAGTCAATGATACGACATTAAAGCCTTTCGCAGTCATTAGACTATTTCCAGTTGGTCCTAACTAGGACCTATCTAGTAGAAGTTAATTGTAATAGTTGCCTTGTAAACCCCAAAACCAAATCTCAGAACTTCATCAATATTTATAAGGGTACGTACAAAATGTTGCATTCTTAATACAAAAGAACAATCTTTCATAAGCCAATGCCATCTTCCTTGCAGTGAGCATAGAAACTGCATATTCCCTGCAAGCTTTTCCTCTCTGTATTAACCTTTTAAGTCCTTCTGTCACTACCTTTTCCAATGACTCCAGCAACGATTCAACATTAGGCGAAAACATGAAACCAAGTTCATTATTAACCAAAATAGTCCCTTTAATGCTAGGAAATCTTGATGCCATGACAGGTTTTCCACTCATCATGGCCTCCATTAGTGTAAGATCAAGCCCTTGTGGCCTAAGTGTTGGATTGACAAAAACGTCGATCGAGTTATAAAAAGCCCGTAATTCGGATGAATTTATTGATCCCAAAACTATGACTTGTGGCCCCAAGTCTTTGTACCTTTGTAGCCATGGACCTGAGCCAGCAACAATTAGGTAGATATTAGGGTACTTGTCCTTGAGTTTGGAAAAGGCCTCATATAATAAGGGATGCCCTTTATCCTTTACTAGTCTTCCTGCTGCACCAAGGACTAAACTAGCATTTTGGGGGACACCAAATTTTGATCTAAATTCATGGCCTAATCTTGAATCTTGTTGAAAATCTTCTTCATTTACGCCATTAAGGATTACGTGCACTCGACGAATGGGGATTTGGTACACATCTCGTAGCATTTCCCCGCAACTATCACTTATAGCCACATGGTGTGCATAGTTTTTGAAAATCGAATTTCGTTTAGTACTTTAGGGATCATGCCTTGTAGGCTTTTGTTGAAGGTATGGGATATAGGCTCATTAGGCCGCCGTACCAAATCTTGGTAGATACTCGATTGCACGCTCTCGAATGCTATGCCATGCCATGAAACTACGAGGTTAGGAACATGTCTAGCTAACCAATAGGGGATAGCCACACTTTCGGAATGAATTACATCGAATGGTTCACGTTCATTTTCTTCTTGAAATTGTTCCCAAGCCATATTGTATCGCCATTTGTTCGGTTCCCCCTCGTGCCAATGTATGATAGGCACCAAACTTGTACTTCCTTGGGAAGGAATGTGCTCTTGCGACGTGGTCGTGACAGCTTCAGCAAGAGGTGGCGACGTGAAGATGTGTACTTGATGCCCACGGGCAGCAAGAGCGGTATGCAGAGTGTGCGCGTGGTGTTCCATGCCACCGAGAATAGTGCTAGTAGGCCATTTCCTAGAGAAGACAGCAATTTTAAGAGTCATCGAGGGTGGCTTGCCATTGTTGAAATTTAGCCTGTTCCAAGCGAATTCAGCGTCGAAAAGATTTCCCGACCATGGCTTGTTGGTGGAGGAAAAGGTTGTACAAATTGAAGCTGATGGGCTGTGGAGAAGGAGAAGAGCTGGAATTGTGAAAACTACTATGAAGAATAGTGTTGTGGCTAGATTGGATTGAATTGGTTTCTTGGGTTGCTTATTGATGGCCATTACCTCTTGGATATGGCTTGGATTTTTGGGATATAAAATTGTGTACAAGTAAGGTGTGTTTTTGGTGTATGTTTGTGTGTGATTTGATGAATAATTAATGAATTTCAAAGTTGAAAAAGTGGAAAGGTTATTTTGTGTGGAAGCTTGGCTATGGAGTGCGTTCCTCACGCCCACCTGGGTGAAAATTGCATTTTAGCTTTCACACCATTTGACCCCCACACTATGTCCCACCCCCCTCCAACACAAAGAAATAGGGAAAAGCACCTATGCGTATCCGTACATATAGAAGTGTAATTGTTCAAAATTTTTTATGGTTCACGTCTGACCTACCTATAGAAGAATAAAATAAAAAAATTGGGTCGAGGCATTAACCTCAAAAGATTTGTTTGACGTTATTGATTTTAGGGTAAATAGCACTAGAGGTCCCGAACCTTTGAATGTTGTAATGATGAGGTCCTCAACCTTTGGTTACTAGCAGCTGGAGTCCCAAATCTTTCAAACGTACGCACATGAGGTCCTTTTTGGAAGGAAAATATCAAAATCACTATTAAATTATCATGCGCGCCACACGTGATGATTTTTTGAAGGGCAAAACTGTCAAGTATAACTCAAATATCTCTAAACTAAAAAAGAAAACAAAAAATGGAGTGTCTTCTCTAAAGGAGTATAAAAAATAGACATCAATAGAGTATCACTAAACTAAAAATGAAGTATTACTAAACTAAAGGAGAAAGCTTTTACTATTGGGCATCAATGGAGTTTCTTCTCTAGGTACATGGAGGATCTATTGCTTCATCTTTCTCATAATCCATTTTCTCTAAAAATTGTGAATTAAAATCGAGAAGATGAGATTTTTATTTAATTTGACTTGCAATTTGTTGAAGATCAAATTGATTTAGATGATTTTGCCCCTGCTATTACTGTTATTTCTGTATTTGGTTGAATTTGAGGAATGGGGAGAGGAAGATGATTGATATGGGGCTGCTAAGGATAATGAATAGTGAAAAATTAAAGAAAAGAAAGGCCGAAGATAAAGGATAAATATGATTGTTGTTCGGTTCATGTAACGCATATTTTTTATCTTCATCTCCAGATTCTTCATCTTCATATCCAAGTTCTTCATCTTCAACTTTAAATTCTTCATTTGAATCTCCAGATTCTTTTGGTGCACATGAGGTAAAGAAAAATGGTTGCTTACTGTAATTTTTGGTTTTTTCTTTTAGTTAAGTGATATTTGGGTTATGCTGGACATTTTTGCCCTTCAAAAAGTCATCGTGTGTTGCGTACGTAATGATTTAACAGCAATTTTGACATTTTCTATCTAAAAAGGACTCCATATACGTACGTTTGAAAGGTTAGGGACTCTGACTGCTAGTAAACAAAGGTTCAGGACCTCATCGTTATAACGTTCAAATGTTCGAGACCCCTGGACCCTGATACAATTTATCCTTGATTTTATTACTCAATTTTTGAAAAAAGAATTAAAAAATGTTAGGTTAGTCTGTGAGAGTGAAAAATCAAGTAACATATCTCGCCTTCTAATTGACTCATGGCACGACTTGGCAAATAAGCGCCAAGCCATCTCGACTGATTATCCACTTTGACACATCTGTGTACGTACATACTATTAAATAGGTGCCAAAAAGTTTAATTTCTTAGATTGGGAATGGGTTGTCCAATATGTGGGGGAAAAAATCAATATATGTTAAAGGGAACTATAATTTCCATTTAGAACTCATAAATATTTAAGTATTTTACAACACCTTAATTGTTAAATATTACTAATTTACTTATTGATGTAATCTTCTTTCTAATGCACTTTGTTAATTATATATCAAGATTTGTGATAAGGTATTTTATACATGTACTTAACCTCTTTTGATTTAACTTTTAACTATATATGTCGATTGAAATAAAATATTTATTGCACTAATTCAACCAATATTCGTATATTTAGGGATGATGCATATTATTGGAAACAAGGAGATTGAATGAATCTAGAATCACGGATTGAGGCATGGGGAAGATTAATGAAATTCATCCGCGCGCTTAATATATTACCAAGTGAAGATCAAAATCAACCAAAGTCAACCGGAATCAAAACGAAGACAAACAGACGAGGCATAGTAGGAAAAGCCCCCTCTCTGTCCGCTCGAGCGGGCACTGTTGCCTTGCTCGAGTGAGGCAAGAGAGGGGAATTTCCCTTCTCTGTCCGCTCGAGCGGGCACTGTAGCCCCACTCGAGCGGACGGCCTACGGGCAGACCTTTCGTCTGTCCGTAGGCTAATTTTGGCAACAAATCTTGGACTTACGGGGATGATTTTGAATCATAAATGGAGGAGATAAAGGGGCATGATGGGGGGAAAAAAAGGGTCGAAAATTCTAAGAGAAAAAGGAGGACGGAAACACAAGTTTTGTGGACGAATCTCTCTTCTGGCAATTGGTAAGCAAGAACGAAGGCAAGGAAGCACCAGATTTGTGTGACAACTCGTTTGAAGACTTTCAATCGGATTAAATCCAAACTTTTTCGTCTCTTTTTGTAATCCAACAATCCGGGTGATGAATTCTCAATTTAATTATTATTTTTGTAATCGAATTATGGTACGCTAAATTCTTTATGCTATGGATGAATATGTAAACCTTATTATGTTCTCTTAATTCATGAATTCTCCTCCTTAATCCAAATTTATGAGTTGTTGATTTATGCCATGGATTGGATGTCCGTTTAAATGCTTGATCACCATTTGAACGTGTTTGTGATTTATTTTAGTTTTCGAAAGGTTCAAAATAAATTAGTTCATGTGGTTTTTAAACATTAAGTCCTATAGAGATTAGAAATAATTTTCTATGCTTTGTACAATCAATTTAGATGATCTTGTTATTGAAAGCGTTTTTGTATGTTCGAGCCCAACATAGGAATATTTTGGGACGTATATGAAAATAGATCTAATTCTACTCGAAAGAGATTTTTAGATAATTTAGGATCGTCGATTGTCAATTTAAGAATAAATTGGATTAGGAAGTATGAATTTAGGGACTAAAGTAAATGTAAAGGGTGAAGTCGGATTCCTAGCATAATTTATCTATCTGTATTTTTTTCCTCGAAATCAGTAAGCAACTTTCATTTATTAAGCTAAGTTAGTCTAGTTCAACAATAAAATCACAACAACCAAATTTCTATTGTGTTTATTCAAATTAAGTTAGACTTGATTTAATTTAAGTAATTAGAAATCATAGTCTTCGTGGGAACGATACTCTTTTACTCACTTTTAATATTACTTGTCAATTATCCCGTACGCTTGTGGGATTTCACCGAACAAGTTTTTGGCGCCGTTACCAAAGACTTAAGATTTCTTTTAGCTTAAGTTTTATTAATTTTGGCTTGAATTTGATTTTTATTTTTATTTTTACTCATTTAACTTTCTCGTGACTACACTCACTCACTCATTGTGATCTTTTCAAGCGTTTGCTGTCAGTTTATGCAAAACTTAGAAGATTTCGATCTCGCCTCCTTTGAACCCAAGATCGAGAGGATTTTCAGACAACGCAGAAGAGAACAAAAGAATAAGCAGAATAAAAAGCACGAGGATACAATGACAGAAGCCCATGTTCAACTTCCACAACCAGCGGTGATTGATGAAGATAAATGCTGGTTGGAGAATTCATGACCCCATCAATCATTCAGAATCAATCCAGTATAGCATACCCGCCATATGGACAATTGAATTTTCAACTACGCCCAGATGTGATAAATCTATTCCAGAATAATTTACAGTTCTATGGAAAATCAAACGAAAATCCACATGGCCATGTTTCAAGTTTTCTGGAGCTTTGCAGTAATTTCACCTACCAGGGGGTGAATGATGATGCTATTAGAATGAGACTCTTCCCGCATACGCTAAAAGATGGGGCAAGAGAGTGGTTGGACTCTAATCCTGCCTCCAGTATTACTTCGTGGAATGATCTCATTCAAAAATTCACCACCAAGTACTTTCCACCAGCTAAAGTTGCCCAGTTAAAACACGATATAACCGTCTTCAGGCAACTTGATTCAGAAAGCTTTCATGAAGCTTGGGAAAGGTTCAAAGATCTACTGCGTAAATGCCCAAATCACGACATACAAAAGGGATGTCAGTTCCATTATTTTTATGGCGGATTAATTCCAGCAAGCAGATCTGCAGTAAATTCATCATCAAACGGATCAATTACAACAAAAAATGTTCGAGAAGCTCACGAACTATTTGAACGAATGGTTGAGACGAGTGCTATGTGGCCTTCAGAAAGAGAAATACCGAAAAAGGAGCAGGTCTTCATAATGTTGATGCCATATCAGCACTATCTGCTCAAATGGACGCTCTGACAAGAAAAATGGATCTCATCACACATTCGGTCAATATGGTACATGGTTCTAATCCGATTTGCGAAGGCTGTGGGGCGAATCACTAGACTTCAACTTGTCCACTAAGGAGTTCATTCACATCTAACCTTGAAAAAGTCAACTATACTCAGAATTTTCCACGTCAACAGAACAACCCTTACTCCAACACTTATAATTCAGGATGGAGAAATCATCCAAATTTCTCATGGTGTAGCAATCAGAATCAGGGAAATCAAAGTCAAGGAAAACCACCTGGATTTCAACAACCTGGATTCCAACAGCAGTAGGAGAAAAAGCCGTCGTTGGAAGACTTAATGTATCAGTACATTAACAAAATCGATAATACTCTACAGCACCAACAAGCTTCCCTTAAAAATCTAGAGACTCAGATTGGGCAGATAGCAGCAGCTTTATCTGGGAGGACTCAGGGCACTCTACCAAGTAACATCGAGACTAATCCAAAAGAACAGGTTAAAGCTATCACCACTAAGAATGGAGTCCAACCACCCGAAATCCATGTCACAAGACATGAATCATCTAAACAAAAGGTACCTACCACTGACGAGAAACAAGTGGAGCAGTCTGAACAAAAAGCAGAAGAAGTTATAGAACAGAATTTAGGCACACCACAGGTTAAGGCAACTGTTCCTGTTAAGGCCTATATACCATCCATACCATTTTCTCAGAGATTGCAGAAAAGCAAGCTAGACAAACAATTCATCAAATTCTTGGAGGTATTCAAAAACCTGCATATCAACATCCCATTCGCAGATGCCATAGCCCAAATGCCCAGCTACGCCAAGTTTATGAAAGAAATTTTGTTAAATAAAAGAAAGCTGGAAGAGCATGAAACGGTGATGTTGATTGAAGAATGCAGTGCACTTCTGCAAAACAAGCTACTTCCAAAGCTCAAGGATCCAGGGAGTTTTACTATTCTTTGTACAATTTGTACAATAGGCAATAATTGTTTTGAAAAAGCCTTATATGATTTAGGTGCTAACATTAATCTAATGCCTTTTTCTGTCTACAGGAAACTTGGTATGGGCAACGCAAAGGCCACAACAGTGTCATTACAACTTGCAGACCGATCTATAAAACACCCTTGGGGAGTAATAGAAGATATCTTGATGAAAGTAGATAAACTCATTTTTCCAGCCGACTTTATCATACTCGACATGGAAGAAGACAAAGATGTACCCATTATTCTCGGCTGCCTATTTCTAGCTACAGGTCGAGCACTAATTGATGTGCACAAGGGTCAACTTATTCTAAGGTTAAATGACGAACAAGTTGTGATCGATGTATTCAAGGCTATAAAGTATTCGGCTGACTCTGACAACTATTTTCAAGTAGATGTGATAAGTAAATTTGTGATAGAAACATTCACTCAGGAACACCCTTAGGAGCCACTCGAAGCCTGTCTTGTCCACTCTATTTCGGCACCAACTGATTATGAAGAAATGGAATATTGTGTTCGGTATCTCGAAGCCCATCAACCTTACAAGATGAAGTCTCACTTGAACTTAGAAAAGGTCCTACAAAACCACTGCCATCAGTACTGCAGCCTCCAACTTTTGAACTCAAGCAATTACTAACTCATCTGCGATACACTTATTTGGGAGAAAATTTTACACTGCCAGTCATTATTGCCAATGATCTCAATGAAATAGAAGAAAACAAGCTGCTCAGGGTGCTTCGAGATCACAAAATTGCTATTGGATGGTCTATTTTAGATATCAAAGGAATTAGTCCATCTCTCTGTATGCACAAAATTCTTATGGAAAATGATTACAAGCCATCAGTTGAACATCAGCGTAGGTTGAATCCCAAGATGCAAGAAGTAGTGCGAGCAGAAGTCCTAAAATTGTTAGATGCAGGTATCATTTATCCCATTTCAGACAGTGCATGGATCAGCCCGGTTCAGGTGGTACCAAAGAAGGGAAGAATCACAGTAGTTCCCAATGAAAATAATGAACTCATTTCTACTAGGACGGTTACAAGTTGGCGGGTCTGTATTGACTATCGCAAATTGAACAATGCTACAAGGAAAGATCACTTTCCTCTCCCATTCATTGATCAAATGTTAGAGAGACTTGCTGGTCATTCTCACTACTATTTTTTTGATGGTTATTCGGGGTATAATCAAATTTCCATAGCTCCAGAAGATCAAGAAAAGATAACTTTCACTTGCCCATATGGCACATTTGCGTACAGGAGGATGCCATTAGGATTATGCAACACACCCGCTACATTTCAGCATTACATGATGTCAATCTTTTCAGATATGGTGGAGAACTACATCGAAGTCTTTATGGATGATTTCTCGATTTTCGGAGATTCTTTTGATGAATGCTTAAATCATTTGTCTATGGTTCTTCAACGATGTAAGGAGACAAATTTAGTTCTCAACTGGGAGAAATGTCACTTCATGGTACAAGAAGGAATAGTTTTAGTACTAGTACATCAGATTTCAGACCGAGGCATTGAAGTGGACAGGGCTAAAATTCAGGTGATTGAAAAACTTCCTCCTCCAACTTCAGTTAAAGGAATTCGAAGTTTCATAGGGCATGCGGGTTTCTACCGATGCTTCATAAAGGATTTCTCAAAAATTACAAAACTGCTATGTAGCTTGCTAGAAAAGGACATCCCATTCATCTTCACTGACGACTGTTTGAAGGCTTTCAACACTTTGAAGGAAAAACTCATCTCAGCACCAATTTTGGTAGCACCTGATTGAAACTTGCCATTTGCCAAAGAAAGGATAAGATTACACATGTGAATCACTATGCAAGTCGAACTCTTATTGATGCACAACTTAATTACGCTACCACAGAAAAAGAACTCCTTGCTGTGGTGTTTACTTTTGATAAATTTCGATCCTATCTTATTGGATCAAAAGTAATTGTCTACACAGATCATGCTGCACTGAAATATCTGCTAACCAAGAAGGATGCAAAACCTCGACTTATTCAGTGGGTACTTCTATTGCAAGAGTTTGATCTCGAGATTAGGGACAAGAAAGGTTGTGAAAATCTGGTTGCTGACCATCTATCTCAGATCGAACTATCAGCACAAGTTCAAACTGATGTAATCAACGAGATATTTCCATATAAGCAACTATTTCACATTGCGTCAGCCCCATGGTATGCAGATTTTGTAAACTTTCTGGCCAGTTCTGTTATCCCTCCGGAATACACAAGTCATCAGAAGAAGAAGTTCTTTAGTGACATCAAATATTACTTTTGGGAGGACCCTATTCTATACAGACGAGGGCTGGATCAAATCATTCGACGTTGTATACTAGAAAAGGAGGTGAATTAGATCCTAGAGCATTGTCACTCATCTGGCTATGTGGGGCACTTCGGAGCATCTTAAAATGCTGCAAAAATATTGTAATCTGGTTTTTATTGGCCGACATTATTTCAGGACACTTATGAATTTGTAAAAAATGTGATCGATGCCAACGAACAGGAAACATCTCGCGACGACACAAAATGCCCCTCAACAGCATATTGGAAGTTGAATTATTTGATGTATGGGGCACTGACTTCATGGGACCATTTTTCTCGTCATTTGGAAATCAGTACATTTTGGTGGCAGTTGACTATGTCTCTAAATGGGTGGAAGCAGTGGCCTTACCAACAAATGATGCTCGGGTCATGGTGCAATTCTTGAAAAAGAACATTCTTATGGACTTCGGAACCCCCCGAGCCATTATTAGCGATGGTGGCAAACATTTCTGCAATCGCTAGTTTGAATCTTTGTTGACCAAGTATAGTGTCCGTCATCGCATTTCAACACCTTATCATCCTCAAACTAGTGGACAGGTGGAGATCTCAAATCGGGAGTTGAAATGAATTCTTGAGCTCACAGTTAATGCTTCCCGCAAGGATTGGTCTAATAAATTGGATGATATATTGTGGGCATACCGTACGATATTCAAGACCCCTATTGGCATGTCCCCTTATCGGTTGGTCTTCGAAAAAGCATGCCATCTGCCATTTGAATTGGAACATAGAGTTTATTGGGTTGTTCGTAATTTAAACTTTGACACAAAGGTGGCCGATGAAAAATGACTCTTGCAACTCAATGAAATGGAAGAATTCCGTCTAGAGGCCTATGAAAGTGCTAAGATTTATAAAGAGAAAACAAAGAAGTGGCACGACCAACACATTCAGAAGAGGACATTTGAAGTGGGAGAACAAGTGCTATTATATAATTCCCGTCTCAAACTCTTTCCAGGAAAGTTGCGTTCAAGGTGGTCGGGACCATTCACAGTGAACAAGGTGTTCCCTTACGGGGCTGTGGAATTGACCCTAGATGGCACTAAAATGTTTAAAGTGAGCAGGCAAAGGTTAAAGGCTTATCGAGGTGGTGATCTCTCTAAAGAAAAATCAACTGTCTACCTTATGCACTCGGAGTAACCAACTCGACAAAGTCAAGCTAATGACTATAACCAAGCGCTGCTTGGGAGGCAACCCAACTTCTACCCCTTTTTATTTCATTACTTATTTTCTTGCATCCCGTTTTAAATTCCATTTTATCAGTAGGTAGTTTGAATACTTTTAATTTGTGTGCACACCTTTGATTTTGGTTCTCATCATCCATAGCATGCCATTAGTTTCTTACATTTCTTTAAGTGTTAAAAAAAAAAAAAATTGGGGCTCTGTTTGCTTGAGCAGACAGATAGAGACCCAAAGGAGATCTCTATCCGCTCGAGCGAACAGATGATGTCCCACAGGGATGTTTCTGTCCGCTCGAGCGGACACTGCCCCCACTCGAGCGGACTGCACCCGTGGGGGTTTAAACCCACAGGTCTTCCACTTCTCCCCCCATCCCACCTTTTATTTTGTTTTGTTTTCTCTTTTCCTTACTACTTGCTTTCTCCACCACTTCACCTTCTCAATTCCAAATCAAGCAAAGCGAGCCATCTTGTCTCATCTCTTCACCTACACTTCATTTCTAACAGTACCAAGCATTCCAGGTAATTTAGCTTCTCTTTCATGATATGTACATATTGTGTAGTTTCCATCACTTTTTTTCCATCTATGCTTGTTTGAGGAGGTTGGGGTTTTGATTTGTGGTCTGGAGGTTTGTGGAGTCGTCGGGCCATGCTTGATTGAAGAAAAATTTTGGGTTTAAGGTCATCTCCATGTTATGTTCATATACTTGTTTTAGCTTACACCCACCACGTGTTTGCTGAAATGACTCACCCACAATTTTCCCTTTCGCTTGTTTCCATAGTACATTTGCTCTTATCCTTTATTGGTTCCCTTGCATTTTCACATCAATGCCGGTCTTTACATAGCACCACACTCTACACACACGGCATCCTTCTCCATCAACATGCTCACACCACTTTCCACGCCAGGAACATAGTTTGTGGCGTGTCATGTCATGCCTATTTCACTTGTTGAATTTTTCTTGATTGTAACGTCTCCCTCTTCTTGTTTGGTAGGTGCGATGCCGAGAGCGAAAAAACCAACACAAGACGCGGGACCGAGCTCGGGTAAAAGAAAAGCTCCATCCAAGCAGACCTCCAAACAACCGGCCACGTATGACAATACCAAATTTGAAACGGAGGAAGCTTGGTTAGTATACAAGCACGACACCAGCAGACGGACTATTCTACCAGAGCGAAGGGTTTTAACATCGGATTTTGCAAATGAATTACTTGGTCACGTTATTGCAAGAAATCAGTGGGAAACACTTGTAGCCACTCTACGTGTTGCCTATGTCGAAATTGTCAAGGAATTCTACGCCAATATCCATGTCAACCTTGACAACCCCGAGCATCCTAAGTACCAGCAAGTCTACATGCGGGGGCAATATATTCCATTCTCCCCCCTGGCAATTCTCCGCTACTATGGACTTGACAACATAGAGGCCGACATTTTTCACGCTGCGCATACCGATCCCCACGAAGTAGTCACATCTCTCTGTCAAGGTATTGATCATTGGCCTGATGGGAGCAGCACCTTAGACTATAAAAGTCTTCTACCTCAAGTACGAACATTGGACAAAATGGTGAGCGCCAACCTTTTCCCTACGACGCATACATCTACAGTCACCATGGAATGGGCACGCATACTTCACTGGCTCCAGACTAAGACCCTCAACATCGGAAACTATATCTTCTGCAATGTCTGGCATATTTGAAACAACCGAAGATGTTTGGCGTTCCTATCGCTGATTACAGGACTTTGTGAAATGCATGGCATTGACCTTTCTCATGAGATCACCACGGTGAAGCGTACAATGCAAATAGACCGAATTGGGATACGTAGTTCTGAATTTCACCTAGCCCACAAGTTGGATCACGGCACACAGGACCCCCTTGGCGATTTCGGGCCTACTCTTGACGATCCTATGCCTGAGGACCTCCCTCAGCCAGCCACTGAACTGACATTGGCTTCTATTTCTCATGAGCTCCATGAATGACATGCCTTGCATACCACACTTGAAGCATAGATTCGGGAGATTCAAAAAATCCAAGTTCACAAGGCCGAAGCCCGTAGACGAGAGCATGAGGCGCTCTCCGCCCAAATGACGCAACTCCTTGGCTATTTCAGTCTCTACCCACCGCCACACCCCCAATGATTGGGACATTCAGTACACTCTAACCCTCAATATTTTTTTTTCTTTTTCTTTCTTTCTTTCCTTCTTTGCATTGAGGACAATGTGTGATTTTGCTGTTGGGGTGGGTGCCAGTGATACTCGTTATCTCATCATTAAATGCCTATGCTTAATGAAAAAAAAAGTTTGATTGAAACCATCCCTTGTGTAACACTGTGAACATTTTGCCAACTTATGATGATTTATGATTGATCTGAAGCCAGTTTGTGAAATGTGTCTGCTCATTGCTACTATTTAAGGATTTTAAATTTTTACCTTTGCGCGAGCACATAGCTTTTCTTTTTGTTACTTATACTCGGATTTGGGTTGTGTGTTACTAAATGAAGGTCTAAGTTAAGATTTTAGGAAATTTTAGTCCCAAATACTCGTTAAAAATGTCACTTAACCCACATCTGAGATCAAGTTTGGGGGTGATTGAGCTGAGAATGATGCTCGTTTAAAGAAGCAATAATTCAATCCTTATTGAAAAGCGTTGTAGGTGGTTCTGGTCAGCAAGTTGAAATTAGGCATTAACTGTTTGCTAGAATTCTAATCCCCTCTTTTAGTCGTAAATAAAAGACACTGCACTAAGTCAAAGCTTATCTGGTTGAAAAAAGTTGCATGTACTGTGTGTGAAAGCTAACTTTGAGTAATCCGGTCCTATATACGAACAATATGTAGGAGACGATCTACCAAGGAAGAGGGCTACCACAGTATTAGAGCGAAAACTATCTACTTGAAAAAAAAAGAGTGTACTGCATGCCTGTCTTTGTCTTGAACATAAATTAGGAGATTTAGATGCATAATTAGTTTGACTTGCCTAGTGAATTCTTGATGACCACAACACTGGACATAGTAGAAGATTATTGCCTATCTAAGCTCCAATTTTTCAGTTAGTAAAGTGAGTTTAACCTTGGTGGAAACTCCTCGGGGAGAAAGGATAAATTCTTGAATGTGGTGTAAAACTCACAAGAGGAGAAAGGATAACTGACCATTGAGGGTGGGGGTGGAAGAAACTTAAACACTCATTTGTTCACATAACCTTGTTTAAGTTAAAGTAATGATTAGAAATAGCTATCCACACACACACGAGTCACGCATTGGATAATTTTTAAAATCTTTTAAATAGCAATGTCGAGACTCATTTCGTAGATTTAATCCGGAGATATTATCCTAAAGTGAACGGCGAATTTTCTTCGACTTACACAATCACTATAATCCTGTGCATTCAAACTTTAGTGTCATTTTTGTTTTGCTCAGGACTAGCAAAAGTTTAAGTTTGAGGGTTTGATAAGGGTATTTTATACACGTACTTAACCTCTTTTGATTTAACCTTTAACTATATATCTCGATTGAAATAAAACATTTATTGCACTAATTCAACCAATATTCGTATATTTAGGGATGACGCATATCATTGGAAACAAGGAGATGTAATGAATCTAGAATCACGGATTGAGGCATGGGAAAGACTAATGAAATTTATCCACGCGCTTAATATATTACCAAGTGAAGATCAAAGCCAACCGAAGTCAACCGGAATCAAAACGAAGGCAAACGGACGAGGCATAGTAGGAAAAGCCCCCTCTCTGTCCGCTCGAGCGGGCATTGTTGCCTCGCCCGAGCTAGGCAAGAGAGGGGAATTTTCCCTCTCTGTCTGCTTGAGCGGGCACTGTAACCCCGCTCGAGTGGACGGCCCGCAAAGGCTAATTTTGGCAACAAATCTTGGACTTATGGGGGATGGTTTTGAACCTTAAATGAAGGAGATAAAAGGGCATGATGGGGGAGAAAAAAAGAGTCGAAAATTCTAAGAGGAAAAGCAAGACGGAAACACAAGTTTTTGGGACGAATCTCTCTTCCAGCAATTGGTGAGCAAGAACGAAGGCAATGAAGCACCAGATTTGTGTGACAACTCGTTTGAAGACTTTCAACCGGGTTAAATCCAAACTTTTTCGTCTCTTCTTGTAATCCAACAATCCGGGTGATGAATTCTCAATTTAATTATTATTTGTGTAATCGAATTATGGTAGGCTAAATTCTTTATGCTATGGATGAAGATGTAAACATTATTATGTTCTCTTAATTCATGAATTCTCCTTCTTAATCCTAATTTATGAGTTGTTGATTTGTGCCATGGATTGGATGTCCGTTTAAATGCTTGATCACCATTTGAACGTGTTTGTAATTTATTTTAGTTTCCGAAAGGTTCAAAATATATTAGCTCATGTGGTTTTTAAACACTAAGTCCTATAGATATTAGAATTAATTTTCTATGCTTTGTGCAATCAATTTAGATGATATTGTTATTGAAAGCGTTTTTGTATGTTCGAGCCCAACATAGGAATATTTTGGGGCGTATATGAAAATAGATCTAATTCTACTCGAAAGAGATTTTTAGATAATTTAGGATTGTTGATTGTCAATTTAAGAATAAATTGGATTAGGAAGTATGAATTCAAGGATTAAAGTGAATATAAAGGGTGAAGTCGGATTCCTAGCATAATTTAGCTATCTGTGTTTTTTTCTTCTTGAAATCAGGAAGCAACTTTCATTTATTAAGCTAAGTTAGTTTAGTTTAACAATAAAATCACAACAACCAAATTTCTATTATATTTATTCAAATTAAGTTAGACTTGATTTAATTTAAGTAATTAGAAATCATAGTCCTCGTGGGAACGATACTCTTTTACTCACTTTTAATATTACTTGTCAACGATTCCGTACGCTTGCGATATTTCACCGAACAATTTGTATTAAAATGTTTTTTTTCCTTTATTTCTTTCTTTCTTTTGAACTATTTCAAAGTGCATATATTGGTCGACTCTTTGTCCTCTATTAGACTTCGACCTCAATATGTCCTAAGGTTATAAACAAGATCGATCAAGCAATTATCTTATTCTATGCTCCAAACTTGGTCTAACAACTTTAATACTATGAACTCGAGGTAATGACGACTTATAGTGTTGGAAAGATATTAGTAAGTCTTATCAACTATCACTATCTAAAACTTCAAAGTTAAGAACGATGCAATTATAAGTGAAATCAAAAGCTAATTGGGAAGCTTTGAATGGAGATGGGCCTAGTTTTCAACTGATTTGTAAAACTACACATTTTATTTTCCTAAAGCATAAACAGTGGTTGGCCTAATTTCCTAGCCAAAAAATGCCCAACCAAAAATAGACCACTTTTCACCTTCTTGGACTTTAGGCAAGAAATGGACCGTTGAAATAAGACACAAAAATAAAGGTTCTTCTTTCTATAATAGAGGGAATTATCGTCACTCATCTGACAATGAAAAGACTTGTTTATTCTCTAAATTTCGGCAAACTTCGAACTATATTTTTTACGAACACCAACCACCGTCGCCCTTCACCTGGAGCGGATGATTTTACATCTAATATTTAAATGTGAAACAATATAAGCTAACTAATTAATAATGTTTTGTGAATATTTACTCTCAACAATAATTAAAAGTGGGAAAATAGGCTGGTTCGGCGTGCTAGTCCAGATAATTGGATTTTTGGTTGCATTGGCCCAATAAAAAACTAGACTTATTTGGCCTGGCACAATTAGCTAGCTAGGCGAATTGGACTAAGTCTCATGTATGGTTTGTTCCCAGGAGTGATCTCCTCCCCACTAGTGGGGAGCTTATGCTCCCCACTAGTCCACTTGTCCAACACATTGGTTGGACAAGCACAAAGTAAAATTGGATTTTACTTTGTGCTTGTCCAACCAATGTGTTGGACAAGTGGACTAGTGGGGAGCTTATTAGTGGGGAGGAGATCAATTTTCGGTTTGTTCCATGCCATGTCGGGCTTGGCGGACAATTTGCCACCTCTAACAATAATGATAACTTGTTTCACTTAGAATTCATGTATATTTCTTTATTTCTGTTACATGGTACACAAGGTAAACCAACGGTCATTTTGACCCAACAACAAAATTTCATATATTCTATATTTATGGTTTTGACCTAATTAATAAGTTCTTAATTAATATAATTAATGTTGTATAATACTTTTGTGTGGTCTTACCTTAATTCTGGTATAATCGCATTCACAGTTGAGGAATTTTGCGACAAAGCACATTTTTACTAGTCAAACGAAAATATGACAAATTCTTGAAATTTTTGCTTATTTAGAATAAAAATAGAAAAAATAGCATATTTAATTGTGATAATTTTACTATACACTACAAAATATAAAATAATTTAAAAAATAATATCTAACTTTTTTATTTTAAAAATATTGTTTTTTTATTTTTGTAACATTTGTTGTTATATTTGTTGTTGTGTTAGTTAATAACAATATAACACATTTATTGTAACCAAAATAACAAATGTAACAAAATGTGTTATAAAAATTAAAAATAGTATTTTTATAATAAAAAAAATTATG
Source organism: Forsythia viridissima (assembly GCA_030279155.1). NCBI lineage: Eukaryota > Viridiplantae > Streptophyta > Magnoliopsida > Lamiales > Oleaceae > Forsythia > Forsythia viridissima. Next base: position 3,873,052 of record CM059037.1, on the reverse strand, counting down.
ACAGCATTTTTAAAAAGACCCAACCCCCCCCCCCCCCCCCCCCCCAAACACCAAACCAAGAAGATCAAGGAAATAACTTTAAAATTGAGATGGAAATGAATGATATTCAAATATGAGATAGAAAACACATCAATGCAATTTAGGAGGAATCAATGGAAGGACATCAATTCAAATTCTGGATTTTCGAATTGAAGGATCTACTGGTTTAGGTAAATATCTAATGCGTTCTTCTCGAAAGAAGTTTTAACGGGATCCCTATCCACCACAATTTTTACTTCTGGTTTCGATGAAAAATGGATAGGATAAATATTTGGAGAGTCAAATAGGCTTTTTAGGGGGATAAAATTCATTTATTTGCATCAAACTTTCGAGGGGATCATTCAAGATTTATTTGAACTATTACTCAACAGAAAGTAAGAGCTTTGGTTTTGAAAATTTATAATATTCAGACTTGAAGATTAATATGGAGATGAAACTAAACAGAGCGTGTAAACAAGAAACCAGTTTCAGGCAGATGAATTGAATAACAGAAAAACCCATGTTCAGAAACTGAAAAGGTGACTAAACACAAACACTTTTTGTGCACACCCATCAATTTTATTGGCCTGAAAATTCAATTGGAAGTAAGAAACAGATAATAGAACATTTGACAAAATTTATGGCTACTTTGAAGTTATGCCCTTGATCTTCTTGGCTTGGAATGGTCGATTTTGGAATTTTGGAATTTTTGGTGTGGTGATGGATTTTGGATTTTGGGGTTTGATAAAGAAGATGACATATTTATTATTTTTTATTTTTTGGGTACATTTTGTTATTTTCTATTTTCTTTTTCTATTTTCTTGTTTTTTGCTTTTTTGTTTAATTAAATGAGAATGCAATTTCGTCATAAACGATCTACCATGCCTATTTCTTCAAACATTGAAAATATTCGATACTATTTTTAAAAGTTAGGAGTATATTTATTTTTGAAAAGTTGAGACCAAATATACTATTTTTTCTAAAAAAATATATAAGAGTTTAGAGCATAGAATATTCTTCTATGGCTAGCACATTTAGCATGACATAGACAACGAATAAATAAAAGTTAATATCATTTCAATTGTCATTACAAAAGTAATTAGTATTTTTGTCAATAAAAGATATTTTAGACTAATAATTAATCTAAAATATACTATTAATTCAACTACAAAATTACTCATACCTGATTAATGCAAGGGTGCCCATAGAAAAACTCCTAAACCATCGTAATCATTTTTGAAATTAAAATTTTTATTTCACCTATTTCGTCAAGATAAACAAATACAACGTGTCTTATATAATTTGTTTGTGCTCAATCGCAAAATATCAATTTTATCTTGAAATCTTAATAAACTTTTTATCTTATGTATTCATTTTTTTTTTCATGTTATCTCATGTTAAAGATAAATTTTACGTTGAATAAAAATAAAACTAATAAACAACATATAAATATTTGAATTGACATAAAATTTCAAACAAAAATAAGGTAAATCCCACCTTGTACGTATTGGTGCAATTTTTCCTAAACTTTTTTAAGGTGGGGTAACAACTGGAAACAATAAACATGCCGATTGTGCGACAATTGTGCTTAATCACAGTGGGGCCAGGGAAAGAAAATATGACAAAGCGACAAAGTCATGAATTTAGCCGTTGAGACTCCATAAGCTGCTCACTGCACAAAACCCTTAGAAAAAAATGAAAACAACACAACGAAACGGTTCAATCAGCCCCAAATCACACAACACTCACTGAATTCTCTATCTCTACAATGGCGGATTTCCTGACGGACAGTGATGATGAGAAGAAAGTCGAGGAGCTTCTGTCTCAGACTATGGATCTTACTGTGCTTGAGCAAGTCGCCGCCATTAATTGCTCTAGTTTCAACGATTCTGATCTTCCTTCTCACCTTGAAACCCGTTTCCAAAAGCTCAAATCTTTCCCAGGAGAGAAATCGAAGTCCGATTTTATGTTATCGAAAAGCTTCAATTGTTCAAAAACCCCTGAATTCAAGAACAGGGATTCGATAAATGAAGCCAAAAAGGTTGACCCTGTTGAAGAAACTAAAGGGTATTTTTCAGAGGAAAACCCAGGTGAGAAAATGGGTTCAAAATCAAGTGAAAATGGATTGAAGAAAAACCCAGATGGTAAAAACTGTGTATCCCCTACAAAATCGTCTGAGAATGGGAGTTTTTCTCCTTTCAAGAAAAACCCACAAGGGAAAATGGGAAAAAAGGAATCGAAATCCCCATCTTCGGCTTCTTGGGAGGATTTTTCAAGTGAATCTCTGTCTCCACCTGCAAAAACTGGTTGCTTTTGGTGTTCTCCGAAAAAGGGTTCGAGGAAAAATAGCAAACAAAACAGGGGTTTGGATATAGACCTTGATTGGGGGAAGAATGATGAATTTTTATCTGACTTGAGTAATTTTTCCGCAAAAAGTCGGAAAAAGATTATCACGAAGGCTATGAAGGAGGAGGAGAAGATCTGTAGAGAGGCAGAGAAGATTGTCAAGTGGGCAAAGCAAGCTTCAGCAAGGATGGATGTTTCTGGCATTGAAGATGAGCTAAGTGATAATGAGAATTTCAAATGATCATATACAGTTTATGTTCACTACACATATATACAAGATGATATATCCCTTCTTCTGCTTTTTCTGATCCTGTTATATGGTTTTCTGCTCTGCTTGTGAGGTTTTATAAGTATAAAGATATAAATTGTATAGGTTCGGGTTGCTATATATTATATAGAGGAAAAAATTGATAAATTGCACCGTTTATGATATTCTTTTAGTAAAATTGATGTTCTGATATCCCATGAGTGGTGAATTGTTGATGCCTAAGATTTCTTATATGTTATTGGATTTCATTATTTTTGCACTTCGCCACAAATGGTTCTGAAGTTGATGTGTCTGGTTTATGGTCTTTTCCTTTGCAATTTAATTCTTGAATATTTAGCAGTTATGGATGCCGGGGTCTGCTTAAATGTAGGTTAGATTCATATGTGTTAAGAATGAAAAGAGTTTTCTTAAATCATTTCCTCAGATAATATATGTGATGTCTGCGTGTATTTTATCATTACAGGCTTCGGAAATATATTCAATTATACAAATCTCCTGGTAAATATATTGTGAAGTCTTCCAATTCAACTTGCTGATTATGTATTATATCTTTTAAACATAATAACAGAGGGAAACTTGAAAAATTAAATTTGAGATCCTGAAATTCTTTAGTTTCCGATGGACATGGGTTGATGTAGGATTTTCCGTGGCAAGAGTTTGGGTTTGTGAATGTGAGCATAGGGGATAGGTTCAATTTGATTTAATGTGCTCATCTAAAGTATCTTCTTGGGGTCTGGTAGTGACCTGAAATGGAGTATTGAGCGAATGGAGAAGAAAAGACTGAATGTCGGCATGTAGTTTGACATTGTAGGCTTGAAGGAATTTGTTTAATTATGCAAAGTAAATATCTCATGAAGTCATCTAATTCAACTTCCTCATTATGTATGATATCTTTTACGCATAATGATGGACTTGCGAAATAAAATGTGAGATCGTGAAACTTTTGAGTTCCCAAAGGACATGGACTCATGTCGGTTATGCTGTGGCTAACTTTTGGGATTTGAAAGGAGTGTTGAAGCTGGGGACGTGATCATTTTGATATAATGTGCTTATGAGATGTATCTTCTTGGGGGTCTATTAGTGAGCTGAAATGGGGATTGTGAGCAAATAGAGAGAAGAAGAGAAGACAGAATAAGTTGACGAAAATTATGAAAATGAAATTAAAGGAATGCCTTAGAATTCCATAACATCGGGTTAAAATTGAAAGCTAAAAGAAATGTTGAACCATGCAGTTCCATTATCTTTTCATCTCTACAAACTGTTACTTAGGCATATGATACGTGATATTCGATTTATGATTCAAACAACGCAGAAAATAACCAAGCACAACAATGAATGCAAGGAATTGTTCGTGTGAAGGGCTGCAGTTTAGTTAATGGCCTACGTCTGCGTTAGGGCTTCACCGGAGTGAATACTGCCCCTTGTGCACAAGAAACTTAACTTCGAACATTACAATGTCTCAGATGTTACAAATCAGCAACTCAAACAACAAGATTCACCAAAGAGACGAACCTACAACAACTTCTAACCCAACTAAACTTATACCCACAGAGTTACTATTCATCACACTCAATGGAAACCTTCTTTTACTCATATTTCACACAAAAACTTAAAGGAAAGAAGAATGAGATGAAGACGAAGACGAATCACTCTCATATCTATTTTCTCTCTCTTGTAAAGACTGCACATTATGAATGATGCCCTAGTCGAAAAATGTGGCATCTTTAATATCTTTAGATCAATGGCACATATCTTTCTTGATGATCCAACAATGGATACACCACTAGCATTTGAAAGTCGCACTCTATATAAAGTTGCCAACTTAGAGCATGTTTGTTAGTGCTTATAAGTACTTATAAGTTGGTCAAACATTATTTTTATCCACACATTTCGTAGGACCCACAATTTTATCTACATATTCAGTAGGATCCACTATTTATAATCCACAAAAAACTATACTGCCCCTTGTGCACAAGAAACTTAACTTCGAACATTACAATGTCTCATATGTTACAAATCAGCAACTCAAACAACAAGATTCACCAATGAGACGAACCTACAACAACTTCTAACCCAACTAAACTTAGGGTAATGTTCTCCTGCCCCTTTGGGGGCAGGATAAAACAGCCCACCTGCTGATGTGTCAGCAGGTGGGTTGTGCACTTGGAACCATTAAACAAACAAAACAGCCCACCTGCTGACACATCAGCAGGTGGGCTGTTTTATCCTGTCTCCCAAGGGACAGGAGAACATTACCCACTAAACTTATACCCACAAAATTACTATTCATCACACTTAATGGAAACCTTCTTTTACTCATATTTCACACAAAAACTTAAAGGAAAGAAGAATGAGATGAAGACGAAGACGAATCACTCTCATATCTTTAATATGAGGACGAAGACGAATCACTCTCTTGTAAAGACTGCACATTATGAATGATGCCCTAGTCGAAAAATGTGGCATCTTTAATATCTTTAGATCAATGGCACATATCCTTCTTGATGATCCAACAATGGATACACCACTAGCATTTGAAAGTCTCACTCTATATAAAGTTGCCAACTTAGAGCATGTTTGTTAGTGTTTATAAGTACTTATAAGTTGGTCAAACATTATTTTTATTCACACATTTCGTATGACTCACAATTTTATCCACATATTCAGTAGAATCCACTATTTATAATCCACAAAAAACTATATCAAACATAATTTTAATGTAACACACTTTCCCCAATCCTTGAGTGCATTACATTAAAAACACAAGAATGTATGTGTACATCTTGTTGGGAATTAAACAAACATGTCGAGCACAAATTTAAAGAGTTAATTCCATGCGCAGGATCAACTTGATGTATAACATGATTTGAGTTAAAAATCGTTACCTCTTAATGATTTGGATTACAGAAATTGATTTCTCATGCACATCAACAAAATTCTTTAATTCCAGATCTTGATCTACCGCATCAGCTCACTTCTATCAGAAATTCACGCAGGAGAGTTGGAAGACAATTCCTATACTAGAAATTATGAGGTTGACGGTTTCTACTGCCTAGATTAGGGTTTGGGAATTATTTAGTGCTAGCAAACCATCCTCTTTCAACCATAATGTTGGATCATATATAGATTTTAGGCTGTGTTTGATTGCACCGTTATGGAAAATGTCACATCCATAAAAAATAATATCACATAAGAGGAAAATATTTTCTAACTTTGGCTGTTTGATATAAGGTAGAAAAAGAAAAAAAATCTAAGGTACAATCACTTAAAGCATGGATTTGACCACTTTGTTGGAAAATATTTTCTCACTATTTTAGTGGTTTTTATTTTCCTTGTAACATGGAATTTTTTTTCTTTTTCCATCATTCACAATCAAACACACCCTTAGTGATCCTAATCCTATTGGGCAAGTAAATGCCCTAAAATTCTAAAAGTTATTGGATAATAAAAGTTCTAAAAGTAATTAGGCCCAAATTAATTATTCCTATTAAGTAATTTGGCCCATTAATTAGTAGTCCAATCCACCATCTAATTAATTGTATAAATGTCCCACATCTATTAATTAAATTCTCACTATTATTTTCCACAACTCACACTTTGTGTGTGATCTATTAGTATCTTGGTCATTATGACAATTAATATGTATTATTTTCTAGACCAAATCAGAATAAGATAAATTAAAATGGCTTTTAATTTTATCAATTAATTCAACTAATAAATCTATTCATATTAAATGTCATAAATTGACATCTAGCAATGTGTTAAGGTTTTCCATGTGATGGAAAAAGTGACAAGACCTAAAAACCCAGGTTATTGTGAAATTCAATTCATTCATCAACTACATCTCAATTGGTTAAGTAATATGGAATTAATGTCAATCTCATTCATCTAATTAGTATACCGTTTTTTTACGGTGAGATTCGATTGTAAGCTCTATGATGATGATGATGATGATGATGATAGATTGAGCAGTGAACAGATTTTAGAGATGATCGATTGCGGAAGATGATCGATTAGGGGAGATGGATTGGGGAGGTGAACAAATTTTGGAGATGATCGGTTGAGGAAGATGATTAAATCGGGAAGATGGATTGTAGCTGTAAGCAAATTTTGGAGGAGATTATTTTGTGAGAGGAGAAATTAAAGACGTAGATTACTTTTTTTTTTTTCCGTTGCAGAGAAAACTCCCTACGATCGTGATTATGTTCTTTATTAATTTGAGCTATTGATTCAACGAATTGTATTTGAAACTACTTTCAAATCATACTCTACCTTGGCTACGTATTTCCAATGTCAGTACTCAAGTCTACGAATTTCACGATATATTATCCTGCTATCTAAGAGTCGTGAAACCCATCTTGATCTTCCATCATTCTTCATGTGATTCATGTCATACCAATTATTGTTGTATTAGTAATCCTAATAGAGTCACATCTAACACCATTAAAGTATAACGATCTACACATAAGATTCCATGATGATCTCAAGTCTAAGGATGAGTTTCGCAATTGTCAATAAGAGATAATGAACTGACACTAAGATAGTCATTCATGTGGAATCTCTACGGTGGGTCTTTAATGAACTTATTCATCTAACGCATCCGCATATTCATCAAGTGTCCATACGCTCTAGTTCGTGAGATCAACTACTTTTTTCAATAGAGAGAGGTGCAATATATGCTAGCCTATTCGAACTAATGATATGAGTGTCTTATTCGTCCATATGGCTAGGAATGGTTCAAAAGAAAATCAACGCGATGTGTATCTCACAATCACAAATCTTTGTGATTAATATATCATTCACATTTATTCTTCGGACTCCATTATTCATAATCATTTATTTAAATGAACAATATAATAGAGAAACCAATAATTAGAAGTAATTGCATTGATAATAAAATGAAGCTATTGCATCCTATCAACTATTGGAACTATGTTACAATACTAAAACATATGTGCTCGCATTGCACGACACCACATTTGGATCTTTTGTCGGTAAAATGAATGTTTAAGATTATAATGTTGTACTGAAGAGATATTGATAAAGTCACTATCGATGTTATATCATAGCTTATTGATTACTTTGATTGATTATTGTGGTCATGATTATCCAACTTTTTTTTCGTAGTTATTAGCAGAATTATTTTCCTTCTTTCCTTCGCCTTTCTTTAAGAGTTTTCTTTGTGCTTGTTTATTTACATAAGAAAAACTCTTATATCTGCATCACTGTATGAATTACCTATCTGATTGCTAAAATTTGGTTCCAAATTATGATGTCTATGAAGGAAAATATTTCTTGCTTTTATAACTCATGTTTGCTTGCAAATTCTAAAACATATGGTCAGCGCTTGGAAAAATTGTCCTAGTTGTCTTTTGAGTTGTGAGTTAGCTATTTCTGGTGTTCGCTCATGCTTGCCAAGAATTTCCAAAGACAGTTCCTAGTTTTTGGAAAAACTTTACTTTTGGAAAGCACGAAGTAAGAAATGTGCAACAAAGCAAGCATATGGGCTCAAGTCAGAGCAAAAAGGGCTGCAAAATACTTGTCGGTGTTGCTGAGGATAAGTAACTTGCGCAGGTATTAGATCTACAATATTTTCTTTCAATGGGAAAATTTCAGATTTACATCCGCCATTGCATTTGTCATTCTTTTCCTTGTTCTTTATGCATACCATTTATTATTAAAGTGTAACATTACTTGGTCTTGGTATTCGCTCTATTGATGTGGTAGTCAGCGTATGATACATTATTTAGGAATGTTACAACTCGTAGCAAATTGTACTTCGTGTTTCTAGGAGTATTAAGCACGTTCTTAATCTTTAATACTATGTAGATTTCAATCTATTTTCAAGTGGTTATGTTTAATGCATTCTAAATATACTAGTATATTTACTTAGTATTAACGAGTAATGTGGACAAGATACACTACTAACTTGCTTATAAAGTAGATCAGTATGATCTTACTAAATAAAGTGATCGGCTTTATTCACCGACCCTAACTAAAGGAAGATTTTGGACCTTATTTTATGGGCCTTAAAAAATTACATTGACTATTAATGATTTCATTCAAAATTACATTATAAAAATATGGGGAAATTTCATGGTGACTTTTTTCAAAATTATATATATATATATATATATATATATATATATATAATTAACTTCATCATCATTTAAATGTGTAGGTGTGTGAGGTAAGCTTGGTTGGATTCAGGACATATGAAGATATCTTTATTTCTTTCTCTAACTTTGATTTGCTTTCTCTCTATATTTTCTTTTATTTTTTTTTGTCTTGTTTTCTCTCTCTATATTTATAAATTCACTTCTTTCATTAAATCTAGTTTAGATTTTGGTGAAAAACGAAAAAAAAATAAATTGATTATTTTTTAAAATTGAATTAAAATGTCCAGAAAAATCTGAATGCTTTGCAATAATCTTCAATAAATTCACCGTCTCTTCCTTTCTAATATTAGTAAATCGATTGAAGTATTGATTTGAAAAAAATTCTGCCATGTATATTTTCTTCAAGAAAATTCATTGTTTCCCATAATCTAAAGTCTGAAATAAGTTGTATTTGTAAATTTAATATACGATTATGTTATTTGTATTATTATTTGTATGCAAGTTTGTATCCATTGAACCACACGTTTTTCTATTTTCATATTGTTTTATGTATAACAATATACAATATATAGTATCAGTATCATTAAAATAATTTTTTTCTAGTTAATATTAGGTGCAAATTCTTACCCTCGTTGTTTTATAGCAGTATAACAGTATATAATATACAATATCATAAAAGAATAGTATCATAGGTAACACAATGTCTTAATAAAACAGTATTATGCATATTCTTGGAGGCAAAATATAAATTTATGGTGTACATTGTTGTTCTAATATAATTTTCTTTCAAATACTATCTTGTTAGTGATATTATTATTTGTGTACATGTTTGTATTCATTGAGTCTTGTGTTTTTCTTATTTGATATTGTTTTGTGTATAATAACAACCGTAAAGAGTTTTCTCTGCTACGGAAAAAAAGTACTTAAACATCCGTGTGTCACTACGTCTTCAATTTCTCTCCTCACAAAATCATCTTCTCCAAAATTTGTTGAAAGATTCAATCTATCTCTCTAATTCGATTATCTCCCTCAACTAATCATCCCCAAAACCTACTCACATTCTCAATTCATCAGTCTCAATCGATCATCACCCTCTATCGATCATCTCCAAAATTTGTTACCGCCTCAATCCATCATCATAATAGAATCTACGGTCGAATCCCACCGCAAGAAAGCATTATACTAATAATATACAGTTTCAGTATCATTAAAATAATTATTTTTCTAGCTAGTAGTTAGATGCAAATTCTACCTTCGTTGTTTTATTTATGACAGTATAACAATATACAATATCATAGAAAACAGTAGAATATCTTAATAAAATAGTATCATGTATATTTTTGGAGGCAAAAATATTATTGTTTAACAAAACTCGAAACAAGTATTTTTATGGAGTATGTTGTTGTTATAATATAATTTTCTTTCAGGTACAGTTACGATATCTTTATATGATTCTGTTAGTGATATTATTATTTGTGTACATGTTTGTATCCATTGAATTCCATATTTTTCTAATTCGATATTGTTATATGTATAACATTATACAATACTAGCATCATCAAAATAATTTTTTTCTAGCTAGTAATTAAATTCAAATTTTTACCCTCGTTGTTTTATGTATAACACTATACAGTATCATAAGTAACATAGTATCTTAATAAAACAATATCATAACTTGGTGTTTTTTGATATTGTTTTAGGGTAAATTTAATAAATGGCCACCCAACTTTGTTTGGGTTACTACTTACTCACCCAACTCAAAATGGTTACTGAATGCTCACCTAACTTTGTAAACGGTTTACCGTCCATCACCCGTTTGCAAAACTCAATCAGAAATAGACGGAAATGCCACGTGTCTGACGGGAAGTCCACATGGCGCTGTGATGCCGTTTAAAAAATCCAAGTCAGCAAAAACGTGAATGCCAAACACGCCCTTAGCATTCACGCCCTTAGCATCTGAATACATGACTTACGCTATATACAATTCCAAAATCTCCAATCCCCAAATGTTCTTCAACCCTAAGCATATATTGCCTGCGATTTCACCCAACAACAAGATGGTCCCACCATAATTGTCCATTACACTTTTCTTCAATTAGTAGTACAACGGTGACCCACTGTGTCTGTAAATGGCCAACACATCAGTTGTTGAAGAATGCTTGTTGGAGGAAGAAGACAAGGATGACGCAAGTGGAGGTAATGTGTATATTCTAAAGTAGAATGGCCAACACATCACTTTTCTGCATTTGTTATTTATCTTTTGAAGGTGCAATATATAAGTTCAATAGCTCTATTTAATAAAAATTTGTATACATTTACAGGCGCAAATAATGATAGAGAAATCGAAGATGACGAAATCGATGTGCCTGGTTTGCATTTCAGTGATTCTGAGGATGATGTGAACGATGGTGAATTCATATTTGACAAGAATGCGCCAGAACGCATAGCATTGGGGCTAAACTCAGACCCTGCAGTTGAGGAAGCACTTATAGCAGTTGCTAAAGAGGGGTTAGAGTCAGATAAATCATATTCTCCATCGTCTGATGAATTACACACTGACTACTCATCAGGTGAGGAGAACAACTATAGGTTTCCAAATTTTGTGCCTGAGAAGGAGATGTTTGATCCTAAGTTCGACGTTGGGAAAACATTTGTGGATATGGAGTTGTTTAGAAAAGCTGTAAGAAACCATGGGGTTGTTACTCGGTGTAACATTAGGTTCAGACCAAATGATGATAGACGGGCTCAGGCTGTGTGCAAGTTAGGTTGTAAGTGGAGGATTTGGGCGTCATTGAACAAGAAGTTGGGTTGTGTACAAGTTAAGTCTTACACTCCCACTCACACATGTAGTAGAGATAGTACGAATAGGCATTGCACGGCTAAGTATGTTGCCGAGAGGTATTTAGAAACATTTAAGATAGACCCAGAATGGAATTCAAAGCTAATTAGAAAGGCCGTGAAAGATGACTTGAAGTTGAACATTAATAAGGTAACTGCTTGGAGGGCTAGGAGATTGGCTAGGATTCTAATTCAGAGGGGGTGATGAACATCAGTTTGGTATGCTTTGGTCATATGCCTCAGAGTTGGTAAGGACAAATCTGGGGTCAACTTGTAGGATTGCCGTACATAATTCAAAGTTCCAAGGAATTTATGTATGTCTAGATGCATGCAAGAAGGGCTTCAAGTTAGGTTACAGACAACTTATTGGATTGGATGGGTGTTTTTTGAAGGGCACCTTTGGGGGTCAAATGCTTTCTGCAGTGGCACTGGATGCAAATGACTCTATTTATCCGGTTGCCTATGCTATAGTTGAGAAGGAGACCACAGTTAGTTGGAGATGGTTCGTTAGGCACTTAGGTGATGATTTGGGAATCGTTAACAACAACAAGTGGACATTTATGAGTGACAGACAAAAAGGTTTGCAGAACGTGATTGAGGAGATGTATCCAGAAGTAGAACATATATTTTGTGTGAGGCATATGTATACGAATTTCTTTCGAACTGATTTCAAAGGATTGCCTATGAAGGAATTATTGTGGAAAGTTGCTAAATCTACCACGGTTGCAGATTTCAAGTTCTGGATGGATGAGTTGAAAAACTATAATAACAATGCCTACGATTGGTTGATGAAAAGACCGGCTAAACAATGGAGTAAATCCCACTTCGTGACAAAGGTAAAGAGTGATATAGTGCTCAACAATTTGTGTGAGTGCTTCAACAAGATGGTGTTGGAGGACAGTGATAAGTCCATTATTACCTTGTTAATCGACATGCATATTGGCTTCATGAATAGGATACACCAACGAAGAGATAAGATGAAGCGAATTGCTAGAGAGTTGTGCCCAAAAATAGAGATGAAGCTAGTGCATAATATTGAGATGGGTGCAGGGAATGACGTAGATTGGAACGGGGCATCCCAGTGGTATGTTAAGAGTAAAGGTGGTGAATTTGTTGTTGATATACATGCTCGAACGTGTGCTTGTCGAAGATGGGACCTTACGGGCATACCTTGTGGACATGCATGTGCCGCTATAATGGATTATAGAGCCGATCCATCGAAGTATGTGCACGATTGTTACAAGGTCAATACATATTTGAATTGCTACGAAAACATAGTCATGCCAATCAATGGTCAAAAGTTGTGGCCTGTAGTTGACAAAGATCCTATAAAATCACCGGGATGGGTTTTGTGTAAGAGGGGTAGAAAGCAAAAGAAACAGAGAAGGCAAACAGAAGAACTTGTCATAAATCAACCATCGGGTACTTCGAAATTGAAGAAGAAGGGTAGTGTTGTGATGACATGCAGTGTTTGCGGGTTGACGGGGCATAATAAGAAATACCATGATAGAGATGACGCACCACATGCGGTAAATCTTTTACCTGGTTTTAGTTTAATATAACAGATCCTTATTTCCTTATTTCAAACATTAGGCATATGTAATATAACAGATCCTTATTTTCCTTATTTCCTGATTTCAAACATAATTTCAAACAGGAATGGTATGGTGACAATGCTGATGGAGAAATGCATAATACCAACAATGAAGAGCAAACAATGGTATGTCATATTTTTCATTACAAAGTTGGTTATTTCTCAGTCAAATGTGTTTGAACCTGAAGTCATGCAGTCCAATTTTTTTCACTGTCCAACATTATTCTTATATTGTTTAATGTGTTTGCATTTTATAAAAGCAGTCTAAACTTCGGCCGAGGAGGAAAAATAGCAAATCAAGTGCAGCTTCGCATGATGAATCACCACAATCTACATTCCAATTCATGCCCACTCCAGCTGTAGGGTTATCCAAAACAGCATTGTACAACAAAAGTGGACCGTCGATTGATAATCCTAGGGGCTCAAGCGTCGGCAAAGACAAGGAGATGGCTGCAACCAACATTATCGAAGAAGACATAGTTATGTAGACTACAAAACATGGAATTTAGAATCTGTAAATGATTTTTTGTATGGGGCGCATGGTTATGTATTGAAAATGTTGTTATTTTGCTTTTGATTTTTATACAGCAAATCACAATGTAACTATGGATTTCTTTTAATCTGATGGCACATCAGTTTTTGTAAAGGAAATATAGATTCCTATTTGATCTGATATTGTTTTGTAAATGGTACAATGGAAATATGGATTCCACAAGCTATATATACCAAGAGTTGTGTTATATTTTCTGTTTTCTGTTTTTTTTTATTGCTGTCTGATAAGTGCGTTTTATGCACTTATTGTGGCCTTTTAATTAATCATTTATGTCGTCATATAGTTGCTTTTCTACTTAATCTAGTTTATTATCATTCTATTTCAGTTTCGGACTTGTTGGTGAACAATTGGAGAAGATTGGGCGAAAAGAGCAATGTATTAGAAGATATCTCATAAGTTCGAGGACTCAATTGCACTCAACCAAACGTTGAGGGACTAAACTGGAGATGATGTAAAGTTGAAGGACCAAATTTGATGTTATAAAAAGTTAGAGGACTGAAATGATCAAGACTTAAAGTGGGAGGACCAAATCAGTGACCGTTGAAACATGAAGGACCAAAGTGCAAATCTTTAAAGAAGACAAGCTAGGCGATCGCCCGGCTTAATGTTGGGCGAGCGCCCAGCACCTCAAATCAGAAACAGAGACCCAAAACGGCCTCCTGGGCGATCGCCCAGGCCAAACTCGGCTGCAGAATTTTTGTTTTATTTTCTTTCCTTTTTTGAGTCCCAATTCAACTAGGAAACGTTTTGAACGAATTTGTAGGTCTTCTTGGGATATTTTGTGGGACAATCGGAGTAGTATAAATATGAGTTATTAACTCATATCGAGGGTTGGATTTTTGGGGAGCAAATAAAGAGAAGACGGAAGAGAACAAGACCTCCTCGACTATCAAGACTTCTTCGAAGATTTCTTCTCCTTCAATCCATGCCGGATCTTATCAATTATTTTTTTTTTAGTTTAATTATGTTCTTCTAGTTTTCTTTAATCAAGGTAGACGATGAAACCTTGTTTTAATTAGGTGATTATTTCATTATTCGTTTAATTCCTTCTTAAGAGCTTTAACGTTCATGGCTTGTTCTTAATTAGATTAATTAAATATAATTTCTTTCATCTTAAATATCATGTATTTTTGATAGTTAGATATTGGTTTAATTAATCCATGCTTGGTGATGGAATTTATTCTATGAATTTCTTTTGATTTTCTTCATCTTCTTTTATTCAAATTGGGATACATTGAATGCTTAGGTAATCTTTGATTCTTTGTTTTCTTTCAATGGAATGTGATATGAAAAATGCTTAAGCAATTTACGTTTGAAGCATAAGAGGAGCCTAAATTAGATCTTCTTCTTCTGGACTTAATTGATGAATCTTTAGGGACGACAATAGATTGATTTCGTATTGTCGTGTGTGTTTTGGGGAATTAATGAATGATTGGATGATTGCTAAGTTAGACAATGGTGGATTCCGAAACCTTGGTCTTTTACACAACTTGAATTCTCAATTCATATGTTTAGCATACTTCTTTAGTCTTTTAGTTAAACAATTTCAACAACAAATCTTTTCAACTCAACTAGCCTAGAATAATAGTTAATTTGGATTAAATTACACCTTCCTCATAGCAGTCTCTGTGGAATCGACCTCGTTTTTACTTATCTATATTCCAATAGATTCATCCACTTGCGAGTTAATTAAAATTTGACATCAAGTTTTTGGCGCCGTTGCTGGGGACTGCGTCTGAAGGTTAATCTAATCTTAGTTAATTTTACTCTTGACTAGTTATAATTTAGGATTTATTTTATTTATTTTATTTTCATTTTTATAAATAAAAAAAATTAAAAATAAAAAAAAATCTTCATTGTGCATGCTTGGTCGTAGATATTTAGAACTTAAGCTAGAACATCTAGATAGTGAAATTGAAAGGACTTTTCACCAACAAAAACGTGCCATTGAGCTAGATAAAATTGAAGGAACCGAAGCAATAGTAGCTATGGGGATGAAATTGAGGAGATACCTTTCTGGGACTATTTTAGTCCATTAGCTAATTTGAGCACCTCATGCATACAATACCCTCAGGTCATAGCTAGGAATTTTGAGCTTAAACCGAGTGTGCTTAACTGTCTCCCATCTTTCTATGGTTTAGATAGTGAAGAACCTTATAATCATTTGACTGATTTCTATGCTGTATGTGAAACATTTAAATATGAGAATGTGTCTCCTGATAATGTTAAACTTCGTCTATTTCCCTTTTCTCTGAAAGATAGATCTAGATCTTGGTTTAATACATTGCCTGCAAATAGTATTACTTCTTGGGAACAAATGGTTGCTAAATTTTTGAATAAATACTTTCCTGTTCACAAAACTAATGCTATTCGCAGGGAAATTTCAGAGTTTGTGCAAAGAGACGATGAGCCATTCTATGAAACTTGGGAGAGATTCAACGGGCTTCTCATGAAATGTCCACACCACGGCTATGAAAAATGGCATTTATGCCAATACTTTTTGGAGGGATTGCTACCACATATTCAAGAATGGTTGATGGCCACAAGCGGGGGAGAGCTTATGTCTAAAAATGCTACAGAGATCTGGACCTTCTTTCAAAAGAAGGCTGACAATTCACAACAGCGGAGCCGATCATCTAGAACTGAACCAAAGAAAAGGGGTATCTATGAAATTCGCAGCAGTGAACCTAGCTCAGAAATCAAGGAAGTCAAGTGCATGATAGAGGACATCTCTCGCAAATTGACCTCATTGACAGTCAATAGTCCTCCAGAACCAGAAGCAGGTGCTGAGCAAGCAAATGCCCTCAACATGATGAGGAAGCCTCCTTACAATCCTTACTCCAACACCTATAACCCAGGTTGGAGGGACCACCCCAACTTTTCTTGGTCACAGGGTAATCAACAGGATAACACAGCAGGTCAAGCCCCTCAGCAGCCTACCAGACAGTTCAACCAAAACTTCTCACAGCCTAAACCATGGGAGGAGGCAATTCAAAACTTGACAAAAGCTACACAAGCTGCTTTGGAGCATCAGAATCACACCATCACTGAGTTCAAGAAGGAGGTGCGCACTAGCCAGAACTCACAGGTACAATCTATCTCTAATATGGAGAACATGATGGGGCAACTGGCTTCATCAGTACAACAGCTGGCAACAACCATAGAAAAAGGTAAATTCCCTAGTCAGCCATTTCCTAATCCTAAAGGGGTGCACAATATTGGAACAGATTCAAGCAACCAACATGAAGAGGCTAAGGCCATCATGACTTTGAGACGGGGCAAACTGGTTGACAACAAAGTGGATCTTTCAAAGCAACACACACCTCAACTAATTTCTCCAGGTAATACCTCAACTGATGATTCAGTCCAAGAAGCTCACAAAGAAGACAATGAGCCATCCTACATCCCAAAAGCCCCATTTCCTCAGAGGCTGACAAAGGTAAAGCAAGGTAATTCTATCAATGACATGATGGACATCTTCAAGCAGGTAAGCATAAATATCCCTTTACTTGATGCTATTAAGCAAGTTCCTGCCTATGCTAAATTCTTAAAAGACTTATGTACTAAAAAGAGACAATTACATGTACGTAAAAAGGCATTCTTAACTGAACAGGTTAGCTCGATAATTCAAAGCAACACCCATCCTAAATTTAAAGATCCAGGTTGTCCTACTATCTCTTGCATCATAGGAAACCATAAAATTGAGAAGGCATTGTTAGATTTAGGAGCTAGTGTCAATCTTCTTCCTTACTCTGTGTACATGCAACTTGGACTAGACGAGTTAAAACCAACATCTGTTATTTTACAACTTGCTGATAGATCTGTGAAAGTACCTCGTGGCATTGTTGAAGATGTTTTGATACAGGTTGATAAATTTTATTTTCCTGTTGATTTTATTGTACTTGATACTCAACCTGTTCGAGACTCCACCAAGCATATTCTTGTGATTTTTGGTCGTCCTTTTCTAGCAACATCTAATGCTGTAATTAATTGCAGGAATGGTGTCATGCAGCTGTCCTTTGGCAACATGACAATTGAATTGAATGTCTTCAATGTCAACAAGCAACCACATGACAACGAGGATGTTGCTGATGTTGATATGATAGAAGCATTGGTTGATGACTCTTGTATTTCAACTAATTTTGATGATGCGTTAATGATGTGTCTAACCCATTTTGGTACAGATTTTGATGTTGATGGTGCTATAGATGAGGTAAACACTTTGCTTGAGTCAACACCTATCATGGAGACAGAAAATTGAGCCACTTCCAATAAGTGAGAAGAAGAACATCCCATCAGTTCAACAACCGCCCAAGTTAGAGCTCAAAGCATTGCCTGACACTTTGCAGTATGCATTCTTAGGAGAGGCAGAAACTTTACCTGTAATTATCTCTTCTGCCCTTGATGATGCACAAAAAGGTAAGTTGTTAGGTGTTTTAACTGAACATAAAGAGGCGCTAGGTTGGACCATTGCTGATATAATAGGTATAAATCCTGTAGACTGCATGCACTATATTCATCTTGAGGAAAATTCTAGGTCCACTAGAGAGATGCAACGTAGGTTAAATCCTAATATGAAAGATGTTGTGAGAACTGAAGTCCTTAAGTTGTTAGATGCTGGAATTATCTATCATATTTCTGATAGCAAATGGGTAAGTCCTATGCATGTTGTCCCAAAAAAATCAGGTATCACTGTAGTTACTAATGCAAACAATGAATTGGTTCCAACTAGAGTAACTACAGGATGGCGTGTGTGCATTGACTATAGGAAATTGAACTTAGTCACTAGAAAAGATCACTTCCCTCTTCCATTCATTGATCAAATGCTTGATAGACTAGCAGGGCATGATTATTATTGCTTCTTAGATGGTTATTCGGGTTACAATCAAATTCTCATAGCTCCAGAAGATCAAGAGAAAACTACTTTCACTTGTCCTTTTGGAACCTTTGCATATAAACGAATGCCATTTGGTTTGTGTAATGCACCTGCTACCTTTCAAAGATGCATGCTTAGTATATTTTCTGACATGGTTGAGAGGTTTCTTTAGGTGTTTATGGATGATTTTTCTGTGTATGGTGACTTGTTTGATGATTGTTTGCGCCATCTAACTTTAGTTTTGCAGAGATGTGAGGAAAAGAATTTAGTACTAAATTGGGAAAAATGTCACTTCATGGTGAAACAAGGTATTGTTCTTGGCCACATTATTTCTAGCAATGGTATTGAGGTTGACAAAGCCAAGGTTGATCTTATCTCCAATCTTCCACCTCCAAAATTAGTGAAAGAAGTAAGATCTTTCCTTGGGCATGCGGGTTTTTATAGACGTTTCATTCAAGATTTTAGTAAAATCTCTAGACCCTTATGCAATTTACTTGTTAAGGATGTACCTTTTATCTTTAATGATTCATGCTTAGAAGCTTTTGATCATCTTAAGAAAGTATTGACCACTGCACCTGTTATTCGACCACCTGATTGGACTTTGCCTTTTGAACTTATGTGTGATGCATCTGATTATGCTATAGGCACAGTTTTAGGACAGAGATTAGATCGGTTGCCTTCTGTTATTTACTATGCTAGTAGAACTCTTAATGATGCACAATTAAATTATTCTACTACAGAGAAAGAAATGCTAGCAGTTGTATTTGCTTTAGATAAATTTCGATCTTATCTTGTAGGGTGTAAAGTAATTATCTTTTCTGACCATGCTGCCCTCAAATATCTTCTCACTAAGAAAGATGCTAAACCTAGATTGATTAGGTGGGTCTTGCTTTTGCAAGAATTTGATATTGAATTTAGGGACAAAAAGGGGTTTGAAAATGTTGTGGCTGACCATTTATCTCGAATTGTGCTTGACTCTGTGCAGGATAAACTACCATTAAATGAGTTGTTTCCAGATGAACAACTCATGAATATTGATGTTGTGCCTTGGTTTGCTGATATTGTTAATTATCTTGTTACAGGCAAACTTCCAGAACATTGGACCAAACAGGATAGAACTAAGTTCCTGGCTGAAGTGAGGAATTTCTTTTGGGACGATCCTTATTTGTTTAAATACTGTGCTGATCAAATTATAATGAGATGTGTCCCAGAAAGTGAATTCCACAGTGTTATATCATTATGTCATGACCACGCATGTGGAGGCCATTTCAGTGCTAAAAAGACTACTTCTAAAATTTTGCAATGTGATTTTTATTGGCCTACTCTTTTTCGTGACACCCATGTTTTTTGTTCTTCATGTGATAGGTGTCAACGCATGGGAAGCATTTCAAAAAGAAACATGATGCCGCTTAATCCTATTCTCATAGTTGAGATCTTTGATGTCTGGGGGGTTGATTTCATGAGACCTTTTCCTCCATCTTTTGGGTATCTTTACATATTAGTGGGTGTCGATTATGTTTCCAAGTGGGTTGAGGCAATTCCTTGTAAGACTAATGATCACAAAAGCGTCGTGGCATTTTTGAAAAGCAATATTTTCTCTCGCTTTGGCACTCCACGAGCCATTATCAGTGATGGGGGATCTCACTTTTGCAATAAACATTTTCAAACCCTTCTAGCAAAATACTCCATCACACATAAGGTGGCCACCCCATATCATCCACAGACTAGTGGTCAGGTTGAGGTCTCAAATCGTGAAATCAAGCATATTTTAGAGAAAACAGTTCGACCTAATAGAAAAGATTGGTCTCTACGACTCACTGATGCATTATGGGCATATAGGACAGCTTTTAAAACACCCATTGGCATGTCCCCTTATAGATTGGTGTATGGGAAAGCTTGTCACCTTCCGGTTGAGTTAGAACATTGTGCTTATTGGGCCATTAAGAAATTCAATTTTGATATGCAGGAAGCATGGTCAAAAAGGAAATTGCAGGTAGCTGAACTTGAGGAAATTCGAAACGATGCTTATGAGAATGCTAAGATTTACAAGCACAAAATGAAGGTCTTTCATGACAATCACATAGTCAGAAAATCATTTAGTCCAGGTTAGAAAGTACTCTTATATAATTCTCGCCTGCATTTATTTCCAGGTAAGCTACGTTCCCGATGGTCAGGCCCTTTTATTGTTCTCACTGTTTATCCCCATGGTGCTGTTGAGGTTGAAAACCCAAAAAATGGTGATTTGTTTAAAGTTAATGGCCAACGTTTAAAACCATACTTGGAGTTTCACTCTCGCGAGGGGGAGGAGGAAATTGATTTGGGTGATCCTACCCTTCATTCTTGAAAATCGTTTTTTTGAAAAAAAAAAAACAAAAAAAAAAACGTGCAAAAAAAAAAAAAATTTATTTGCTTTCGTTGTTTTTGTTTGTTGTTTTCTCTCTTTTTTCTTTTAGGACTGCTTATGTATAACTGCTCCTGCGGTGTCCACGGTGTTCAACATCTTTCAGCCTGCCAGTTGCTTCTTCTCCACATCCATCCCTGGGGAGTAACTGATCTTTTTCCTCCTACTCTGTACTTTATGTTATTCTTACATTGAGGACAATGTAAGATTTTTTGTTTGGGGGTGGGTTATAAAATATGATGTTACTTTAGAACTTCTGATTTGCTTATCATTCTGGTCTGTGTAACTGAAATGGTTTTGAAAAAAAAAACAAAAAAAAAAAATATTTGTCTGGTTGCTGTTGAAGATCCTACCGCCAATGATGATATATGTTCAAAATTGAGCACATTTTTAGTCGACTATTAGACAACACTTTAACTCATTCTTTTATCAGATTACTATTCTATGTTAGACCTCATTAATGAAGCACATAGCCACTATTGACTTATCGTTTATTGGAGACATGACTTGAGTGTTTGTGTTGATATTATTGACTAAGTATCATGATAAAAAAATTTTGTTCCTACATTCTTAGAGCTAGCGACTAAACTGTTTTGAGAACAGTTTGGGGGTGTTAAAGTTACTACTTTTGTTCTAAGACTTTTGATGGTTTGAGTTTTCTGGGTCTCATCTTTGGTTGAATGGGTTATAGTCAAGGAATCTAAACTGAGCACTACTCGCAGCTGATAAATTTAAATGAAATATCTGACTCGAGCAATTAAGCCTGTAAGGGTATCTTAAAACCTGGTGCCCTATGGTCATCTGACTTGGGAGTCATCGGCCCAAAGCTCGCTACATGAGTCCTGGATCTAAAACAAGAAAAAGAAAAGAGAGCGACATTTATAAATTTACATCTTCACTCCTCTATTAGCCTGTGGGACTCGAGCAATTAAGTCTGCTAGGGTATTTTCAAACCTGGTGCCTTATGGTCATCTGACTTGGGAGTCATCGACCCAAAGCTCGCTACAAGGGTCACACAGAAAGCTAGTGAAAGAGAAGTATTGCACAGGATGTAAGACTGTTAACATGAGTTGAATAAATAAACAGAGTAGAAGTGTTCAGGAAGGATTGCTAGATTAGAACCTTAGAGACTGAAGATGAGAATTTAGAAATCTCTAACCATCCTAATTCTCAGAATACAAGTGCTAAGTTTTACCACTTTTGTTGAAAAGAAAGAGCATTGTAATGATCAATAGAAACCAATTTCGCTAGAACACTTCGGAATTTGAGAGAAAAGCTTTAGCAGTGTGATAACTTACGAGAGGGGTAAGGAATAAATGACTACAAAGGGTTCGGGATTGCTAAAATGTCAACAACACAATATTGGTCATGATTTAATACATGTATAAGTTTAATTTTTGGCTATTCACACACTCACACAAGGTCTAACATCAGATAAGTGAAAATTTTTGTGTTGTTGTTTGATATCCTTCTAAAAGTGTTGCTTTATTTTTGAACTTGAGGCATATGGTAAGGAGTTTAACATTGACTAATTTTTCGTTGATTCAATTAGCTTAGTTTAAATTATATTTTAGTTTTGTTGTTGTTCGAGGACGAACAAAGGTTTAGTTTGGGGATGTTTGATAAGTGCGTTTTATGCACTTATTTTGGCCTTTTAATTAATCATTTATATAGTTGCTTTTCTACTTAATCTAGTTTATTATCATTCTATTTCAGTTTCGGACTTGTTGGTGAACAATTGGAGAAGATTGGACGAAAAGAGCAATGTATTAGAAGATATCTCATAAGTTCGAGGACTCAATTGCACTCAACCAAACGTTGAGGGACTAAATTGGAGATGATGTAAAGTTGAAGGACCAAATTTGATGTTATAAAAAATTGGAGGACTGAAATGATCAAGACTTAAAGTGGAAGGACCAAATCAGTGACCGTTGAAACATGAAGGACCAAAGTGCAAATCTTTAAAGAAGACAAGCTGGGCGATCGCCCGGCTTAATGCTGGGCGAGCGCCCAGCACCTCAAATCAGAAACAGAGACCCAAAACGGCCTCCTGGGCGATCGCCCGGGAATAGCCTGGGCGATCGCCCAGGCCAAACTCGGCTGCAAAATTTTTGTTTTATTTTCTTTCCTTTTTTGAGTCCCAATTCAACTAGGAAACGTTTTGGACGAATTTTTAGGTCTTCTTGGGATATTTTGTGGGACAATCGGAGTAGTATAAATATGAGTTATTAACTCATATCAAGGGTTGGATTTTTGGGGAGCAAATAAAGAGAAGACGGAAGAGAACAAGACCTCCTCGACTATCAAGACTTCTTCGAAGATTTCATCTCTTTCAATCCATGCCGGATCTTATCAATTATTGTTTTTCTAGTTTAATTATGCTCTTCTAGTTTTCTTTAATCAAGGTAGACGATGAAACCTTGTTTTAATTAAGTGATTATTTCATTATTCGTTTAATTCCTTCTTAAGAGCTTTAACGTTCATGGCTTGTTCTTAATTAGATTAATTAAATATAATTTCTTTCATCTTAAATATCATGTATTTTTGATAGTTAGATATTGGTTTAATTAATCCATGCTTGGTGATGGAATTTATTCTATGAATTTCTTTTGATTTTCTTCATCTTCTTTTATTCAAATTGGGATACATTGAATGCTTAGGTAATCTTTGATTCTTTGTTTTCTTTCAATGGAATGTGATATGAAAAATACTTAAGCAATTTACGTTTGAAGCATAAGAGGAGCCTAAATTAGATCTTCTTCTTCTGGACTTAATTGATGAATCTTTAGGGACGACAATAGATTGATTTCGTATTGTCGTGTGTGTTTTTGGAAATTAATGAATGATTGGATGATTGCTAAGTTAGACAATGGTGGATTTCGAAACCTTGGTCTTTTACACAACTTGAATTCTCAATTCATCTGTTTAGCATACTTCTTTAGTTTTTTAGTTAAACAATTTCAACAACAAATCTTTTCAACTCAACTAGCCTAGAATAATAGTTAATTTGGATTAAATTACACCTTCCTCATAGCAGTCTCTGTGGGATCGATCTCGTTTTTACTTATCTATATTCCAATAGATTCGTACACTTGTGAGTTAATTAAAATTTGACATCACTGTCAAATGCCAAGAATATTTTAGATTTTCCGTTTTCTGTTTTCTGGACAGTCTGGTTGGGCAGGCTTCGTTTGGCGACGGCCACTTTTTCAGCTGGTTTCAGCCTCACAAACCATACTCCCAGATAGTGATGGTGCCATTGATGGCCATTTACGTGAGGTTGGATTAACATTTCACCTTCTGAAGAATGTTTCGGGATTGATATCAAATAACATTGAGAAATAAGACTTCCCCCACATAAAGTACCCAGGTAGGAAGGACATACCTTTGCAGTTCAAGTGATAAAAAAGAGAAATGTAGTGTTTCTCGAAATATGAGCTGGTGTCCAAGTGCATAGGAGATTGTGGGGTAGGATGTTATGTATTGAGGGGCACATAGATATGGCTTTAACAGTCTGTACTAGATGAAGGCCAGCAGTGTGGTTCTCGGTTTGCTTGTATGTTCTAGAGATGCTGTACAATGTTATAAGGCCTTTGAATACAATCTCTAGTTATCAGAAACCAGCTCTTTAACTTTATTTTAGGCAAGTTGACTACTCAAATTTCTGAAACACCCGCCTTGAGGTCAGCATATATGCATATTTAACTAGTTCATTTAACAATGGAACTGCACTTCTAATAACTGTTTATTCTGGATGAGATGAGAAAGTCTGCCACCAAAGAGGGGATGAGCACTACCGGAGAGGGGCTGGATTAGGGTGTTCTGTTTGGGTTCGGTTCAGGTGTTACTGCTATTTGTGTGAGAACAGCTGGTGGTCTGTTTTCTATTTTCTTTTTCTATTACAGATTATATGCCACATTTTTTGTTAAATAAACAACTGCCAATCCATCACCAATCCTACTTAACTGATGTGCACAAACCTTCAACAACCAACAATTAACACATTCAAGATATACAAATTCAAAGAAGAGTAATTAAAACCATATATTTTCAAAGAAGTGAGTTACAGATTTGGTTCAATTCAACAATCACATAACATTGGACCATTGTAACAATGCCAGACTTAAACTTCAACCACTACACTACTAAATTATCTGGGACAATTCACACACTGATTTTAACTCTAACCACTGCCAGAATTTGGGACAATTCATACCCAGATTTTAACATCTACCACTGCCAGAATCTACCACGGTTGCACACCCAGACCTCCACTTCAACCCCTGCCAGAATTTAGGACATTTCACCACCAGCCATACTACATTATTTGGAACAATTCACAACCACATTTTCTGAATTATTACACCCAACAACAACACTCCAATCGCAATTTGATGACACTTAACCAATCATCGTAGCTTTTGCTCGTCATTGCGTTTGCTGTTGTCCTACATCAACAATCCATTGATTATTGCTTTGTACCGTGGGTGGGGAGGAGGATCAACCCAAGAAAAGTAGTTACATGCATCCATTCGTCCATAGTAGCTACAACCGCAGAACCTCCGACCGGGATTGTTCGCAGTCCAAGAAGTTCTTGTCATCGATAATTGGCCGCAACAACACAGTGCCTGATCTGACATTTGGGTAGTGGCAGATGAAGACTCCATTGCTGCGAACTTGTCTTCCGATTTTGATTGGAAATTCCTTTGCAATTGAAGAAGAAGATGAATTTAGGGATTAGGGTAAGAGAATTTAGGGCAAATGTGTTTTTAATCCCCCAAATTGAGAAAGCGGATTTTGGAATTGTATATAGCGTAAGTCATGTATTCAGATGCTAAGGGCGTGTTTGGCATTCACGTTTTTGTTGACTTGGATTTTTTAAACGGCATCACAGCGCCATGTGGACTTCCCGTCAGACACGTGGCATTTCCGTCTATTTCTGATTGAGTTTTGCAAACGGGCGATGGACGGTAAACCGTTTGCAAAGTTGGGTGAGCATTCAGTAACTATTTTGAGTTGGGTGAGTAAGTAGTAACCCAAACAAAGTTGGGTGGCCATTTATTAAATTTACCCTATTGTTTTATGTATAACATTATACAGTACAAGTACCAATTATCTGTGGAATTCGATCGTAAAAAAATAAATGGAGATTGATAAGAAGAACAAGGTTGAGAATGAAAAATTTGGAGAAAAACGGTGAAAAGAAAGAGAATTAGGAAAGAGATGATTGAGAAAATTGAAAAACAAAATTTGAGAGGTGAAGATAGACGTATATGTGATTTTTGTGTGAGTGGAGGTGAAAACCTCCATCACGGTTGGTGATTAAAATTATTCTTTTTCTAACTAATAGTTAAATGCAAATTCTTACCATCATTGTTTTATTTAAAAGAGCATAACAGTATACATTATACTACTTCATAGAAGAACAGTATCATAGATAACACAATATCTTAATAAAATAGTATCATGTATATTCCTGGAGACAAAATATG
Source organism: Forsythia viridissima (assembly GCA_030279155.1). Classification (NCBI taxonomy): domain Eukaryota; kingdom Viridiplantae; phylum Streptophyta; class Magnoliopsida; order Lamiales; family Oleaceae; genus Forsythia; species Forsythia viridissima. Next base: position 3,846,547 of record CM059037.1, on the reverse strand, counting down.
ATTGTTTAACAAGAAACTATAATTAAAAATAAGTGTTTTTATTTTATTTTATACTGTTTTATGTAGAACAGTAAATTATTAGTATTGTTGTTAGTTGTTACTATGTTCAATAAGCTTCTTTTATGGAGTAGATTGCGGTTCTAATATAATTTTCTTTCAAATATTGTTATGGTGTCATCATATGATTTTGTTGGTAATATTATTATTTTGTGTATATGCTTGTATCTATGGGCGTTTGCCTCCGCCTACAAAGAGACCACTTAGAATGCCTTAAAAAAGGCAAATTAAATCAAATGGTAAGCAAGTGTGGATGTGGAAAATGTGCAAAGTTGGTAATAATAAGGAGCTCGTAAAGAGCCTATTATTTGAACTGAATATTACTGTTTTGTAATTCATGGGGATATTGTTTATTTGAAGAAACTGAGTGATATTTTTTTGAATTTGATAGATATATACATTTTTTAGGGTAAATAGCACCAGGGGTCTCGAACCTTTGAACGTTGTAACGATGATGTCCTTAACTTTTGTTTACTAGCAGCCGGAGTTCCGAACCTATGAAACGTTAGCGCCTAAGATCCTTTTTTGACAGAAACCGTAAGTTTGATCGTTAAATGGTCAAAATTTTGTTAAAAAGATCATCTTACCCTTAAATTGAATGATTAAAAAAAATTGCAACTAAATCCCAACTAACAAAAAATAAAATTGCAACCAAACCCCGAATAACAGTCTCCAGCAGCCCACAAAACAATCATGATTCAAGCGGATATGTGTTTTCTGTAGCAGTAGCCCCAACAAGAATCCTAGCTATCAGATTGCTGCCATACAGCTAGGAAAACAACTGGTATTCTTATCTCTTTTTTTCCCTTTATATTTGCATGTTTTCGTAAACCACTCTACTCTTGCCGGCAGCTCGGTCCGGCGTCGCACCACCAGCTATGCCGTTCACGGTGAGGATAGCAAAGCCTATGCACTGCTATCTCCACCTCCCATTCATTTCCTCTAACGCCACACCTAACCTTTATTCACCTCTAATGACCGCAGTGTACAAAACCGCCCATCATTTCTATTTCTCTCTTTTAATACTATAGGGTTTCTTAATTCAATTTCAAATTCCAATCAGATCTCTTGACATTTCGCATTTGATTTTCAGAATTAAACCCTTTAATGTCCGCATCCACAATTTCTGTCACTGCAAATACCACCTCCACCAGACGCCGAGCTGTCAAGAAGAAACAACATACTGGCAGCTTAGGGTTGGCCGCCGACTCGACCCATAGTCGTAACCGCGGCCTCTCCGACCACTTCCAATACTAACACCAACAATTCCAGTGCTAGACTCACTGCCTGTTGCACTTTAGCCGCGATCCACAAGGATTTATTCGTGTTTTTCTCCAGATCTTCATTCTTTTATTTTTTGCTTCTTCTATTGTGGATCTGATAGTGACGATACCCTCCAATGGAAAATTTATGGCCCCTTGCATTCTACCAGTGGTTTTGTACATTGTTGCGGATGCGGCAAATTTTCTGGTGGGTGGTGATCTGCGGCGACAAATTTGGAGAAGAAAAAGTGATTACTTGGAGTTTGGTTGCAATTTTATTTTTTATTGGTTTGAGTTTAGTTGCAATTTTTATTTTTATTTTCTTTTTCTTTTTTTTTTAATCATTCAATTTAGGGTAAAATGGTCTATTTAATAAAATTTTGATAATTTAACGGTCAAATTGACATTTTCTATCAAAAAAGGACCCCAGGCGCTAACGTTTCATATGTTCGGGACTCTGGCTGTTAGTAAACAAAAGTTTAGAATCCTATCGTTACAACGTTCAAAAGTTTGGGACCCCTAGTGCAATTTACCCTATTTTTTATATATTTTATATCCCACGGAATTGTTGATGACTTTTCTCGTGTTAATGGATTATGATACTTTTATTATACATTATCGTATAAAGATAACAATATAAAGTATACAATATACAGAAATTTAAGCACGATTTTTAATGTAATGCAAAAAAAATAAATTTCTACAGAAATCAGAGAAAATTTTCCAATATAATGCAAAATAAATATGAAACATTGGATTTAAATATGAAGATAGATAAAGAAAGAGAGATGTTAAACATGAAATGTTAGCTTTTATAATTATAAAGACATAAATATATTTTTAATTGGTTATGTGACTTAAAATAAAGAATTTTTGGATCATATAACTTGGATACAATTAAGGAGACCGACCCTGTATTGTCCTAAAAATATTTGGCTCTTATTAAGTTTTTGAGGGGCCTTCATATGTTTATGAAGCCAACCATACTGCCTAAGCCTGGCCCTGCCCTGAGCACATCTTCTGCTTCAAGATAACACTAGCAGTAGAATCACCCTACTCAAAAACTATTAAAATTCAATTTTGATTCAATTTTGCACACTAACTGAAACGATCCGAACTCGCAAGAGATGCAGAGTCATAGAATCCTTACACTAGAAGATAAATTTTTTTGCTCCTGTCCCGCATGCAATAAAGTAGATTGTTGTATATGTGATAAGTAAAATGAGAGATAAAGAGAAGAGCATCTGAGTTGTTGATTGAGAAAATTGTGATCCACATATACAAAAGAGATGATGTAGATAAATGTTTTTAAAAAATTAAAAAAAGAATGCTTAGTACACATTCCAATAGAAATAAATTATAAAAAAATAAATAGAGGATATGTAGTCTACTATCCAAATGTAGATAGTGTGTTAAACATCTTCTACTTTCTTCATTGTTATGTAAACATTTTGGGTGATGTAGTGCACTTTTTAGTGTAATCCACGACCTCATTTAAGATGCTCTTATGACATTTAAATAACTGAACTCTCAAGTGTTTGGAACTAATTGAATTTTATCGGGTTGAATTGTTAAATATATTTAATGATGTGGACCATTACAATTAATTTTGGATAAATTGAAAAGTCTCTAATAAAAAGTACATAACTGGTAAATGAGCATGATGAATGGACACAATTATTCATAATTGGTGAATATGTATGATGAATGGACACATTCATTCAAGATTTAATATGAACCATCAGATTTGACAAAAATATGAAATGATGCGATCTAATGGTTCGGATTAATTAGACCAAATGATGCACATATTTATGAAGGTGCACACACTCATTCAAAGAGACACTTCAAATCCTATAAATAGAGACCCCTATATTCAATTTTCACACCAAATCAATTCTGAATTAATTTATTTTAAATTCACTTATTCTCTCCAAAAAATTTCTTAATCTCCAAAATTTTGCTTAAATATTTTTCAGCAAAATTCTTGGAAAATAATTTCTGAAGTTTTTTCAAAATATCGTTTTTTCTTCATTTCGAGAAGAGTGCAGACATTCTTTGGTTCGACTGACAATGTTGGTATAGTGCAGTACCAACTTTGAAAGAAATGTTGCATCTTGAGATACAGACGTTCATTGATCATGTTGGCACCTTTGCAGGGGACAAAATTTGTCTTAAGGAGATTTGCTATGGTATACCTTGCTTCATATTGTTTTTACATTTCTGTTTTCTGTTTTTCTCAATTGGTCCCATCAATTTTGACAACAAAGTATTTAAGTGCTTGTTTAATTTTGTTAAAAATCTTTTTAGCATATTTTGATAAAAGTTAATAAAATGTGTAGTTGAAAGTTGATAAAAATTGTGAATCTCACGAAATGTGTAGTCAAAATTAATTGTTAACTTTGACCACAATTTTTAACAGATTGTTAAATAAAATCAAATGTGGCCTAATAGGTAGGGGAATGTTTTCCTATCCATGGTGGGTAGGAGTTATCCTACCCATTGCTGAGGTGACAGCTATTAATTGACAATTCATGATCTCACACTCATTATTTTCACCATGAATTATCATTATTTTCTACATGAATTGCCAATCAATAATTGCCACCCCAGCAATAGGTAGGATAACTCCTACCCACCATGGCATAACAAAATGACGCAATTTGTTTCTGCCATTTGGAAAAGTAATTAGTGACGACATAAATTGACGTCGTTATAAATTACAAATAATATAGACGACTTGTTAAATATAACGACAACACATGTCGTCATATAGATTTTGACATTATAGCGATGATATTTCTTTGTCGTATCTATTGTCCAGTGCTAGTAGATGCGACATTTTGTCGTCGCAATTTGTATAACTGCTATAGACACAATTTTTTGTAGTGGTGATATCAATTAAAAGACAGAGTCGAATTATTTATTCTAACAATAATTTTTGGTTTGTTATTTTGAATTTACCGTTTAATAGTTTTCAATCCAAAAGATGATTTGTAAATAGTTTAATGTGAATACTTCGAAACACTATAAAGGTGAAGAACATAGTTCAAAACTAAGCCAAAAAAGGTGACGTTAAAATAAGAATTAGAAGATATAAAATAAGATTATTAAATTTATTTCGAACAACTATTTTTGACTCGTTTTTTTCAATTTTTCATTCGACGATTTTCAATTTGTAAAATATATTGCGCTAATGAAAATATGTGTCTTCCAAAAAAAAAATTCCTCACTCCACTGCTGTATTTAATGCATCCCAAATTTCTGGCTAGAAGTTCCAACTTCTATAGCCATCATAAACTATTCATCCATCTGTAGACAATAGTATGCTATTTCAAAATAATAAGGTGCCCATTATTTGACCATGGAGAAACGTTGTGCAATATCTTCCGCACATAACTTTTTACGTGCATAATTCATGATTCAAAAACATAATCTTTGGCCTTAATATATGCTCAATAATAAATTTATTGAATTGCGAAGTAAAATATATATGTCTAAATTCAAATAAATAAATTAAGAATTTAGGGTACTGCTATTAACATAATTCATATATTGGCAACTCATGATAGATTGTGTCTTATGTGGATGAATCACACTTGTGGGGATGTTAAAGCGAAGTTTAATGTCTCACAAGTAGAAGATGTAGTTGGACGAATAGAGGAATTGACTCTTGAACTTCTCAAATGCGATTTAAACAATTTAGAGGCTTATGCAAAACCAATGAGAGACCTTTTCAAAAAAAATAATAAAAGAATTAATGAAGTAAATGATCGTCAATAGTATAAAAGAATCACCAACACTGATACCATCGGTGATAATGCACATCAGTCAATAATTACCACAACAATGATGTTATCGGCAACTACCGAAAATTCTTCGACCGCTAATCACCAATAGGAAATTATCGATATCACCGACAAAATATTATTATTTCTATTTTTTATAAGTTGTGGATTGAAAATTTTAAGTTTTTTTTATAATATTACGGACTAATATTGTTATTGTACTCCTATGAAATTTCCGTAGTACTTAATTTTTTTACTTATATTACTTTGTTTATTTATGAAATTTATTATTAACGTTTTATATTTTTAATATTACTAACCAAATATTCGTTTGTAATCTTAGATTACTTTTCTAATTGTTATTTAATTAGGATAAAATTTTGTAGAATTAATATTTAATTTTTTATAATTTTATAATTTTATTTAAAGACAAAATTTCTGTCAATTAATTAAATTTATTAAGACAAAAGTTCTTTAAATTATCACCAACAAAAAACTTCATTATTAATCTTAAATTATTTTCTAATTGTATATTTATTACTTATGACTTTTTCATTAGTAATATTTATTATTTTGTATTTATTACTTTATTTTGCGATAGAATTTCGTTTACATATTCAATTTATTAAAATAATTTTTAATTATTATTGAAAATTTTGAATCAAAAGTTTTGTATTTAATAGCATTAATTAAATATTATTGATTTGTTAAAAGAGATGTAATATGAAATATTAATTTTTAAATGTTAGAGTATGTGCTTTTTGAGTTAAATATTTGAATTTTTAGTCGTGTCTTTGATTATTCACTGAATTTTGAAAAGTTACGATTCGTTAATCACTCTCCATGATTACGTAATTGTCAATTGACAAAAGCATACACATGACTAACAGTATGTTCTTGTGGTGGACAGAATACTTATGTGACACAAGTTAAATGTTTCAATAATCAATGTACTTTTAATCGCGTTCTTGGTCACTCACTAAACTTTTAAATGTTGTGTGTTCACTAAAATTTAGAAAGTTATGCTTCGTTAATCACTCATTATGATTTCATAACTGTCATTGGATGGAAGTGTATACGTGATTGATGGAATGGTTCACGTACGTGGCACACATTTGAGGTTAAATTCTGTCAACCAATTGAAGTTGTCCATCCATATCATCAAAGAGCTTTTTCAAAATACGATATATATATATGAAAAATATATATTCTTTCCCAAAATTGAAATCCATCGTTTATTCTTCTAAATTCAATTTCCTAATCGTAACCTATTTTCTAGTGTGACAAAACAATAGTGCTATTCCACAAACTAGCCTAATTGAGCATAACTTTCCAATATTTAGTGAGTATGCAATAATATTTGAAAATTCATTAAGTAATTGAATACGCGATTAAAAGTTCAATAATTGAAGAAGCAATTAAAACATCAGATTTCTTCTTTTTATCTTGTATTCTCTAAAACAGATTTTTGTTTCGTTTTTGTTGGGAAGTAATATGTTGTCATCTTTTGAAATATCTTTTTGAAGTAAGGGCATCTTTTGAAGCAATAGTAACATTGTATGTTTCTTACTAATAAATATGTAAACAATAATTAGATACAACTTAAGGATCTTTCATAAAATCGACATATTCAAGGATAATAATAATCAAATTAAATGAAGAAACTGTCAATAATTTTGACAGAAATCAATATATGTCGATAATTATATAAAATTACCGATAGTGATACTTTCGGTGACTATAAATCAACCTCCGCCGATGAATGCCAATGGCAATATAGTTCGTATTATCGTTGATAATCACTTATAACGTTTCTTTTGCTGATCACCAATGGAGAAATTGTCAATATATTTAATTTTTTTATTTGTTTAATATTATATCAAAATTTAAGATATCTTTTATTTTTTCAATGTTTATTTTAAAATATTATCAGCAACTTATTTATTAAATTTTTGAATATTTTTCACGTCATCGATCTTTTTGTACATATTTTATTTACTCACGTGCTTCATTTCATTGGACATTTTTGCATAATAAATTTTTGAGACAGAGACCAAGGAAAAAAAAACAAATTTGAATTTCTAAATGAGATGCAACTATATATATTGTTGTAATCAAACTTTGCAACTCTAAACTGCATGTACATATATATAACACTAATGATAAATATTGCATCAGTTTTCAAGTGATCGAATTTAACCATCGAAGCATTAGAATATACTATTAACTTCTATCTTTACACAAGCACAAAATCACACAATGTTTGGAGCCATTCATATGAAATTCATTAGCTAATTCTCTAGCATGAAAAATTATCGAAGAAGTTATGGGATAAAGTGTTCAAAATATCGATAAGTTATGGGATAAAGTGTTCAAGATATTGACAAAGTTATGGAATAGACTATTTTGCATCATATATGTCATGAAATACATTGGTTTACGGCACCCAAACAATGATCACTAGAGACGTGCAAAGCAAGCATTTTGATGTCGGACTTTATACGGTGAGTTTTTAGAATGTAAAACAGTTATTTGTCGTTTTATAAGATGTGTATTTTATTATTCATTTGTAAAGTCAATTTTGAATTAACAACAATTTATTTTTATATTTATACAAGCTTTTTGTATATACAATTAGAAATAATCAATTATTATTTGAGTTATGTTGTACGATAATTGTTGTAAGACTTCATTAAAGTATATCCAACTTAAAATTTGTGTGACAAAGAATTTTCCCATCACTGTTGCCATTTGTTTCTATAGTGTACAGAATATAATAAAAGATGACAAGACACGATAAAATATCGAAGGTGAATCACTTGTAAATCATATTGTCAATGTAAAGTATCTTGTTCATTTCAAATATTATCATTTACAATCCACAAACATTTGACAAATACAAGACGAGGTCATGGTAATTAATTACAAAAAAATTTCTTTGATAATTACACCATTAATTTCAAGATTATTCAAAATAATCTTCATTTTTATTACATAAAATGAATGTAGCCTGTTGGCCAAATAGATGTATATATGTATATATGTACACTTTAACTTTATGAGTTAATTCATTGCAAAACATTGAAGAAATTATATTCAGTGAATCAAGCTAATGAAGTTGTTGACGTTGGACTCTGCAACGTCCACGTGCCAACAGATATCCAGTCACTCCTCTGCCAACCTGTATGTTACCTGCACACTCGGACAATTGTTAGGCACCAAGATCTCCGGGAAAAAAAGGTCCGACGATCGTTGGTACTCCAATGATCAAGTCAACTGCCGGTATTAGAGCAATACACAGGGGGGCAAAAGTAATTGGGTGCGGGAGAGACAAGCAGGCAGAGATTTGAGCAGAGTTTTAGGGTGGGGTTTGAAGTGCAAAAAGAGCGTACTTTGGAATAACCGGAGACGTCGTATTTATAGCGCAAGAGTCCTGATTCATTTAGGTAACAAATCAACCAGATACCCAATCGGATCCTCCTTCCTTATGGGATAGGGATTATTCCTTGTCAAGACAATCTCCATGATTACTTTCCTTATCTAGGCTTATCACGTTACATGATTTTAGGAGATTATGATTCGGTTTCCTTGTGAGGATCCGTGCACCAAACTAACACAATCTGTCTTCAATTATCTCTTTGGTCATTCCAGAATATTATGCTACCTGCTAGCTAAGGTTGATACGAAGCCCTGCAAGGTCCCATGGCTCGGCTGTGAGTGCCGAGGCCTACCCTGGGCCTCGCAGCATTCTGGCTGCAGAAGGCTAAGATGTCTGGTGGGCCTCCGAAACCCCTTTAAGAATTTACGGGGCCCTTCATGGGCTTATATGGAGATTTCGTTGGACTTTTGCTGACGTGGAAGCCCTATCAAAATTGGGTGGTAACAATAGTCCCCCAAGTCCAAGTCTATTATTCATAATGGGCGTGGGACTTTGAGAGTGAGGGGGGAAGTCAACTACGAAGAAAATTTTGAGTTTTGGCGGAAAACGCAGAGCGTGGCCCTCGTGTCTGGTCCTCGCAAATTGGGTAATGACAGGACTTCATCCAGTATGTATAGTCCCCCAAGTCCGAGGTTGAACATTTATGACGGGTGAGGGCTTCAAGAGACCACGCCTTTGGTGACATGTCCGCAGTTGGTGTGATACTGTCAATCAAGGCTGTCAATCCGTGGCCAGGCAATCCTGAGTGAGAGGATGTATGTATTTGATGCAATGGCGCGTGGCTGATAATAGGGGCGCGCGTGGGACGTGTGCGTTCTTGTTGTACTAAACGCTTGGGGTTCCCATTTCCCGCTTGTTGCCCAATTTTGAACACGCGTCCACCATCCAACGGCTCAGATGTAATGCTTGGAATTTGTACGGTGGGGATCAGAACGCCTCAATCTATAAAGCTTGGCGCCCACCTCATTATAACTTCTTCTTGCTTTTGTGCCCATTGTGAATGTTACGGATGCTCTGCAGGTAATCCAGAAAGTCCAAGTATGGGTGCCGTTCCAACTGCGTTTCAGAGGTAAGCGCGCTGAGAGTTGCTGTGATTAGTTTCGTTGGTTGCTTTTGTGATTATTTCCTGGGTCCGTAGTGTGGAGATTATACCTTGTTGCGCGTTCTGGCGACAACAAGGGCATCAACTTCTGGGATAGAGAAAGGTTTGGAATGTCGTCCGGAAACGACGACTCATAGAATCAATCGGACGCCCAGACAAACCCTAGTATTCGGGGTGAGTCATCAACATCCGCCTCATCATCTTTCTCCTCTGAGACCGTAGGGAAAGTCAACCAGGCGCCTTTAGCCAAAGTCTCGTCGACTCCGTCCACAAGTGGGAGGGAGGCCCGTCCATCTGGCCCGTCTGAACGGACTACGGAAACGGGGGGGTCGGACGTCGGGGTGCTTGAGATGAGGGGGTCGCTTGATAAGAGGGATGCCCCGGCAGCTAAGGCGCTTGACGAGGAGCTCAAACGGTCGGCCATCGAAGCGTCCATGGCGTACTCGAGGATCGCTGAGGGAGAATTGGAGGACATACAGCTATCCTATGATATTTCCGCGTCCATAATACTTAAGGCTCCGGGCCCAGAAGAACTCGCTGACGAACCTGAAGGATTTGTCCCGATTTACGAACCTGCCTATGTATCATTTCTTTCGCGAGGTTCTGAAGGATTGGAATTTGGCCCCTTGCCAGATAACACTGAATGGTTGGGGACAGATGGTGGCCTCATACCTATTGTGGGGGCATTGCAGAGGCGGGAGAGAACCTGACCCAAGAGAGTTTGAGTCTATATACCGGCCATGTCGGTCTACGGGTTGGTATAATATTTCTCCTCAGTCAGGCCAGAAATGGTGTACGGCCACCGATAGTCCAACAAAGTACATAACTGGAAGGAAAGGTTCATCTTTGTAGGTGGCGAATGGGAATTTATGCCAGAGGACCCTCTTCCGCATGTGTCTATTCCTCGTCAATTCGGAGAACTTGGTATATACCGCCGCATTTGTATGGAATTTTCATCATAGTTCCTGACTTAATGTATTTCTTACTTTTGCAGATTGTGGGAAGCCACCCATCCCGAAGAGGGGCCAAGGGGAGCTGAGGTCGAAGTGGAATAAGGTGCGAGCTCTCAACAGTGACTTCAGGAGCCTCAGCAACTTGTTGAAGGACGACAACTTATTGGCTAGTTGCGGACTGATGTGTGAGTTCCGTAAGTTTTGATATATCAGTGTGATTGTGGAGAGTTGCCTAAACTTGTTGCAAATTGGTGTTTGTGTTAACAACTTTCAAGTTCAAAACTATTCCTGCACTCCATTTCGCCCGCCCCACCCCATCCCACCCCGCCCCGCCCCGCCCCGCCCCGCCCCGCCAACGGAGAGGGTTCTTCTTCCCAGGCGCCTGTAAAAGAGGCATCGGGTCCATCGTAAGAGGTCCAGGATGCTGTAACATCAGGGTCCATCCACCCACCGACTTCCGATCCCTCCAATTCTAGCCAGAATGTTCCTCATCTACCCCCACCTTCGTCCTCTGATCCTCCACCTAGCCCCGTTCCATCCAAGGATAAGGAGAACGGAATTGCTAAGGACACGGGTGATAAGGCCTCGCGAAAAAGGAAGGTTCCCGTATGCGAGGAAGGGTTCATGAGGAATGTCTACAAATCTAGTCGGGTTGAGGGTGCAAAGAAATCTGGCCCCTCGGCTGGACAAGGGAGTCCTGTCCATATTTTCGAGCGCAAGGAGGACCTGGAAACCTCCGTCATGGAAATGCTCCGTGCTCACCCTGCAATGATGGTGGAGAGCATGTACAAATATTGGACCCAAAAGTGGGAAAAGGCGGCCGAGGAAGCCACAGTTCGTGAGCGGCTGCAGATGGCGGAGATGAACTTGATACGGGGATTGGTTATGACCAAGGAATTATTCAGCACTTTGGAAAGCTTCGAAGCCCAGAGTAGCAAGGAAGAGGCTAAGTCTGCTAGGTTGGCCGAAGAGCTGAAGGTCATGAGCCTCGAGAAGGCGCAGTTGGAGTCCGAAAAAAGGGAGATTCAGTTCAAGCTGGACTTGGTTGTGACGAAGGAGGCAGACATGAAGGGCAAATATGAGATCGAGCTGAAGGCCACCAAAGAGAGTTTGAAACAAGCCAGAGACCAGAAGAGGGCTGCCGAAGCTTCTCAGAAATGCGCCAATGAGGCTCAGAAACTGGCCGAAGACCGAACTCTTGCCGCTGAGACCCCGCTAGCCGCTTCGAACAGCATGGTAGAGATCGTCATTGCGGAAAAGTAGAAGTCGCTGACTGAGGCGAGACTGGAGTTGGAGAGAGTCCGAGTCGAATGTACGGGTGCCGAGGCCAGGGCAGTGGAGGCATACCAAGACGCGTTCGTGGACACGCCTGAGTATTAGGACCTTGCTCATCGCCTGATGACCATTGGGAGCGAACAGTTGGTAGAACAGATCACGAAAATCCATCCAGAGTGGGACCTCTCTTTCCTTCGACAGGCTCCCTCAGAGGCTGTGGTGCCTGAAACCGTCTCCGGCGAAGCCAATGATCAAGTCCCTTCACCAGTTGTGGGAGAAGGCCCTCAATGTGCCGACCCTTAGAGAGGCGTTGGGGCAACTGAACTTTCGTGTCATTTTCTTTCGCATATGTTCTCGAATAAATTGCTAAACTTATTTTTCCTAATTTATTCATGTCCCATCATTTAATTTTATGAATGATTGTGCGTGGAGAGCAGCTCCCAAACTCTAGGAATCATTTCCTTGGGCATTAATGGTGCTGACTGGTGGCAGAATCTGAAGAGTCAGCGTCTTTAATGTCCTGGGAAGGCGACGCATTTGTGTGGCGTTCCAAATCTCCCTGGAACATTCACATTCATTGCTTTGTGTCAAGTTCCAAGGCAGCCTCTATATATAAGTAAAGAATACATTGAAAGCCTCCCATTGTGCTCCTCATGCATGCGTAACTCTATTAAATTACGTGAATTAGACCCTTGCGTCCCGAAATTTCTCGAATCGTTCGATCGGGCCTTCCGTTTCGGACGTGCTATGGAATTACGGATAGAGAAACAGCGTTCAAAATGCCTACCAACTGGAGAATCAACATTCAGAGGACCAAACGCTCATCCAATCAACGTTCACGAGACCAAACGTACGGGAAGGTTGGGTCTAGCAGCCTTAGCCTGACCATGCCCCGAACGGAGGGTCCCTGATTTGGGTGATGGAGCTGGGGGCCCGCTGCCGAAAGGTGTTAATGATAAGTGCATTTTATGCACTTATTTTGGCATTTGAATTAATCTTTTATGTCGTCATATAGTTGATTTTCTACTTATCTAGTATATTATTGTTCTATTTCAGTTTTGGACGCGTTTGTGAACAATTGGAGAAGAATTGACGAAAAGAGCAATAATTTGGCGAAATCGACGAGTAAGTTGAGTTTTTGAAGTGAATTTCAAGAGCCAAACATTTGAGGATGAGGAAGAAGGGAAAATCAATAAGTTTAAGGTGTTTTGGAGTGACAACAAAGAGTTTAATCAATGGATCAAACACCGGAAAGCCAAAGAACCGAATTGGGAAACTACCTACCGAAGCATGTGGAGAAATTAGAGTACAACTTTTGATATTAAAATCTTCACAAGCCAAATGATATACCATTGGAAAGATAATGGAATTACGAGTCCAACACTTTTTACGGATCTCAATTTGGAGTTTCCTACAAGAAGTTATGGCCGTTTGAAAATCAGCCGCCAGGAAAAATAAGCTGGTCGATCGCCCAGGCTTATATTTGGGCGAGCGCCCAGTACAATTTTTCGCCAACAGAGAGCAAAAAACGTGCCTGGGCGATCGCCCGGGAATGGCCTGGGCGATCTTCCAGGCCAAATTCGTCTGATTTTGTATTTTTTTTTTATTTTCTTTCCTTTTTTAAGTTCTAATTTCTTTTCCTAACTCTTGGCCCACGAAATTTGTAATCTTTTGGGATATTTTGGGGCACAACTAGGGTAGTATAAATATGAGTTATATTCTCATATCAAGGGTTGGATTTTTTGGGAGAAAATCAAGAGAAGACATCAAGAGAACAAGAGATCAAGACCTCCTCGACTATCAAGATTTCTTCTCTTTCAATCCATGCCGGGTTTTATCAATTATTGTTTTTCTAGTTTAATCATGTTCTTCTAATTTTCTTTAGCCAAGGTAGACGATGAAACCTTGTTTTAATTAAGTGATTATTCCGTTATTCGTTTAATTCCTTCTTAAGAGCTTTAACGTTTATGGCTTGTTCTTAATTAGATTAATTAAATATAATTTCTTTCATCTTAAATATCATGTATTTTTGATAGTTAGAGATTGGTTTAATTAATCCATGCTTGGTGATTGAATTTATTCTATGAATTTCTTTTGATTTTCTTCATCTTCTTTTATTCAAATTGGGATACATTGAATACTTAGGTAATCTTTGATTCTTTATTTTCTTTCAATGGAATGTGATATGAAAAATGCTTAAGTAATTTACGTTTGAAGCATAAGAGGAGCCTAAATTAGATCTTCTTCTTCTGGACTTAATTGATGAATCTTTAGGGACGACAATAGATTGATTTCGTATTGTCGTGTGTGTTTTTGGGAATTAATGAATGATTGAATGATTGCTAAGTTAGACAATGGTGGATTCCGAAACCTTGGTCTTTTACACAACTTGAATTCTCAATTCATCTGTTTAGCATACTTCTTTAGTCTTTTAGTTAAACAATTTCAACAACAAATCTTTTCAACTCAACTAGTCTAGAATAATAGTTAATTTGGATTAAATTACACCTTCTTCATAGCAGTCTCTGTGGGATCGATTTCGTTTTTACTTATCTATATTCCAATAGATTCGTACACTTGCGAGTTAATTAAAATTTGACATCAGTTAACAGTATTTTTTGAGCAGTGTGGCCTAATTAGTCACCAAATCAACTCATGTTGATTCTGAGAGACTTCCGATCATGATGGAATCAGATCCCCAACAACTGATGACGCTCGAGGTGACGAAGACCAGAAAATAGGCTTAGTAGTTCTAATGTCCCAACATGTGCCAACCCAAAGAGGCGGCGGGGTAGTAGGATAATTGTCATGCGTATTTATTTTTGTCCTGTATTTCGAATTATGTTGAATAAAACACGATTGTGCCAAAATTCGCCTGGTTGTTTCATTTATGTTGACTGCTTGTGGTACATTGGCTTCAGATTTTGTCGCCATTTTGGGGCGCGTTGCACCTCGTCGGCTTTCAACTGTTTGCAAAGAAGAGTCAATGCTTGCGCGCCATATTGTAGTTCTGGCGGTCACGCAATAGCGAGGCATATGGATCAGGCCGTCCTCGCCTGACCCGCGAGGCTATCACCTTTTACATTTCCACGTGGGGTAGGTGTTTGCGATATTACCATGTATTGACGTCCGTGCTATTTGCGAAGCGCGTATTCCCACGCGCCCTTTATATCTCTCTAGGTTTTATTTGGTGTGTATTTATTCCGACTGTTCGCATTCTGCCGCGCCTATATATGTGTTTGCAGGACTTCAATTTATTCTTCTCATCTATGCTCTTCTACTTCCATATTCAGATCCTGGTTATTGCCTACCATGTCAGGCTTTCATTTTTCTAGTGTCCCAAAGTTCAAGATAAGACGTGGGGGGGTTGTGGATGACATTCCTCCTCCCCTTTCATTACCTTCTGCAGCGTCTGATCCTGGGGTTGCTATTTCACAAAAGTCGAAGACAACGATGGGTGGCCCTTTCTTTGCCCGTCCAGCGCCGGAGGCGACATTGGAAGTGCATCTCACCTTATCTCTCGTGAGACCCGTGTCTTCGTCGGGAAGTGCCAGACAACCGGGTAAGAGAAAGGCGGGCGCCAATAGTGGGGAGGAGGCAGTTCGGGCCTCCTTTCTTCTCCTCCAGGCAAGTACGAATATATCAACATCGGGTCCCATCGGGACCAGCTGGCCCAGCAGTCTTAGGAAAACTTCCATCCTCGACTGCCAAAGCAGTGGCATCTGTTCATAAGTATTGGACTTCCGCCTTTAGAAAGGCAACTGACAACACAGAATTGTCAGAGTTGTTGAAACTGGCTGAAATGTATACCTCTCGTAGTCACGTGCTTAACTGCGAGTTGTACAAATTGTTGGAGATGAAGTTCGACGAGTTGCGCTCTGCCGCTGGAGGAGATGAGGATGTTGAGGTGTTGCGCGTGGAAAACAAAGGTCTTCGAGAGAAACTCGTATTCTCTGAAGGAGAGAGGGCTCGCGCAACGTATGACGTCGTTAAAGCCAGGACAATCCAGAGGGCATGTGTCTATGCTAAAAAAATGGCGGAGTCACAGCTGAAATCTTGTCAGGACATCATCTATGCCAAAGATAAAGAATTGAACAAAGCGTTGACCGAGTTGTCGAAGGCCCAGGCTCTATTGGCTAGATTCGAGGCCTCAGGTTGCGCGTATCCAGAAGGCCCGTCTGGGATATAAGGATCCTCTTTGCCCTTTCTAGTGTTGCTTTTTCATTTTTAACTGTAGGCCATTGAAAGTGTATCATCTTATATTGTCTTATCTGACAACGTGAGCTAATAGAAACGCATCATTTTTGTCTGATTGAAAACGCGTTGAATATTTATCTGCCGAACCAAAAGAGAGTGCTTTTACTTGCTTGTTTACGAGTTGAATGTTTATCCAGCGAGTTGATAGAGTTGGCCGTGAACCACACTCCCTTGCTGTCGAATAGCTTTTACATGCTTGTTTATGCGTTGAATATTTATCCAGCGAGTTGATAGAGTTGACCGCGAACCACACTAACTTGCTGCCGAATTACTTTTACATGCTTGTTTACGTGTTGAATAGTTATCCAGCGAGTTGATAGAGTTGGCCGCGAACCACACTCATTCACTACCGAATCGATTTTACATGCATGTTTATGCGTTGAATATTTATCCAGTGAGTTGATAGAGTTGGCCGCGAACCACACACCATCGCTACCGAATCGCTTTTACTTGCTGGTTTACGCGTTGAATGTTTATCCAGCGAGTTGATAGAGTTGGTCGCGAACCACACTCCCTCGATGCCGTGGTTGTATGGAGAACACTTTAGATTCATAAAATGACGAATTTTATTAGAAGGCGCCTGATGAAATGCTGGAAGATTAAATAGTGCGAAATAAAACTACTGATGATACGGCCGCAGATGGGCGATGTTCCAAGGGTGCCTAGTCTCTGTGCCTTCCGAATATTTCAATCTGTAAGTTCCGGGGCGGACTTCTTCGATGACTCTGTAAGGTCCTTCCCAGGTGGGCCCGAGGGTTCTGGCCCCCACTTCTCTATTAGCCTGGAATACCTTCTTCAGGACGAAGTCATTGATGTGGAAACTCCTGCCCCTGACTTTTGAATTGTAGTATCTGGCCATCTTCCGCTGGTAAACTGTGAGACGGAGCTGCGAGTCCGCGTGCCTCTCATCTTGTAAATCGAGGTTTACCCTTCGCAAACCCTCATTGGTTACCTCGTCGAAGTGCAGGTGCCTGGGATAGGGTATGCCCACTTCAACGAGAATCATTTCCTCTGCCTCGTATGCCATGGAGAAAGGGGTTTCACCAGTAGCCATTCGAGTAGTGCTCCGATAGGACCACAGAGTTTTGGGTAGTTCCTCAGCCCATCCTCCCTTCACGGATTCTAACTTCTGTTTAAGGGTATGCTTGATGATCTTGTTTACGGCTTCCACCTGGCCATTAGATTGGAGGTAGTAGGGGGTAGAAATGTGCCTTCGAATACCGAAGTTTTCGCAATTCGAGTTGAACCTCTTTCCTGCGAATTGTGTTCCGTTGTCGGAGACAAGAGAGTGAAGAATCCTGAAGCGGCAGACAATATTTTTCTATACAAATTTCCACCCGTTTTCCTCCGTAATCTTGGCCAGAGACTCGACTTCACACCACTTGGTAAAATAATCCACCGCCACAATCGCGAATTTGACCCCACCCCTTCCCGTTGGGAGGGGGCCTATGAAGTCGATTCTCCACTTGGCGAAAGGCCAAGGACTGGTGATTGGAGTAAGGTTCTGAGCTGGGAGCTTCGGTATAGTGGCCAATTTTTGGCATCTGTCGCATTTCTTTACGTAATTGTGGGAGTCTTTCTTCATGGTTGACCAATAGTACCCCTGTTTCATGGCTTTCTGTGCCAGGGCCATTCTTCCCGAATGGTTACCGCATATCCCCTCGTGTATCTCTTTCATCACGCATATTGCTTCCTCCTGTGTCAAACAGTGTAAAAAGGGGTGGCTGAAGCCCTTTTTATATATGATCTTGTCTTGTAGTACGAACTTCGCAGCCCTTCTGTGAAGTTTTTGTGCTTCTTGTCTGTCGCTGGGCAGTACCTGGTTGGTCAGATATGCAATGATCTCCTTCATCCACCTAGGAAGATCAGATATTATCATGACAGCGGAGCGCGAGAGACTCGTCGGTGGAGGGTCGATTGAGCCTCTCAACTGGGATAGCCTTCATCAAGTCGGAGTCTCTGCTTCTTGCCAATTTCGAGAGGGCGTCCGCATAACCATTTTCCACCCGTGGAATCTGTAGAAGTTCGTATGCCTCAAAGTTGGACAACAGGTCTTTAGCCTTTGTCAGGTATGCCACCATGGATTGCTCGCGTGCTGCGAAGGTCCCATTAACTTGACTGACAACCAGTTGTGAATCGCTGTGAATCTGGAGCTTCCTTGCCTTCATCTCTTGTGCCAGCCTCAAGCCTGCTAGGAGTGCCTCGTATTCTGCAGTGTTGTTGGAGGCTTTGAACTCTAAGCGAAGCGCACAGTTGAGATTGTGGCCATCAGGGCTAACCAGTAAGATCCTGGCTCCAGCTCCGGCCTCACCTGAGGATCCGTCAGCATATAACTTCCATGTTGGTACCTCCTGGGTCGGGCTTTGAGCGAACCCTCAGGGATGTAGGCGAATTCAGCTACAAAATCTGTCAAAGCCTGTCCTTTTATAGAAGGTCACGGCTTGTAGTTGATATCGAACTGGCTGAGTTCGACCGACCATTTCATCAGCCTTCCTGATGTGTCCGACTTTTGAAGCATCTGCCTCAGAGAGAGGTTTGTCAAAACGTGTATGCTATGGGACTAGAAGTACGGCCGGATTTTTTGGAAGGCGATGATCAATGATAGGGCGAGCTTTTCTGTGTCCAGGTATCTCGTTTCCGCATCCTGTAGGGCTTTACTTACGTAATAGACAAGAAACTGCGCTGGGCCCTCTTCTCAGATTAAGATCGAGCTAACTGTCTTCTCAGATACGACGAGGTAAACGAGCAACGTCTCCCCATTCTTTGGTTTGGACAGCAGTGGGGATTTTCTGAGGAGGACCTTGAGGTCTTGGAAGGCTTTCTCACATTTCTCGGTCTACTCAAACATCTTCTCCTCCTTGATGGTCTGAAAGAAGGGCTGGCAACGGTCGGTCGCCATGGATATGAATCGATTCAAGGCCGCTAACCTTCCCGTCAGGCTTTGGACTTCCTTGGGAGAAGATGGTGACCGCATCTCGATGAGCACCTTAATCTTCTCGAGATTAGCCTCTATCCCGCGTTGGTTGACCATGTAGCCGAAGAACTTTCCAGATGCGTCTCCGAATGCGCACTTCAAGGGGTTAAGCTTCATGCAATATTTGCGAAGGACTCTGAACATCCCTCTTAAGTGCCCTATGTGGTCCTCGGCGTTCACGCTTTTTACAAGCATATCGTCGATGTATACCTCCATTGTGTTTCCAATTTGTCTTGCGAACATGCGGTTTACCAATTGCTGATAAGTGGCTTTTGCGTTCTTCAAGCCGAAGGTATCATCCTATAACAGTATAACCCTCGGTCCATGATAAATGAGGTGTGATCCTCGTCTCCTGAAAACATCGGGATCTAGTTGTAGCCTGAGTATGCGTCCATAAAGCTAAGTAGCTTGTGGCCGGCAGTCGCATCGACTAGCTGGTCGATGCGCGGTAGCAGGAAGCTGTCTTTAGGGCATGCTTGGTTCAGATCTGAGAAGTCTATGCATACCTTCCATTTCTTGGTACTCTTCCTTACCAGCATTGGGTTAGATACCCATTGGGGATAAACCGCCTCCCTGATGAACCCGTTGGCTAGTAGCTTGTCAACCTCTTCCTTCAAGGCATTATACCTTTCGGCACTCAAAGGTCTCCTTTTCTAAATTTTAGGGCGTACCTTTGGATCCACCTTTAGGGCGTGGCACGCCACAGACGAGTCAATCCCGACCATATCGCTGTGTTTCCATGCGAAGACGTCAGCGTTCTCCCGGAGAAACTGCTTCAGCTCCTCCTTCATTCTTTCTTCGAGTTTCTCTCCTACCTGCAACACCCGGGTTGGTTCTTAGGAGTTCACCGGAATGCTTTCAGCTCCTCGGCCGGAGAGGCAAGAGAGTCCGAGCCTATGATCCGAGGGTCTAGACACTCATCCAGTATTAATTCTTCATCCATCATCTCATGGTCGACGTCCATTGGCTCCGAATGTATGGTCATTACTGCTAGGCCGATATTCTCGCATTTTACGACTTTTCGCACCGCGTTCATATAACATGCCCTTGCATCCGTCTGATTGCCGTAGAACTTGGCCACTCCTCTAGGCATCGGAAAGTTCATTGCCAAATGGTGTATGGACGTGACCGTCTGCAAATCCTTCAACGCTGGCCTTCCGAGGACCACATGGTAGGCTGAGCGGGTATCTACTATCAAAAACTCCATGAACTTCATGAGGTGGCATGGAGGTTCCCCGAAGTCTACCGCAAGTGTAATCCTTCCTCGTGGGACGAAGCTATCTCTTGTGAAACCAAATAGCGGCTCCGAGATGGCCGTTAGTTCATGATCCACGTCCATTTGATCGAAGGAACTGCCGAATAGGATGTTCACGACGCTTCCATCATCGACCAGCATCCGTCCTAAGCTATTCTTGGCAACGACGGTGTAAACTACCAGGGCATCGCAGTGTGAGTAGTGTATACCGGCCTCGTCTTCCACAGTGAACGAGATCTGCGGTACTTTTGGTCGATGTCTGTGGACCTGCCAACTCTCCATGGGTTCTTCTCTTGTCGCCTTTGCGTAGTTACGATGCGAGTTCATCGTGTGCCCTCCGACATAGGGCCCTCCTATGATCGTGTTTATCTCTTGAACAGGAGGGGCCCCCGCAGGTCCTTCCAACCTCGGCGGGTCCCTGTTTCTGTCATTTCCACCCCCGTTGCGTCAGGGTCCATCGTTCTAGCACCGAGGAGGAGGTCATCGCCCCTGTGTGGGCAACCATCGACGTCCTCGCGCAGGTCGATTCTCCTCTCCCTGCCCGTGGGTTCTTTGATTTATCAATTTCCTCACGTCTGAGCAATCCTCCGTATTATGCACCCTAGTCCTGTATTTTCGACAGAACCTGGACAGTGTTGTGGCTGGCACGGGAGCCACTACAGACACTCTGAAATGGGGGACTGGGGCTACCTCCGTCTGATTGAACCTCCTGTAATGGTTGTTCGGCAGACCAGATGAGCGCTTTATCTGAAAGCAAGAGAAACGAGGCTCGGGAGAGCGTCGTCCCTCTTTGTGTAGCAATCTCCTCTCTCCCTCTCAGCCTTCTCCCTATTTTCAATCGTCTCCTCTGGTCGAATTTCGTGCTGGACCAAGTCTAACAGCTGACTGTAGGTCTTTGGTTGATTGTTCTGTACATCCCTCTAGAAGGGAGTACGCATGTGCAGTCCAGTCACCAGTGCTTCCAGAGCCTTTTTATCAGTTACAGTCTCGATTTTGTTGATGACGTTGCTGAACCTCTTAAAGTAGCTCTTGACGGTTTCTCCTTCCTTCTGTCGGATGTCGTTGAGATGGGCAATGTCATCTATCATCGTTCGATTTCCAATGAAGGCATTGACGAACTCCCTTTTCAGTTGAGGCCAACTCTGGATGCTCCCCAGTTTCAGCTTATTGTACCACCTCTTCGTGTCGGATGCGAGCGTGGTATGGAAGTTCCGACACTTCACCGCAGGGGATTGGCCTTGGAGCTTCATCTTATATGTATTTATATGATCCATGGGATCGCCCCTCCCGTTGTATTTGTCCATGATAGGCATTCAGAAGTTCACAGGTATCTCCATGGCCTTCATGTAATGGATAAACAGGAGGTTCTCGTCATCGTCATCCTCGTAACATTCCATCCTCTCTTTCTTCTCTTCGTGCTTTTCGTGACTTTGCTTCGGGTCCTTCCTCCTTTTCGTTTGGGCTTCGCTGTGTTTGCTGTACCTGCTGTGTGCAGGTAGGGGTGGTGCTATGGAGGACCCCACCTCCAACCTGTCGAACACTCTAGCAGCAGGAACGGGGCGACTTTCCCACATTGGGAAAGGTCTTCCACTCTGGTCACCCTGCGAGGGCTTCGAGGTGAAGTTACGTGGGTTCTGGCCGTTTGAGACGGGGGGTTCCTCTTGGGAACGGCTGCTTTCTAGTGAATCAGACTGTGAAGGGCTCCTCCGGGCACCACTGCGCTTGGGTCTATGTTGGAGGGATTGATTCTCCAACAATTCAAGCGCGGCCTTCATCCGAGTATTGTCCAGTTTCAGATCCTGGTTCTCCTGCTCAACCGTTTACTTTTGCCGTTGTCTTCTTCTCTTACGGCGGATCACGTTCTGTAGGTCCTGAATGCTCTCCTGTTGTAAGTCAGTGTGGTGAGACTCTACTTCTTCCTCCATGGAATGTTCGGTTTCCATGCTCCTCTTGGGAAAAACACGTTTTTACCACAAGTTTTTGGTTGTGTAACGTCTTTCGATTCCCATAGACGACGCCAATCTATTGACATCGGAACCTGCAACGTCCACGTGCCAATAGATCTCCAGTCACTCCTCTACCAACCTGTATGTTACCTGCACACTCGGACAATCGTTAGGCACCAAGATCTCCGGGGAAAAAGGGTCCGGTGATCGTTGGTACTTTGACGATCAAGTCAACTGCCGGTATTAGAGCAATACATGAGGGGCAAAAGTAATTGAGTGTGGGAGAGACAAGCAGGCAGAGATTTGAGCAGAGTTTTAGGTTGGGATTTGAAGTGCAAAAAGAGCGTACCTTGGAATAACCGGAGACGTCGTATTTATAGCGCAAGAGTCCTGATTGATTTAGGTAACAAATCAACCAGATACCCAATCGGATCCTCCTTCCTTATGGGATAGAGATCATTCCTTGTCAAGGCAATCTCCATGATTACCTTCCTTATCTGAGCTTATCACGTTGCATGATTTTAGGATATTATGATTCAGTTTCCTTGTGAGGATCCATGCGCCAAACTAACACAATCTGTCTTCATTTATCTCTCTGGTCATTCCAGAATATTGTGTTACCTGCTAGCTAAGGTTGATACGAAGCCCTGCGAGGCCCCATGGCTCGACTGTGAGTGCCGGGGCCTACCCTGGGCCTCGCGGCATTCTGGTTACAGAAGGCTAAGATGTTTGGTGGGCCTCCAAAGCCCCTTTCAGAATTTACGGGGTCCTTCATGGGCCTATATGGGGATTTCGTTGGACTTTTGCTGACGTGGAGGTCCAATCAAAATCGGATGGTAACAGAAGTAATTATCAATATTGAAGCAATAGTATCATTACATATTTCTTTTGAAATATCTTTTTGAAGTAATATGTAAGTAGTAATCAGATAGGTCAAGCAATCTAAGGCCTTATATAAATTTTTCGATGACATTTTCAAGAATAATAATAATCAAATTAAATGAAGAAACAGTCAATAATTTTGACATAAATTAATATGTCGGTAATTGGACGGAATTATTGATAGTAATACTATCGGTATTTATTGTTCAATCTCCGCCAGTAAATGCCAATGGCAATATAGTTCGTAATATCATTGGTAATCACTAATAACGTTTCTTTCGCTGATGATCGATTGAGAAATTGTTGGTCTAATCGACATAATTTTTTTCTTAACTTTTTTATTTGTTTAATATTATATCATTAACTTAAGATATCTCCTTATTTTTTTAATATTTTATTTATAATTTTATCAACAACTTATTTATTGAACTTTTGAATTTTTTCAATTTTTTCATATTAATGATATTTTTGTACATATTTTATTTACTAATGAGACAAATCTAATTAATGACTCAGCAAAGAGTAATGAGTAGGCAAATTGAGATAGAATTTTATTTCTTTAATTATTACATATCTATTATAAACTAGAGAGAATAATAGAGAAGAATAGAGAGAAATTGTGTCTTTCATTATGATAAAGGACCCATATATATAGGGTTTCAAATACATGTAAACTAAGTAAGAAATCTCTAAATATGGTCATCAATATTGTTTTCCATATTTTACAACACTCTTCCTTTGATGACCATTAGTACAATAATTGCCTCGCTCAAAACTTCTTTTGATAAAAATTCAGTGGGACAAAATATCAAACGAAAAGAAAAAAAGAATACAGTTAATTGTAAAAGTTTTTGGAGTATTAAGAAAATACTGCCTCATTAAAACCTTGCCAGAAAAATCCAGTGGGATAAAACCTGAGCGAAGGAAAAAGAGTACAGCTACTCCTCCTGATTTCAATCAATGAAAAAAATCTTGTGCATCAATGTCTTTAATACCACCATCTTTTTAAAACTTGTATAAAACAATTCTAGTGAAATGTGCTCCTTGTTATAACCTCCAAGCAGTATCATCTTCATACACTACCTCTAGTTGACTAAAGTCAACATAATGGTCTACTGCAATTATATTAAAAACAGATCTTGTTTTTGTTCCCTTCAAGGGTCTCATATACAATTTATAACACACGGGAGTATAACCATAGGGTTATGATGAGGGTAAATATTTTGTATGTTATAGACATCCATAACTATAACATTTATACCACTTCCAATTAGATGTTATTTACAGAAAGATTATGCCTCGTTAAAACCTTACTAGAAAAAAACTCCGTGGGAAAAAATTTTAGTGAAGGAAAAAGAATACATAATTCTTTTAATACGCCATGAAAGTTGCCTCATTAAAAACCTTGTCAAGAAAATCCAATGGGAGAAAACCTTGGTCAAGGAAAAGAGTACAACGCGTATTTACTCCCCCTCATTATAATATCACTTCAGATCTGTACTTTGATCGATTGAGTTCTAGAAAAGTTGAACTATATGCTTCAGACATATTAAATCCTCCAGAGATTTATATACATAGCTTTATTAGTCATGCCAAATAAGTTGGTTATAACAATATTCATTATATGCATATATGACATGCATTGACAGGCTAACAAGATATCGACTTATGATTAATTTACATAAGCCTTTGCAAAGTTCATAATGTTAAAAGTCGTGCATTATATGCTACGACTACATTTTCTCATTTCATTTTCCCATAAATATACACATTTAGGTGCTCCGACTATAGGTTCAGAAACTTCAAGTTTCTCTAATCAGTTTAATTTACTTGGATTGCATCCTTTTATTTAGCCAATCAATTATTTGACAAATTTCTTTCAATATCCTTGCTACTTTTCATAATATGAAGCACTCATTATGTACAAAAGTGTTGTTAACAACATTTCCTTTTTTGAATCCATTTCTTTCTCATAACAACATAACTTAACGAGATCTTTTCGTTTTATTATTTCAGCTAGCTGAACCTCTTCTGGAGTTTTTATAATTAGTTATGTCTATATACACTCAAAGAGTAAACACCTCCTCAATAGGACCATCTTTATAATTGGCTCCATTTTTTTATTTGAGAATTTTTTGGAATCAAATGTCACCACGCTTCAGGCGTGTCATCAATTTACCTGATATAATGATAATGGATTGTCCTTTAAGGACGCTAATATAAATTGGAACATTTAGAACTGGTATATGAGATTTGATTTAATCTCTTTGGTCAGTAAATGCATCTGTCAATTGTATAACTTACAAATGAATTATTTGTCGAACTTCTGTTTCATATTATCTTGTGCAAGGATAGAAAATATAATATACTGTATTTTCATGTATTCTTTCCACCTACTTAATTTCTCTCCCCTAATATTGAGAAAATTGTCTTATCAAAATGACATTCGAAAAATCGTATTATAAAATATCACCCGTTAGGACTTAGATATTTTATAATGTTTCATACTAAACATGTATTCTCAATATTTTTCAAAGTCCATCCCAGTGCTCTATGGTAAACCTATTGTACATATATTGCACTATCAAAAATCATTAGATGGATAATATTAAACTCTGACCATAAGCCAACTATAGTAGAGATAACTTTGATGTTGGCATGATGTGTATAAATATTTATGCATATAAAATAGCATTCTATAGATAAAAATGAAAAGTACTTTGTTCTCAATAGTAATAGTTTAGAATTTAATTGGAGGCGTTAACAAACAATATTACTAAACTATTTAACATCATCTCAACTAACATTTATCAAATGTTTGATGTTTAGATTCACTAGCATTGACAAGACACACCACCGTCTTAGTTGTATAATCTGAAAAATATGCTCATAATTTAAAATTTGAGCAAGTAATCTCACAAACTTCAAGTTGCGAATAATAATACCATACAATCATCTAGTAGATGTATCTATTAGATACAAATAATATATAGATGGTCAACATGGAGGGTGATGGGGTCCTATAAATCACCCTAAATAATTTTCAGAAATGCAGGGAATCCAATCCCGACTTTACCTAGTGAATGTCTACTGATTTATATATCATGAGAAAAAGCACCACATGAGAACTCATTATATTGAAAAATCTTCTAGTTTTCAATAGATATTATCATTAATAATTCGCATCATATTGATCCGAGATGGTCTAATCGGTAATGCCAATCAATAAAATTTCAAGGTATTGAACTTCTAGTTCAATATAATTTAACAAGTTTATGTTCTTTGTCTCACAATAATGGAGAAATGAAGAATAAATAATTGTCTCACAAGTTTATTATATTTCTTTAAGAGTATTAATACTTTAATATTACACAACATTAATATTCTGAAATTGTAAAGTTACGCTTCTTCAAGAGTAACAACACAATATTTTTTCTAGAATATTGATATGTACAAATTATGCTTCTTCAAGAGCAATAATACAATTTTTATTTAATTAAAATAATATTACTATAAAATATTAAAATGTTCATCGGGAACAATAACTTAATATTAATCTTACACAATTACGCTCTTTAAGAGCAAGTAATATTCTAGTGGAATATTAATATAATGATGTGCTACTTCAGGAGCAACAACAAATTGTTATTCAAAAACATAATAGATGTTTAGATCTTATACAATTATACTATTCGAGAGCAACTAATATTCTAATAGAATATTGATATTTGCAAAGTTATGTTTCTTTCAAAATATTATACAATTTTCTTCTAGAATATTGATTCTTAGTAATAGACAATTCTTCAAGAATAACGATATAATTTTCTTCTATAATATCGATATAAGAAAATTATGCTTTTTTATGAGCAATAACTCAATATTCTTCTGAAATATTAAATCAATAATATCACGCTATTTAGGGACAATTAACATTCTTCTAGAATATTAATATAATATTGTGCTCTTCGCGAGCCTTAACATAGTTATCGAACTTAAATTTGTATAAAATTAATCTTCAAGACTAACATAAATTCTTTTAGAATATTAATTTGTATAAAATCTTGATTTCTTCAGAATTAATCAAAAAAATATTCTTCTTGAATATATATTTAATTGTGTTATGTTTCTTCAAGAACATCAACACATTTTTACTTATTTAAAAGTATTTAATTTGTTAAAGCAATAGATTTAACCAATAAAAAAAAATTATAAATCATGTAAATCCAATCTTACAAAATATAATTAAAAGATTTGTAAGAATAAACTTACTTGGAATAAGAAAATAATCATTTGTTGAAAGTAGTATCAATACAAAATTTGTTATTATTCACGTAGCTACTTCTCACAAACGAACCGTCGGATCTTAATTATAGCCATTGGATTTCAAGAACAACGAGTTTTGAAGATACTGTCCAAATTTCACAATGATCGGACCACGGAGTGTTGAGATATCAATATTTGATCATAGCTGCGCAGGCTGCCCAGATTCTGCGAATTTTTCTAAACTCTCGCTCTCAATTTTTCTCTTTGTTTTTGGAAGAGCTCTGTCGTGTTGATAACGTGTTATAAACTAGAGAGAATAATAGAGGAGAATAGAGAAAAATTGTGTCTTTCATTATGATAAAGGACCTATATATATAGGGTTTCAAATACATATAAACTAGGTAAGAAATCTCTAAATATGGTCATCAATATTATTTTCTATATTTTACAACAATATCTTGAATGTTTAATTTTAACGATATAGTGCCTTATTTTCCCACACAGATAATGTAGTGAGAAAACAAAAAGTATATGTGCACGTTTCTCTATACGTGCCTAATTTGAATAGGACATTTTTGCATAATAAATTGTTGAAATAGAGAACAAGAAAAAAACACGTACGAATTTTTGAATAAAATACGACCGTATATTTTGTTTTAATCAAGCTTTAGTGAAGAATCTAAACTACGAGTACATATATATATAACACTAATGACAAATATTGCATCAGTTTTCAAGTGGATTAAGGTATCGAATGTTGGATAAATTAGTGCAAATTATATTCTGAAATTAATGCACATTAAATAACTTACTTGAACAAAAATACAGAAATTAAAATGACAGAAATGGTGGATCGAGGCAAGAGGTAAACTCTTTGTTCTTAAGACGAAATTGCCCCGCACAGGTGCTCACGGTTGGATGGCAAACGTCTCCCAAGATACAACGATTCCTTCTCGAAGGTAGTAGTACTTCAGACCGCGAGAAACAGCGAACCAGCAAATATTTTGAACTCTCTTTGAAATGCAAGGACGGGATACAATATTTTGTGAGAGTGTAGGGTGCAGAATGTTTATGTCTGATAGTTCGAATTTTATCATCTGCCAATTCGAAACTGGAGGGACTTATTTAAAAAATGCCAAAAGACACAGCACTTGGAATGAAAACTTCAAGACACGTGTTGCAATTTATTGGAAGGATAATTAAATAACATAAATAATTATTTAATTTATTTGTCCCAAAAAGTTTATATTGGGCTAAGTCCAATTCCACGACCCACGACCCGACCGGCGGCGGCGGCGGCGCGCGTGTGTGGGCTTTGGACCGAACCCAATAGAGTCTAGGTCTCTCCCCTTCCAAATACTTGTGGTACCTCTTGGGGCTCAAACCCAATTCCAATCTTGGGTTATATGAATAGATAAAAATACTATTCATCTTTCGATGTGGGACGAAGTTTCTACTTTTTTTTTCCAATTTACTTTTTATATTCCAAGTTTAATGTGCCCACTTTTGGCTATAATTTCTTATTTACTCGGAAATGGTTTTGCACAACCAAATATACAATAAACATCTACTTGCGGAGTAGACCGTGCTAAACTAAGGTTCCACCTCAATTGGTTAACGGAACCCAATCAATTATTTAGTCAAAATTGGTCAAATCCAACTTAATTAAACACCATTTCCAATATCAAAGCATAATTAAAACATACTATGAAATTCTCTCTTCACACAAGCACAAAATCACACAATATTTGGAGCCTTGCATATGCAATCCTTAACTATCTAGAATGAAAAATTATCCTTCTAGTTATGGGATAAAGTGTACAAGAGATATCAATAAAGTTATGGGATAAAGTGTTCAAGATATCGACAAACTTATGTGATTGACTATTTTGCATCATATATGGCTTGAAGTACATTGGTCTACCGTACCCAAACAATCATCACTAGAGACGTGCAAAGCAAGCATTTTGGTGTTGGACTTTATACGGTAAGTTTTTAGAATGTAAAATATTTTTTTGTCGTTTTATAAGATGTGTATTTTTTATTCATTTGTTAAGTCGATTTTGAATTAACAACAATTTATTGTTATATTTAATTATACAAGATTTGTGTATGTACCATGTACAATTAGAAATAATTCGTTTTTATTTGAGTTATGTTGTACTATGATTGTTATCAAACTTTATTAAAATATATTTAGCTTAAGAAAATACATGTCTTTAGTATTTACACTCAACTAATAATATGTGTCTCGGCACTTACTCTCGACTAACAATCTAATATATATTTTTGTTTTAACTTTCATTTGGTCCAAAAAAAAAAATATGAAGTCTCGACAAAATGTTTACAAGTTACGAACAATTACCTCAACTTCGTGCATAGACTAGGGATGGGGTAATAACAAATTCAGGCTACACATCTTTAAGACCATTATCGATTTATATTCATACTAAGCTAAACTAACAAAATAATTTCGATTGACAAATCTATCTCTCTTGAAAATTATAAGCTTATAATGCTAAAATTATATTTTAAGTACTTATATTATAAGTTTTGGGTGATCATAAATGTGTAAATAAAAAGTAAGTTTTAAGTTATGGGTCCTATAAAATGTGTGGATAAAAAATATGTTTGATCAATTTGACCCGTTGAAATTATAATTTAAGCAATGACAAACATGGGCTTACTCAATGTCCATTATTACATGGTGTATAATTTAATTAATATTAATCATTTGATTGATTAATTTGTTCTTTTGGCTAATTGATAAGATGAATTACACTATTTTGTCATTCGAAACAATATTGATTGGCACAAACTTTATGAGTAAATGTTATTCACAGTCACTCACTATCGGTAGTCATTTACGTGGCATTATTCATAATTAATGAGTATAAATACATAATTTAATTAGAGTAAATAATTCATGTAATTGACTAATACTAGGTAGTGAGCGACTATGAAGTTTGGCTCATGATCTCTTACTTTTGTGAGTTCTTTTCCGATCCCTTTAATCATGCAAATATTTGAGGTAAGAATTACAAATTCTTTAATTTTTAAGATAATTTTTTATTAATTATTTTTTTTGAATTTGATTTGCATACCATTTAATCATAATAAAATATAATTCCAATTCTTGTATGTCAAAAAATCCGAAATATTTTAAACCCTTTAAAAATTCAATTCCTATCAAATCAACCTGAAAATTCTTTTTATTTTATCTACTTCTATTGAAAATTTCTGTCTGTGAAAGTTTTTACCAAAAGAATTTTTGGCATCAACGAATTTTTCCATCACTGATGCCACTTTTTTCGTAGTGTACAACATACATCAAAGATGACAATACATAATAAAATCTCGAAGGTGAATCACTTGTAAATCATATATAGTATCATGTTCATTCCAAATATATCATATATAACCCTCAAACATTTGACAAATACAAATCAAGGTTATGGAAATTAATTACAAAAATTTATTTGATAATTACACCAAGAATTTCAAGATTATTCAAAGTAATCTTCATACTTAATTATTACATAAAATGAATGTAGCCAGTTGGACAAATACATGTATATATACACTTTACTTTTATAAGTTAATTCTTTCCAAAACATTGAACAAATAATATTCAGTGAATCAAGCTAATGAAGTAATTATCTCATTTTACAAATCACTGATTATAATTTTCTTGATGAATTAAACAAATGATTCTAAGAATAAAATGAAATCAAATCCCAGATTGCATAGCTGAATTAATTGCATGTTTTTTAAATGGAAAATATTAAATAATTTTTATTTTTATTATTTTTCTGAATATGGTAAAGATTCCATGCACATAAATCTTGATGGCCGTTTCATCTTCCTCGCAGATCTTCCATATTTTCA
The DNA here is from genome assembly GCA_030279155.1 of Forsythia viridissima. NCBI lineage: Eukaryota > Viridiplantae > Streptophyta > Magnoliopsida > Lamiales > Oleaceae > Forsythia > Forsythia viridissima. The sequence goes on along the minus strand of CM059037.1, from coordinate 3,815,206 downwards.
CATACAATCTTACCCTATAAATTCCTGTATTAAGCACTACAAATTTTTCATAAAAAACTGCCTAATTCTTTTGAGAGCTTTCAATTCTCAATCATGGCATTCTCCAATTTCCTTTTAACTTTGTTATTTTCTTGTTCTGTGATTTCTTTTATTGATGCTATCAGTAATGGCATCACAGTCGACTTCATTCATCGTGACTCTTCTCGTTCCCCCTTCTACAACCCCGATAACACACGATTCGACCGTCTAAAAAATGCGGTCCATCGTTCTTTATCGCGTAAAGAATCCCTCAATCCAACCTCAATTTCAACCAAAGCTGGCTCATTCCAATCCCCAATTCAATCCAATGGTGGAGAATACCTAATGAAAATCTCCCTTGGAACTCCATCTTTCGAAATCCTAGCCATTGCTGACACAGGCAGTGACCTACTCTGGACACAATGCAAACCTTGTACAGACTGCTACAAACAAATTGCACCACTTTTCGACCCAAAAAAGTCATCCTCGTACAGGGACTTATCCTGTCAATCTCAGCTATGTACTGCTGTCGGAAGTTCAGCTTGTGACAGTAAAAATAACTGTCAATATACAGTTACTTATGGAGACAATTCTTACAGTAATGGAGATATAGCAGCTGATACTATTACATTTCAATCAAGTGCTGGGAAATCAGTGTCCTTTCCTAAGACCGTGTTTGGCTGTGGCCATGAAAATGGTGGCACTTTCAATGAAACTGGCTCTGGTATTATAGGGCTTGGAGGTGGAGCTCTTTCAATTGTCAATCAATTGAGTACATCCACTGGTGGGACATTCTCATACTGTTTGACTCAAATTGATGAGCCCAATGTTACAAGCAAGATAAGTTTTGGAAGTAATGCTTTGGTTTCAGGGCCAAATGTTGTGTCCACTCCCTTGATAAAGAAATCTCCAGACACTTATTATTACCTAAATTTGGAGGGTGTTAGTGTTGGAACCAATAAAATTGTCTACAAACCCCTAAAAAGTAAGGCGTCGGACGATCAAGGTAACATCATTATTGATTCTGGGACGACGTTGACTTACCTTCCCGAACAAGTTTACCAGCAACTGGAATCATCGCTCGTAAAAGTTATTAAGGGTAAACGTGTGACGGACCCTCAAGGTTTCTTTAACTTGTGCTATCAAGTAAATGGTGGGAATTTTAGTCCACCAACAATTGTCGCTCATTTTACTGGTGCTGATGTAGAGTTGCCATCAACAAGTACATTTCTTGAAGTAGAGGTAGGGATTGTTTGTTTGACATTGGTGCCTTCTCAGGATATAGCCATATTTGGAAACTTAAGTCAAATGAATTATCTCATAGGATATGACCTTGTCAAGAACAAGGTTAGTTTCAAGAAAACTGATTGTTCCAAGGCCACTTAATTAATATGTAGTTTCTAGATCTTGTCTAAATAATAAATGTTTACTTGTTTTGTTAATGTTATTTTATGTATTCGTATTAATTTTAATTTCTTTTCACTTTTTAAGTATTCCGTGTTACGACTCAATTTTCCTTTCTAATTAATTTGGATTTTGTTAGCGATTTAGAAAATTTGCAATTGATAATATCTATTAAAAGGTATCATGACTTGTTATTACAAATATTGATAAGAATTTTATTTTTCTAATATTTTTCCCTCATTTAATCGTACTATAACTCGGTTTATAAACTTAGATAGAAAGTCTATATAATAAATATATAATTGATCTCTTTTAGACATATTTCTAGTCATCGCCTTATATAAATAAGTAAATATTGATATCTTATAAATTAAAATTGAATGTGGAGAAAAGATCATTTTCAATTATAAATAATGTAATCGGTTTAATTAAAATAAGTAAATTTTAATTAATTTTTTTGTTTTGAAAGTAACGTAAGAATTATTTTTAAAAAATTAATTTGTATAAGTAATTTTGAAAGTATAATTTGTCATTAATATGCAATAACAAATTGTGGAAACGGTAAAAAAAAAGTTCAAAAAAGTATTTTTTCCAAAAAATTAAAAAACTCATTGTTAACAAATATGCGGAAGCAATACCTAGAAGCAAACAATGGTGGAAAATAGACATGATATTTAGTAAATATATAGTAAAGTTTTTCTATTTTTAGTTTTTTTTACATATCTATTATTAAAATACTAATTTTGACATTAATTAATTAAAGTATTTCGTTTTATGTCCTAAGTTTATTAGTATTCCAATTATAATACATCTCTGTAAAAAAAAAATTTAAATTTAAATTTAATTGATTTTGTACAATATGACTATGCTTCTATTGTTTAATTTCTATGAATTTTGAGATTTAATAGATGATTATTATTTTTATTTTAAAATATTTATGGTTAATGCACTGTCATGAAAAAAAATATTTAATAATATCACAATGATATAAAAGTAAAAATAAATTTTAAAATACTACTCATGATAATAATAATACAAAATAACATTATTTTAATTAATGTCTATTTTAGTAATTTTATACCGTCACAATAATAAATCACTTTTATTTACCAAACGTTTAAATGTTGATCTTGAAACATACGACAATTTTGAAACAATAGTTTACTAAATACATATTTGATTCTTTCCACTGATAATTTAGTTTACCAAACACATATCTGATTCTTTCCACTACTGATTTAGTTTACCAAACACATATCTGATTCTTTCTACTGTTAATTTTTTCTACAGCACAATAAAAACTGATTCTTTTACAACACATCAATACCAAATCAAATCTTAGAACAAAACATGCTGTGGCACTGCAATATAGGGATGGCAACGGGGCGGGTTCGGGGCGGGGCGGCCATTCCCATACCCGCCCCGTCGGGTATTTTTGGAAAGCGGGGCAGGGATCGGGGCGGGGGCGGGTGCGGGTGCGGGTGCGGGTGCGGGTGCGGGTGCGGGTGCGGGGCGGGGCGGGTATAAAAAAATCCCGATTTATCGCCCCGTTTAATTAATTAATTAATTAATTATATTATTTTTTATTTTTTTACATACAATTTAAATTTTAAAATATAAAAATAAAATAAACGGGGCGGGTTCGGGTAATGCGGGACGGGGACCATGATCCCCACCCCCGCCCGGTTTAGTAATCGGGGCGGGGATTCCCCTCCCCATTAGGGTCGAGGCATGGCGGGGCGGGGCGGGGCGGGGTTTTTTGCCATCCCTACTGTAATATGCAATAACAAATCATGGAGACAAAAAAAAAAGTTTCAAAAAAGTATTATTTAGTTTTAAAAAAAAAAAAGAAGAAGAAGAACTCAATCATTATTAACAAATATGAGGTAGCAATGCCTAGAAGCAAACAATTAGAAAATAGACATGCTATTTAGTGAAAATATAAATAATAATAATAATAATAATAATAATAATAATAATAATAATAATAAAGATATAAAATAATGATCACAATTTATATTGATGGTAAAGAAAAATCAAAATTGAAATGATAATAAAAGAATAAGTTGACACAAAATAAAAATCAATGCAAATAATTAATTCAAATTGAAAATATTAAATCTAAAACTTTACATGGAAATAAAAAGTACAATCAAATTATATTTAATTATTACAACTAACACGGATTAAAATAGGAATTTGATTGGTATATTGTGGAGAGATAAATACACTTTGGAAGATAAAAAAATGTTATAGAGATGAGAGAGAATCTAGTTTTGATAGAGAGAGATTGTTGTATTTTTATGAGTGGTGAGGGCTGATTTCCTTGGCACAAAACTCTCGTCTCTACTCTCCATGTCTGCTCTCTTCTTTTGCCTTCAGCCGCCCTAGAATTGTTATATTAAGACATTGATTTCTATGATACTATTTTATAAAAAATTCTTTATACTGTTTTATTTTTGATATTGTACACTGGTTTTTGTTACATTAGAGCATGTTTGGTCAGGTTCATTTTAAACTCATTTTTTCCCAAACTCATTTTAACTACATTTTTCATGGGACCCACAAATATTATCAATTTTTCAACCACATATTTTATCAACTTTTTTCAAAATCTCTAAAAAAATTACTTTTAAACTCCACCAAACAAACACACATTCAAAATTAAATATTTTATGGTTGAAGTAATGATACTATTTCAAAATGCTCCATTAGTAGTACAAGATCATTGATATTCTTTTCATTCGAAATGCTTGATATCAATTCGATCTATGATATTGTTCTTGTATTGGCTTGCAGTTTGTGTGTGTGATACTGTTTTATTAAGATACTGTCATGTATAATACTGATATATTAAGATATTTTTATCTATAATATTGTTTTATTAAGATATTGTTATATTATAATATTGTTTTATTTAAATTATGTGCTGTGATTTTCTGTTAAAACATAATATTTGTGTTCACATATGCACCTGCTTGATAATAATATGTTTCTGATACTGTTATATTAGTTTAACTTGTTTGCTATCTTTAACCATATGATATTGTTATCTATGATACTGTTATTACGATATTGATACAAATGTACATCTAATACTGTTTTCTATGATACTGTTTTATTAAGATAATTTTATTATGCTATTGTTCTTCAGTTGGGTTGGAATTTTCTATTTTGAGTGTCTTTGTTTACAAAGATATTAATACTAATGTGTGCTTGTTATATTAATATAATAATGTGTTTCTGATACTAAAATATTAAAATACTGTTATTAATAAGATATTGTTTGTGATATTGTATTGCGAGATACTGTTCCTAATAAGATACTGTTTGTGATATATTTTATTAACATATTGTTTTATATGATATAATATCAAATAATACACATGAATATGTGAGAATAACATCTCAAAACACATAAAAATGTTTATGTATGTGAAACAAACGTTGCTTTCTTTTATTCGATCAAAAAATGATTACTAAACAATTTGTGTTCCTACATATCAAAAAAACAATGTCTCTAACAAAAACAACTTAATTCAAAAATAATAATAATAATAATAAGAGAAACCATTCATAAAAATTAAATCCACCTACAAAATAGCATTCAAGAAGCAATTGTTTCCAAAATTTTGCAATCCAAAGACTGCCAAATACTTCTCAAAATCACTGTCATTATCTGATAGCAATAGCAAGCTATTAAAAGTTAAAGTACCAAACTCCTTAACCTTCATCAATCCTGTAATAACCAAATTCTATGAAACCGGGTCTTTCATAGGCACTGTCAAATATTATCGCTGCATTACCCACCATATCATTATCAATGTATCCAGAAACCATTGAATTCCAAGTGACAGCATCTCTACACTCCATACGGTCAAAAATTTCTTCAGCCCCTTTAACATCCCCACATTGCATTAACCCACATATCATAATATTATACGAGAAAAGATCACGAATCGACATTTGAATATACAAATCCATAGCTTTTTCGGAAAATCCATTTTGGAAATAGCCTCAGATCATAGCATTATACGTGATGTATTTTTGTGGGGGCATTTCATAGAAAAGTGGGAAATTGGCGCAAATGGTCCCTAACATATGATTTTAGTGCACAAATGGTCTCTAACCTTTCATTTTTGGCAGAATGGTCCCTAACCTATCCATTTGGGTGCACAATTGGTCTTTTTGGACTGATTCCATTAAAAATCCATTACAAACCTTTCATTTAGGTGCGCAAATGGTCCATCTTATTTGTTTTGTCTTTATTTGTATGGGTAAAATAGTTAAATTACATTATTTTTCAACTTTTCAATTGGCGTAAATGGTCATTAACCTCAATTTTAATTAAAGAAATATACAATTAGATTCCCTAACCTTTACAAAAATTAAAAATGGGTCCAAAACTTTAAATTTTTTTTTTTAAAAAAATTCCACCATCTTCCTCAAATACCCCACTCCCACCATCTTCCTCAAATTTTTTTAAGTAAATTCACATGCCTTCTCTCCCAACGTCTACCCCAAAACACGTTTGCAGTCTTTTTGTCACCTTTCCAAGTCTTCCATTTCCATTTACTTCTTTTTTCTCAAAAATCAGAGCTTTTTGGAGAGAAAGAAAAACCTCCACACACACACACACACACACACACACACACACACATATATATATATATATATATACATACGAATTTATGTATAAATAAAGAAGAAGAAAAGTCTCTATAGAATTTTTATTCCTCTTCTTGATTGTTACATGCAAATTCGCAACTGCAACGGCGGTGAAATGGGCTCGAGCCCAATTGGGTCATCGGCCGGCGGCGGGTGGTGCAGGTGGCGGTGGCATAGCTGCAAGAGAAATGGCGTTAAGAATGGAAATAGTAATTAGAATGAGAAGTGCGTTTTGTTTTGTCATCAACTTTTGCGTATTTTTTAGTTTCATTTGTGGTGTTGGGGTCTATTGGGAATATGGTAGAATTTTTTTTTTAAAAAAATAAAGTTTTGGACCCATTTTTACTTTTTGTAAAGGTTAGGGAATCTAATTGTAAATTTCATTAATTAAAACTGAGGTTATGGACCATTTGCGCAAATTGAAATGTTGAAAAACAATATGATTTGACTATTTTACCCCTACAAATAAAGACAAAACAAATAAGAGAGACTATTTGCGCACCTAAATGAAAGATTTGTAATGGATTTTTAACGGAATCAGTCCAAAAGGACCAATTGCTCACCTAAATGGATAGGTTAGGGACTATTTCGCAAAAAATGAAAGGTTAGGGACCATTTGCGCCAATTTTTCTAGAATAATTTATGGGCTTCAGATACGAGGCCATCTTTCATTAAGATTGAGAGCTTTGAGTTTAATGGTTTTAAGTTGGGCAACGTTTTCGGTGTTTGGGTTTTTTGAGAAACTTTTCAAATAGACAGTTCGAGCTAATTTGAAAGTAGGGATGGCAATAAGGCGGGGCAATGGTTTTAAGTTGGACAACATTTTCGGTGTTTGGATTTTTCAAGAAACTTTTCAAATAGACAGTTCAAGCTAATTTGAAAGTAAGGATGACAATGGGGCGGGGCGGGGCGGGGCGGGGCGGGACGGGACGGCCCTTCGACCCGCCAACTGCCCCGCGAATTTTTTTTTTAAACTGAAAAAATAATTAAAAATAAATAAATAATTTTTTTTTATATATTTGTACCAAACAAAACAAAAAAATTATAAGATTGAGGTTATGGTGTAGTGGTTAAGATTAGTAGTTTACAAGTTTCAACCCGGGTTCGAATCTTCTTTAATCTATTTGTAGTGAAAATTATAATTTATATTCTATTTTATGATTTTTCAAAAAAAAAAAAATTTGAGGGGCGGGTCGGGACCGCTCTGGACCCACGGTGGGACAGAAAATTCTGTCCCAAACCCGCCCCTATTATCCGGCGGGGCGGGTCGCAGGTCGCAAGTTTTTTTGCCATCCTTATTTGAAAGCTTGAATGAACTGAGAGTTGAAGAACATACCCCATTTATTCTATAGAGAGGCTTTTGAAGTGTACAACAAAAATTGGACCATTACATATGTCATAGAAAATTGGATGATTGATGCAAAAGAGATTGATACTAATGGAGAATGTTGAAATTGTGAAGGTGGCGGCTGTGTTGTGGTGGTTGGTGGTGTAGAAGTGATGGATGTAACCGGATGAGGTAAGGTGGGTGGAGAATAAGATATTTTCTACATTTTAAAAAGGGATTTTGGCGCAAATGGTCTATAATCTTTGTCTTTAGTGTGAAAGTGGTCCCTAACGTTTATTTTTTGGCAAACAAGTCCATAATCAATGTGTTTTTGTGCAAAATTAATCCTTATGACAAATATGTCCTTACTTTTAATTAGAAGAAATTGTATGTGGATTCCTAATCATTACAAAATGTGCAAATATGTCCAATACTTTTATTTTTTATTAAAAAAATTAAAGAAAACTAATGAGTTTTTTTTTTTTTTTTTGGGGGGGGAGAATTAACACCTTAGGAATAAACATGTCAAATAAATTTATTATTATTATTATTAAGTAATTATATTATTTAAAGAGTGAGAAATTTTTCTCCCTCTTTACTTATAAAATTTTTTCTCCCTTGTTACTTTAAAAATTAAGTTAAATAAATAACAAAATGACGTATATAATTTTATGACATTGAACTAATCTTATTACATTCTTATTTAACATAAAAATACTAATAAAAATTAATTTACACATTATGTGTTTTATTTTTGAACGAAAATAAAACGATAAATTAAAATATGAAGAATATAATTGGATTTATAATATTTGTTGTTAATAAATATATAACTCAATTAAATAAAAATATTTGAACATCAAGTTTGTGATAGTTATTTTTTTTATACAACAATAAAATAAAATTTTAAATTTTAAATAATATAATTACTTAATAATAAAAATAATAATTTTATTTGACATATTTATTACTAAAGTGTTAATTCAAAAAAAAATTATTAGTTTTCTTTACTTTTTTATAAAAAAAATAAAAGTATTGGACCTATTTGCACATTTTGTAATAACTAGGAATCCACATACAATTTCTTCTAATTAAAACTAAGGATATATTTTTTCTTTTTCATCCCACAGGATCAATTTCGCACCAAAATATATAAGTTAGGGACTTGTTTGCCAAAAAGAAATGTTAAAGATCAATTCCACACCAAGGGCAAAGGTTATAGACCATTTGCGCCAAAATCCCATTTAAAAATTCATAGAACTTTTTTTTTGCAAATTTTTCTTTTTCTTTTTTTATCTTTTTATCTCTTTTTTTTTTTTTTTTTGTTTACTTAAAGAAGGAAGACAAATTCATCATTATCTATCAATAGGTATGCGGTTTGCAATTAAGTGAAAAGTTGGGAATGTCCGGTGCTAAAAAAAGTTAAGGATAAATTGGTAACAAATAGCAAATGTTTGTGATGAAAAGTACAAATTTTCCTAATAACAATAAAAATATAAAATAAAGATAGTAGTGACAGTCAAACAAAAAAACTCAATATTGAAATGATAATAAAAGAATAAATTGAATTGCAAAAAAAAAAAAAAAAATCAAGAAAAAAATTTCATATTGAAAATCTTGAATCTAAAACTTTGCATGTAACCCATATGTTTGATGTAATTAAAAAGTAGAATTAAATGGTTACAAATAAAACAGAGAAAATTAGGATTTTGATTGGTAATATGTTGGGAGAGAATATAATTTGGAAGATAGAAAAATATTATAAAGATGAGAGAGACAATCCATTTTTGATAATGAGAAATTGTTGTATTTTTATTTCAAATAGGAGGATTTGTGGAATATTTACAAACGTAACGGTTGAATTGATTTTGAATAAGATAATATTGCAAAAAAATGTCTTTAAATGTCTAGTTATTCACATTTATGTTATTGTATATATCAATTTAATTACACTAATCAGTAATTTTCAGTTTGTGATTATAAATTAGTGTGTATGTATAATTTTCAAAACATCGGATTCTCTTCACACTAGGCACGACCCGATGTCAAAGAAATTCCGTCGAGTGTTCAAATATCAAATATTGAAAATTCAATACGTTCCAATGCTTTAATATTTAGAGAGTATGTGAAGTTTACAATATTCTAAAAAGCGTAAAGCGTGACTAGGTATCAAGACTAAGCTTCTAACTTTTCGAGTCTAGACCTCGATCGAGACAAAGGCAAAACGAGGACTATGCGTGAAGCGTTACTGAGCGTGGAGGCCAAATTTTAAACATATGTAGAGCTTAAGCGAAAATTAGGCGGACTTCTTAGAATAGTGAAAATTCAGCAAGTCTAAACCACCTAAATTGACGATTTCTTGAATTTGAATCTTAAAATTTACAAAATACTTTTAAGAACAGCCATAAAAAACACGGCTGTAAACCCAAAAGAAAAGCTGGCGATCAGATACAGAACCTAACAGAAATTGGACTAAAATTCAAGAATTACATGTACATAATATGTACTAACTACTACTCATAGATCTTAAAGAATGGAGCTCAAACTTTATATATCACCATTTCTTTTCTGAATTGATGATTTCTGCTAGTGGGGATGCTCGAGGAAATTGTTTAAGTTCGTTCAATATCGATTCTCCTCCATCTGAAACATTTCCAGCGTGAGGTGAAATCGACATTTCCTCAAGTGCGGTTGCTGAAGCCAAAAGATACTTCACGAATTCCATTTCAGACTCGGCCCCTGAGAAAAGTTGCATATTAACTGTCTTAAGATGAGTCAACGAGCAATCCGAGCTATTCTGAGCTCTAAGAAATTCTGCAACAGCTTCCACGACGTCAAAGGTGAAGGCCTGAAGAAAAAAAGCATTATTTCATCAAATTTATTTTCCGACCACAGGAAAGCATTATTAATGAAAAAAGCAAATTGGGTAAATGACTTACTGTGATTTTAAGCTTCTGTAAACTGGGAGAGCTTCTGATCAAGCACAGGGCGCACGAGATTTCTTCGATCTTTTCGAAATACATATCGGAAAGGTGAAGAGTTTTCAGAGTTTTCAAAGTGATAGGGAGTTTCTTAGGTGCACCATACCCTGCAAGTCCCTGAAATTTTTTCAAAGAAAACTTAAGTAAGCAGCACATCATGTTTGTTCTAAGGTAATAACATTAACATGTCCAAATATAACATTAAGTGGACTCAAATATTTCAATTTGCTTACCTCCAACACATAAGCCTGCAGATGCAGTTCCTCAAGCGCGGGAAGACAACTTAGAGATTTGATCAGATCGAAGGAGAAACGGTTTTCCTTTACGAAATCCAATGAAGAGAAAGATATTAAAACTTCTGCAAGAAGGGGGCTGTTTTTGAAAGAAATGGATCTAAATACCCCATGGAACTCGAGATATTTCAATTTGGGGGCATTAATTTCAAGGCAATCAACACTGCTGCATTCCATCAACCTCAATCTTTCAAGCGACGGGCAACTAGAAATGAAATTTCCAAATGTTTCGGGCGCAAAAATAACATTCTGAAGATCGAGATTTACGAGCTTATTGAGTCCTTTGAATGTCGGAGGAGGGTCAAATACACATTTATAGAGCTTCAAATCCCTTAATTGGTGGAAAGCAAATAGTCGAGAAGGTAATTTATGATTGTCTCCCCTAGAAATGTGAAGAGTGAAATCCTGGATATTGTCATTTGGCAATAGATCAATCCATTGATCGATATCGGGACTACTTCTGAAATCAGGGACTTGGAGGGCAAACTTAAGTAGGGGTCCCCGATGAAGTTTTAGAATTGTGTATATAAGTGTCTCGAGTTTGTGGTCGCCAAGAAACATTTGATCGAACCAAAAATCAAACACGAGCTCGGGACATGTTACCCATTTGTACCTCCAATCTCTTGACAAAATACTTGTCCTCACTGCATCTCGCAATGGCAAACATCCGAGAATATTCTCTATAATACTACAAGGCAGATTGCTGATTAAATCTCCCTCTGATCTTCCAGTAGTTCTCATTTTCTTGTGTCTATATAAGAAAAAATGAAAATCAGAAATCAGATTGGATAAAAAATAGATAAAGTTGGGGATCCTACAGATAAAATTGAAATTCTACCAACTTAAAAGTTCTTAATACTTCTCCATCTATTTTCCTTTAGGATTCTTGACTTTCAAAGATGGCCTAAATGCAATACCTAGTCAATACCTAAGTTCGTAAAAAAAAAAAAAGGAATCTTTTATATTAAAAAAAAATGAATCTTTTGAAGACAAGACACCGCATATGCTGCAAAAAGTCAATACAGTACACGTCTGCGAAACACCGCCATTCCCCTTTGGGCCAAGAAACAACACAGTTCCCATGGACCGTTGGCAGCGACACCGCGTAACTGTAGACGGAAAATTCGACGGTGGCGGTGGCGGGTAAAGAGGTTCTTCTTCCATTATAAAATAATTTTACAGCTTCAGATTACAAAAAGAACATTGAATATGTTCCCAAAACTTAGTCAGAAATCTATAAAATAAACTCAAATTCATCCTCTGTTTTTTCTTCGTTGAAAGTGGAATTCGTCAAAATTTAAATTTTTAGCTTCCATTTGATGAAATTTGTTTATTTTGCCTAAATTCAATCAAAGACCAAAGAAAATAGTACCCGAAAATCAGATCATTATATACAAAAAAATCCATTCAAACACACAAAAAACATAGCTAAATTAATGAAACAAAAACAGAGAAAATCTACGGAAAAATATTCAAATTTTATTCTGGGTTTTTCTTCGTTTAAATTGAAATTTCTCAATTTCAATTAGAAAAGCATCAATTATATGTTTCTCTTGATAAAATTTGTTTATTTCGTCTGAAAAAAAAAATCCGCAATTCACATCATTATATAACCCCAATTTCACTATTAAAAAAAAAAAAAATTGCAAAGCAATTAAAGGACCTTCTACTTACCAAAACAAAATGCTTGATTCTTCTTTTTCTCTGCTTTTCTTCAAGAGAAAATGGGGAAAAGGAATCGAGAATTCGGAATTGTAAAAAAAAAAAATTATAGATTTTGGAATTGGAATGAGCTGCGAAAATGCGTAAAATTGTTTGCTGATTTATGTACATTATCGTTGTGGATATATAGGCAAATGTTTGAACAAATAGTGGGCCCCATTGTGAAAATGGATAAAAGAAAAAGTGGGACCGAATTTGTTATGCTGACTCAGACGGCGATAAGCACAAACCATATCCATAACAGCAGTAAAGGATTTGTCCAAAAATTAATTATTAAATAATGTTTATATGTAAAAAAAAAGCTTTACAATTTTCTTTACAAGTGCACCCACTTTGATTAGGAAGTAAAAATATTTAATTTGGTTTGGTTTGGGTTTTCACTTAATTTTAATATGATTTTAGTAAAATTAAAAGGTTCAAGTAAAAGTACCAAATAATATTTGCAATAATTTAACAATTTTTTAATAAAGGAAAATTTATATAAGAATCTAATTTTATAAAAATTCAGAATACAAATTGCAAGTAATATCATTTAATGAAAAGCGTCGAATATGTACCAACATTTTCTCAACTGTGACTCAATTAATATAATCGTCTCTTGTAATAATATGTTAAAAGTCAAACATCTTATCTGTTTGTTGAAACGCTGCAAATAGAATTGACTACAAATTAGGCAAGTAATAGTTTATATAGAATTGAGCTACTCCAATTAATGAGTTACTATTTTAGGTTAGAGCTCAAATTCTCTACAAGGTGTGGGCTCCAAATATAGTCATATAGACGAACAAGATGTATCTTTATTTGTAATCAAATGAAGGTGGTGGACCTTAAGTTGGATTGTGATATGGGGGAAAATCCATGATCGGTTATTAAGACAGTTGTGAGTGACAACTGCAAGATAAGAGAAGAAGAAAATACACACTCATAAATTTTGTATCGACTGTCAACTATAATAAAATAATAAAGTCGAGATATGTACTTTATTAATTTTATATAAAAAGACCACTACTTAATTAAAGGGGTAAATAGCACTAGATGTTCCGAACCTTTGAACTTTGTGACGATAGGATCCCAAATATTTGATGTCTAGCAACCAGGATTTTAAACATTTTAAACTTTTGTGACTGAGATCCTTTTGTAATGGAAAACGTTAATTTGACCGTCAAATAGTCATTTTTTTTTGTTGAAACGATATTTTTACCCTTACTTTAATTTAGTGTAAATAGTACTGTAAGTTTATATCCTTTAAACATTGTGACAACGAGGTCCTGAAACTTTGATTTTTAGCACCGAGATTCCAAATATTTCAAAAGTTTGCACATGAGCTCATTTTGTGATGAAAAATGTTTGTTTGACCATTAAAATATCAAATTTTGAATAAAAGAATGAAGAAACAAAAACATTAAAAAAAATATTTCAAAAATGTACTCATATTTAGTTTTGAATTAAATAAAAATTAAAAAAAATGAAGAAACAAAAACAAAATAAAAAAAGAAATAATCATCATCCTCAATTCCAAACTACCCACTCCAATTCCAATGGAAGCGGTATTTCTTGATAATTAGTTTTTATTTTCAAATTACTGATGAAATTATTGGCTTGAATGGGTGGGGTGATGAATATATATTTCTTTTTTATTTTATTTTTCTTTTAATGGTCAAATTGATGTTTTATGTCACAAAAAAACCTCAGGCGCAGAAGTTTGAATGGTTTGAGATCCCAAGAGATAAAAATCAAAGATTCAAGACTTTATTGTCATAAATTTTAAAGGTTGGACACTCTCGGTACTATTACCCTGAATTAAAATAATGGTATAACTGTCATTTCAATAAAAATTGATTATTTTAATGATCAAACTGACGTTTTACGTCACAAAATGACCTTAGGCACAAACGTTTGAAAAGTTTGGGGTCTGGTTGATAGATATCAAAAGTTAGAAACTCCATTGCCACATAGTTCAAATATTCAAGACCTATAATGCCATTTATCCTAATAAAAGAGAAAGAAGGGCCTTTTACAAAAATCCCTTTAAAGTCAATAAGATATTACCGTTATCATAATACTTAAAAAGTTTTTGAACCAATTCTTTATATATCTGTTGTCTAATAATAATTTTAGAATATTAAAATTTTGAGGGGACAAAAACAAAAGAAAATGACTGTGGCCCCCTTAGCAGACAGGACCAGAAACAGTAACATGGTACCCAAAAAAATCATTAGAAAGGACAAAAGATATCGTGGCGGGCAAACACAGGCTCTTCTTACCAAACTACAGCAATTTGTGGCCATTTTGGATAAATTGTTGGGGAATTTGCAGAGTTCCCAAACCTTTAAAATATGTGCCTCCAGGTCCAAAGTCTTCTAATTTTAGTACCTACATTCAAAATCTTTTAATAAATATGCACCTTAAAAATCTCTAGACAGTTTTCGTCTAAAGAATAGTTAGTTGACCAAAAGTCTAATGTATGACTTTAATTTGACCAATTTTTTAATATGTCACATTTAATTATTTAAAATAAAAAATAAAAATAAAATAAGAAAAGAATTGAAAAAATAAAAAATAACTAAGAACCGAAAAAATTGGCATCTTCCTCCATCAATCCACTCTTAACCTAAAAAATTTCGCCGTTGGTAATGGTTGCAGTGGTGTGGTTGGGGGTAGGGTGGTGGTGTTGTGTGGGTGGATGGATGACGAAAATGACATAATTTTTTTTATTTTTTTATTTTTTTATTTTTACAATTTTTTTATTTGTTTTTTAATTATTTTAAATCATTAAATATAAAAGACTATTTTGTCTTTATTAAAATTGGTCAAATTAAAGTCAGGTACTTGACTTTTGGTCAACTAACGATTCCTTGGACGAAAATTGTCCAAGGTCTTTAGGGTAATAGGGTGTACATTTATTAAATAATTTGAGATGAAAGTACTAAAATTATAGAGTTTGAGACTAAACAACATATTTTTAAAAAGTTTGAAACCTCTTGCGCAAATTTTCCAATTGGAGATGGATAAAGATAAGAGAAACTCCTATATCTATAATGTATGCAAGTGTCTTTCTAAAGTTCAATTCAATGTCTTTTCGTGAAATGAAAAATCAAATGAAAATTATATATTACAACAAGAGAGTGACCTAAAAATAGTTCGGATAGGATAATGAATAAAGATTTAATGTTTAATTTTGTAGGTTTGTAGAGTCATGGAAAAATGATGTGACGGAATGGTATTACTATTTTGGAGTGATTCGAACTTTGTCAATGCTTACACAAAACACCTAGAGAATTTCTCTTACCACTTTTAGTATATATAGTTTCATTATTATTATTAGTTAATAAAGTTAAGGGCCGGTGGAAGGTAAATGCGGGTACTTTATTGGTCGTGCACATCTCACAAAAAAGTTGAGTCACTTTAAAAAATAAATAAATTAACGAGTAATATATTGTATTCATAATAATCGACTAAAGTGATTTATGATATGAATAGCTCGTCAGTTCAAAAGTATTTTTACTAAAAAAGTTAATAGGATCTACGGATCCACCCTAAACTCCAATCACTATGTTTTAACTCATTAAAATAGTATACTAACCTCGAACTAAAGAAAAAAGTAATACAAGGGGTAGTTTGCAAAAAAAAAAAAAAAAAAAAAAAAAAAATCGATTTTTCCCCTTTATTTGCTATTTTATTTTTGTTCTTTATAGTGAGCAGCTCTTGAATATGCCAGAGGACAAGGGAAAAAGTAGCATGCTAGTGGGCCAACGGGCCCATTGACAATGCAAAGCAATAGGAATTCTAAAAAATTCAAATTCTTATCTTATCGTTAGATAATGTGGTAGGTTCTACTTATTAGTCATTTTTTTCCACTCAAAATTTAAAAAAATATTTAATTGAATGTGGGGTGACCATTGTAGACAAATTGGTCCTCCACTATAATAGGAATTATTAGTGTTTTGGATGTTTGAAGTAATTGGAGAAATCTTTTATGTAAATATTTATCAAACTTGTCTAATATTGAATTGAAATTACGACAAAAAATTTGGTATAGTAAAGAAATCATGCATTTTAAAGTTGAAAGTTGAAAAACGTCGACAGTTAATTTATGAAAGATTGAAGATAAAATTGAGATTATGAATTTAAGACAATAAGTGCAATTATTAATTGGTTAGTTATATGCATTACACTTCTTAAGTTATTATTGAGATAAAATGATAGGGGCAAGTCATTTCAAGTTCAAAACCTAACAAAACGCGCATATTTCACTCCTCATTATATAATGATATTAGAGTTCAATATTTAGTAACACATTGTGTCATCATTACGTAATGTATACGATTTTTGTAAAATACAATATATGTCTTTTTCACGTAAATACAAAATAAGAATATAATGTAAAGACAATATAAGTTAACAATTTCGAGTAAATTTGACTAGTGGCTACATTAACTTGATTTTGTGGTTCTCACTTGTGAAGATGAGATTGCATAGATCCATCATCCCTATCAAACATATAATTGCATTTCTGCAATGCAATTAATTACTTCATCCGTTACATAGATCCACTCAATTAAGAGCCTGTTTGATCTAATTTATTTAACCAAAATAGTTTATTTGACCATAACATTTGTCTTGGTAGTCTGACATTTTTTTACCATTTTTGATCAAATAAACTAATTTATAAACTATACTAAACATGCTCTAAAATGATACATCCAACTTTCAAAAAGTTCTCATCTACCACTCATTGGGAAATAGTTTCACAAATGTAACGAAAAATGCCACTTGGTAGAAGAAAATCTTAGTTGGCACACTAACATTATTTAAACCATCCATGTCAGTAAAATCGTCATTCCCAAAGCACGACTTTAGCCTTAAGATGGAGAAAACAATTTTTACATGAATTTGAGTGTGTTTGATTGCAAGCAAGAAATTTGGGTAGAAAGAAAATGAATTCCATAGAAATAAATTGCCAAGAAATTGTTAATTGAAAAATAAAGACAAAATTTCCATGGAAAATAAAACCTCCCACCCCCACCCCCACCCCCACCCCCACCCCCACCCCCACCCCCAAGAAAATGTTGCCTTTTTTAAGGTAAATGAGAAAACGTTTTACCTGAAAAAAATACAAATCAATCAAACGCGTAGTGGGAAAATAGGTGGGAAAAGTCATTTTTCATGAAAAAATATAGCTATCAAACGCGCGTAGTTGAAAAATAGGTGAAAAAAAAGACTTTTTCCATGAAAATTTTCTTGCTATCAAACACACCCGAAATGAAATTCAACTAGATCAAAAAGTCAAATTTTTTGTGGAAAAGACACTTTATACCATTGCTTATAATTAAAATATAAAGCAAATAAAAATAATAAAATAATAGAAAAAGGAAAAATAAATGAAATTGAAAAAATAAAAAGAAGGGAAAATAATCACTACCATAGTCAGATTTAGAACTACGCCACCCCCTTAAAACAATGGTTTTTCTTGTATTTCATTATGATAAAAGTGTTACAATTTATAGGGTATTAGAAAGCTAAAAATAAAATTCTAATTAATTACAAATCAATTCTAATTGATTCTAAATAATTTATGTAAATCACTAATTGATTTATAGAAAACTTTAATTGATTTAGAGGACCAAAAATAACCACACAATACAAGGTATTAGTGATTTGAGAAATAGAGAAGATTATAGTTCAATGAAGGTACCACTAATACAGAATTAAGATGTAAAGTTTTAGTAAGATGGGATGACCATTTCCCAAGAACTAGGGTAGTATTACCACATGTAGTAGAGACACAGTTTCGAGATGAGGTTTCAGTTTAAAGACTTGATTCACATCAAATGTCATATGATCAGTGGCACCAGAATCAATTATCCATGCATTATTCAAAACAGGTGCAGAAATATTAAAAACTTTACCTTCTCCAATAGTGGTTGCCAGTGCTAATGAAGTAGATGGACCAACATCTTCTTTTGTTTGAGCAAGTGACGTCGTAGATTGTCTCCTAGCATTCCGATGACGAGTTGGGTCCTATAAGTTTGGATATCCAACTAACTCAAAGCAACGATTTTTTGTATAACCTGTTTGATTGGAGTGAGTACATTTCAATGAGGTTTTATCGACGGTGAAATTCTTTGAGTTGGTGGATTTGGGATGATCTTGAGATGTTTGACTGGGCTGATGTCGAGAGAGCATTGTGGAAGCTTCAATTTTGGTAGTATCCTCATCGAAGACAGTAGATCGTAAGTCCTCACGACGAACCATGGAATAACGCTCTTCTAAACTGGGTCGAGGTGTTTGGCGCAAAATCTCGCGTCAAAGATGGTCAAAGCTTTTATCTAGTCCTGCAAGAAATATGTGGACTCGAATTCGCTCAATGGACCGTCGGTATGCCGTAACGTCATCAGGATCCTTCATGACTACTGTATCTTGATAATCTAGTTCCTGAAAGGTTTCTGTTAACTCCCAATAATAAACAGAAAGTGTTTTGATATAATTTGCTTGGCTGAGAATGCTTTTAGATTCAAAGTATAGACCCGCATCTCATAATTACCATCATAGAAAGCTTTGGAAAGACTACTCCAAATTTCACGAGCAGTCGGCAAACGAAGATATTGTTTCATGATACCGGGAGACATGGACATGAGAAGCCAGCGTTTCACTTTTTGGTTTCAGCATGCCATTTGTCGTAGCCTTTGTCTGATTCAGTAGGAGGATCAGCAGGGCATGTTCTGATATTTTCAGGGCCTGAGACGAAGTCTAGAAATTAGGCCTCCCAATAGACCTCCAAATTGCATTATGCATTTAAAATCCATAAAGTTGTTACGAAACTAATTACAAACTTAAAATTCGAAAAAAAGACAAACAAAATATATTATACAAAAAAATTATATTATAATCAATTAACAAGTGTTCAACTATTTCTAATAAGTCAATAAATAAGCGATGGATAACCATTGCTTACTTGAGAGTGAGATTTGATCGGTAATTATGAGATGAAAAAATGTGAAAAAACTTCTTCTTCTTAGAAGTTTTAAACCTAAAATTAGGTCAAAATTTGAGATGAAATCAACTTCAAAATTCATAATATTCACAACACAAATAAACACTATTCGTTCTCCCAAATATACGGTCACTAATGGCAGATATATATATATATATATATATATATATATATATATATATATATATATATATATATATATATATATATATATATATATGATTTCTAATAATTTATTTAATTTTATTGATCGATCAAATCTAAAATTATTATTAGATTTAAGTAATCAATTGAATATAAGATAATCTAAGCTGTAGTATACACTACTAAACGCGACTAGTTAATAAATCAATCACTAAAACAAATACATACATAAATTGCAAATATTAGACTTCAAGAGCTTCATTTCAGTATCTGGACAGCCAAAATAATGCAGAATTAAAAAAAAAAACCATGTTTACTGGACAACCAGTATTGCAGAAATTAAGAAAAAAATAAATTAAACTATTTATTTTCTTTATCTTTATGCTAATTTCTTACATATATTAGTCATTATTCAATATCCATTAACAAAAATTAAGGGGAAAAAAAGTATCACCTGCTGACAGGTGACTGACCGAGCCAAAATGGAGAACGAGACGGAGGAGGAAGATAATATTCTTCTTCTGGCGAGCTAATATTCTTCTTCTAACGATTGTCTTCGGCGTTCGCCGGACATTGGACAAATTACGGAGTCACGGACAAATGAATCGCCCACTGCTATAGACTGTAGTGCTGTGCCTGTGACTGAAATGTGAAATAATAATAGGGCTTCTCTCCTTCAGATTTAATTTTATTTATTGGGCTTGGTTTGTGGGCTAATGGGTTTGGTTTGTTTTCATTTTTATAAACTTTAATTTGGTTTTGGACTTTACCTTTGGGCCAGAACTGCTGTACTTAATTTTTTTTTTTTTTTAATAAAATGGGCCCCTTTTGGTTTTGGGCCCAAGGCGGTCGCCTCACTCGCTTTGGCCCAAAACTGGGCCTGAGGATCAGTTTTGCCCAGAATGTATGTGAGTTTCTCTCGTTCAGCAATGTACATCTCCATCAATTGAGACCAGAAATCATAATTTGTTTCCGTAAGGAGAAAGCTTGCATTAAAGGGACCCTCATGTTGAAAGAGGAACAGTGGCCGATTTGTTTTTGAATGATTCAATGTGTTGACTCATTTTTAAAATAAAGGCCAAACAAATACTATAATTAAATAAAGGGATGAAATAATGCTTGGAAGGAGCAGTTACCGTAGGGCTCTTTTGTCCTTTCTCTGTGATATACTGTAGAGGAGATTTGGTTGCTTGACGATTAATTCACGAATTGAGCACAGCATCTATGTGAGCGCGAGCTCGTGGATCTGGACAGTGGCGACGAGCATTTGGCTGATGGGTTTGGACAGCGGCAACGGGCAAACGGACTAGGTAGGCATGCGCTGGACGGCTGCAAGGTGATAAGTGCGTTTTATGTACTTATTTTGGCTTTTGAATTAATCATTTATGCCTCGTATAAGTGCTTTTCTACTCACTCTAGTTTATTATCATTCTATTTCAGTGTTGGACTTGTTGGTGAACAATTGGAGAAGTTTGGGCAAAAAGAGCAATGATGTAGAAGATATCTCATAAGTTCGAGGACTCAATTGCACTCAACTCAAAGTTGATGGACCAAATTGGAGATGATGTGAAGTTGAAGGACCAAAGTTGATGTCATGAAAAGATGGAGGACTGAAATGATCTAGACTTAAAGTGGAAGGACCAAATCAGTGACCGTTGAAACAAGAAGGACCAAAACGCAAAACTTGGAAAAGCCACAAGCTGGGCGATCGCCCGGCTTAAGGCTGGGCGAGCGCCCAGCAACCAATGAAGGAAGCAGAAACCAAATTGGCTGCCTGGGCGAACGCCCAAGAAATGCCTGGGCGATCGCCCAGGCAAAACTGATTCTGCGATTTTTTTATTTTTATTTTCTTTCTTTTTTGAGTCCTAATACAATTAGGAAACCTTTGGGGACACGATTTTAATGAATTTTTGGGATCTTTTAGGAGAAAATTAGATAAGTATATATATGAGTTATTAACTCATATCAAGGGTTGGATTTTTGGAGAGCAAATCAAGAGAAGACGGAAGAGAACAAGAGAACAAGAGAACAAGACCTCCTCGACTATCAAGACTTCTTCGAAGATTTCTTCTCCTTCAATCCATGTCGGGTTTTATCAATTCTTTTCTTTTTAGTTTAATCATGTTCTTCTAAGTTTCTTTAGCCAAGGTAGACGATGAAACATTGTTTTAATTAAGTAATTATTTCATTATTCGTTTAATTCCTTTTTAGGGCTTTAACGTTCATGGTTCGTTCTTAACTAGATTAATTAAATATAATTTCTTTCATCTTAAATATCACGTATTTTTGATAGTTAGATATTGGTTTAATTAATCCATGCTTGGCGATTGAATTTGTTCTATTAATTTCTTTTGATTCTTCATCATCTTTTATTCGTATTGGGATACATTGAATGCTTAGGAAATCTTTGATTCTTTGTTTTCTTTCAATGGAATGTGATATGAAAAATACTTAAGTAATTTATGTTTGAAGCATAAGGGGAGCCTATATTTGATTTTCTTCTTTTGGACTTAATTGATAAATCTTTAGGGACGACAATAGATTGATTTCGTATTGTCGTGTGTGTTTTCTTTGGGAATTAATGAATGATTAGATGATTGCTAAATTAGACAATGGTGGATTCCGAAACCTTGGTGTTTTACACTTCTTGATTATTCAATCTCATTATTTTCGCATAATTAGTTATTCTTTAAATTAAATAATTTCAACAAAACTCTTTTCGACTCAACTAGCCTAGAATAACAGTTAATTTGGATTAAATTACACCTTCCTCATAGCAGTCTCTGTGGGATCGACCTCGTTTTTACTTATCTATATTCCAGTAGATTCGTACACTTGCGAGTTAATTAAAATTTGACATCAAATTTTTGGCGCCGTTGCCGGGGACTGCGTCTGAAGGTTAATTTCATCTTAGTTAATTTTATTCTTGACTAGTTATAATTTAGGATTTTATTTAATTTATTTTATTTTCGTTTTTATTTTTGAATTTTTTTTAAGAAAAAAAAATTCAAAAATCAAAAATCTTCATTGTGCATGCTTGGTCGTAGATCTCTAGAACTTAAGCTAGAACATCTAGATAGTGAAATTGAAAAGACTTTTCACCAACAAAAACGAGCCACTAATCTAGATAAAATTGAAGAAACCGAAGCAATAGTAGCTATGGGGGATGAAATTGAGGAGAGACCTTTCAGGGACTATTTTAGTCCATTAGCTAATTTGAGCACCTTATGCATACAATACCCTCAGGTCACAGCTAGGAATTTTGAGCTTAAACCGAGTGTGCTTAACTGTCTCCCATCTTTCTATGGTTTAGATAGTGAAGAATCTTATAATCATTTGACTGATTTCTATGCTGTATGTGAAATATTTAAATATGAGAATGTGTCTCCTGATAATGTTAAACTTCGTCTATTTCCCTTTTCTCTGAAAGATAGATCTAGATCTTGGTTTAATACATTGCCTGCAAATAGTATTACTTCTTGGGAACAAATGGTTGCTAAATTTTTGAATAAATACTTTCCTGTTCACAAAACTAATGCTATTCGCAGGGAAATTTCAGAGTTTGTGCAAAGAGATGATGAGCCATTCTATGAAACTTGGGAGAGATTCAACGGGCTTCTTATGAAATGTCCACACCACGGCTATGAAAAATGGCATTTATGCCAATACTTTTTGGAGGGATTGCTACCACATATTCAAGAATGGTTGATAGCCACAAGCGGGGGAGAGCTTATGTCTAAAAATGCTACAGAGATCTGGACCTTCTTTCAAAAGCAGGCTGACAATTCACAACAGCAGAGCCGATCATCTAGAACCGAACCAAAGAAAAGGGGTATCTATGAAATTCGCAGCAGTGAAAATAGCTCAGAAATCAAAGAAGTCAAGTGCATGATAGAGGACATCTCTCGCAAATTGACCTCATTGACAGTCAATAGTCCTACAGAACCAGAAGCAGGTGCTGAGCAGGCTAATGCCCTCAACATGATGAGGAAACAGCCTTACAATCCTTATTCAAACACCTACAATCCAGGATGGAGGGACCACCCCAATTTTTCTTGGTCACAGGGTAGTCAACAGGACAACACAGCAGGTCAAGCCCCTCAGCAGCCTACCAGACAGTTCAACCAAAACTTTTCACAGCCTAAACCATGGGAGGAGGCAATTCAAAACTTGACAAAAGCTACACAAGCTGCTTTGGAGCATCAGAATCACACCATCACTGAGTTCAAGAAGGAGGTGCGCACTAGCCAGAACTCACAGGCACAATCCATTTCCAATATGGAGAACATGATGGGGCAACTGGCTTCATTAGTACAACAGCTGGCAACAACCATCGAAAAAGGTAAATTCCCTAGTCAGCCATTTCCTAATCCTAAAGGGGTGCACAATATTGGAACAGATTCAAGCAACCAACATGAAGAGGCTAAGGCCATCATGACTTTGAGACGGGGCAAACTGGTTGACAACAAAGTGGATCTTTCAAAGCAACACACACCTCAACTAATTTCTCCAGGTAATACCTCAACTGATGATTCAGTCCAAGAAGCTCACAAAGAAGACAATGAGCCATCCTACATCCCAAAAGCCCTATTCCCTCAGAGGCTGACAAAGATAAAGCAAGGTAATTCTATCAATGACATGATGGACATCTTCAAGCAGGTAAGCATAAATATCCCTTTACTCGATGCTATTAAGCAAGTTCCTGCCTATGCTAAATTTTTGAAGGACCTATGTACTAAAAAGAGACAATTACATGTACGTAAAAAGGCATTTTTAACTGAACAGGTTAGCTCAATAATTCAAAGCAATACCCCTCCTAAATTTAAAGATCCAGGTTGTCCTACTATCTCTTGCATCATAGGACACCATAAAATTGAGAAGGCATTGTTAGATTTAGGAGCTAGTGTCAATCTTCTTCCTTACTCTGTGTATATGCAACTTGGACTAGGCGAGTTAAAACCAACATCTGTTATTTTACAACTTGCTGATAGATCTGTGAAAGTTCCTCGTGGCATTGTTGAGGATGTTTTGATACAGGTTGATAAATTTTATTTTCCTGTTGATTTTATTGTACTTGATACTCAACCTGTTCGAGACTCCACCAAGTATATTCCTGTGATTTTTGGTCGTCTTTTTCTAGCCACATCTAATGCTGTAATTAATTGCAGGAATGGAGTCATGCAGC
This sequence comes from Forsythia viridissima, assembly GCA_030279155.1. Classification (NCBI taxonomy): domain Eukaryota; kingdom Viridiplantae; phylum Streptophyta; class Magnoliopsida; order Lamiales; family Oleaceae; genus Forsythia; species Forsythia viridissima. The sequence continues at coordinate 3,790,470 of CM059037.1, read as the reverse complement.
TGTCCTTTGGCAACATGACAATTGAATTGAATGTCGTCAATGTCAACAAGCAACCACATGACAACGAGGATGTTGCTGATGTTGACATGATAGAAGCATTGGTTGATGACTCTTGTATTTCAACTAACTTTGATGATGCTTTAATGATGTGTCTAACCCATTTTGGTACAGGATTTTGATGTTGATGGTGCTATAGATGAGGTAAACACTTTGCTTGAGTCAACACCTGTCATGGATACAAGTAAGTGGAGACAGAAAATTGAGCCACTTCCAATAAGTGAGAAGAAGAACATCCCATCAGTTCAACAACCGCCCAAGTTAGAGCTGAAAGCATTGCCTGACACTTTGCAGTATGCATTCTTAGGAGAGGCAGAAACTTTACCTGTAATTATCTCTTCTGCCCTTGATGATGCACAAAAAGTTTTACAGAGATGTGAAGAAAAGAATTTAGTACTAAATTGGGAAAAATGTCACTTCATGGTGAAACAAGGTATTGTTCTTGGCCACATTATCTCTAACAATGGTATTGAAGTTGACAAGGCCAAGGTAGATCTCATCTCCAATCTTCCACCTCCAAAATCAGTGAAAGAAGTAAGATCATTCCTTGGGCATGCTGGTTTTTATAGACGTTTCATTCAAGATTTTAGTAAAATCTCTAGACCCTTATGCAATTTACTTGTTAAGGATGTACATTTTATCTTTAATGATTCGTGCTTAGAAGCTTTTGAACATCTTAAGAAAGTATTGACCACTGCACCTGTTATTCGACCACCTGATTGGACCTTGCCTTTTGAACTTATGTGTGATGCATCTGATTATGCTATAAGAGCAGTTTTAGGATAGAGATTAGATAGGTTACCTTCTGTTATTTACTATGCTAGTAGAACTCTTAACGATGTACAATTGAATTATTCTACTACAGATAAGGAAATGCTAGCAGTTGTATTTGCATTAGATAAATTTTGATCTTATCTTGTAGGGTGTAAAGTAATTATTTTTTCTAACCATGCTGCCCTCAAATATCTTCTCACTAAGAAAGATGCTAAACCAAGATTGATTAGGTGGGTCATGCTTTTGCAAGAATTTGATATTGAATTTAGGGACAAAAAAGGTTCTGAAAATGTTGTGGCTGACCACTTATCTCGAATTGTGCTTGACCCTGTGCAGGATAAACTACCATTAAATGAGTTGTTTCCAGATGAACAACTCATGAATATTGATGTTGTGCCTTGGTTTGCTGATATTATTAATTATCTGGTTACAGGCAAACTTCCAGAACATTGGACTAAACAGGATAGAACTAAGTTCCTGGCTGAAGTGAGGAATTTCTTTTGGGACGATCCTTATTTGTTTAAATACTGTGCTGATCAAATTATAAGGAGATGTGTCCCAGAAAGTGAATTCCACAGTGTTATATCATTCTGTCATGACCACGCGTGTGGAGGCCATTTCAGTGCTAAAAAGACTACTTCCAAAATTTTGCAATGTGGTTTTTACTGGCCTACTCTCTTTCGTGACACTCATATTTTTTGTTCTTCATGTGATAGGTGTCAACGCATGGGAAGCATTTCAAAAAGAAACATGATGCCGCTTAATCCTATTCTCGTAGTTGAAATTTTTGATGTCTGGGGGATTGATTTCATGGGACCTTTTCCTCCATCTTTTGGGTATCTTTACATATTAGTGGGTGTCGATTATGTTTCCAAGTGGGTTGAGGCAATTCCTTGCAAGACTAATGATCACAAAAGCATCGTAGCATTTTTAAAAAGCAATATTTTCTCTCGCTTTGGCACTCCACGAGCCATTATCAGTGATGGGAGATCTCACTTTTGCAATAAACATTTTCAAACCCTTCTAGCAAAATACTCCATCACACATAAGGTTGCCACCCCATATCATCCACAAACTAGTGGTCAGGTTGAGGTCTCAAATCGAGAAATAAAGCATATTTTAGAGAAAACAGTTCGACCTGATAGGAAAGATTGGTCTCTACGACTCACTGATGCATTGTGGGCATATAGGACAACTTTTAAAACACCCATTGGCATGTCCCCTTATAGATTGGTGTATGGGAAAGCCTGTCACCTTCCGGTTGTGTTAGAACATCGTGCTTATTGGGCCATTAAGAAATTCAATTTTGATATGCAGGAAGCAGGGTCAAAAAGGAAATTGCAAGTAGCTGAACTTGAGGAAATTCAAAACGATGCTTATGAGAATGCTAAGATTTACAAGCACAAAATGAAGGTTTTTCATGACAAGCACATAGTCCAAAAATCATTTAGTCCAGGTCAGAAAGTACTCTTATATAATTCTCGCCTGTATTTATATCCAGGTAAGCTACGTTCCCGATGGTCAGGCCCTTTTATTGTTCGCATTGTTTACCCCCATAGAGCTGTTGAGGTTGAAAACCCAACAAATGGTGATATTTTTAAGGTTAATGGCCAACGTTTAAAACCATACTTGGAGTTTCACTCTCGCGAGGGGGAGGAGGAAATTGATTTGGGTGATCCTACCCTTCATTCTTGAAAATCGTTTTTTTTGAAAAAAAAAATAATAATAATAAAACAAACGTGCAAAAAAAAACGTGCAAAAAAAAAATAATAATAATAATAAAATAAATTTTTGCTTTCGTTGTTTTTGTTTGTTGTTTTGTCTAATTTTTCTTTTAGGACTGCTTTTGTACAACTGCTTCTGCGGTGTCCACGGTGTTCAACATCTTTCAGCCTGCCAGATGCTTCTCCTCCACATCTATCCCTGGGGAGTAACTGATTTTTTTCCCTCCTACTCTTTGCTTTATGCTTTATGTTATTCTTACATTGAGGACAATGTAAGGTTTTTGTTTGGGGGTGGGTTATAAAGTATCATGTTACTTAAGAACTTCTGACTTGCTTATCATTCTGGTCTGTATAACTGAAATAATTTGTCTGGTTGCTGTTGATTATCCTACCGCCAATGATGATATCTGTTCAAACTTGAGCACATTTTTAGTTGACTATGAGACAACACTTGAACTCATTCTTTTATCAGATTACTTATCTATGTTAGACCTGATTAAGGAAGCACATAGCCATTATTGACTTATCGTTTATTGGAGACATGACTTGAGTGTTTGTGTTGATATTATTGACTGAGTATCATGATAAAAAAAAATTCCGTTCCTACATTCTTAGAGCTAGTGACTAAACTGTTTTGAGAACAGTTTGGGGGTGTTAAAGTTACTACTTTTGTTCTAAGATTTTTGATGGTTGGGGTTTTCTGGGTCTCATCTTTGGTTGAATGGGTTATAGTCAAGGAATCTAAACTGAGCACTACTCGCAGCTGATAAATTTAAATGAAATATCTGACTCGAGCAATTAAGCCTGTAAGGGTATCTTAAAATCTGGTGCCCTATGGTCATCTGACTTGGGAGTCATAAGCCCAAAGCTCGCTACATGGGTCCTGGATCTAAAACAAGAAAAAGAAAAGAGAGCGACATTTATAAATTTACATCTTCACTCCTCTATTAGCTTGTGGGACTCGAGCAATTAAGTCTGCTAGGGTATTTTCAAACCTGGTGCCCTATGGTCATCTGACTTGGGAGTCATCGACCCAAAGCTCGTTACAAGGGTCACACAGAAAGCTAGTGAAAGAGAAGTATTGCACAGGATGTAAGACTGTTAACAGGAGTTGAATAAATAAAAGAGTAGAAGTGCTCAGGAAGGATTGCTAGATTAGAACCTTAGAGACTGAAGATGAGAATTTAGAAATCTCTAACCATCCTAATTCTCAGAATACAAGTGTTAAGTTTTACCACTTTTGTTGAAAAGAAAGAGCATTGTAATGATCAATAGAAACCAATTTCGCTAGAACACCTCGGGATTTGAGAGAAAAGCTTTAGAAGTGTGATAACTTACGAGAGGTGTAAGGAATAAATGACTACAAAGGGTTCGGGATTGCTAAATATCAACCACACAATATTGGTCATGGTCTAATACATGTATAAGTTCAATTTTTGGCTATTCACACACTCACACAAGGTCAAGCATCGGATAAGTGAAAATTTTTGTGTTGTTGTTTGATATACTTCTAATAGTGCTGCTTTATTTTTGAACCTGAGGCATATGGTAAGGAATTTAACATTGACAAATTTTCGTGGATTCAATTAGCTTAGTTGAAGTCTATTTTAGTTTTGTGTTTTTGTTCGAGGACGAACAAAGGTTTAGTTTGGGGGTGTTTGATAAGTGCGTTTTATGCACTTATTTTGGCCTTTGAATTAATCATTTATGCCTCGTGTAAGTGCTTTTCTACTCACTCTAGTTTATTCTCATTCTATTTCAGTGTTGGACTTGTTGGTGAACAATTGGAGAAGTTTGGGCAAAAAGAGCAATGATGTAGAAGATATCTCATAAGTTCGAGGACTCAATTGCACTCAACTCAAAGTTGATGGACCAAACTGGAGATGATGTGAAGTTGAAGGACCAAAGTTGATGTCATGAAAAGATGGAGGACTGAAATAATCTAGACTTAAAGTGGAAGGACCAAATCAGTGACCGTTGAAACAAGAAGGACCAAAACGCAAAACTTGGAAAAGTCACAAGCTGGGCGATCGCCCGGCTTAAGGCTGGGCGAGCGCCCAGCAACCAATGAAGGAAGCAGAAACCAAATTGGCTGCCTGGGCGAACGCCCAAGAAATGCCTGGGCCAAAACTGATTCTGCGATTTTTTTATTTTTATTTTCTTTCCTTTTTGAGTCCTAATACAATTAGGAAACCTTTGGGGACACGATTTTAATGAATTTTTGGGATCTTTTAGGGGAAAATTAGGTAAGTATATATATGAGTTATTAACTCATATCAAGAGTTGGATTTTTGGGGAGCAAATCAAGAGAAGACGGAAGAGAACAAGAGAACAAGAGAACAAGACCTCCTCGACTATCAAGACTTCTTCGAAGATTTCTTCTCCTTCAATCCATGCCGGGTTTTATCAATTCTTTTCTTTTTAGTTTAATCATGTTCTTCTAAGTTTCTTTAGCCAAGGTAGACGATGAAACATTGTTTTAATTAAGTAATTATTTCATTATTCGTTTAATTCCTTTTTAGGGCTTTAACGTTCATGGTTCGTTCTTAACTAGATTAATTAAATATAATTTCTTTCATCTTAAATATCACGTATTTTTGATAGTTAGATATTGGTTTAATTAATCCATGCTTGGTGATTGAATTTGTTCTATTAATTTCTTTTGATTCTTCATCATCTTTTATTCGTATTGGGATACATTGAATGCTTAGAAAATCTTTGATTCTTTGTTTTCTTTCAATGGAATGTGATATGAAAAATGCTTAAGTAATTTATGTTTGAAGCATAAGGGGAGCCTATATTTGATTTTCTTCTTAATTGATAAATCTTTAGGGACGACAATAGATTGATTTCGTATTGTCGTGTGTGTTTTCTTTGGGAATTAATGAATGATTAGATGATTGCTAAGTTAGACAATGGTGGATTTCGAAACCTTGGTGTTTTACACTTCTTGATTATTCAATCTCATTATTTTCGCATAATTAGTTATTCTTTAAATTAAATAATTTCAACAAAACTCTTTTCGACTCAACTAACCTAGAATAACAGTTAATTTGGATTAAATTACACCTTCCTCGTAGCAGTCTCTGTGGGATCGACCTCGTTTTTACTTATCTATATTCCAGTAGATTCGTACACTTGCGAGTTAATTAAAATTTGACATCAAGTTTTTGGCGCCGTTGCCGGGGACTGCGTCTGAAGGTTAATTTCATCTTAGTTAATTTTATTCTTGACTAGTTATAATTTAGGATTTTATTTAATTTATTTTATTTTCGTTTTTATTTTTTAATTTTTTTTAAGAAAAAAAAATTCAAAAATCAAAAATCTTCATTGTGCATGCTTGGTCGTAGATCTCTAGAAGTTAAGCTAGAACATCTAGATAGTGAAATTGAAAGGACTTTTCACCAACAAAAACGAGCCACTAATCTAGATAAAATTGAAGAAACCGAAGCAATAGTAGCTATGGGGGATGAAATTGAGGACAGACCTTTCAGGGACTATTTTAGTCCATTAGCTAATTTGAGCACCTCATGCATACAATACCCTCAGGTCACAGCTAGGAATTTTGAGCTTAAACCGAGTGTGCTTAATTGTCTCCCATCTTTCTATGGTTTAGATAGTGAAGAACCTTATAATCATTTGACTGATTTCTATGTTGTAGGTGAGGCCTAGGCGATGGCAAGACAAGTGTGATGGGAGGACGATGCTTGAAACGTGGCTAGGCGTTGAGGCCGAGCTTCAAACATAGGCAGAGCTTAAGCGTCGCCTATGTGAAACCACTTCCCAAGCCTCCCTGGTTCCAACCACTTCCTGCATCTCTCCCCACACCATCACCAGCTCCTTCACTAACTATTGTCACAAGCCAAACATAAGTGGCTGCAACTCCCAACATTCAAATTCCAGGGGAGAATTTGAAGTTCAAAATGCAACAATGAAAAAATACAGTGTTTTAAAAAACGTAAAACGTGGCTGATCGTGTAGATCGAGTTTCAAACTTTTCGAAACTATGTGTGAGTGAGACAAAGACTAAGTGAAAGCGCATCGTGATGCATGACTAGGTGCGAAGTGGAGCCCAGACACCTCATAGCTTTATAGAAAAGTGGAAAGATGCCATCATGTCCATCAAAACCAATTTATTTATTTACCGGATACCGAAAGTCCCAGTCCCAGCTCTACCAACTAGGGATGGCAATTTAACCCACGACCCGCGCCCCGCCCCGCGCCCCGCCCCGCCCCGTTTTGGACTGCCCCGCCCCGGAAATTCGGGTTGTAGGGGCGGGTATCTGCCCCGCGGCGGGTCCGGGGCGGGTCCGGGGCGGACCCGCCCCGCCGCGCCGACCCAACCCGCCCCGCCCCGCCCCGAATGTATTATATATATATATATATTTTTTGGTATAAAAAAGTGAAGGAAAGGCAAAGCAATTAAACAAAATGACTTCCATGCTGCTTGAGAATCGAACCCAGGATGCAAAGGTGAAATAAGTAGACTTATCCACTAGACCACAACCTTAATATGAAAGTTTTTTTGTCTACTAAATATATTATAACAAGTTTATAAATTTCTTTTTCTACTAACCCTAATTAATACAATTCATTTTTTCAATCCAATTCCTTCCTCTCAACGTTTCAGCAGTCGCCACTCCCACAGTCCCACTCGCCTCATCGCCTGTTAGCAGCCAGCATCCAGATTCCAGCAGCGGGACCTAGCGCCGCTGCCCCAACACCCAACAACGTGACCCAGCCTCGCTGCCCCAGTACCCAGCAGCTGAGCAGCGTGACCCAGCACCTCTGCGCCAGCTGCCAGCGTCCGCAATTTTGTCATCGCCGTCGATTCACCGCACCACCACACCATCTCCATTTGCTTCTTTCATTTTCCAAATATAAAGGTAACTTTGTTTTCATTCATTTTTTTTCTAGTAATATCTTTTAGTTGCCATGAATGAAGTATAAGAATATGACTTACTATATCCATAGATTCTGAAATTGAATGTTAGAGTTCCAGCATTCAAGCGGCAGTCCCGATTTTTAGAGTTCCAGCATTCAAGCGGCAGTCCCGATTCTGAAATTGAATGTTAGAGTTCTAGACACACTTGCAGAGACTGTTTTAGTGGCAAAAGTAGGATCAGATCATATATATTTAGTTTTCTGGACACACTTGCAGAGACTTTATTTTATTGTGCTTTATATTGAATCAGATAATGTATTTATGTTAAGAATTCTAATAAAGAATTGTGGTTTCTGGAAAGTAACTTGTATTATAACTAAATTGATGAAATTAGTCCTTAATCATATATATTTAGTTTTGCTACATAAGTGGATTAAGACAGAAACTTTAAACCACACTATTTAATAGACATAAAATTCTAAGAATTTGAACTTTCTGTATATGGAAAAATTGCAACAATGTTTCGATTGTGATATTACACATTTTCCCCTTGTTTAGGTTTAGCTTCCAGTAGTCACATTGTATTTTGCTTCAAGACCTTAAATTGAGTAGATATTGATTGATTAAAATGTAGATATTGATTAAAAATTGAGTCTTACTTGTCTCAAATTAATTTTGTTTCCATTACTTGTGTTAATTGCTCCCTGTTTTTTAGCTTTTTGTAATCATACTTTTGTATTGTATTTGTAGATGTCGGAACACGAACATTGTTCAATTGGAAGTACACATGGTACTCCGCAAGTACATCACGATAGTTCAACGGCGGCAAATACTAGTGATCCTCCATCATTATCGGCGGACCAAAATTCAAACAAAAATCCAATAAGCATAGATTCGGATGGAGATCATACAATGACTCTTGGTGTAGTGGGTAGAAAAAGGAAGTTGACATCTCAGGTATGAGACCATTTTAAGCTCAAAATGATTGACAACGAGATCAAGGCTGTTTGCAATTATTGTTCTGCAAAGTTGGTAGGACATAGTAAAAACGGGACAAATCATTTGAAAAAACATCTAGATAGATGTGTACTTCGTAATTGTAAGCAAACTGATATTAGGCAGTCAATATTGAACCCTACAAAGCAAGCGACTGGAAAGGTGGTTATGGGGACTTACCATTTTGATCAAGAACATGCTAGGACAGAATTAGGCAAAATGATTATTTTACATGAATATCCGCTTTGTATGGTTGAGCATATTGGGTTTAGGAGTTTTGTGAAATCTATTCAACCTCTATTTAAAGTTGTGTCCCGGAATACAATTAAGAATGACATTTTGAAGATTTATGACTTGGAGAAAGTGAAAATGATGAGTATATTGGAGGAGAACAAGAGTAGAATCGCGGTAACAACGGACTTGTGGACGTCAAACCAAAAAAGTGGTTTCATGGTCATCACTGCACACTTTATTGATGACGCTTGGAAGCTTCAAAGCCGTGTTATGAGGTAAATACTAAGCAATTCAAAAAATAATATATTCATTTTTTTGTCGATCTCTAATTAATATTGTTGTTTGTTTTTGTATACAGGTTCATATATGTTCCTTGTCCACATACGGCTGAATCACTATCTACCACCCTGTACGAAAGCTTATTAGATTGGAATATTGATGGTAAGTTATCTACTCTCACTGTTGACAATTGTTCAACAAATGACGCTATGATCAATATCCTTTTAGATAATAAGCTCTGTACTGATTCACTCTTGGCAAATGGTGATTTCTTTCATATGCGGTGTTGCGCGCATATACTGAACTTAATTGTGAAGGAGGGTTTAGAAAATATTGAGGGTAGTGTTGAAAAAATTCGAGATAGTGTATCTTTTTGGACTTCAACACCAAAAAGATGGGAAAAATTTGAGAACACTGCACGTCAGCTTAAAATTAGTTGTGGTAGAAAGTTGGTACTTGATTGTAAGACTAGGTGGAATTCCACATACCTCATGCTTGACACTGCTTCTGAGTACATTGATGTTTTTTTTCGTTTGAAGCAAAGAGAAACCCAGTATAAGTGTTTGCCTAGTGATCAAGATTGGAAGTTGGCCACAGAAATTTGTGATAGGCTAAAGTTGTTTTATGTGGTTACTGAATTATTTTCTGGAACTAAGTATCCTACAGCGAATCTATTTTTTCCAAAAATTTGTGAAATAAAATTGTCAATTCGTACTTGGACTACTTCTGCTTATTCTGAGATTAGAATGATGGCTTTAAGTATGATGGACAAGTTTGAGAAATATTGGGATGAGATTCACGGGATATTAGCTGTGGCAACCGTTTTAGATCCTAGGTTTAAAATGATGTTGGTTGAGTATTATTTTCCTAAGATCTATGGACCTGAACGTGCAGCGGTTGAAATTGTCAATGTTGGTTCACTTTGTCGAAAGTTGGTATCTCAATATACAGTTGTTAATGTTCCTCAAACTTCATCTTCGTATTCCAATTCTGGGATTTCTTCAAGTGTTAGAGTAGTAGATGAGCTGGAAGATTTTGATTTATTTGTTACATCAAAATTTAGCACTAGTAATGTCAAATCTGAGCTTGACTTATATTTGGAGGAGCCGGTATTGCCTAGGTGTAGTGATTTTGACCTACTAAATTGGTGGAAAGCAAATTCAAGCAAATACAATTCTTTACAAAAACTTGCAAGAGATGTCTTGGCCATCCCCGTTTCTACTGTGGCTTCTGAGTCTGCATTTAGTACGAGTGGTAGATTCGTGAGTCCACATCGAAGCCGACTACATCCGAAGACTTTAGAGGCGTTGATGTGTGCTCAAAACTGGTTGTGGGCTGACATTCATGGTATAATAAAAAGTATTTAGTATTATTTATATTTATTATTCTTGACATTTCATTGTTGTTAACTTGATTTATTTTATGTTTAGAAAACTCTCCCGCATCGTCATCGTGTACTGGATGTTGTTCTACTATTACTGAAGAGGAAATTGAGGATGAGGTAATCTTATTTATGTCAATGTACTATGTTGAAATTTATTTACATTATAATACTATTTAACATACGTACTTTTTTTACTTATTATACAGGAATTATTGGGATCCGAGAATGCCACAACTACGCAAGAGGAAGACTAAAGATTGTAGATTTTGATTTTAATTTCAATTTCAATTTCAATTTCATTGGTCTTTGTTGTTAAACTTTATGAATTGTGTATTATTCAAAACTATTTGATTTTTGTATTTGGGTTGTATTGGGTTTTATTGTTTATGTTTTTGTGTTTGATTGTATTGTTTAAAATTTTGTTGTAGAAATTTGATATTATGAATATGGGACAACTCACATGTTGTTAGTAAAGCTTATTATCACAGGTTGTTAGTTTTAGAAATTTGAAAATCACATGTTGTTAGTTTTTTTTATTATCACAGTTTGTTAGTTTTAGAAATTTGATAATCACATGTTGTTAGTTTTTGATAATCACATGTCGTTAGTTTTAAAAATTTGAATGTTTTATAATTTTGATTATCACATGTTAGTTTTTGTTATTTTGTATGTTTTGATTTATATCCGATTATTTATTGTGAGAATTCTTTATTCTTCTATTTTTTATAACCAAAAAAAAAAAAAAAAAAAAAAAAAATTATTAGGGGCAGTGGCGGGGCAGTGGGCCGCCCCGCCCCGCCACCCGCCCCGCCCCGCCAATTGGCGGGTCTAGGGGCGGGGTGGGGCACCTTTAAAATTGGGCTGGGCTGGGCGGGGCGGGGTGGGGCGGGGCCGCCCCATTGCCATCCCTACTACCAACTAGAATTTTCGTTTCCAAAGTGGCATTTTCCATTAGGTTTGTGAAACAGTTTCCTAATAAGTGATAGACATTTTGAAAATTAGGTGAATGATAGAATACGATTTTTTATTGAATAAGTAAGTAGTAATCATAAAAAAGTTTAACAACCATTCTTTAAACCCATAACAAACAAGTCAACCACCTCTTTGGTTCACGAATCAATTGGATAAGTACCTCGTCACCTTTTGACTACTTTATCTTTCATTTTTGAAATGAAACATTGACCATATATTTCATATCATAACTAATTAAGAATAATTTATTAATAATATAATAAGGCAATTAATGAAGAATATATAAAACCACATAATTTAAATCCTCGTAATTTCCAAACTTGGACCTCAATTTTTTTTACTGTCCCATGGCAATTAAAACTTATTATTTTTTGACAAATATTCCTGACAATTTAAATTTAACTCTATTTCAATATTTTGATAATGGTGGAGAAATTCTAAATTTTCTTATTTGTCGGTAGACTTGTTACTCAGAGAAAGTGATGCAAATAGCTCTAATATTTGTTTTTAATACGAAAATAATCTATAACATTTGTTTTTTTGACACAAAAATTCTTAAATTATGTGTTTTGGTACGTAATTCCTCCTTATACGATGAATAGACAATTTTACAGGAATACATTGTCATTTTATTAAAAAAGACAAATGGATAGAAGTCTAAATATAATACTAATCATTCCATAGATGTTTTAAATTGATAATTTTATTAAATTACACATTTAAAGAAGATAATTAATAATTTTTAAAAAATATCTTATCCTTAATCAAATTAATTTTATTGATATATATTCTATTCCATTCACTATAATATTTTATTCGGGATTTTGGCGCAAATGGTCCCTAACGTATGTCTTTAGTGCGTTTTTAGTCTTTAACCTTTTATTTTTTATTAGGAGGTCCCTAACTTATGCTATTGGATGCAAAAGTGGTCCCTATGGATGGATTCCGTCCAAATGTGTCGTTCATTGGGTGAGTGTAGTGCAATATCTTTTATTTTGTCTTTACCTATAGGGGCAAAATCGTCAAATCACTTTTTTTTTCTCCCATTTTACTCCATATTACCCACTTCCATTCCATGTTTTGAAAAAAGAAAAGAAAAAAAAAACATCAACGTACAAAAGGCTTCCACTTCCACTTCCGTTCATAATTTTTTAAGGTTGTTTTGTCAAAGAAGATGAGTGATTCTTTGAAGATTTGATTTTTGGGTTTTATGTGCGGAGTTGGAAGATTTGGTTTTTGGGTTTTTGAGTTCTTGGAAGATTTGGTTTTTGGGTTTTATGTGCGGAGTTGGAAGATTTGATTTTTAGGTTCTTAGGTTCTTGGAAGATTTGATTTTTAGATTTTATGTGCGGAGTTGGAAAATTTAGTTTTTGGGTTCTTAGATTCTTGGAAGATTTGGTTTTGGGATTTTATGTGGGGAGTTGTAAGATTTGATTTTTGGGTTCTCTGGTAACATGTTGTAATGTGTATTGTAGTTGTTGGATGAATGAATGAAAATTGTTGGAAATGAAAGTTGTTGGAAATGAAAATTATTAGAGATGAAAATTGTTGGAGATGGTACATAGATAGTCCATAACCTTTTCAGTAAAAGTATGTGAATGGTCCATAACGTTTTCAGTAAAGGTACGCAAGTGGTTCCTAACCTTTTCAATAAAGGTGCACAACTGATCCATAACGTCTGTAAAATGGTGCAATATTAGTCCTAAACCAATTGAAAGAGTTGCACGAACATTCCCTTAAACAACATTTGCACATAATTTTTCAATTAACTGGTGTCATTTACACATTCGCAAAATCAGAGAAATTTCTTTAAAAAAAAACATAAGAACCATATTTGAGACATACAAATTATGAGTGTCATTTACACATTTGCAAAACTAGAAACATTATATCTGCACACCAGTCCTCATCCAACACAATCTGTTTTTCTTCTCATTGGGTTCAATTTAAAGTTTTACAATAATTGAATGAAGATTTTCTCGCGTTTTAGTGTGGTAAGAGTTTTCTTTTTCTTTTAAAATTATCAAACCATTGTTGGGTAATATGAAGAGTAAAAGGGGAAAAAAATGTTATTTGACGATTTTGCCCTACAAGTAAAGACAAAATAAAGGAGATTGCACTACACTCACCCAACTAACGTCACAATTGGATGAAATCCGTCCATAGGGACCAGTTTTGCAACCAAAGGCATAGGTTAGGGACTTTCTATCAAAAATAAAAGGTTAGGGATCAAAAACGCACTAAGGGCATACGTTAGGGACCATTTGCTCTAAAATCCCTATTTTATTCACATTTTTCACCAAAAGATTTGCTAAAACTCCGGGAGATCGTATTTTAGAAGTTTCATGGGAGGAGCTTGGTGCAACATTTTAGAAACTTGTGATTATGTTTGTATATGCTTATAACCACTTATAAGTTAGTCAAACAATATTTTTATTCACACATTTCGTAGGATCTACAACTCTTAATCACTTTTTATCTATATATTTCATAAAATCTACTATTTATAATCTACAAAAATCTTTATCAAACATAATCTTACTCAATAATCAACCTTATAGTTCACTCCTAAATTTCTAGTAGAATATTCTACAACATTATCCTAATCATAATATAGAAAATATCTTCACCATTCATTCAATAAAATATCAAGATGGGAACCTCATTTGTCAACAAAGTTGGCTAACAAGTTGAAATCAATGTTCAAAAAATCGGATCGATCATCGACCTGAAAAAGGCAATGGATCAACAGTCAAAAAGTCGAACCGATTTCAATTAAAAAATTAAAAATTTATCCAAAAATCTCACAAAATTTCTAAAAATAAGTTATTTGTAAATAAATTAATATTTATAGACAAAATTACTCACAAAACTTGACTTTAAATAGACTTTTCATAAGTTTCAATTAAAAAATTAAAAATTAATCTAAAAATCTCACAAAAAATGAAGAACAACTAAAAAAAAAAACAATGGGATAAATGAGAAAGAATTAAAAAATGAGTGATTTGCCTTAAAAAAAATTCGAACCGGAAAACTATTAAAATCGGACCGGTTCTACCGATTTTTCCCGTTCAACCGCTAAAAACTCCAATTTTTTGTCCGATTTTCTGATGTCCGGTTAAATTGGAAGATCGGACCGGTTTTGCAATCGTTCCTGATTTTTCCGGTTGACCCAATCGGTTCGGTCCGATTTTCTAGACACTGACTTGGAAGCATCCAAAGAGAGTAGCAAAAATTTGAGTGTACTTGTAATAATTTAAAGTATTTTAGGGTGTGTTTGATTTTGATTAAAAATAGATTTTTTATAAAAGTTGATAAAATTTGTGGTTAAAAAGTTGTGGGTTCATAAAATGAGTAGATAAAATTAATTGTTGACTTTAACTTCAACTTGTCTTAAAAAATATTTTTAAAATCTCAAAAATACTGAAATTCACACTAGGCAATTAATATAAAATCTTTAGAATTTTATTGCAACAGAAAATAATTTTTATGTATTTATACATAATACATATAAAATATTTTCCATTATCTGAAAAATTCATTTTAGTGCACTGAAAAATCCAGAATATGATGTCAATGAAAAATCTGGAATATTGAAGGGGTTATACAATTTTCATAACTGCAACACCACAATCACGTACTGATCCAAAACGGCTTATTTGCACAAATGGTCCCTGACTTTTGCACTTACTGTAGGTTGAGGACCCATCTTTTCATTTTTGGCAGTTTAACCCCTATTTCAAATGTTTTTGGCAGAAATGGTCCTTTTCAACAATTTCCATCCAAATATCGTGAAATTTGACGGTGGAAGAATTTTTTATTTATAAAAGACTTATTTGCACAAATGGTCCCTGACTTTTGTAAAGAAAAATTTGCAGCAAAAGTCCCTAATATTTTAAAAAGTGTTGAAAAGTCCCATAACCTTCTAATCCTAACACATATGACCCTAAACTTTTTGACAATTTTACCCCTAACTTAAATAAATTAAAAATAACTCACAAACCTTTTTAAAAATACAAATAAGTCCTAAATCTTTTTATTTTTTTACAGATTTACACTTAAAATAATAAAAAGTGTGTCATCAAGTCCCAAAACTTTTAATTTTGTTAACCAAAATGATATTTAAAATGTGTTTGATTAAAATCAGATATTTTAGTAAAAGTAATTGAAAAATTGTGGGACCATAAAATGCGTGGTTAAAATTAATTATTGACTTTGACTTTAACTTTTTAACAAAATCAAAATTGAAAATAAACGGGCTCTTAGAGTCTCTACAGATTTTGTCCAGTGGTCTATTAATTAACAAAAAAATTATACTCATGATCAAAATTTGACCAATTTAAAATTTTAATTTATTTTTCATATCAATTACTAGAGGTGGTAAAATGGGCCAGCCCAGATAGCCCGGTCTCTGGGCTGGGCTGGGCTGGTCTAATA
Organism: Forsythia viridissima; assembly: GCA_030279155.1. Classification (NCBI taxonomy): domain Eukaryota; kingdom Viridiplantae; phylum Streptophyta; class Magnoliopsida; order Lamiales; family Oleaceae; genus Forsythia; species Forsythia viridissima. The sequence goes on along the minus strand of CM059037.1, from coordinate 3,774,728 downwards.
AAAAATTGATTAAATAAAAATTAGGTCAATTTAGTCCGATAAAACTAGTCAACCGGGCTGGTCAGATAATTTTTTTTTGTCCAAATCCCTACCCCACACTTCAAACACCCCACCCATCCCCTCTCCTCCCCGTGAAATGTGGCAGCCAGGGGTGGGGTGTTTGAAGTGTGGGGTAGGGACTTGGGCAAAAAAAAAATTATCAGGCCAGCCTGATTGGCTAGTTGTACCAGACTAAATTAACCTAATTTTTATTGAATCAACTTTTTATTGGACCAGCCCAGCCTAGAGACCAGGCTATCTGGGCTGACCCATCTTGCCACCTCTAGTAATTGATATGAAAAATAAATTAAAATTTTAAATTAGTCAAATTTTGATCATGTGTATAGTTTTTTTGTTAATTAATAGACCACTGGACAAAATCTGCAGAGACTCTAAGAGCCTGTTTGTTTTCAATTTTGATTTTGTTAAAAAACTAAAGTCAAAGTCAACAATTAATTTTAACCACACATTTTATGGTCATACAATTTTTCAATTACTTTTTCTAAAAAATCTAATTTTAATCAAACACATTTTAAATATCATTTTGGTGAACAAAATTAAAAGTTTTGGGACTTGATGACACACTTTTTATTATTTTAAGTGTAAATCTGTAAAAAAAATAAAAAAATTTAGGACTTATTTGTATTTTTGAAAAGGTTTGTGAGTTATTTTTAATTTATTTAAGTTAGGGGTAAAATTGTCAAAAAAAATTAGGGTCATATGTGTTAGGATTAGAAGGTTATGGGACTTTTCAGCACTTTCTAAAATATTAGAGACTTTTGCTGTAAATTTTTCTTTACAAAAGTCAGGGACCATTTGTGCAAATAAGCCTTTTATAAATAAAAAATTCTTCCACCGTCAAATTTCACGGTATTTGGATGGAAATTGTTGAAAAGGACCATTTCTGCCAAAAACATTTGAAATAGGGGTTAAACTGCCAAAAATGAAAAGATGGATCCTCAACCCGCAGTAAGTACAAAAGTCAGGGACCATTTGTGCAAATAAGCCGATCCAAAACCAAATGCAAGGATAAAGCTTGTTGTACAGGGGGGAAAAATTAGAGAAAGTTTGACGGGCTGACATGGCGAGTGTGTAAAGACTTATTTACCCCTATTAATTTTCCCAATTTCCAGCCTTGGCCGTCCAAATAGAGAAAAAGTCCAAACTTCATGTTTGTTTATTTTTATTTTTCAAACTCATTTTCAACCACATATTTTTTTAGACCCACAAATTTTAACTACATATTTTATCAATTTTTATCAAAAACTTCTAAAAAACTACTTTTAATTAATCTGCTATTTATTTGATTTCATTTACATTATTATGATTTTAATGATTTACTTTACAAAAAAAATTTTGATGACTATATATATAGTTGAAGTTTTTTATATGCCACTGATATAATTTGAACTAAGTTAAATATGTTTTTATATATTTATTTATTTTCTTCAAGTTGATGAAGTATTTTTTTTTTCAAATTATCGCGGTATATGCTCAAGTTTGTTAGAGTGATTTTGTCGATCTAATTAAGATGATGAAAAACGTACGTACAATCTAATAAAGTATGTTTCTTACTTTCTTCTGATTTTCCCCCTATTAGAATTAGATTTTGGGCACGTTCAAATACTTTTCCACCTGTTTAAATAATTTATTTAAATTATCAGTGATGAAAAACGTAAGTGCAATCAGTGGTGGATCCAAGAAATTAGTTCACATGAGCTGGAATTTTTTTTTTTGTAACCTGCATTTTTAAAAAATAAAAACAAATGTTTCTTCTCTTGGCCGAAACTTAGCTTTCCATTTATAAATTCAAAAAAAAAAAAAACAATCTATCAACAATTCAACAATAGGCCGGCAAGACACAACAATCTAATAAAAATCCACAATACAACAAAATAGGCTGACAAGACAACAAAAAAACCGACAAGACACAACAATACAATAATAAGTAAAACTAATAAGGGAGCAAAAATAAGTTTAAAATTTGTGAATCTTATAAAATACGTGGATTCAACAATAAGTCGGCAAGACACAACAATCAAATAAATGGCAGATTAATTAAAAGAAGTTTTTTTAGAATTTTTTATTAAGACTGACAAAATTTGTAGTTAAAATTTATGGATCTCATAAAATATGTGGTTAAAAATAAAATAAAATAAAAAACTTAAACAAAGCTAAATAATTTTGAAGAAAAGAGCACAAATGAAAACTTAAGCAGCCCACATGCTTTCCAAAATCAAAGCTGGAAACACGTCATCTGTAACTGATTAGGTAAGGCTTGATTTACAACAAGCATTACCCAATTGGGCAACAGTTTGATGCCTGCGAAAAGCCCATTGGCAGCGGGTGACACGGGTAATGCACAAATTTTAACGTTCTGAGTTCAATTGTGTCTCTTAACCAATGTTTTAAAAAGCTAAAAGTGTGGCTAAGCGTGGATGTCGAGTTTTAAACTTTTCCAGCTTAGATTAGGCCTAGGCGAAAGCGAAACAAGAGAAAGACAAGGACAAAGCGTGAGACGTGGTTAGACGTGGAGGTCGAGCTTTAAGTCTAGACGAAATTTAGGCGGACTTTTTAGAACGGTAATGATCTCCTCCCCATGGTGGGGAGGAGTTATAAAACCCACATGACACATGTCATGTGGGCATTGGATAGAAGAAAAAGTGATTGACATTTTGTCAATCACTTGTCCAATACCCACATGACATGTGTCATGTGGGTTTTATAACTCCTCCCCACCATGGGGAGGAGATCATTACCGCTTTTTAGAAACATAGTGTTTGGGACTTCAACACAACCAACAGAGTGAGAAACGCTGTTCATCTTCTTCGACATTTTTGCAAAATTTGTAAAAACTTCAAAATTCGTCCCTAACTTTGAATGTTCGTAACTTTCTCATATTAAATCTAAATTAAGCATGCTCTATGAGGACTCCAGAAAAAAGGATTGTATCTCATGAAGCCAAACAATCAGAATTGAGGGATTTCAAAGAGTTTCTCTCGATCTCTCTCTTGCTGCCAAACAGACTGCAGGGTCCCGGTCGGATAGTGTATAATCACTAATTATACAAACAGCCTTTTGTACAGAACTGATCTCAGTAAAATTTTGTGAACCTTTCTTTTGCTATTCAATAGCCTATTTATAGGGGATCATTAACGGAATTTAGGCCACATTCCCTTTTAGGTGATTTGACATTCTCTTTTATATGATTTAACATTATTTTTTCATAATCCGAGTTTCAAAATAAATTGACCATTGTCTAAGACATATGGTCCGGCATGCATAGGTATAGTGCATTAATGCTAAGGTCCAATTTGTTAGAAGCAATAGAGGACCCTTTGCACTTTGTCACCTTACTAGGCTTGTCTATGGGATCAGTTATGCATCGGGAATGATGTGGCGTCTGGTGGACGTCGGTGTTTTGGGTGTAACATTAGTCCACCAAATCCGAGCATCAAATTCATTTGATGCGAATGATTTTTAATGTCCTTTCTAGACAGACTGCACGCTTTTCAGGATCTTATGCTGACCCAATATTGCAAACGTGTTAAATTGTAGATGAATTTGGAGGATAGCTTCTTTGTCGTGCCGAGCGGAAGTTGAAGCTTGAGAGTTGGTTCGAGAGTTTAATGCTTCTCTGTATTCCGAGGCCTCATTGTCGAAGCAGAATTTAAAGTTTGAGAGAGGGTTCGAGAGTTTAAGACTTCTCTGTATTCCTTGGCCTCAATGTCGAAACAAAACTTGAAATGCAAAAGAATTTCTATCAAGTTTTGAGGCATAATTGCCGAAGTGGAACCTGAAGTGTTAGAAGAAGAATTTCTAACAAGTTCCGAGGCATAATTGCCGAAGTGGAACCTGAAGTGCTAGAAGAATTTCTAGCATGTAGTTTCTCCGTATTCCGAGGCAAAATTGTCGGAGCGGAACCTGGAGTGAATATCTAGAGACTTACGGCTTCTCTATGTTCTGAGGCATCACGCCGAATCGGAGATCGAAGCTTGGGAGAACTTTGAGCATCTCTGTATTCCAAGGCATTATGGCCAAATCAGAATCTGAAGCACGCAACTTGCTTAACTTCTATGTACTATGAGGTATCATGTTGAACAGAGACTAGAACTAGCAGCCTTGAAACTTGTCAGTACCATATCCGCATTAGTCCTTCAAGTCTGAGGCTCATATATATACGAGGTGGAGGACTTGATTGAATCCTAATGATTTGATGATGCCACGTGTTGTAGACTATTGTGGAGGTTGACAGTATGATGCAGTGAATGTTATCCACAACGGTTATGAGTAAGCCGTATGCGTGTTGAATGTACACGGTGGTTGATACCTTGGGACAATGCTTCACATGCTTTAATGCACTCCTGCGACGTGTAGCATATCCTGGATGTTAATTTGAAACTGATTCTTGTGTCCTTTCACATTCTAAGGCCTACATTCAATCCACAACCAATGGTTGGAATCTGAGATAGCTTGAATCCAACTAATGGCGTTTGCAGTGTGCTATCCATATAAGTAGGGATAAATTTACAAGAAATTTTATTTACTCCACCACAATTTATAAGCACTTGGTGTCATCCCTAGCTTTTTTTCTTGAATTTTTTCCTCCTTTATGACAAAAGCATATTTGCAGCCGACCAAAACTCGTGGCATGAAAGTCAGGTCATTTGGACTGTGTGAACCATTGTTATTTCCTTTTTATTTGAAAAGAGTATTTTCTTTATATGTGATTTCTAATTAATCTAGGAGTTGACACGAAATTAATGAAGCCAACAAAAACTAATGATTACATTACATAGCTGATTGAACTCTCGTGATAGAGATTCACTCAAACAATTCTGGAGGTCTTCACTTTCATATATCTGATTTTCAACTTTATTATGAGTTGCACTTGCTACTTTGAAATTGAATTGTGTTTGATTAAGGATAATTTTGTTATTTCACTTTCAAAACTTTTAAAAAGTCAAATATATCACGCTAAAATAAATAGATTTTTTGCTCAAAAGTTCTACCAAACAAGCTCTTAATCTACATCGCAGATTCACAGTAGATTCATAATTCTAAAATTTCGTGAATTTCGAATATATCTATCATACGATGACATTAAAGACCACATAAGGCTGCATAGAAATATGCAGGGAAATCAACCTAAGGCTCTTATACCAATGTAAGATGGTACTAATATACATTCTACTCATTATTATACCATACACTTGCATTGTTCTAGTGCATTCATATCCTTATTTTTTTTTTTTTTTTAATTTTTTCAAATTACAGAAATAACGAAGTTTTTAATTTTTATCAAAATTATGGACAAAATGGAAAAATAAATCTTGAAAAAAATTAATAGGAGTATACACTTGTAAATTTTGCATTAGCATAGTCATCAAATTACCTAGTTTCTTTTTAATGAATTGTTAAAAAATTGAAACTAATGTGTAATTAGAACATTCAGAATGTAAGGTGAATCAATCTATAAGATTCAGGTATGATGGAGTCTTGCTGAATCAATTATGCAACACAAATATCATACAAAAAATGGAACAAGTAACAAAGATCCTTTCGGTATATAACCATTTCATATACAATTGAGTAGAGTAATTACAAGAAGGAACTAAAAGGCAAAGACAAAGGGCTAATATGATGGTTGCTAGTATCGAAACCGAAAGCAAAAAAATTAATTTACTGGATAAAGAAAAACCTGATGAATGGCTGCCGAGAGCGTGGGCATATGCTGTCGTGATTTTGCAGAATTAATGAATCAATAAAGTCGGAAATGAATTAATGCACATATTTCGAGCCCCTTCTGTTCTTGTGTTGGTCCTGCATTTGGCTGCATGAAGCAGTGGATGATAATAGCAAACATGTCGACTCCCTTCATTCCGCAATAAAGCCCTCAATCCGAGCTGGAATCATAGAAGTCGCTAGGGCATGGGGTCGTGATCTCAGATTCGAGTATTTGAACTACTCTGTGCATGGTGGGACGATCCTCGGGACCTGAAGAAACACATTGGGTGGCAATTGAAATCAAGGCATCGAGGCTTTCTGCTTGTGGTTCACAGTGTGGATCAACTATTTCTCGCTGTCTATTTTCTGAAACTAAATAATTCAACTGCCAAAAGAATTGAAAAGAAATAAATTAGTTACTCAACATATGTATTGATAGAAAGCATAACTGGAAGTCTGATACTGCTAAGCCAATCATTAATGTTACATAAAAATTTCCGTAAGCAAACTTATTAATTGAGATATGAAGTCAAGCATTCATGCGTAGTCATTTCCAAGTTAGTAGGATAACGAATATTTTTCTGTGAAGTGTTAGGAATAGAGCTACTGCCTTGTCACAAGGGTGTGACGTGATTTCTCCAGCATTATATTAGATTGGTCTGCACAGTAAATATCAAAGCAAGCACGCATAACCCCCTGATGACCAGCTATGCGAAGTTAAGCTTCGGAAATTAGATAATTGTGACCATGTTCTTCCCCAGCATTAATTATTCCAAGTACACTGGGATAAAAAGGTTATGATAACAAGCCCCTCCCTGACAGGAGAGCCTCCATTAGCTCATACTACATCACTCTTGGCTGTCCTCTAAAACATCCTTTTAACATCCCAGTGAAAAAAGTACCACAGCCCTCACCCTAATTTTAGTTTTGACAAAGCATTAGCATGGAGGTAAAGATTCATGATAGCAAAGAAAGTATGAAAAGGCATACCCATCCAACAATGTTTAGGCCCTTCTCGATGAAGGACGCATCAGTAGGCCGTCTTCCACTCACAATTTCAAGCACCAGAACCCCAAAACTATAAACATCAGTTTTTTCTGTAGCTCTTCCACTCTGCATATACTCTGCATATTCAAATGCCATGCATGGTTAGCATTCCTTCTTGTCGCAAAGCAGGAAAGAAAATATCCAAATCAGTATTCTGGTTATAATTGATATTATTCCCTTATTTATGAAGCTCGCCAGCTTGACATAATATTTTGTCATGGAGTCATAGCTATGTAATTTCAATTCTACAGAATTGGAGTGACCAGTTAAATTGAGAAGTGGTTTGTCTAATTATATACTTCACCAAGACTTCACATACACCATCAATCACATATGATGAAAATGCAAACGTAAATTACTCATGTAAGAGAAACAAGACATTATATCAAACCATCTTGTGCTGAATAGCAGGAAACAATTAATGGTATAACTGCCTTGTGTACCAATTCAAAAACACCAAAAGACGGGCAAAAAGGGAACCATAATTTCCTGTACTTCCTTACCAGGAGCCAAATATCCAAAGGTGCCAGCAACAATCGTCGTGATGTGGGATTCCTCATCCTTCAATAATTTAGCCAGTCCAAAATCAGACACTCGAGCATCAAAATTTCCATCAAGCAAAATGTTGCTTGACTTGATATCACGATGGATAACCCGAGGGGAACAATCATGATGCAGATAGGCGAGCCCTTTCGCAGCTCCCATGATAATATTTAAACGAGTATCCCAATCTAGCTGCTCACCCCTCTCTGCATAGAAGATAGATAGTGTTATTGTATCACAAAGACATGAGAGGTTTGTAATAGTCCAAATGAGCGAAAGATGAGTTGTTTGTAACCAGCACATGTGGACAATACCTTAATTACAAAATACAAGAGGAAACAAACATGTAATGATAATAGTTCAATACCAGAACATCATGTTCATGTTAAGACTATGGGTTCAATACTCGCTAAGAATAATGGAAGAAAATTCCAACAGTATTTATTGCAGATACAGACAAGAATGAAAAGTTAAATTGCTGTTAGAAACTTAGAGATGTTTCCATCCATCAGAAACTTTGGCAAGTGCAAGAAGTAAACATTTCATTTTAAAGACTAAGACTTCCACATTAGAGTGTATCTCCAGGGCATGGAAATTCATCTAGATTGCAGAATTGCAGTTATAATGGAAATTAAGATTCAAACAAACTTGAAGGTGCTAGCCATTGTTACTTAGTGTTGCTTAAAATTTTTTATTAATACTAAAGAAATGATTAGTTAGATATCCCCTTGCTTATCATTTAGCTTGTCGACAAGGCAAGCCTATTAATAGAGTAATCTCCTGCTGGGTCTACAAACTACTGGTCTCTTTCAGCAGTAAGAAAAGCCTTTACATAGAGAACGAAAAGATATGACCAGCTGTTTGGTGTTCCTTAGTGGATGGATGTTCTCTGCAACATTGTCAATTAGCGATCCTGAAAGTGAGCTTTCCCCAATAGTGGAAAGAGAATTATATTAGCAAGATAAGGATCAACCTGCAAGCTTTAACAAAATTAGGATCAATGATCACAGATCATTCAGTGTTATTTCTTAGAAAGTTAGAATGTCAAATTTGCTTGCTCTTTAATTCGACCGCCAAATTCTGAGAGAACAAAAATTAAAAGATCTGCAATAGTAGGATTCCCTTATTTCATTGTTCTGAAATCCTCACAGGCCAAATCTTCCCTTGTAAAAGACCAAATAAAATAACTGGGGCCTAAATGTCAGTTGCACCCCTAGATTTTTACATAAACATTGCTAACAAGTAGTACTGGAAAGAAGAATCTGATATTTCCACTAAAAGGTGGATCATAAAGTAAAAAGGGGGGTAAATTTTGTGAGCAAAAGTGACTTCTCCTACTTATACCTATGTAGTCACTTCAGCGATTAAAAGTAGGCATCAAGATGATTTCATCCACCCCAAGGCTTTGTACACAAATTTCAAACCTAAAATGTGAAGCATGTAGAATACAGATGGCCTACTTGTAGAATATATATTGGAATCCTTGCCATACTCATGAATGATGACCTTATAGGCCACATGAAAAATATCAGTCATCTTATGTTAAATGGTGTTTTATCCATAATTGGCTTAACAAAACATACACCATTAGAGTCATGCAAGGCTGAAAATATGTGTCTAAGATGAGTTTCAACTGTGGCAGTCTTTTTCTTCTACTCTCCTCTTAAAAGGAATATAAAACAGCAGGACCTCGTAGTAAACCTACAATGAAGATATTTTGCAAGGTTGACCAAGTCGGCATATGCAATTTAATGTTCAAAGTTCAAACAGCACGACTGCAAAAGCTCAAGAATCGTGCCACACTCCCTATGTAGCATTATTCTTGCAACAGAGTCCTTTCTGAAATGAACTGAAATGAGAGATGTGTTTCAACCACCGATGCATTTTTATAACATGCATTTATGCATCTTTCAAGCATTGGCAGTGTGCATAAAACACAAACTAAAAGATATTATGCCCAAAAAAAAATATGTATCTTACCATGAAGAGCTTCATCTAGGCTGCCTCCAGATAAGAAATCATAAATTAACAATTTTGATGTCGGAGAATTGCAATATCCTCGCAGGTTTACCAGGTATCTATGTTTGATACTTCCAAGGATTTCAAGTTCCCTCTCAAAGAAACGATCAAACCCATCATTTACCTTCACAATCCTTTTCAAGGCAAATACTTTACCGTCGTCCATTGCAAGTTTATACACTGTTCCAAAGCCCCCAGCACCAATTATGTGTTCCTCATTCAGTGTCTCCAATTTTTTTATGATGTCCTTTGAAGAGTAAGGCAAGTCTCCATGGAACATCACGATTGATGCACCTGAAGCAATGAAAATTTAGAAAAGCTCGATACGCTAAAGAAACTAAAAGGAACAAAGATGTGACAGCTAAGAAGAATTGCAAATATGACTTCCGCGCATAGGTATTAGATAAGTACCTCCACCAATGTCCATAGCAAGGCCTTTCCCATCATTTTTGCCAAGCCTCTTGTACAGAAAACAGCCCCAGAAACACACAAGTGCGACCAAAAGCAATGCAATCACAGTAGCAAGTGCACTTATGAGAAGGCGGCCTGAATATTTCTTCTTGAACTGACTTTGGGCTAAAAACATCATAAAGACCAACATTAGATGGTTCCTTGAAAAGGATAAAATGGAATAAAGAGAAAAAACGAGTCAACCAACAAGGAACAAAAGCGCCTTCTCTATTAACAGGCATTGTCACTCATGTTCTACATTGTGGTCTCTATAAAACACACCAGAGGAAAAAAAAAAATCCTGAGATATGACCAACATTCTATCATCGTACTTTTTTTTGTCAATGCATGTTTGCTAGATATATAATTTCATGCTGAACTAACAAATGATTGAGTGAAGAGGAAAGATTTTGAAAATGGGATTAAGAGCATATCCTTTGCACATCCATGATAATGCATTCTATGTTTAAAAAGGATCAATCGAGAACCAAGGCGTTTTGCCTCCACGAGATGAGGTGCAAGCCTTGAAGCATAAGCCTCAACACAAACCAATAAAATAATTCAAAACAATTACTAAAAATACGCTAGTAATAACCATAAATCATCTTGAAAATTCATAATAAAACAAACAAATTTTAAGTCTTGCAAACAAACATAAAATATATCAATAAATCAGTATTCACATAAAAATGATTATCCACTACTAGAACTACAAAAGGCCTAAAAGTCGTTCATATCATCACTACTAGTAAGATCTTCAAGAGAATCATCAGCATATTTGTTTCTCACAACATCCTCATCACTATCAGGGCGACACACTGGAGAGCAGAAGATTTGGCAGCTATGAAATCATGGCATGAGTCTCACTCCTGGGTATGTTCATTCTACTTCTGCACAGAAGTAAAATCTATCTCCTGTCACAAAGGAAAAGGCTAGGCCATCCCTTTGTTTGCTCCCTCATTAAAGTCCAGCCTTCACAAGGCTTACTTTGACTTAATATCTCAGCCACTGGAAATTGGAAGGACATATGAATGAACAATCTCCTACGCAATAAATTTTACCTAAATCAGAAGGCGACGATGCCGCAGAATCACCATTGTTCTTGCATATATTTATCTGCTTGCCACATAATTCACGATTGCCAACAAAGCTGCCAAGAAAAGCATCAATCAGCAATGCAAAAGCACAACCATGCACCTTTATTGCAAAGATTAGAAAATCAGAAAATCATAACAGGGCCTTCATTAGAACAATGTACAAAACCAAAAAAGTTGCTGATCAAATTGTGCATAAGAAGCCAAAGTTAGCTGATGCTTACCTAGTCAATCTCTCCGTGAACTCAGTTTTTAAGTAATATGTTCTATAATTCATGTTTCAAACAGATTCATTTTCTTTTATACATGTCAGGATCTATTTTAATTTCCAAAGAGATGGTGCATTATTACTACTCCAACTACTTCCATTGCTGAGAATGTACACAAACTACCAGTAATAGAAATCTAATGGTTGGTTTTCTTCTTTTTGATAAGAAAAGAAGAGAAGATAATGACGAGAAAGTAAAGTCAAGTAAACCACAGGAGAAAGTCGGATTCTATTCCTCTCATTTGGTTTACAATGAAAGGAATTGAATTTAGGAACAATCTAGATGGAGGCTTCAAGAGAAACTATTATCTTTCCCTTCACTTTCTTTTATTTAGTGAAACCATACAAGAAAAAATAAAGTTTACAAATTTCCCCTCTTTTCTTCATTCGAACCCACTCTAATTACAGCATAATAGTTTAATTTTCAGTAAAAATTGAAATTACTGACTGGATAACAAATATTACAAGCAATCAAAAACTACAAAGAAAATGAAATTTAAGAAAATCAAACAAGGAGTGTAGTAGACCAGAAAGTAAGATTTAGAGGAAAATACAAAAACCACGTTATCCATCTTCACAATGAAGGCACAAAGCATACTGACAATTTGGACCACTCAATAAAAGATTATGGAAATTTAGCACTTACGAATCACTACGGAAATTGGCAAGTACACCATCAGAGGGTATTGATCCCACCAGAAAGTTTGTTGACACATTGCTTCAAACATTGTAACAGAGAAACAATAAGTATTACATCTGGGGAAACCATCCAAAAGACTGATGTATCTTGGAAATTATAGGCACTCACAAAGTCGAGAGCTTGCTTAACTTCCCAAGAGATGCAGGAATGTTTCCACTGAGAGAGTTGCTCGAGAGATCTCTGAAAAATCCAGCAGAGAATGAAATCATTAACTTTGAGAGGACTCTTGTACTACTAAAAGTGCATTTCTATGTGTGATAACAAAATTCTCATACACTATTGAAGATAATTACCCAGGTCACGTGCTGCATGGACAGATTAAAAGTATGGCTAGTATAATTCCCAACAATTTCTTGTCAGAAGCACAAGAAGATATTGTCAAGAACTTTGGTTCTGAGATAATCAATAAACAGAAGCTTCTCGAACATAGCTAAAAGCAAAAGGAGGAAAAGAAGGGCTCACCGGGAGATAGTCTCACTTGAAATACTTACTCTGCTTAGCTTGAACAAAACCCAAAAGTTTTAAGGAAAGGCTTACTTGCCAGAGTAAAATTTTATTCATCTTCAATCGCTTCTTTCTGTTTAGTCTGCTTCCGATTAATAACATATTTGATATTATATCTATTTGATACTACTTAGACAGGTCTCACTAATTATTACATGGTTCCTTTTGATCTGACCATCTAGAGCTAAATCATTGTTAGCATCAGCCTACACTTGCTCCCATTTAATCACTGGGCAATTAAAATTGTTTTCCTTCAGTAGCAATATCATGCTAAAGTGTTTGATCTAGCTGTGCTCCAAGTCTGTCTACTTGCTGGAAGAACAAAAAACTTTCTTTCACAGGATAAGAGAAGCATTTATTGCAAGCAAGCTGATAGCATACACATTTTTGAACCACTATCCTTTTATACGAAGAAGATGCATTACAAATTGATTTATGATCTGGCTTGAAACTGTACTTGCGTAAGACATGATTTTGCAGTTTAGCAACCACCTCTTACCTTTGTTTGTTCAAAGAGAACGGGAGTTGGAGGAAAGTATAAAAAATTTGCAATCCAACAGTAAAATGGTACAATAAATTATCTCATCCTTATTGATTCAGCTTGACCCAGATAAGGGAACCAGCTATCCTAAAATGATGTCAACTGATATTTTTCTTCATCAATGAAAGGGAAGGTTGTTTACAATTGTCAATTATGAAATTATGCATTTGTGTCTCGAGCCTAGTAGTGAAAACTTCAGCCTAGCATCCAATGAAATGAAGATAGACAAATGGTGAAATCTTTTGATGGCTTTCATATTGAGCCTGTCTATCACATTAATAGAGCATGAAGTCTTGACCACATGCACATACTTCAAATCTCATTGTGGGTGCCACGGAACCACTGGAAAGAGTCTTCCAAAGAGCAGATAAAATTGCTTACAGATTCTCAAGCTGAGAAAGGTTTCCCAGTTCAATTGGAATAAATCCACTCAAGTAGTTACCCTGCAAAAATCTGTATAAAAGAGAATCAAGAACCCTCTCATGACTTGGAAAACTAGAAAGACAGAAAGAAAACAACAGTGATAAATTAGAAAAAGATGCAATTATGTATCGTCCATTTTTCTCATCCAGCTATCACTCAATAACTTGTGTGAAACTCAGACCAATAATCACGTTGAGGTCAAATCAAACAGACATGCCTCTGGTCATTGGGCCAAAAGACATTGAAAACTTTCAGAACTAAAAAGAGGTTATAAGGCAGATGCAGAAGAGACTGCCAGTGCAACACCAAGCCCATCAATGATAGAGCTGCTTTTTGATAAATTCATTTAATTTCTTTACTTTCACTCCATAAATGAACAAAAAATCAGTCAATAGTGTTACCAACTTGATCTTAGCATGAGGCATTATCTGTCCATGACAAAGTATTCAATGACTGCAAAGAAGCTAAAATATTTTTTGAGATGTTAGTCTTCATCATAAATGTAACAAAAGCCTTTTTGCAGTTTTATATAAACTGCAACTGTTTCTTTGCAGCAAATTCTGCAGCAGATATTAACAAATGATAAAAAGGACTAAGATTTAGGTGTCCTCAAATACTTCATGTCGCATAACCATGTTTTAGATTATATTCTCGGGATCAAACTAATGAAATTAAGCTTGTCAGCAATATTGACAGTATAGTAAACTTCAACCAAACAGTTTCCCTATTGTACTTACATTGACTGCAACCTTGTAAGATTTCCCAACTCTGGAGGGATTGACCCATATAAATTGTTGTCATGAAGAGCTCTGCAAACAGATAATTATCACAGTACAAACAGCAGGTAGAGTAATAAGATGGGAAAGAAGTAGAAAAAGATACATACAGAAATTGCAGACTTTCTAGCTTCCCAATATCTGGTGATATAGGTCCACTAAACTTGTGGTTGGCAAGACTCCTGGACAATTAGTGATACCAATTATTAGAAGTAAATTTCTGCATAAAAACTACTGTCCATTAAACTGAGTTCACGTTCCTGATATCCGTAGCATGAAACTTTTGTAGAACTTAGAAAAAACAATTTAATACAAACAAGAGGTAAAATATTATGGCATTACAAATTTAAGGAAAGAAAGGAGGAAAAGAAAGAAAATCATAAATATAGATGGAACTGCCAGTTTTGAGGAAAATTACATTTAAAAAATTGTTTCATAAATTGATTGTTGGATTAGTTCTCAAGTTAAAAGAGTATTTTCTGTATATTAGCGTCCATATCAAAAAATGTGATATTGAAACTTATATTTCAATACTCCGTTTACTTGGTGGTGCTATACAATGAATGTATATCCATATTTTTGCATAATGGTGTACCGTAGTCTATGCAAATAATACTAACAATATGATAGGAATATCTATGTATGGAAGTAATTGTCTTTTATTACAAAAGTTGTATAACAATAATTTTCATGTGTAGTTCTTTGAGAAATGGGATAATTATTCATTTAGCTGACAAACCAGTAACTGCTTATTTCAGGTAAGTGACATTAATTTGGGACTTTTCAAAAAAGAAATGAAGACATTCAATTTTTTAAAAAAAAAATAAAGGAAAGAAGCAACAAAAATGTTTCATGTTATCCTAGTCATGCAACCCTTACAGCTTTGCACATTCTAAGGCCCTACATATGTTTCAAGAAAACTTTTAAGTCTTTAAGAAATCTTGAAACATTGTGGAACTCACAAGGTTGTAACTCTCTTCGACTTGGGATCGCATTGTACTCCTTTCCACCCACATGGATCGGGATCCTCGGGTCTCCACTGCTGCAGAACACCATCTGAGCTAATGATGGCTGTTCTAAAGTTGACCAGCACTTGTCCTGAAATCAGAAAGCATTTCCTCAAGTATAAACATTTCTGCATTCCCATTTCCTTCTGTATTTTGCATGACCATGCAACCAATTGTATGACAACAACATCGGCAGATGCTGTGACCCCAACATGTCTTAATGTTCAAAAAGTTGAAAAGGAGATGTATAAATGAAATTTCTGACAGGCAATTGAAGCTAAATATACTTAAAAGGGAGACAAGTTTAATAAGTAAACACATTCCAAGTTGCAGTAGACTCGTATGTCATGGTTTTTTTTTTTTTTGATTTAGATAAAAATAGATGCAATATTTATTTGACACTGAAAAGAAACATCTCTTAACATCTTTAGCAGGTCTATACATAAGTACCTGTGCAAAATGAAAGAAATTAATGAACAAAAAATAAACCACCATACCATCAGGACTGAGAGCTTCAGTTTCTTTTGCCAGAGTGTAAAGCAATAGAGTACATAAAAGCAATGGTTGCAGGAAATTCATGTGGAAGCTGCCCATTGTAGCTCTAGTCAGGCATAACAATGTCACTATATAGCATCTATTGCACAAAGATCCATGATGGTTCCTCTGAACATGCAGTTATCAAGTTGACGAAAGCCACATTGCAGCCACCTTAGATCCCCCTGGGATACAAAAGTAATATTTCTAAATATTTATAACTAAGAAATAACAGAATATAACTTCACATATATATTCTCTTGTTATAAGCATCATAGGAATTTCTTCAAGAAGGCAGCAAGTGGATGTGCCTGTGAATAAATAGACCTTTTTGTATTTATGATTAATGCATGCTGGGGTCAAAATCACTAGCCATCCAGTTTTTGAGCTATGAAAGCAAAAGTTGTGCTCTACAGAGCATAAAATTTGTTTTGAATGTACTATATGAAATATCAAAATATCAACAGGGCCAAAGAACTGGTTGGGCAGAGGCAATCAATCACTGTAATTTGCTCAAAAATTGAACCCTAACATTTTTGTAGGAAATTAACTGTTCCTACTCATAATTGACAAAATTCAGAACAAAAGCAACTTCATCTGTCGTATTGATATTTCAAAATAAAATATGCCATGAATGAGCTTTAATAATATATTATTCATATAAGACAGCCAGGAGGACCCACTGAATGTAATTGCTCTGGTCTAACAAATAGTTTTCGTGACATAACAAAACAATTGTCATAATAATCAATGCAACGGAAACACGTTCAATTTCAGGCATTGCCTTCAAACAGAAATGTAGCCTCGAGTAAGGTAATTCCACTCAATGAGCCCAGAGTCACATTCTAAGGCCTCCATTCTTTCTTTCTAAATTCCTGATTGTGGGATCTGTGGCTATGCCCTTCATAGAGCATTAAATCATTTTGACCACATCTTCACAATTAAGCACCTTCAACTTCAGCCATTAAATCCTTTGCAGAATTATGTTAACATTGATTGAAGAAAACCAAAGGAATGGAATGTCCAATAAGGCAGAGTGTTTGTATCAGACAATCCTTTCAACATGTTCCATATTTAAAACGAAAGTCCAATGCAAATGTCTCAGTGGATACTTCTCTAACACCCATCATTCAGTTATTCGTCTCTCCGAAAGCAAATTCTCAAAAATTAAGATTCAAATTGCACACATAATATAGAATCGTAGAATGTAAATCTATGGACCTATTATTTTTGAAACCTAAATATTATACATTGAATATTTTAATGAAACAGTTTGGAGTAATTATGAGAGCGTGAGAAGGATGAGAGGAACTATCCCACTAATGCATATACAATACACTAATAAGCATGCTTTTACAAAGAGTGTGTGTTCATGCACATAGTTAGATTTACCTATGTTTGCAAGATGGATACAAAATTGTAATGATAGTAGCCAATTGGCCCAATTTAATCTTCATAAACTACTCAAATAATTCCCAAGTATCCAATGTAGAATGGGATGTTACAAAATTTGCCACTCGAATACTGTCTTTTCACGGCCCGTCAATGGACCGATCAGTAAGTGTGTGCTTGCTCGAGCAGATAACACCACACAGGGGTCTAACCAACACAAAAGACTTAACTCCAACTACTAGCTTGAAAACTTTGAAGCCTAAACCAATGGAACAAAATGCTTAAGTTGCCATAAAATTGCCAGCTCAAGTTGGAGTGAACTACTCAAAGAATTACGGCTGTAGATGGGAGATGGAACGAAAGCAAACTTTAACAATTTTTAGTGAAAAAAAAATAGCATGCTTGACTTCATTACATGAGTGTGTGCATATTTATCATCAAAAAGGGAATTTGTGTCTATAGTATCATCTTATTTATCTTTTGTGTTGATGTATATGCATGCATACATGTAGACACTCATGAATTAGTTCTCAATATATCCATACAAATTCTATGTACTAATTTTTTTAAACAGTTGACCTGTAAACCTACCACTACCATGCTGTGTGTGACTTAAGTTGCTGCCCTATCCATGCCATTCTGCATGTGACTCAACTCAAGATCCATGCTAATGTATCAAATAAACAGATATGATTCCCATAAAATTATCATTCATGCCCTTTTGCATTCACAATATCATCTTCTTCTTTTTTTCTTTTGAAATCCTTCACACAAACACAGGCATCAATCTCATCAATCCCACATCAACAAAACCATTTTTTGACCTTTTTATGGTCTAATAAAGATTGTTATTCAATCAAGAAGTACTCCGCCATAACATTTAGCTAGCCACAGCCTCATAAACTTCTCCACCAACAAACAAGAAGTCCACAAGCCATAAGAAGCATACCTCATTTGCTGATGTGGTAAAACTCTTATCAACTTGATTCCTCACTTTTAAATTAGCACCCTCCACAAGTTTCCTTTCCATATATCGGAACCAATAAATTCAATGGGTCACTCGCAGGTAAATCAGAAACTTTATAAGATGTGAAAACCAAAAACCCACAAGAACTGTGCTGCTTTATATATTCTCAGTGTAACTTCTAAATCAGAACTCCACTTCTAAAACTGCCTATAAGAAACCCACAACCCACATTCAACAAGCATCTACGAAGTACTAACAAACATAATGAATTTTATGCACAAACCTTTCAGTCTTTAAAACTATCATTCCCATTAAAAGCCAAAAAAGAAGAATAGAAATAAAAAAATGAAAAATGATAGCGATCATAATTACATTGGAAAAGAAATGAGATTGTGGGTTAGACAATTATACGGAAGATTTAAAATGGTATGCAAAGTGCCCCCTTTAAACATTCCCTTGCATTGAACAACCTCCTAGTAGAAGCAACAAGTCCAAAAAATGTGACCGGTAAATTCCATGTGACACCAAAAGAAAAACGGGTGAATAGTAAGTTAAAATAATTACAAATTAGCCACTCCAGCCCTTCAAATAGCCTTTCTTCCACTTCCTTCCCATTTTCTTCTCTTCAGATCTTAGAGAATACCATAAAACTACAACCTAACAACAACACCATTGCCGGTTAATAGCCCATAATTGACACATAATTGATCATGCAAATTCACCCTCAAGAACATCAACTCAGCAATTCTATATAAGCATGAGATATTGATTACTTTACAATCAAAGTTTAAATGAAAAGGTCAATAGAAAGTATGAGCGTTTATAGATAGAAATTTTGGATGTTTAATTCTTTAACTGTCTTTTTAAGTTCCCAAAATAGAAAATCCCTTCGAAATACCCATCTCTCTTACTACTACATTGCGACCTACAGTAATTGCACATCAGTAACAATAAATCATCGCTGACGAGAAATTTGATATGCCCACAAAGAAGACAAACAGAATAGTAAATGATAATAACTAATAAAGGTTCCGCACAGTCCATTAATAAAAAAAATCAACTTTATTTCATCACGTATTCGTAAAAAAGCAGATCAAAATCATCACTTCTGACAGTCAGCAAGTGACACTCTTAGCATAATTCAGCCACCCATTATCATCAAGAAACAGAAACAACGAATTTTTTTACAATTTGGGCAATTTTCAAGTGAGTATATCAATTTAATACCATTACGCAGGATTAAAATTAGTAAAACGGAGGAATTTTGACTAAAAACAGTAGAACAACAAAATACCCTGCGTAGGCAGTGGCGATGGTAGATTTGATCCGTGAATATGAAGTTCAGCTCTAAACAGAGAAGGAGAGAGAGAGAGAGAGAGAGAGAGAGAGAGAGAGAGAGTGTGAAATTGAGAGTTGAGCTGTAAAGTTATGTAATGGCAAAAAAAAATGAAAAGGGCCCTCTCTTTCTCTATCTAAAAATAAATGTATGTATATTGTATATATTTTTGTATGTATATGTATGGTCTGTAGTTGAGTGTGGAGTGTTGGATTCTAGCAACGGTGTGTGTGAGTGAGAGAGAAGAAGAGAGAGAGATGCTCGAATTAAAAGGGGATTCATAGGGAAGCCAATGGAAATGGAGAGAGTGGCACGTATGGCAGTGACTTCATACACGTGCGAACCGACGCCTGCGTTGTCTGAAGAGGAGATTTTTGTTTTCGCATTGATTATTGACGAGACCTGTTCTTAGAAAGTGGAAAGCTACTTATAATTAATTAATATCACCCCAAGTTATAAATAAGTTACAATCTACATTATTATAATTTCTAGTTCGTTTTAATAATGATTACCAAACAAGCCCTAATAGCGTACCATTCTGCCCCATATTTTACAAATCGGTGAAGACATTGACTCAAAAAAGAAATAGAGTCGAGGATCAAAGGATTGGAACTGTGTCAAATCGGCTAAATAGATAAATAAAAATTAAAAGGTGAACATGTCGGTTTGGTTTTGATAGTTGAACCAGCCTATTAGAGTATCATTAAATTTAAAGAGCAATTTTTAAACATTCCAACAGCCTCTTTATTTCTATACTCTTTATTTTACTTTTTTTAAGAATCATTTAATATATTTTCCTCTATTCTCTTTGTATCATATATTTCCCTCAAAATTTGTATATATTATTTAATTAAAATCAACATATCAAATATTGAAAATTGAATTTATTTCAATACATTTAATAATAGAGAGTGAGTTTGGCTAAATTGGAAGAGTAATGCTACATGAACCAACACTTGGACCAAAAGTTGGACAATCATAAGTAAAATATCTATAGTGTCCTTTAAAAAAACACATTTGAAAATTTGAATTGTGTCTTTTCAAAGGACATTTTTGGTATTTTACCCATGATTGTCCAATTTGTAGTCCAAGTTTTGGTTCATATAGCATTTTCCAAATTGGAGAGTAAAACATAATTTTAAGCATTGATTCTTTAAATTAAAGAGTAATTTATGTTTAAATAGCTTGTTGGAGTTGCTCTTATGTAGTTATTTTAATATTATAAAATCTAGATAATTTGATCGTGCTCGATCCCCTTCCCACTTTGTTTCGATTTTATCACATTAAAGCTGATCTCTTACTCACTTAGAATGTCTACGTTGAGGTAGCATCACATGATTGAGACTATGAACTATCAATCATGTGATGCCACCTCAGTGTGGGCATTATAAGTAGGTAGGAGATCAGCCATATTTATCACGTGGCTTAAATTTTTCGAACGCATTTCATAGTGACAATGACCAATCTACTTCCATGCGACTGACGGAATGTGTGACCTAATACAAAATCTACATTTAAATTGTCAAACAAATTGAAAAGACCATGTAAAGACAATCTTAGGATGCTTAGTTCACTCATTTAATTTTATTTTTTTTTTTTTTTTTTTTTTGTGAGCAAAAATTACTGATTCATAATCAAGCATTGTATCGGAGCAAGAGTAGCATTGGAGTCTCTTTTAGTGCGAGTAATTAGGTACTAGACGATCTGTATTAGAGTCCCTTGCATAGTTCAGTAAAGACGAGTACAAAACTATCGTGCAAAAATTAGAGGGGGACGAGCAGAGAAATATTCTCCGTGACATCTACAGTAACATTTACAATGGTAGGAAAATGCAATATTGTTAACATTAATAAAAAGTCTTAACATTATACAGTCAGATGCTTACATTTGTAGCTTTAATCTAACATGATTTTAACCTCCAAGAGTTCTACTTTCTGTAAAAGTCAAAATACTGAATAAAAACGAAAACAAAAAATGGAAGTTCCTCCGCTATATTGGAATCTAGCATGGCTGTATCGGTATGCCTGTCTATGCAACAGAAATTAGAAAAATGTTGTACGGAGGATCAAACTAGAGAGTTTCCATCCTAATACGTCTCTAGCATGTTTGGTAGGAAGGATTAAATAGAATTGGGTAGTATTAAAAAAGAAATCTTGTTCATTATATTGTCTAGTATTGTCTAGTATTGTATACCAAATATGCACCTCAAGGATTATCTTCACGGACGAGTTTGTTCACAAGTGTTGTCAAGAGGGCATCCCTCTTCTCAGCCAGGCTCTCTTCTCTCGTCCTCCTCTTTTCTTCCCTCTCTCTCCAAGCCTGTTCCATCATCAACCTATCCCTTTCGAGTTTTTCCATTGTGTGTCGCCATTCCTGCTCAAAAAGCTCCCGTTCTTGGGCTCGTTTCTCCATAGACTCCATCCACTGCATGTCGATTTTCTGTTGCTGCTGGAAGAAACTCTTCAGCATCTCATGAAGACTACTAAGAATGCTATCAGTATTGTCAGCATTTGTAGAAGACTCTCTCGAAAGTTTCTCTGATGCTCCTGCTCTTTGTCGTTTTTCTCTCCCGGCCCTCCTTTTAGGTGCACTGCTTGCCTTTACAACCTCGTCCGCATCACTCTCATCCTCCTCCTGCTCTTCTTCTTCTGCGGATTGATACCCGGTAACTTTCTTAAGCCTCTTTCTTCCCTGCGTCGAAGCAACCTCATAGTCGATCTGAGTTTGGTGCATATCATTGGTACTTGGTGATAAAACAGCACGCAACTCCTCGAAAAATGGACACTGCTGACAGCTACCTACAACATATGTTTCTTGTCCCTATATAAATCAAAGACATTAAAGTTGTGGTCTAAATTTGGAAAATCAGAACAACAAAAGAAAAGCTTCCTTAACCCGTACTGGATCAAATTCAAATTTGAGAGCATGGGGAAATGCACAATACACCAATAAATCTTTAAAAATGGCTTCAATGTAACATACTTATATTTGGTTTCAGAGTATCGTTGAGCACACTTTATCCTTTTGACAAGCATACTGTTGAAAAATATTATGCAAGAGAATGCCTGTGTGGAGAACCAATCTTAGAGTAAATTTAATAAATAATAATCCAATTTTACATGACATTACCATTTGCTCACCCAACTTTGAAGTATTTTGATTGATCTATTTCAAACAATTACTCATCCATCACTCGACTCATTTCCGTCAATTAACCTTAACGGAAATTGCCACATGACGAACGAAATCTTATGTGGCACAAAAATCTGTTAAAATCTGCCACATAGATTTAAGAAAAAAAAAAAAAAAAAAGGAAATCTGGAACATAAAAATAACCTTTTCTTAGCAATTAAGGTTCAATTGGGATTTTGTTTTTGTTTATTTTGTATGAAAACGTTATCTCTTTATTTCAGATTTCCTCCTTTTTGAAAAAAAAAATCTATGTTATAGATTTTAACAGATTTTTGTGCCACATAAGATTCCGTCTACCACGTGGCATTTTCTATTAAGGTTAATTGACGAAAATGAGTCGGGTGATGGATGGGTAATAGTTTGAGATAAATCAGTGAGCAATGAGTAATACATTAAAATTGGGTGAGCAAGTAGTAATATTAAGTAAAGTTGGGTAATTATTTATTAAATTTACTCACCAATCTTAATATAACAAGAGCAAGTTCCCAAGCCTTTTCTGTTCACGGCTTTTCTGAACATTCAACCGTTAAAAACATAGGAGAGAGAGATAGCAAGAAAGACTATGGGAAGAAAGATTGGGGGTCTACTTCGCTTGGATTCATTAAGGGCATGTTTGGCATGCAATATACATGGCACATATAAGATTTTAATTTTTTTTCTTCCTTGGTCTTGTCCACTACTATCCAGTCTCACGTGTCAAACATACCGTGAGTGGTCTAACCAAGGGGTATATAAACGTACTTGATGTTTGCTTTACCAATCTTTTTCCCATTTTCTCACGTTGAGAAATATCTCCAATTTTCACGGTCATTCATAAGTACTATGATTTCACCAATGACGATTTTCCAAGACATGCAAACACATTCCCTCGCCCAATATTGTCATTTCAAGACATGAAGACACAAACACCCAATAACAGTTGCTCGAGAGGGAATCAAACGAAATCTTTTCCTTGTCACCCAAACAATATTGGCCATTCCTAAGCATTCCAAGCAAGCCTAAAAACTTAGTTTCTATTTTCATTCTCTCCCCTTTTTTTCATCCCCTTTCCCCATAAGTAACCACCAATTTCTTATTTTTAACCCACTCATCTCCCCAAACAGACAACTTCTCAAAGACTGCTGCTAACCACAGAAACCATACAACTGTTAATCAGTTATCCATTTCTACCACACGGCAAGATTGACAAACGAATATAAATGTCACAAATTCCAAGCATATTTTTTAATTAACTCAGATAGCATTTTTGCCAGGTTAAGGATGAGTTTTTTTAGGATCTCGTCCAATACAAGAATCTGTTCATGCACCATTAGAAAAATATCTTGTAAAATAGTTATATAAAGCAAAATATTAATAGAATCATGCATTAGACGCGTATGCCATTTTCGTCATGTGGCTCATAAATTAGAACATTAATGTGGCCATTGACGAATCCTGACAAAAACAAAAGTCCAACACAATATCATCTCAAAAAAAGTTGAATGTAGTAACAATCAAATGAACAAAAAACATAAATCTCAGACAATTTCCAGTTCTTAGTACCAACATCGAAGTAGGATGAATGGACACCTTTGAAAAGAAAAATAATCATCGCAGCCACCCACCACCCCAAAAAAAAAAAATTCCAGTAAAAATTTACCACAATCAGAAACCCCTTATCTCCATCACCGGCACTTTGTACACATACTTGCAATGGAACTTAAAATAAAATGGTCTTAATTTAATAAATTATAAGTCTCAGTTTCACAAAATATAGTCTTGAAAAAAACAAAAAAAGAAAAGAGCAAATCCAAAAAGACAACCAAAAGTCACGAGTCATGCATACACATTCACATTTGTACATAATCCAATCAGATTTAATGAATCCGGCTCCACTTTCTAGAATTCAAATTCCATCAAACAAAAAGAAAGAAATCAAATATAACAGAGATTCTTGCAGATATACCACCAGATTGAAAAAACTGATGAAAAGTCCAATTTCATCATTCGAACACGAACACTAATGTGAATGTGTACACGCCCATGTATAGACACATAAGGGCATACATATGGAACTTTCAAGAATATGAATTTTAGTAATCAAGTTCCAATTTTCATCAACCAATCTATTCCACCACCAAAATAAATCAACTGCATCCGTACACATATAATCCATCCATACACACTAAAAAGTATATAAAAATATATATACCTTGTATCTAATGACAAGATTTTTCCATTTGCATTTGCACTGATCAGGGGTTCTTCTGTACCCCTTTTCCCTCATTCTGCTGGCCACCATTTCCCAGAGATTCTTGTTCCTCTTTGTTAAGGTGAAATCCCCTTCCAACTGGCCCCTGATTTCTATAAAGTCCCTTGTTTCTTGGTTGCTCCACTGTAGGCACCTCTCATCCTTCCTAGGAAACTCATCATCATCACCACCACAACCAGGGCCTCCGCCAGGTGAGGCGAAGAAGGGTGGCACAGAAGGAGGAGGAGGAACAGGGATCATGAAGGGGTGATGCTGATGGTGGAAGGTGGCGGAAGTAGGAGGGTTTCTTGGGCTGCTAGAGGGGTTACTGACATTTTTAGGACCGTCAAAAATCATTTTTTGGGGATTTGATTTAAGTTTTTGTATGCACTATTATCAATTTGTCTTTTATGGTGTTTGGGGATTTAAAGTCAAATTCAGGTTATGACTTTTGGAGGGGAAGACAGAGTGAAGTGAAGAGTGCTTTTTTGAGGTCTAGGCTATTGGACAAGGGAAAGAATTATCATTGATTTTAGGGATTTTGCCGCATGTGTCCTCAAAAGCTGCTTTTAGTGTGAAAATGGCTGTTAGCATTTATTTTTTGGTACAAATATCTTTAAACTATGTATTTTAGTACATTATTGATTATTGTTTGATGAAAAAAATTAATATATCCTAAATTTTAATAAGAAAAAATTGTAATTGAATTGTTATCTTTTGCAAAAAGTGTAAATGGGTTCGATTTTTTATAAAAAATTAAAGAAAATCAATGAATTTTTTTTCTTGAATAAACACTTTATTGACTAAATTGATAATATACTAAATTGTTTTGTATATTTTATGAACTATTATAAAATAACTAAAATTTAAACTCATAATTATTAATAAACAGGTCAAATTAAATTATTATTTTTATTATTAAGTAATTACATTATTTAAAATTTTTATTTTTATTTTATCGTTATAACAAAAAAAAATAACTTTGTCATAAATTTAATGTTCAAATACTTTTATTTAATTGAGCTATATGTTTATTAACTACAAATATTAGATATCGAACTGTATTCTTCATATTTTAATTTATATTTTAATTCTGTTTAAAATAAACAATACATAATGTGTAAATTAATTTTTATTAGTATTTTTATGTTAAATAAAAATATAATAAGAATTGCTCAATGTCATAAAATTATATACATCATTTTATTATTTATTTAACTTAATTTTTATTTAAATTTTTCACATCACATAGCAATTACATATATTTAAAGTACAATAATTTTATATTTTTCTCTTTTGAAAGATTTAGTTCACACGACTGTAATGATATATTTAGTATGTAAAATTAAATATTATTTAATAAATGTATCGGACTCATTTTGCACATTTTGTAAAGGATATGAATTCAAATACAATTTTCTCTAATTAAAACTAGGAGTATATTTGTCTTTTTCATCAAATAATAACTAATTGTATACTAAAACACATACATTAGGAATTTTTGTGCCAAAAAATGGACGTTAAGAACTATTTTTCCATTGAAGACAGGTTATATACTATCTACGCTAAATTCCCTTGATTTTGATTGTCTGAATTTGTTAGAGATTGTGAATGTGGATGTGGATGTGGATGAAATGGGGAGGATATGAAGGAAGCAATGCTTTCTTGGGAAAAAGTTTTATGGGATTACCAAAGGTCAAAAATTGCCAAAAAAAAAAAAATCTTTATTTTTTTATTATTGTAATATTTTCTTTTTTTAAATTGGGTGGGGGCGGTAAATAATTAAATGGGACAATAAATAGAAATATTTTAATTTTCACTTCGCCACATTGTCATCTCTAATTGGAGAGGAGGAGATATTAATAATATGTCATGAAAATTTTCAACCTAATTTTTTCAATGAAATATTCACTTATATGGATCATCATTTAATTCATATCTATTGATAATCAACTTTATATTAATAAGTAATCTTCAAATGGAAATTGACATAATCCAATTAATTTGTAGACTTGATATTACTATTTATATATTCGAAGTTGTCGATAGGGAATTATCAGAAAATTATCATACTTTATTGATTGTATTTTACAATGCGATTCTCTAGACTTGATAAGAACTAAAATAGTTAAGAGCGTGGTTGAATACAAGACTATTAGACAATTAATGGTCATAATTGTTATAAATTTATGGAGAATCTCGCGAATAGATATTGTAATTAGATTACATGCACATGGTTACTTAATTGCGTACTATAAATGTCTTGACCAATTGTTATTGTTATCTTATAGAGATTTTTTTGAAGTTGGTATTGATTATTACAATACATTAAATTTTGAATTCTAGAACATACGTTGTAGTTAAAAAAAAAATTAGGAGAATTTGTTAAGTTAGTTGTTAACTTTAAAAAAGAAACAATTTGATCCTAGATATTTAATTATAATTGTACAATTAATCATTAGTGGTGGAAATAGTCCAAATGTTCATCGTCTGTGCGATTATTGCGGGAATATGTTTCACTTCAAATTTTCAAACACTATCTTATGTTGATAAGCAAACCATTACTTTATAAAAATTTGACGTGCAGTGATCACAATAGTAAAACTATGTTTTAAAAGAAATTTTGATAATTTGGGAAGTGATACATACGACATCATCGAATGATACAAGTATGGTTGAGTCCTACAACAAACATAATACTCGTATTTAGTTCATTGAGAAAATTGTTTGTGCAACTATAAAAAGAAATTAGGAACTAAATATGAGGGCTACAATAATTTTTGTTTTTTTTCAATTGACTTAGTTAATTAAAGGATAAAAAAAGTTAAAATTTTGTTTAGAGTAAATCACACCAAGTTGTCTCAGTTTCATCCTCATTTAATTTTATTCGCAGTTATCATTTATAACCTTTTAGTAATTCACGTTGATAGTCCTTTATTACAATTTTGGCCCTCAACTAAAATAAACTAAAATAACAAAAACAAAAGGGAAAAGGAAAATTTGCAGTAAAGGTCTCAAACCTTTCAAAAATATATTGTGGAATCATAAACTTTTTTATCCTAACACATAATTCTCCAAAAAAGAAAAATAAAAAAATATACATAAATAAGAAGAAGAAAATACATTATTCCCCAATTTCCACGTCCAATCACAACCCCAAAACCCATTGTTGATGCCACTGCACTTCACCAATCGATGGAAATTTATCCTCTCGGGTTTCTGACCTAAACTAGTGACGAAATCCCCCCAGTTGGTGAAGAAAGTGAAGGAGAATATCTCTTTGATTTTTCGCAAAATCTGGACAAAAATTGCATATATGATCATGTTGCAATTCCATTTGGATTTTTTACTTTGTTCAATTGGAAGCAGATGCCATGTGCTCGCATTGTTTTCAACAACGGTTTCATACTTCATGGTAATTATTTCATATATTCCTTTGGGGATTCTCCATTTTCCTGCATTGCAGAAAATGAACCCTGCAAGGAGTAAAATGGACAATTAGTTTGTGCTTACATTGGTATGCCCATTTGGCCATTCTAATTTGGAAATAAAAAACTTACCACCGTGCCCTCGTCACCAATACCCTTACTACAATTTTTTGCCACAAATAAAAAAATAAAAAAAAAAGAGGGAGTAGGGATGGCAAAAATATCTGATCCGTCCCAAACCAGATGAATGCTCGATTCGAATTGAACGAAAATTTTTTGATCTGCAGATCAGCGTGACGGATTGGATTATGTCTGCCCCGATTCGATCCGTCCCATTTGAAAAATAAAGAAAGCAAAAGATAGAAAAAATAGTAAAGTAGTAATATTTGTTTCAATGTTTATTTTATTTTTTGAATAACAATTGACAAAAAAAAAAAAACAAATACACCGATCAGTCTGCGGATCAAAGCAGTGATCTGCTTTGCCTCGAATTTGATCCGCCCCGAGAAATGACTGATCAATCTGCCGATTTGAATCTTCTAAAATTAATCCGAGACGGATACGAATCAAGCTAATCCAATTCGAATCCGGCCCAATGCTATCACTAGAAGGGATAGAGAAATCTCCCTACTTTTCATACAACACTTGTGCAGTAGATCCATTAGAGAATCTATTTTTTCAGGCACCAACCTCCATTTCAACACTGATTTTGTGCTTCATAGCCCAGAAGAATATTACAGGTGATTCTTTTGATTCAAATTATCCCGAGTCTCATTCATCAGAGTAGAAAGCATACTCTTATATTCATTACCAGATTTGAGAAGGATTGTGAAGAGCGAGCTTGGACCAGACCGGTATCATGCCAATCCAAAGCACTGCTGCAACGCCGTCCCTACCTGATTCTTGAAAAATCTGAATCATTCATTTCTTTACTCTTCAAGAATTAAACATGCTTCACACTTTTATTATTGGGAAACAAATGACAACACCTACTACTCATATCTCTTGGAATAGTTTTTGGGCTGAACATAGTGACAAATTAAAAAATATAAACATTACAAATCCATAGAAAAAACTATAGTGAAAAGCTGCTAAAAAAGTTCGTTTTTAGAAGTGGTTGTGAGGGTATTGGTGGCGGCAGCGTGGCTGTAAATGTAATGGTGGTGACGACGGATTTAAGAAATGTGGAGATTGGGGTGAAAAAAGAAATCTCTTTATTATTCTTCATTTTTGGGATATTTTTAGTTTTTTTTTTCTTGTCTTTTGTCTTTTGTTTATTTAAAATGGAGGACAGTTTTGTAATAAATGACATACCATGTTTATTTTTATCAAACGTTGGAGATGTCTGATATTATTTTTAAAGATTAAGTGTATATTTCTTACGTGTTTAAAATTATAGGAACCAAATAAAGTAAATTTAATAAATAATCACTGAACTTAACCTAGAATTACCACTTGCTCACCCAACTTTCAAGTATTACCCATTGCTCACCCAACTATATGAAATCATTACCCATCCATCACCCGACTTATTTCCGTCAATTAAACTTGATGGAAAATGCCACGTGGTGAATGGCATCTGATGTGGCACAAAACTCTTATAAAAAAATGCCACGTAGATAAAAAAAAAAAGAAAAACATAAAATCACGTTTCTTAGATGAAAAAAAAACTTTCTAGCAGCTTGCTGGTACAAATTTGCACCAGCAGATAACTTATGCAAAATTGCACCAGCAATCACATTATGCACCAGTTAGTTGTGCAAATACCAGCAGCAAACTTTTTGCAAAATCAATACAGATGAGCACAATTCTGCCTATGAACAAATTGGCACAGTCTACAACTTCACCATCACCAGAATGATACCATATAAACAATACAACTTAATTTCCATTAATTCAAAATACTTACAACTTACTCAATTCAACAAAATTTCTATTAGTGTATAGTAATATCCAACATACAAAAAATAGAGTATCAGCACAGCATTGAGCATTGTGAATAGTTGATTACAATCCCAACAAAATTTCAACATAATATTGTATCACTTAATATCCAACGTACAAAACAAAAATTAATAAGTCTAATATATTGAGTTGCTACATTGTTCCTTCTCCTTGGAGCTGCAAAAGGCATTGAGCTTCTAACCACTCGAAAGTTATTTGCTCTAATTGCCCTCTTCTTTGTATTTTCTTGAGTCTCGATCTCTTGCAAATCTTCCACCATGGTTAGAAGCGATGTAATTACGGGTGTTGGCATGGTAAGTGAAGGACCAGATTTGTCAACCTGTGCATCCTTTGTCAAACCTATCCCAAGTGTTGGCATGAACTGGAACGCTGGTGGTGGAGGTGGCAGTGGTTCCACTTCATCTCCTAAACTCGTATTTGGTCTCCTAGGCACCAGTTTTGTCTATATTACAATGGAAAATCCAGCAAGCTATCAAATATCAATTTGTATACATATTGATCACACTCCAAGAATATTGCTTAAATAAAAAAATATATGATTACCCTTGAGCGGCCTTCGTCTATTTGGCTAGACCTTTGTGAACATGTATGGTCCAAATCGTGAGCAACCCATTCTTGACATTAGCAAATGTATGAAATAATTATGATCATTCTACACAATGGTAAGTTGTGACAATTGAAATGAATGCAAACCTCATTTAGTGCACCAGGCCTCTGGTGGTACCTTTTGTTGTGCCCTGTTTCTCCACAAATACTACATGTCCTAATCATTGTTCCTTGTTCCTTTAATCTTGCCTTCGAACCTGAACGTGTGATGACATCTTCTTCATGTTGTCTCATTCTCTTCTTTTGTTTTCTTCTCCTTTTGGTAACCAACCAACCTAGTGGTTTGATCCGCCGAGAGGGGGGGGCATCGATTGAAGGCCATAATTTCATCCCATTTATAGGGTTGATAATATTCTCGTAGCAACTAAGGTAGGTTTGCACTCTATAACACTCATGCACATACATCCAAGGCTCAATCCTTCTATCCAGCATAGCAGCAACTGCATGAGAACATGGAATTCCTGTCAAATCCCATCTCCTACAAGCACATGTCCTATTGTGCATATCATCAACATACTCTCCAGTCGAATACTTCACAAAAGATTGTGGTCCTCCTGACCAATCCACCTCAAACCCCGCAGCCATTTCAATAATCCTCATCAATTTCTATTGCACTTTAGGACACAAAGGGCATGTGGCTCTTCTCATCTGGTCTCTCCTATCTCGTATCCTCTTCATGAAACTTATGTGTATATCGATCAACATATGGTCAAGATGGACTTTTCCCTATCCTCCAACACCATCTTGTTGAATATTTTGCAGAGGTTGTTCAAAGGTATGTCAGTCTTCACTTTTGTCAAAAAATGAGCCTTACTCCACTCACTTGGATCTCTCTTCATTAACCAATCATGTGCAGCATTGCTCTCTTTCTCAATCTCATCCATCCAATGCTTCCAATTAGCTACTGTTGTTGATTTTGCAGCACTCCATAAGTAGTCTTTCAGAGTTAAACCTTTAAAACCAGTACTAAAGAAATTGGTGTACATGTGTCTGACACAATATCGATGTTCTACCTCAGGATACAAGTCCTCTATCACATTTTGTAAACCCTTCTGTCTGTCAGTCATAAATGTCCACTCATTGCTATTCAGGATCTTCAAATCTTCACCTAAATGTTGTATAAACCACCTCCAAGTCATAGTATTTTCTCTCTCCACTATAGCATACGCTACTCGATAAATACAGTCGTTGGCATCTAATGCCACTGCCATGAGCATCTGACCTCCAAAAGTACCTTTCAAGAAACACCCATCTAATCCTAGAAGCTGCCTACAACCTGCCAAGAACCCTCTCTTGCAAGCTTCTAAACAAACATATATTCCTTGAAACTTTCCAGCATTTATGGCAACTATACAAGTAGAACCTGGATTGGTTCTCAGAATTTCAGTAGCAAAAGACCTAAGCAAGCCAAATTGGTGCTCATCAGAACTCTCTAATAATATCCTAGCATATCTTCTAGCCCTCCAAGCAGTAACGTTGTTGATTGTCAACTTCACATCATCATTCACAGCTTTCTTTATCAAACTAGTCTTCCAACCAGGTTCAACTTTAAAAGTCTCCAAATACCTCTTAGCTATATACATTGCAGTACAGTGTCTATTTGTTCTGTTCCTAGTGCAAGTGTGTTTCGAATTCTTAGACTTTATTTGGATGCAACCTTTTGCCTTATTCAACGATGCCCAAATCTTGAATTTACAACCTTCCTCCTTGCATCTGGCCTGTGCTCTCTCATCATCATTCGGCCTAAACCTAAAATTGCACCTAGTTGCAACCCCGTGATTCCTAACAGCTTGCCTAAACTCCTCAATGTTTTTAAACTCCTTCCCAACATCTAACTGTGGGTCGTACTTCTCCTTTTTGGCATCATAAATAGGAAAACGATAATTGTTTTCCTCACCGGAAGAATATTCAGTGAGCAACTCTTCTTCACTTGGACAATAACCATCATTTGATCCTAACTCATCTACACCTGATGCCTCAAGTTCGATTGTAGGGTCTGCATTTAATTCCACCGCAACACGTTCAGGTGCATTCGTGTCATACAGAAAACCATCATCGTCAACCTCATTATCTGAATCACTCAAGTTGCATTCTGGAGGTATAATTTCCTCTTCATCAAAGGTTGTGGCTGCATTGAAAACACAAGTGTTATAATTTTTCAAACACTTCTCAAATGCAGATACAATATGAATATTTAAAAGTGCATGAATATTGTCCAAAAGAAAAAAAATTGTGGTCCCAGAACTTCAAATTCATATTTCGAATGTATTATAATATAGTTACAAAAATGTTCAAATATACAGGGGTAAATAAATGTGGTCCCAAACAAAGACGACAAGTAAAAGCAAACTACATTAAAATAATTTACCTCCTGTCAGTGCCGGTCCCTCATCTTCTTCATCTAACAATGCTTCTTCCACATTCACGTTATCTTTCATATTGAGCGATGTGGGTCACCTTTGTCACTTAAAATTGATGCATAATTATGGTTGAGCTGATAGATTGGTTAATGTTGGAGATGAATTTGAGGAATTAGGATTAATTGGATGTTTATTGATTTGGGATTTCTTGATTTGGGCCTTAATGTTTGTTTACAGAAATAAGAAATGTAATTCTATGTTTCATTTTTTCTGTTTTTTTTTTTCATCTAAGAAACGTGATTTTATGTTTCAGATTTTATGTTTTTTTTTTTTTAAATCTACGTGGTATTTTTTTAACAGAGTTTTGTGCCACCTCAGATGCCATCCGTCACGTGGCATTTTCTATTAAGTTTAATTGACGGAAATGAGTCGGGTGATGGATGGGTAATGATTTCATATAGTTGGGTGAGCGTTGGGTGAGCAATGGGTAATACTTGAAAGTTGGGTGAGCAAGTGGTAATGCTAGATTAAGTTCAGTGATTATTTATTAAATTTACTCGAACCAAATATGCTCTATTTCCTATTATATTGTGACTTAATTCAATACCTAAAAGAAAAAATAGAAGGCGTGTAACCGACTCTATGAATTCAATGAAATCGTAAATAACAATTCCTACAAATCCTTGAAGCATTCGAATTCCACAATTTGCTTCCAATCCTCTCCTGCCTGCCCTAGGGTTTCCTCACTTCGTCTTCTTCTCTCCCTGCGTCCCTTTTCACTCACGGACTTATCTGATATACATACATAATATATATGCAACCCCCAAACGAACTCCGATTTCTAACAGGATTCAGATAAATAGCTTTCGAAAATTTCTATCGATATCAAGATTTGGGCATTAATTATGATCATCTTTGTTAAATATCGATTCTCATCATTGTTGAATGTGAACACCAACAAGCTTTCTGGCAATCTCCGAGTTTTTGGCCCCGGTTTGAATCCGTTTGCCCCCTACAACTTGGCCAATCATTCCTCTCGCTAATTTTTTTTACAGTTTTTGTTTTTGAAAATTATGTAAACCGAGAAAAGGAAGGAGCTCTGGAATTTCAGGTCTTTTTAATTGGGTCTTATCTATCCATATATTTTCTGGGTTTCTCTTGAGATTTAAAGATACGACCAAATTCACTGATAAATTGAAATTTCTGCCTCGATTGTTTGTGGGTATTTTGTATTTTGTTTTTGTTTCCTCTCGTGTGCAAAAACTCCTGAATTTGAAGTTTGCTGTGCTTCAATTATTACAAAATTACTGGTATTTTCTTCAAGTATAAAAACAAAACAAAAAAATTGTTCTGGGCTTTTCGAGTTTAAGCTTTTGAATCTAACGTTAAAGGTTAAGAATTTGTGTCATTTTGATCGACCATAAAAGATAAAAGGTGAATTTTTGGGTTAGTAACATTTTCGGGGGGTTGGTGTTTTGATAAAAAGAAGAAAAGGGATATTCAATAATGCCGGAGTTTGAGATCATCCCAATCAGGAGGAACAGGCAGTTGGGTAGATTGGGTGGTGACAGGGATGATCGTGGTTGGACTCCCCTTCACATTTGTGCTCGGAAAGGTGATCTCAAACAGGTAATATTTTCACCCCTTTTCAGTGATTTTTCTTGTGTTCTATGAATGGATATGTGACAGTTTTCTTTGGGGTTTCAGTTTTAATATGTGGTACTTTTGTTAATTCTACTGTTCTAAAATTTCTTCCTTAACTGTGCAATATGTATGGTGTTGAAATTCAGTCCATAATAT
Source organism: Forsythia viridissima (assembly GCA_030279155.1). Taxonomy (NCBI): domain Eukaryota; kingdom Viridiplantae; phylum Streptophyta; class Magnoliopsida; order Lamiales; family Oleaceae; genus Forsythia; species Forsythia viridissima. The sequence continues at coordinate 3,739,780 of CM059037.1, read as the reverse complement.
AGATTCACCAGTGGATTTTGTTGTTAGGATAATTTGGATTATGAGAAATGTTCATTATAACTTGGCGAGAAAAAATAGGGATTTGGATATGTGACGTTTGCAGTACCTCATGTTTTTAAGCAATGAAATACAAACATTCAGAAAACTCACCACTCGTGGGGTTATGGTATATTTGCGAGAGTGGTGGTGAGAGTCCTGCCAAATCTAAAAGGTTAGGGCTTGGTCTTCAAAAAATCTCTTCTATGGAAGGCTTCATGGAGATTCATGAACAGGATTTCTGGATTTTTGGTGGTCATAATTATGGATGTGAGTGGGTAATCGGGAAACACAGGCTGGTACATTATGGAGCAAGTTTAAGATGGTTAATTAAGGCAAAGAAATGTTAAGTGTCCGAAGGAGATTGTTCCTTGGATATTTAGCGCTTCCCATCACGTGAAGGGGGATCTGGATGTTAGGATGAATTCTCTGCATTGGTTAGTTTTGACATGGATTATGGGAACAGGATAAGATTCTTGCTATGCGTTTGCACTTTTGCCAGATGAAGAACTTCAGATCATAATGAACAGTAGCAATCCATGCATAAGACAACCATGATTCCTTGTGTTGAGATATTGCAAGATATTGGGGTCAAGGCCAGCCATATATAGTTTTCGAATGTTGGGCAACTACGAAAACAACATTTAGAAGATATGTATGGGGAACAATCAGAATGTTAAAATGGATTTGTGGTCGAATAATTAAATATAATACAACAAGAAATTATGATATGGCAAAAACTTCTGCAAATGGCAACAAAATATTTAAAGATGGCTTGATAAAATTCAAAAGAGACCATGAGATTCACATTGGCTAAAAAGAGTAATAAGATTGCTCTTAATGGTCAGTATGTCTGTGAAGAAGATTATTTGTTTATACATCCGTGATGGTCAAATGCGCAGACCCACTCATGGATGACCTCAGTGTCTCTCTTAGTGGTAAACAGGGACGAAAAAGATTTACGAAATATAGGTAGAATGAGGTAATTTAGAAGGATATGATTTTTATTGTTTGATAAAATGGTATGTGGTAGGGCTTACTTGAGTGACTGCAAGTCATTCTTTTTAGTGAGCCTGATCCTAACAATCAGGCCCAAATTTTTTTTTTGGCTCAATCCACTATGCTATGCTCTACTTGTCAATTGTTACATCATTGTCCTTGTCAGTTTTGGGTATAAATTTTTGGGTAAATTGCAGCTAGTGTCTCCAATCTTTGACTTCATTTGCACTTGTATCTTCAATATTTAATTCTTGGCATCCATCACATCAACTTTTTATATAATTAGCAGCTAATGCCCTTTGTGATCAAAATACCCCTCAATCTTTTATATAATTTACAACCTTTTATGCTATTTGAGGCCATATTAAAATATTTCACAACATTTGCATTTGTTTTATTGATATAATATTTGATTGTGAAATATTGTAAATATTGTAATATTTGATGCCATATTATAAATATTTAAACACCATAATTCATTATCATAATGTGATTCCAATCTGGTTAAGTTTTAATAAAAGAGTTAATTTTAGTTCATAAATATAATATGGTAATGAATTATGGTGTTTATATTAACAGAACACAATTTATAAATATTTTAATCTTTTAAAATTATATAACTCCAATCCCGCTCGAGTCTTTTCAAAATATTAGTTTTTGGTTCGTGCATTACACGTGATGTATTTATAATATTGCATTTTAATCACTTTCAAGTTATCGTTGTGATAGATTGTATAATTAATAATGTAATGTTGGTAACAAAAAATCATTTTTTGTAAACATGAAATTTTACCTTAGGCACATTATATTTAAAATTTAATAAGTGTTTCCAATATTTAATATTGAAAATTCAAAATTTATTGATAACAATAATACATAGAATAAAATTTTATTTGGACTGGATAATACATTTATCTAGACTGGCTAACAATAATACAGTTATTGTGACCTACAAATTTACAATATTTCACAATCAAATATTATATCAATAAACAAATGCAAATTTTGTGAAATATTTATATATGACATCAAATAATATAAAATGTTGTAAATTATATATAAGGTTGAGGTGATGGATGCCAAAAATTAAATATTGAGGATATCAGTGCAAATGAAGTCAAAGATTGTGGACACTAGCTGCAATTTACCCTAAAGTTTTCTTCCGTTGATAAATAAAGCACCAAGGTCGCATAAACCTTGCACATTGGAGGTTACTGTTATGATATCTTCTATTTTCCTCTTTCTCAATTTATTTCATCTTTTGTAGGTGAAACGACTTCTGGACAAAGGAATGGATGTTAATGTGGCTGCTTGGGGCCCAAAGTCGCATGGCGTGACCCCCCTCCACCTTGCTGCTAAAGGGGGCCATCTTAAAGTTATGGATGAATTGCTAGAGCGTGGTGCTGACATTGACGCTCGAACCAAGGGTGCCTGTGGCTGTGAGTATATATTATGTGAAAGATACGAGCGTGTTTGGCTAAAGCTTAAAAGGTTTATTTATAAGTAATTTCTAAGTTTTAAAATGAATAATTTATTTTAGTTGACCAAAATTGGAAACAATTTTCTTATCTTGACAGACTAGAGAAAGATAGAGTTACCATCAAATAATTAACTTTTTTTTTTTTACTTAAAAGTAAGGAAAAATATTAATTGTCCAAACATATTTGGAATAAAATTTACTTAGAAGTAACTTTTATGTTTTTAAGCTTAGCCAAACAGGCATCTTTCTTTGGGAAACAAAGAAGAAACACTAATGTTGCTGCCTATTGTTGCTTATTTCACCTCTGCTTTTATTTGTTGGATACAGGGACACCACTTCACAATGCAGCTAAAGAAAGAAATAAGAAAGCAATTAAGTTCCTGGTTGGGAATGGGGCATTTCTGCCTGATGACATCAACGACACAAGGTTCAATCCTCCTCTCCATTATTGTCCCGGTCTTGAATGGGCTTATGAAGAACTGAAGCGCCTACGGTTGGATAACTCTACATCTAGTGAAGCATCCTACAGCTCGGATAACTGATGGTTTACTCTTATGTTGTTTCTTCTTTGCACGCCGTCTTGGAACTGAAGCAGACTTAATTTTACATGCTCTTTTTAAATCTCTATAATGTTCGGTTTGCAATGGAATAAATGTAGACTAGAATGTTTGAGTGTACTGTATAATATGTTTGCTTCATCTACGTCTGTGATATCGTAATCGTATCTTTTGTATGAGATCAAACCTTTGATTGTACATGTTGGTTTTCTATAATGTTTGATTAATGTGATTGGTGTGTTTGTTAATCCTGTTTGGGGTTTTTTTTTTTTTTTTTTTATTCTCTCTTGGCTGTTCGTCTTTAAACCAAGCGTCGGTTTGGTTTAGTTTAAAAAGTATAAAAAAAGTTAAAATCAATAATTAAATTTAATCGCACATTTTATAGGATTTGTAATTTTTATGAATTTTTTAACTATATATTTTATCAATTTTTATTAAAATATTTGTCAAATGACCCTCAAATTTGTTTAGACTTCGTAATGTGTCAAGGTGAAGTTAGGAATGGAGTAAGGGATCGATTGCTATGTTTCACAAATATCATAGTTTGTTGGAAAAACTATATTTCACTAATTGAAAACTTGGGTTGGGCATGACTCTCGATAAGGATGGCAACTATTGCTAATATAAACTTAAAAGATCTCACTGCAAGAAAATGGTTGATGACCAATTTGCATGGTCATAATTTAACTTTTTGATAGGTCGAAGATTTTGTTAAGATTTTGATTAGTTAAGCTCTTTTAATTCGTCCTATGGGTTTGTGCGATGTGTTTTAAGTGCATTGTTTTGACTTTGACTTTTTTGATTTACTTAGTCGTACTATAAAGTTCAATTTCAAATTGCTCGACAATTAAATATACCTTCTTAATGCATTTATACCGTCTATGTTTCTTAATGCCTTCGTGAAGCAATTGCTTTCTCTGAGACTAGACCCCAATCCATCCCTTTCGTGAAGCAATTGTTTAAATTGTTTGACAACCCATTTTTGTTTGCTTACTAAGGAAATATAATTTTAATTAAAAGACAGTAGCTTAATCAAACAAACTTTTAATTTACATATTTCGTTAGACTTATAATTTGTTATTTACTTATTATAAATATAATCTATAAGATTTATAATTTATAAATATTTAAAAAATAATTTTATTACTTCCAAACATTCTATATGTTTCGAGGGATTTTAGCGCAAATGGTCTCTAACGTATGTATTTAGTGCGGTTTTGATCTCTAACCTTTCATTTTTGGCTAATAAGTCCATAACCTATGCAATTGGTTGCAAAAATGGTCCATATGAACGGAATCCGTCCAATTGTGCCGTTAGACATTAATTTTTTTTTTTGAAATTTTGACGCAAATGGTCTTTAACATTTACCCTCAGTGTGAAATTGGTCTCTAACGTTTATTTTTGGCATACATGTCCCTAACCTATGTGTTTTGGTGCGAAATTGGTCTTTGTAGGATAAAAAGACAAATATGCCCTTAGTTAATTAGAGAAAATTGTATGTAGATTCCTAATCATTACAAAATGTGCAAATAGGTCAAATACTTTTATTTATTATAAAAAATAAAGAAAAACTAATGAGTTTTTTTTTTTTGTTGAAATTAACACTTTAGTAATAAGCACGTCTAATAAAATTATTATTTTTATTATTAACTAATTATATTATTTAAAATTTAAAATTTTATTTTATTGTTGTTTAAAAAAATAACTTTGTCACAAACTTGATACTTTTATTTAATTGAGTTATATGTTTATCTACAAATATTAGAGATCCAACTATATTATTCATATTTTAATTTATCGTTTTATTTTCGTTCAAAAATAAAACACACAATGTGTAAATTAACTTTTGTTAGTATTTTTATTTTAAATACTAATAAAATAAAATCTGGTAAATAAAAATACTAATTTTTATCAGTCACTACCACCTGCCATCATGCCGCTGCCAAACTATTAAATCTGGTAAATAAAATAATTTGGAACGTGAGTATTCAAAAAAAGAATACTCAATAGTATGTATACATTCCATTGAGAAAATTATATACCATCAATCACACGATATGTCAAACAAAGATTATACACGACATGTCAAATAAAAATAAAATTTTTATTACATTTTTATTAAATAAAAATTATTACATAACTTGAACTAATTGATAGCCCAAGAATAACTAACCAAGAGGAGGGTGAATTGGTTTTCTCAAACTTTTTCGAAAAATATTCTAAATAAAATGATATTTAAGAAATGAAAATTAATCCACAAAAATATAAGCACAAAATAAGTAAATAAAAGGGAAGATAGAGTGCCAACGATATTTTTATGGAGGTTCGATCCAACCAATGATCTACGTCCCCCGTTACCAAACTCTCCAACATGAGCACGACCTTTCCACTATTTTGATTGACTTATGGTGCAATCCAAACACTTACAATTTGTTTGGTGACTTACAAACAAGGAGCACCGATCCTTATACAATATTGAGCTTTCCAAGGGACCTCAATATGACCTAGAAATGTAAAGAGGTTGATTTGAGTATTTCTCTCTAGATGAATGATAGATACAAGTTTAGTTCTAAGAGAGACTAACACTTTAATGAATAGCAATAAATGAGAAAAGCTCAAATGTTAGAAGAAAACATTGTTGAGAAAGATGAATGAAAAATTTGATTTAATCAAACAAAGTTTTTCAATAAGAGATATTGAAGATATAAATGCAATGAAGTTTTGAATGAAGTTTTTCAACATGATTCTCTCTATAAATGCTCTTGTAAGTGTTGTTGAATGATAATAAATGAAGTGGTATTTATAGAGATGAATTTTCGTCAATTTCTGTTGAAACGGATGACCAAACGGTCGACCGGTCAGATTGGTCACAACTAGCCGTTGAACTGTAAAAAATCAGAACAGACACTTTTTAAAAAGTGACATTCAAACGGTCGACTGGTTCAACCGATTTACCAAACGGATTGTCCGTTTCCACAGTTTTCAAAAATTGATTTTTGGCTTTGATCAAAATATTTTTTATGCAAGTGATAAAAATTATTTTTGAGCTTTCGTTCATTTTAATTTCTAAGGATTAAAGAGTTAATACTTTTACAATTTTATCTAGAAATCTATTCTTCAATCTTGATCTTTGAATCTTGAATTTCGGATCTTGAGATACTTGAACTCTTGTATTGATTTTGACTTGATCATGACATTGTATGAGAGTTCGATTTGTAGTGCTTTGAATATTGCTTGAAAATAGATTGTTAGAAAATACACTATTTTGTTTGTTATAATCAAAACATTAAAGTTTAAAGTTAACCATAGGTCAACAATTTTTCCTTTTTTTTATTATGATAAACAATGTGAGAATATAGAATAATTAAATAAAATAAAGCATATATATTCCTCCTTTCTTTTTCAAGTAAACATTAGTTTGATGAATTTGTATTACATGATACTATTTTCATTTGATTTGCCAAATTTTATCATATATGAAATGTCCAAATTGATTGTCAATTAATATCAAATTTTCATCACAATATACATATATTTCAAGTTCATCTCACATCACATATTTTCCTCCTTTTGGCATAAACAAAAAGACATAATCGAAACATTAAGGAAAAAAAAAATTTATTGACAAAAGTTGTAATAAGCCATTCATTGATAAAATTGAAAACAAAAAACAATCATAGTTCAAAGATACATAAATGAAAGTTAGAACATAAGATTGTTTTTTATTTTTTAAAAACATAGAGACAGAAAACACACTAAATAAACTAGGTCTCCGGTGGCGGATGCGGGAGAAGCACGGCATCAAGACGAGAGTGAAGAGCTTGAAGTAATGTAGTCATGCCGTCAACCGAATGTTGGAGAGTCCCCACGGTATGGTGTAGACTCTCGACCAAAGAGGAAAGCGAGTCGATCCGTCCATGTAGTAAAGTAAATTGGTCCTCGTTGAAGCCAGAGGTGGAGGATGACGGCCGTTGGGATCTTTGTCGAGGTGGGGACGGAGGAGAAGCATCTTCGTCATCGTGTATATCTTCACCCTCGAAGGGTAGCGTGGAGGGTCCCGACTCATCGTCAAACCCTTTAGACTTTGCCACCCATTGACCGTTTTCTTTGAAAATCTTCATCTGTTTGAGAGTAAGGATATTGATGGTGTCGGTGGCTTTAGGAAGAATGGCGACCGAATCACGGAAGGAGATTTCAAAATGTTGAAAATTTTTAGTAAGAATAATTCCGTAGGGAAGTGCCTTAGCTCTAGTGTCGCTAAGAACGCAGTGCATGTGTTGGATCATAATGTATGAAAAATCGAACTTATGCCCACGGAGGATAGAGTCGAGCACGAAGACATCAGAATGATTAACCTCATCCAAATGACCCTTTCGAGGGACAATAATGTGGGCGATGATGTTATGGAGGACACGACACGGAAGAGTGAGTTGATTCGTGCTAAGACGTGCGACAGCCTCAAAATACTTGTCGGTGACGTGACAACAAGCCTCGACCGGATCATATTCGGTAGTGTGAGGAATAGTTTTGGTGGTGTAGAGACGCATACCACCATCCTCAAGATGAAGAATGAAACGAATAAGGTCTTGAGTGATCTTTATTCGATTGTTCCTAAGAAAGTACGAAATACTCGACCCCGGAGAGAAAACCATATTTGTGTAAAATTCTTTGACAATTGGGGGGGGGGGGGGGGGGGGTAAACCTTATCATTTAGGGTAAGAAGAGGAACCCAACCCATACCCATAAAAAGGTTTTCTATATTGAATGAGGGTGCATCGTGTGTGAAGGAGGCAAGGTTGACGTTCTTACCTATGAGGACGGGACACCAATCTATTCGTTTTGTGTGAGGATCTTCTTCGGAGGAGGATGAAGAAGAAGGTAGCCTTTCCCTCCTAGATCGTTTGGCAACCATTTTAACCCGAGGCATTGTGTTGGAAACCGGATTTGGATGCTAGAGTTAGAGTTCGTCCGTTTGAGTGGTTTTTCACGATTCCGTGGATAGAAATTGGGGATTTTGCTGTTTTGAGCGTGGATTTGATATGGTTTTTGATTTTAAGCACAAATTTGAAGAATTTCAGAGAGATTTGATGAATGGGAAGAGATTGGGAGTGAAAAACGTGGGTTCGTGTGAAGACGGACGACCGAAAACGTCAGACGGTCGACCGTTTGAACTGAATTTTTGAAATTAAACTCTCTGTTCAGACGGACTATCAGACGGATGATGTGCCGGTCGTCCGTTTAAGAACATACGGACGTCCTTTTAACTTAAACGGTCAACCGTTTAAACTTTTCAATTTTGACAAAAGTCTCTGTTTAAACTGATGATAAACTGGATGAACAATGGTTCATCCATTTGACATGAAACAGACGTCTGTTTAATGAACAGTCGTCCGTTTGGACAATTTTGCAAAATTTTACCAAAATCATTGATTTGATCCTTTGTCAAATAATTTTAAAGCATGTTTATCACATAAAATGTAATTAATTATAGAAAACATAAGGAGTTAGCCACATATTTCACATTCATCAATCATACCTAAATTTCGTCGAATGTATGAAAATCTTTCGAGTGCTAATGGTTTTGTGTATCGGCCAATTGTTTTTCGGTGTTTACAAACTCCAAAGTTATATCTCCCTTTTGTGCATGGTCTCGTAAAAAGTGATATCTAATCTCGATGTGTTTGGTACGAGAATGCAAAATGAGATTTTTAGATAAGTTGATGGCACTAGTGTTATCACACATAATAAGAACTTTTTCAAAAGAAAGGTGATAATCATTTAGAGTTTGTTTCATCCATAGGATTTGAGCACACCAACTAGCGGCGGAGATATACTCGGCTTCAGCGGTTGATAAGGCAACGGAATTTTGTTTCTTACTAAACCAAGAAACTAAAGCAAAACCTATAAAATGGCAAGTTCCGCTAGTGCTTTTACGGTCAATTGTGCAACCGGTCCAATTGGCATCTGAATAACTAAGTAAATCAAAATGAGTTTCTTTGGGATACCAAAGACCTAAAGATCTAGTTCCACTAAGATAACGAAAAATGCGTTTTACGGTACTAAGATGGGAATTCTTAAGATTAGATTGATATCTAGCACATAAGCATACACTAAACATAATATCAGGCCTACTAGCGGTTAAATAAAGAAGGGATCCGATCATACCTCATATTTTGTTACATCAACGGAAGTGCCTTGCTCATCTTTATCTAGTTTGATTGATGAGCTCATTGGAGTGTTCATTGGCTTCAATTCTTCCATTTCGAACTTTTTGAGCATATCCAAGATATACTTGGTTTGACTAATAAATATTCCATCATTAGTTTGTTTGATTTGAAGTCTAAGAAAGAACTTGAGTTCACCCATCATGCTCATCTCAAATTTCCTACTCATGCACTTGGAAAATTCTTCACTTAGGAAAATATTAGTAGCACCAAAAATGATATCGTCAACATAAATTTGAACAACAATCATATCAAAATCAGGTGGTTGCTCAACAAAAACTTCTTCTTGAATGATTCCATTCAGGAATGCACTTTTGACATCCATTTGAAATAAAGTAAAATTCTTATGACAAGCAAAAGCAAGAAGCATGCGAATTGATTCTAATCTAGCAACCGGTGCAAAAGTTTCTTCGAAATCAATGCCTTCTTCTTGATTGTAACCTTAAGCCACTAATCTAGCTTTGTTACATACAATTATACTATTTTCATCTCGTTTGTTTCGAAAAACCCATTTTGTGCCAATTACGGTTTGTGAAGTTGGTCTAGCAACTAAATCCCAAACATGATTTCTTTCAAATTGATTTAGTTCTTCTTGCATATCTAGAATCCAAAATTCATCAAACTCGGCTTCTTTAAAATTCTTTAGCTCGATTTGTGAAAGGAAGACACAATTGTTATGAAAATTTCTAGAAGAATTTCTTGTGCTTACCCATTTTGATGGATCACCAATGATAAGATCTTTTGGGTGAGAGGGGACAAACCTCCATTCTTTTGGTAATGATGAAGTGTTGAGATCTTCATGAGGTTCTTCTTCATTTTGTTGCATAGTCGTTTCTTCTTCATGTTGAATTTCAATGTTATTTGGATTCCCTTTATCTTGATTTTGAACACTTAGTTGTTCAAATGAAATTTTTAAATCTTCTTCATCAATGACTTTTTCTTGTTCAATGGAGTTAGTTTCATCAAAGACAACATGCATAGATTCTTCAACTACTAAAGTTCTTTTGTTAAAAACTCTAAAGGCTTTGCTAGTAGATGAATATCCAAGAAAATTTTCAATATCAGATTTTGGATCAAATTTTCTCAAATTTTCTTTTGTGTTTAAAATAAAGCACTTGCAACCAAAAACTTTAAAATATCCGATATTGGGAATTCTATTTTTCCAAAGCTCATATGGAGTTTTGGTTTTCTTTTGACTAACCAAAACTCTATTTAAAATATAACATGAAGTATTTACGGCTTCGGCCCAAATATATTTTGGTAAATTATTTTCATTCAACATGGTCCGAGCCATTTCTTGCAATGTTCGATTCTTCCTTTCTACTACACTATTTTGTTGAAGAGTTCTAGGAGTCAAGAAATTATGTTCATATCCATTTGATTTGCAAAACTCATCAAAAGCTATATTTTCAAATTCTCCACCATGATCACCCCTAATTATGGTAATGGTGTATCATTTTTCATTTTGGACTCTTTTCCAAAAATGTTTAAATACATTTAAAGCTTCATCTTTTAAATTCAAGAAAATGACCCAAGTAAATCTTGAAAAATCATCAACAATAACAAATGCATAATGTTTTTCACTTAAACTAGCGGTTCTAAATGGTCCAAATAAGTCTATGTGGAGAAGTTGTAAAGGTCTTGAAGTAGAAGAGTGTTATTTAAGTTTGAAACAACTCTTTACTTGTTTTCCAAATTGACAAGCATCACAAATTTTATCGTTTTCAAACTTCATATTTGGCAACTCTTTTACAAAGTTATTTTTGGAGATTTTTGAAAGTAAATCCATACTAACATGACCTAATCTCCTATGCCATAAAATAACCAAGAATCATCTTTTATACTTGAAAGACATTTCATTTATTTTTCAAGTTCAAATTCAATAGATATGATGTAGACATCCTTACTTCGGCTCTCCATGAACAATACCTCTTTAGATATAGCATCCTCAATGAGGTACTTGGAAGAATCAAATTTAATAAGATAACCTTTATCACACAATTGACTTATACTAAGCAAGTTATGTTTAAGGTTATCAACTAATAAGACATTTTCAATGGAGGGAGAAGAACGATTACCAATATTTCCAATGCCTATGATTTTTCTTTTGGCATTGTCTCCAAAAGTTACATGACCTCTATCTTTTCATTTGAGATTTGATAGTAATGATCGATCTCCCGTCATGTGTTTTGAACAACCACTATCCAATAACCAATTGCTCTTGACCTTTCGTGGTACCTACAAAAATAATTTTAATTTTTGATTTTTGGTACCCACATAAGTTTGGGTGCTTGATAGTTAGTGTTTGTGGATTCTTTTATCCACTTGTGTTTCCTTTCAAAATATAGTCTCTTTTTAGTTAAACAATTATAAGTAACATGACCAACTTTTTTGCAAAAACTACATGTAATATTTTGTTGAAAAAAATTTGATGATTTTATAAAAATGGTTTCAAGGGATTTTTGTTTCAAGAGAGATTTGTATCCAATTACCCCTTTGTTAAACACACATTTTTGCTCACCAAGCATTAATTCAAAATTTTTCTTTCCTTGGGTAAATTTGTGAATAATGCTTGTTAAATCAGCCACTTTTTCTTTCAATGAAACATTTTCTTTAATTAAGGACTTATGATCATCTTTTTTCTTTTTCAAAGTCTTTTTGTGCAATAAAGAGTTTATTGACTACCTTTTTCAATAATGAGTGTTTATTGTTAATAATAGAGTATTTTGAAATGAGTTTCTCAAATTCTTCAAGAATTTCATCATAAGAGGTAGATAAGTCATTGTAAGAGTCGTTGTTGTTTGTACTTACCTCATCCTCAATGGCCATGAAGCACATGTTGGCGATTTCTTTTTGAACTTCATCTTCTTCAAGATCATCTTCATCACTATCATCCCATGTAGCTTGAAGAGCTTTCTTTTTTGTGAACTTCTTTTTGTTCGAGCATTCAGTCCTCTTATGACCGGGTTTGTCACAATCATAACATATGATCTTTTTGTTTTTCTCTTCACCTTTATCATCCTTCTTTTGAAATCGCCTATTATTTCGAAATCCTCTCTATTTCTTGACAAGAAGAACTAGGTCATCAAGTTCTTCATCACTCATGTTTGTGTTGGAGGATCCTTCATCGTTTGTTGATTTCAATGAAATTTGCTTCTTGGGAGGCTCCTTCATCTCTTCTTTGCTTCTCCTTGTTTTCTCATTTGTTTCGGCATTGTTGAGCTCATACGTCATCAATGTTCCATATAGATCATCTAATGGATAAGTGTTAACATCCTTTGTGTTTTCTATCAACATCCTCAAGGAGTTCCAATCTTCTGAGAGAGACCTAAGCATTTTACTCACAAGTTCATCGTTAGTAAACTTTCGATCAAAGCCCTTAAGGCCATTAATAATATCGGTAAAGCGACTAATCATATCAACAATAGGTTCATCTTGCTTCATAAAGAAATTTTCAAAATCTTTTGTCAATAAATTTATTTTAGTTTCTTTAACTTTGTTGGTATCTAAGTGAGTTATCTCTAATACATGCCAAATATCATATGCGGAATCACATGTGCTAATACGATTAAACTCATTTTTATCTAAAGCACAATAAAGTAAATTTTTAGCTCTATCATTCAAGGACAATTTTCTTTTATCCTCTTCATCATATTCTTCTCTAGGCTTAGAAATAGTTTGGTCCAGTTTGTCATCAACTTTAATAATTTTTGTAGGCACATATGGACCAAACTCGATGACTTTCCAAATGTTGTAATCAATTGATTCAATATAAATTGTCATTCTAGTTTTCCAATAATTGTAATAGGTACCATTAAAGAAGGGAGGACGATTTGTAGAGTGACCCTCAAGGTTTTGAATATTTTGGTTAGCCATTACTCAAGATTGTATAATCTTAAAAAAAAAGAGCACCTTGCTCTGATACCAATTGATAGCCCAAGAATAACTAACCAAGAGGGGGGTGAATTGATTTTCTCAAACTTTTTCGAAAAGTATTCTAAATAAAATGATATTTAATAAATGAAAATTAATCCACAAAAATATAGGCACGAAATAAGTAAATAAAAGGGAAGAGAGTGTGCCAACGATATTTTTATAGAGGTTCGATCCAACCAATGATCTACGTCCCCCGTTACCAAACTCTCCAACACGAGCACGACCTTTCTACTATTTTGATTGACTTGTGGTACAATCCAAACTCTTACAATTTATCTGGTGACTTACAAACAAGGAGCATCAATCCTTATACAATATTGAGCTTTTCAAGGGACCTCAATATGATCCAAAAATGTAAAGATGTTGATTTAAGTATTTCTCTCTAGATGAATGATAGATACAAGTTTAGTTCTAAGAGAGACTAACACTTTAATGAATAGCAATAGATGAGTAAAGTTCAAGTGTTAGAAGAAAACTTTGTTGAGAAAGATGAATCAAAAGTTTGATTTAATCAAACAAAGTTTTTCAATAAGAGATATTGAAGATATAAATGCAATGAAGTTTTGAATGAAGTTTTTCAATATGATTCTCTCTATAAATGCTCTTGTAAGTGTTGTTGATTGATAATAAATAAAGTGGTATTTATAGAGATGAATTTTCGTCACTTTCTATTGAAACAGATGACCAAACGGTCGACCTGTTAGATTGGTCAGAACTAGTCGTTGAACTGCAAAAAATCAGAACGGACACTTTTTGAAAAGTAACATTCAAATAGTCGACCGGTTCAACCGGTTTACCAAACGGATTGTTCGTTTCTACAGTTTTGAAAAATTGATTTTTAGCTTTGATCAAAATATTTTTTATGCAAGTGATAAAAATTATTTTTGAGCTTTCGTTCATTTTAATTGCTAAGGATTAAAGAGTTAATACATTTACAATTTTATCTAGAAATCTATTCTTCATTCTTGATCTTCGAATCTTGAATTTCGGATCTTGAGATACTTGAACTCTTGTATTGATTTTGACTTGATCTTGACATTGCATGGGAGTTCGATTTGTAGTGCTTTGAATATTACTTGAAAATAGATTGTTAGAAAACACACTATTTTGTTTGTTATAATCAAAACATTAAGGTTTAAAGTTAACCATAGGTCAACACTAATCTTATTACCGTTTTATTTAATATAAAAATAGTAACAAAATTTAATTTACATATTATGTGTTTTATTGTTGAACTAAAATAAAACGATAAATTAAATATGAAGAATATAGTTGGATCTAATATTTGTAGTTAATAAACATATAACTTAATTAAATAAAAGTATTTGTACATCAAGTTTGTGACAAAGTTATTTTTTTATACAACAGTAAAATAAAATTTTAAATTTTAAATAATATAATTACTTAATAATAAAAATAATAATTTTATTTGACATGTTTATTACTAAAGTGTTAATTCTAAAAAAAATCATTAATTTTTTTTTAATTTTTTATAAAAAAAAAAGTATGGGACCCATTTGTACATTTTGTAATGATTAAGAATTCACATACAATTTTTTTTAATTAATTAAGGGCATATTTATCTTTTTCATCTCAGAATGACCAATTTCGTACCAAAATACATAGATTATGGACATGTATGCCAAAAATAAATGTTAGGGACCAATTCCACACTAAGAATAAAGGTTAGCGATCATTTGTGCTAAAATTCCAAAACAAATTAATAGCTAACCGCACAATTGGACAGATTACGTTCATAGGGACCAATTTTGCAATTAAATGCATAAGTTAAGGATCTTCTAGTTAAAAATAAAAGATTAGGGACTATTTGCGCCAAAATTCCTGCGAGGGCTTTCCATTTATGGATAAGGAATCATGAATGAATGCCAAAAAGCATTGTCCTGTCCCAGTCATATAACGTGGTCTTTTGTCAGTTTGACCAATTCATTCACTAATTTGAATAATGAGTAAAAAATTCAGTACAAACAAATATACAATTTACTGACCAAACTGTCGTTTATCTTTAAGGCTAATTTGAAATCAATTAAATTTTTTTAAAAAAATTGAAATGAAAATTAACAATCAATTTTAATCATATATTTTATTAGTCCATAATTTTTTACAATTTTTCAAGTACATATTTCATCAATTTTTATCAACTTTTACAAAAAATCTGATTTTAATCAAAGTCAAACACACATACGGTAAAGTTTCCTAAAAGATTTTTTTATGTTTAATACTTAATGAAATCATCCAAAAATGTATTTAGAACATCTAACCGTGGGTTATACTCTCGAACTTTCTCAAACTACGAACTAAATTGTTCTACCTTGAACAAAGTATAAGGTTGTTCAAAATGTGTTTTTATGATTCTATACTTGTACGTTTGGCTTCATATGTATATTAAGTTATAGAAATAATTTAAAAATCGAATTAGAATACGTTTTGGATGTTGAAATTTGGTTTTAAGGTTGAATTTTGTTCAATTTTGACACAAACGTTTGTGTTTCGACATTGAACATCCAATATGTTCATTCAAAATGTGTTTTTGTGACTCTAAATTGGTATTTAGAGTTTTCAAAAAGAGTTTTTATGGTTAATACTTAATGAAATTAATCTAAAAAGGCGTTTAGATAATCGTTGACGGTGGGTTGTACTCATAAATTTTCTCAAACTATGAACTAAATTTTTTTACATTGAATATCCTACATGGTTGTTTAAAATGTGTTTTATTGATTTCAAACTATACATTTGGCTTCGTATGTATATTAAAAATCGAATTAAAAATACGTTTTGGACGTTGAACTGTTGGTTTTAAGCTTGAATTTTGTTCAATTTTGACACAATTGTTTGCGATTCGACATTAAACATCTAATTTAGTCATTCAAAATGTGTTTTTGCGACTCCAAATTGGTATTTAGAGTTTTCTAAAAGAGTTTTTATGGTTAATACTTAATGAAATCAATCTAAAAAGGAGTTTAGATCATCATTGACAGTGGGTTATATTCATGAATTTTCTCAAACTATGAACTAATTTTTTTTGACAAGGAACATCCTATATGGTTTTTCAAAATGTATTTTTATGATTCCAAACTAATATATCTGGATTCGTATGTGTATTATGTTATTGAAATATTTTAAAAATCAAATTAAAAATTTGTTTTGGACGTTGAACAATTGGTTTGAAGCTTGAATTTTGTTCAATTTTGGCATAAACAATTGCAATTCGACATTAAACATCCAATACAGTCATTCAAAATGTATTTTTGTGACTCCGAATTGATATTTAAAGTTTCTTAAAAGAGTTTTGAAGGTTATAATTAATGAAATCAATCTAAAAATTATTTTAGAACATTCAACGGTGGGTTGTACTCTCGAATTATCTCAAACTACGAACAAAATTGTTTGACCTTGAACAACCTATATGGTTGTACAAAATGTATTTTGCTATTCCAAACTAGTACATCTGGCTTAGTATGTATATTATATTATATTATAGAAATAGTTTAAAAATTGAATTAAAAATATGTTTTGGACGTTGAAAGTTGGTTTTAAGCTTGAATTATACAAATATTTGTATTTCGACATTGAACATTCAATATAGTCATTCAAAATGTGTTTCTGTGACTCCAAATTGATATCTAGAGTTTCATGAAAGTGTTTTTATAGTAAATACTTAATGAAATCAATCTAAAAAGACGTTTAAAACATCCAACATTTAGTTATATTGGTGAATTTTTTCAAACTATGAACTAATTTTTTTGACATTGAACATCCTATATGGTTTTTTAAAATGTGTTTAGTGATTTCAAACCAGTACATCTTGCCCCGATATATACCTCTATTAATATTATAATATTTTATATTTGTTGATAATAAAACATATTAAAAAAATATATATTAAAAAATCAATTATAATCTCAACAAGAAAGATAAACTAGCTATAATTTAAAATAGATGAATAAAAGAATAAACTTATCTTTATTGGATAAAAGAGTAATTTTTTTTTTTTTTTTTGGTTCTCTCAATTATGTTTCAATTGTTAGTACTAAGTACAGTAGGATTACATTTACAGAGAACAATACACCTTTGATAGTAAATTATCGATTGTTTGTTGTTTGGCTTGTAAAAAAAATTATTAATTATCGTGATTATTTATAAACGTCACTACAACTACACAGAATCCATTTTTTGTTGAGTGCATGTTTGGGGCAATGCTGAGTTCTGTTTTTTTTTTTTACTTATAAATTGTGAGTCTTACACAACATGGGCAGATTCTAAAAAATATGTGAATAAAAAGTATGTTTGACTAGTTTGATCAACTTAAATTATAAATTAAACTCAGTCAAACATGCACTAAGAGAAAAAGAGAAAACTTTGGACATGCATGTTCGATTCACATTTTTTGCCTATTTTTTCTTTACTTTTCAAACTTTTTACACAATTAAAAAATTTGAAAAGTAAAAATAGTAGGAAAAAACCCATTTTTTAAAAAAAAATATATATATACCGAACAAGTCCAAAATATTAGCAAATTTACCATTACACTATATATAAATATAATGAAAGAATAATTAACAATAATTCAAAAAAAAAAATTATTCCTTTGAAGTTGTAGCTGTCAGTGAAGGTCTAGATCCATTATCCTAAATATATGTATTTCTATCTGTCTCTTAAATAAAAAATTTAATAATGTGTAAAATTTTTATTAAAAAACGACTAATAATACATATATTTGGTACAGCGGATCTAAACTCCGATAGTTAGGGCGGAAAATCATGGTAATCTTGGCAAGATATTTATAGTAACAGCTTGTAACCCCGGCGGGGTATCCACAATCCAAAGTCTATGCAGCGGCGCCACCACATCCACCACGACTATGCCGACACCATCATCTCTTACTACACACACCCTACCACCACCTGCCGCCATTTGCTGCGCCCCTTTAAGCACCTCACTTTCCAAAACCGCCACCCACATGTCCCTCCCAGGATCATACTTTCTCAATGCACCTTTTGATTCATCCACCATGTATATGGTGTCATTCTCCATCGCCGCCGCCGGACCCCGCCACCCCACCAGCATTCCCACCGGCATCTCTTCCCAAGCGTCGGTTTGTACATCGTATACGGCACCTTCCTTGGCTACATCTCCCTTTACGTTCACCATGCAAAGCTTCCCTCTCCATCCTATCGTGATGGGTAAAAATAACTTAGGATCTCAAATAGTCATCATTGCATGTGAAGATTAAAAATCCCGACTTGGAATAAATATAAAAACAATAATCAATAAATAACGGACGAGCTCAAGACTCAATACCTATTGCATCAATGGCGTCGCGACTGAATTTTCCATGTTTTAAGCCTCCCATTCTTTCCCACCTCCAATCATTTTTTGGGTGGTTCAAATGGCTGCTGTTGGTTTTGAGCTCCCATTTTTCAACAGATCGAGCTACCTCGGTGTTGTAGTGGGACCCAATTCCACTCGCTACGTATACTACATCGCCGTAGGCACCGGCGGCGCACCACCGCCGGGGAGTTATTAGTGGGGGGCCATAGGACCATTTCTGACATAAAGGGTTGAAAATGAGAGGCCGCGAGAGGGCGGGTAGGAATTCGTCGGCGGTGGCGGCAAGGAGGACTAAGTTGCCGGAAGCAGAAACAGATTGTATAGGAAGTTTACGTGAAATGAAGGAGCGGTGGCGGAAGAGGAAGCGGAGAGGCGGATCAGGCGGCGGCGGAGGAAAGGAACACCATTTATTCGAGATGGGATCAAAGGAAAAGAATTGAATGGAGTTGGCCTGATTTTGTGTGGATATCAAGAGAGTATAAATAGATAGAAAAGGAGGAAAAGATGGTGAATAGATAAGGCGGCGCCAAGAATGGCAAACGGAGTAAAGAATTGAAGGATGGACCCGAAAAAGGCAAAGTTGGGCTATATGGTTTGGAAGTCCAGGCAACAAAGACTGGTGGTGGTGCTCAGACGTCTTATGTAGGTGGTGCTCTTGCCCTTTGGTGGTGGAATCGGTGGCTGCGGAGGAGGAGGAGGAGGAGGAGGAGGAGATAGGAGTTACAAGATTGCTCATTTGAGAGTGGGGGGAGTTTTGGGATGTGGAGAAATCAGGTAAAGAATAAAGATACAATTTTTATTTTCTACGTCGTGTTTAATTGCAGTGAAGGTCTCCCAATCTTTGATATTTGACAATTATTTTACTAACTTAGGGCTTGTTCGGTAGAGTTTTTTTTCCAAAAAATCCATTTTTTTGCCTACAATTTTTGACTTTTCAACCATTTTTACACTACAAAAAAATTTGAAAAGTCAAAAAGTAATCAAAAAAACCCATTTTTTCTCCAAAAAAACTCTACCGAACAAGCCCTTAAATTAATTTTCACATCTCGTCCCTTATAATAATTTTTGTCAAATATTCTACTAGTTTGCATATTTTGTCAAACTTTTATATTTGTTATTTATTTAGCATATTTAAAAATATGAGAGACAGATAAATCTTTTTTATGACCTCCGAATTAATTTTTTGGACAAAAATATCATAAAAGACAAAGATAAGATGTGCAAATTAATAGGCTGATGATGATGATGTGATAAAAAAAGTCAATGTCATAAATACAAAAATAAGTAATAGTTAGAGAGTTTCTTTGTAATTAAAAAAGAAATAATCTCCTGCCCATAGTGGACTTGAGATATGTTGTTCACTGTGTATTGTCAATATTTGTATCCATACACAGTTATGTGCTCCACTGTTGATGTAACACTCTCACATCAGCACATTAGCAGTAGACAACATATCTCCTGTCCACTATGGACAAGAGATCATTCCCTATAATTAAAATATAGTATGATTTATAAATAATATAGTTTGAATATATTACACATTTTCTTTTGTAATTTAATTTGTACCTTTATGAACTCAATACATTTCTTTGAACCACAAATATTTTATAGTGTTATGAACATTTAGAAACTACATTTTCAACAAAAGTTGCATCAACTAAGACCATGTATGCGAGTATTTATAGTATTTATAAGTTGGTCAAATATTATTTTTATATACACACGATCTGTAATTTTTATCCACACAATCTATATAATATACTATTTATAATGTAAAAAAAATTATCAAACAAATGCTAAAATTTTATTTTTACGTTTATGTAGCATCATGCTTCAATCTTGTTTCAAACCGTTTAAATGGAAAAACTACAGTCGTGATCTCCAATTTTTAGAGTCTTGATACTTTTTTCTTAAATTTTTTTTCTTGGCACGAATATCAGTAACATTTCATTTATTGTCGGTCAACGTCCTTACTAACTAAATCTGAAATGGACGTTAAATTTGTATTAAAAAAAAAAAATTACACTTCACGTTAAATAGAGAAAAATGCAGCTGCCGTCTTTGACATTTGAAGTCTTGGAATTTTTATTCTTAATATTTTTTGTAGTATGTTACATCTCATAAATTCTAAATTAATCATAGTAGAGCAATTATAATAATGTTTTAGCCGATAAGATAGTTGAACATTCAATCGATATTTGATAAAGACCGAGGAGAAGCTTGATGGATTCCAAGGCCATGAACGGTCTCTAACTCAACATGATTGCTCGACAATTGAGTGACCGGCCTCGATAGTGTTTTACATGGTTACTTATTTGATTAGTCAATTTTTTCAAGTCTTTGAGTATGTTTGTCATTGTTTATAAGTGCTTATAAGTTGGTCAAACATCATTTTTATCTATACATTTTGTAGAAATCACAACTTTTATCTATTTTTTATCCACATATTTCATAGGACTCACTGCTTATAAGCTACAAATTTTTTTTATCAAACATATTCTTTGTTGAGTTAATTAGTATCTGTCATTTAAAATAGCGAGATGACAAATCGTACGTGTAATCAAACAAAAGTTGAACTTATACTTTGAACCAAACATGGGAATTCTTGATTTTTTGGAATTTGAAACTGTCTATTAATTAGATTCTCAAAATCTCACCATATTTATGAACCAAACAGCCCCTTGGAGTCTAACATATTGATTGGAAACTTGTAATGCTAGAAATGCATAGCCTCAAAAATTTATTCAAGCAACCTGTAAGTTTTGAATTGTGTCCATAAACATGGAAGATTAAATAAGTTTTGAATTGTGCCCACAATGTTCATGTTTGATATATCAAGCTTAAATTATAATTTAAGATAGTTAAACATATTTTTTATTCACACATTTCGTAAAATTTACAACTTACTATCAACTTATTATCCACACATTCAATATGATTCACAACTTATAAACACTTAAAAAATAATTTTAACACTAACAAAGATACACTAAAAACTAAATTTAGATCGATTTAAATGCTATACTTGTCATGCATGATGACCATAAGAGCTAGAAGTGGCAACATAGTAAATTCAACATTTAGAGTTGGTGTAATGTTGTGGATGTACTATGTAGGACATGAGATAAGGCAATAATAAATGTGAAAAGCTGTGAAGTGATACAAGGAGGTTGAGAGAGTTATTATGAGTAGTTCGTAAAATTGACCTTTCGGGCACCCCTAAATTAAGAATATATTTGATAAAAAAAATTATAAATTATAAGTAGTAGGTCTTACGAAATATGTGGATAAAAAAATAAATAAAATTTGTAAGTCCTACGAAATATGTTGATGAAAATAATATTTAACCGACTTGTAATTACTTATAAACACAAAAACATACTCTAACTCATTACTCTCTAACCCTAACCCTAACTCTAACCCTAACCCTAACTTTTTTTCTACTCTATTATTTGCATACATTCCATAAATTGTCACGAGAAAAGGGTACCCTTTTAAGTTTCAAAGCTCACGGATGGGTAGAAAGTGGCAACCGTCCATAATAAGTAGGGATAATAACTTTTTTTGGAATATAAAGGTGTATAAAGAAAGAAGAAAGTTGGAAAAACTGAAACAGAGTTACGAAAGTTTGAAGTAAAATTTTATATCCGTTGAATATAAGGTAAATTAATTGGTTAATTTTGAGATGAAACGTCAATTCTTAACAACTACTATCAAAGTTAGGTCCAAATAAAAGTGTCGACTTCAATTAAATGAGACGGTCATAATTATTCATGGTTGGTTCTCAAAGGTGGTTATGATCACGAATGCCTTTGACGTAGTGAAAAAGGTCGGAAGCATGTGATCCTTTCTGATTTGGGGAAGGGGACGAATAAATTATCGCTTGGTAGGGGGCCAAGTTAATGCGGTACTTCATTCTAAGAGAAAAATTCTTAGTAAAGTGCAAACAAAATCACATATTAACTAACTAAATATAGGGTAAATGACGAGTTTATACGAAAATTGAACTATTTCTCTTAACATGTTAATCTTTTAGGCTAGAACCTCAATTTCCCGAGACCTCGAAAAAAAAGGAGTTCATAAATTATTTTCTAGGAGTGTGTATTAATTAGAGTTGTTGGTTAAATGCATGTATTAGAACAACTGAATTGAAGAATGCTAGTTAATGACATCATTGATTAGTTGTCGTACATCTTTATTCTTTAATTATGTTTTACTTAAATTAAATATTTGATATCTTAAATTGAACAAGATTAAACAACAACATATGTGATGTCCTGTTCCGTCTTTGGTTAGTTACGAGTGTGCCAAAACTATGTGACTTCTTGTTTAGTTATATGTGTACCAAACATATTTAAAGTGTGTTTGATTAGATTTTAGGTGCACTAGCACAATGGCATGTACATCTGTAAAATACTTTTAGTACAAATACTTTTTGGACCAATTCAACCTACAAGAGTTTAAATTTTCATAATTTGTAAATCAAATCAACCTCGTTTTTTATTGAAAACATATCAAAGTAGGTTGACCAACCTTTGATATGAGAAGATGTGCTTAAAGTTTGTTAAATCAATTATTAAAGTGACCCAAGTGTTAGGGAAAAAAAAAATTATTTGCGCATGTTTAATTATTTATTTCACTTTTTTATTTCTAATTTTTTTTAGTAAGTCATAAAATGTGATCTTTTAGACATTGTTAAGCGATGATATTTCACCTAAATCTCTATCTATTAAAAGATTGAATTGAGTGTGGGCACTATTCATAGAAATACGTGCCCAACTATTATTCATTTTTTTAACTTTTCCCTATTTCCTATCATTTCTTTTCTCTTCATTTTTCTTTTAATTGTAGATCTTTTTCAGCTCCAATTTTTTTTCCAACGTTTCGCTATTTTTCTGGTCTTCTTTTGGTTGTCTTGTTCGTCTTCCTTCCGACTTTAGTCGTGTCTTTCTGAAAATCACCCAAATTTTTTACAGATATATTTATTATTTTGGATATCCAATCAAATATTGTTTTTATTTTTCTCCATATAAAAGCTATCCAAATACCTAATAACTTAAACCATTGAAACCAAATTCAGCTCCACACATATATATATTAGGCTCTAGGTTCGGTGTCTTAGGCCGAGGTATAGTAACATATACCAAGCAACCCACTTTGAACTTCAAAATCAATTGTAATCGAAACAATTTTTCTTCAATTAATTATTTATATTAAGTTAGCAACACAATAATCAAGATTACAAGAAATACATAGTTTTAATTCATTTTTTATGGCGATTACTGAATCAAATTACAATCAAGTCCAAGAAGATTTAACCACGAGCACAAATTCTTGCACTATGTAAGAAAAAAGAGAGAGAAAACTACTCTCAAGATAAAAAGCTACAATAGTAGAGAAAGAAAATATATCCATGAATAGAACCCTGTCCAATATATCAAGAAAATAAAATCAATAATTAATAACTTATGCTAATCTATAATAAGCATTTTTACTACTTATTACCGCAAGTCCTTATATATTAAAAGAGTGAATTGAGTGTAGGCACTATTTATAGGGATGCGTGCCAAACTATTATTCATTTTTTAAACTTTTCCCTACGTCCTATCATTTCTTTCCTTTGCATTTTTTTAATTATAGATCTTTTTCAGCCCCAATTTTTTGGTCCAACGTTTCGCTATTTTTCTCGTCTTCTTTTGATCGTCTTGCTCATCTTTCTTCCGGCTTTAACCATGTCTTTCTAAAAATCGCCCAAATTCCAATCAAATATTTTTTTTATTTTTCTCCAAATAGAAGCTATCCAAATGTCTAATAACTTAAACCATTGAAACCAAATTCAGCTCCACACATATTTATATTAGGCTCTAAATTCGGTGTCTTAGGCCGAGGCATGGTAACATATACCAAGCAATCCACTTTGAACTTCAAAATCATTTGCAATTGAAACAATTTTTCTTGAATTAATTACTTATATTAAGTTAGCAACACAATGATCAAGATTATAAGAAAAACATAGTTTTAATTCATTTTTTTCGGCGATTACTGAAATCAAATTACAATTAAGTCCAAAAATATTTATCCACAAGTATAAATTCTTCCACTATGCAAGAAAAAAGAGAAAGAGAATACTACTCTCAAGGTAGAAAGTTACAATAGTAGAAAAAGAAAATATATCAATGAGTATAACCCTATCCAATATATCAAGAAAATTCAATCAATAATTAATAACTTATGCTAATATATAATAAGCATTTTTACTACTTATTACCGCAAATTCACAAGAAATCATATGTATATCTCATGATGTGTGATTTAAATGTTTTTTTTTTAATGTTTGATACATTAGAATGAATTAAATTAAATTAAAAATTGAAATAATTTACAAAGTCGGGTCATAATGAGGAGAAATATAGAATAAGTTTAAACTTTAAAGCAGCAGAATAACCTTGTGAGATCATAATTAAAATATTCAGTTCTAGGATTTGTATTAATCAATTCTGTTAGTGAACTACACACCATTCATTACATCATCTAAAAATGAAGAACGTTTTTGTTAAAGATCAATTAAAGCTATATCGCACACCCTTTAAATAATACGTACTTTTCTTAATAAATTTTAATATATAATTTACTTAGGGTCCATTTGGTACAACTGTTGTGAGCAAAGTTCTAAAAAGCGTAATGTGTGACGACGCGGTAAGGTGAAGCATCAAGAATTATAGGCCTAAGCGCGCCTATGTGAAGCCTAGGCGTCAAAATGCGTTTTTGAATTTTAATTTTTTTTAATGCTCAAATTTTAAATTTTAACAACATAGCCTAGAATATACTGATTTAGATTACAAAATTACAGGCCTAGTTTTCAAAAAAAAAAAATAAAAATAAACGAGTTTTCAAAATTATAATGCACGATGTAACAATGAAGGAAAATTAAATTTATATTAAAACACATATCATGATTGAACATTTCACATTCAACGTGGTTCAAAATCAAAATTGTAAGACTAATTTTAATATCATAGCCTACAATTAGATTACAAAATAACAGCTCAACATAATAGTTTTTAAAAGTTAGTAAATTATAATTACCACAAACATAAATACAAATTACTTAATAATTTTCTACAATTTATCGGATTCTAAGTCAAATTTCATACCAACATAGCTTAACTTTTGTCTAACTCTTTATCGAATTCTAAGTCAAACTCATCTTCTTCATCTAACTCATCTTCCGTGTCATCCGATACAAAATCATTTTCGTCGAGTTCCTTATTTTATCTTGAGCATTTCCAGCACCTCTTGTAGATTTAAAAAAAAATTATTTTGTCACAATTTGGAAATAAATTTAAAAAGAGGCTTGCTTGCTCTAATGCGTGTTATGTGCGATTTTCGCGCTTATTCTCGCTTAATCGCGTTTATTCTCGCATATTCTCATTTATTCGCGCTTAGGCGGTCAACAAAAAGAGTTGACCGCATTGTTATGCGCATAACCTCAATGCGACGCATTTTGCAAACACATTGAGTTTAGAGAGGCCTTTTAGAACACTGGTTGTGAGTAGAGCTTTTGATAGTAGAACTTTTAACAATAGAACTTTTGTTTAAAAACTGTTGACTGTTTGGATATAAATTCAAAAAGGCAAAAAGTGCTAAGAATATTAAATTAAGTGTTTGATTGCATAACTATAAAAGTACTTTTGTATAAAATTTATATTTATTTGATTAAAGAGTAATTAATTAATATATGTATCATATTTTTTATTTTTAAAATAATTTTTTTATATCCTATAATAACTATTAAAATTAATAAATTAATTTAATTATAATAATACAATTATTTTATTACATTTGACTAAACAATAATTAATTATTGTATAGCTCATACTTTTTTTTTAATAAATCATATACTTTTATATTCTATAATAACAATTAAAATTTATATATTAATTTAATTATAATAACACAATTATTTTAATATATTTGATTAAACAGTAATTAATTATTAAATCAAATATATTATGCATAATTTATATTATATTATTTCACATGCCAATATATATTTTTTACTTTATATAAATATATGAACTGACAATTTGATATTAATATGGTAGATAAATTAATTTTTTTTTTTATGTATTAATGGTGATTTTATTAATTTTTAAGTTCATTAAATATTAATTACAATTTTTAATTAGAACTTTTTAGAAAAGTTTAAAATTTGAGCTTCTCTAAAACAGCTTTTTAAAGCTGTTTTTAGTCAAAAAGTATTTGTTGACTTTAACCAAACACCAACAAAAATAAATAAAAACACTCTTACTCTTTAAGAAGTGCTTTTAGACTTTAAAAAAGTCTTTCCAAACACACTATTAGTCTTTCATAAGTGAAAAGATAATTAAAAAACTCATTAACAATAATCACGCTATTAAATACTTAATTAAAATACAACACGTACCTTGCACGTACATTTCACTAGTCTTATTAAAAGAGTGTTTGATTTCAACAAAGTTTGCTAAATACCTAAAGTTAAAATCAACAATTAATTTAAACATACATTTTATGGAATATTCAACTTTTCAACTACACATTTCATCAATTTTTATCAACTTTTACAAAATATCTGATTTTAATCAAAATTAAACACACCCTAAGAACTAGAAATTAGGGTGTGTTTGGGTGTGTTTGATAGCCAAATTTTCCATGGAAAATGTCACTTCCATGGAAAATCTTGTCAAATCAATGTGTTTTATTTTCCCACTTTTGTGTTTGATTGGCACATGGAAAATGGAAAATATTTTCAAGGTACAATTGTCTAAAGCACAAATTTGGCCACTTCCTTGGAAAATTTTTTCTCACCCATTTGGTGGAATTTCTTTTCCAACTTACATGGAAAATATTTGCATTTTCCATGGAAAGCTATCAAACACACCCTTTGATTCACAAATTTTCCATGGAAAATGTCACTTCCATGGAAAATCTTGTCAAATCAATGTGTTTTATTTTCCCACTTTTGTGTTTGATTGGCACATGGAAAATGGAAAATATTTTCAAGGTACAATTGTCTAAAGCACACATTTGGCCACTTCCTTGGAAAATTTTTTCTCACACATTTGGTGGAATTTCTTTTCCAACTTACATGGAAAATATTTGCATTTTCCATGGAAAGCTATCAAACACACCCTTAATGTTGTTCACTCGCAAAAAGAAAAATTATTTGATCTTACTGAGAGAGAATAAATACGAGCATTTCTCACAATTACGTACAAGAAATATCATTTTTCAAGTGAGTAACATAAATTCTATATTAGTTTTTTTTTTTAAAATCGATTTGAGGAAATCAAATTAAGGTCAATTAAAATATGTTTACAAAAATTATTACATATATATATATATATATATATATATATATATATATATATTAACTGAAGTTAAAATTATAGTTTGCTTTAATTTATGAAAATTAAAAAATATACTAAAATATAGAATTTATGAATAAAATTAGCTTATAAGTAACTTTTAAAATGTATATTTTTCGGTCAGTTAAGAAAAATAAGTAAGAGCATGTTTGGACCAGTTTTGTTTTTGAATTTTTATATTTCCAACCTCAATTTCAATTAAGACCCACAATTTTTATCAATCATATTTTTTACTATATTTTTTTTCAAAATCTCATAAATAACTATATTTAACCTCACCAAACATAGCCTAAATCACTTATCATAAAAAAGTAACTTTTTTTCACGTATAAACTGTTGAGGTTAGCCAAACATTAAATTACTTACCATGATTAAGGCACTTTTTATAATTTAATTAAAAAAAAAAAAAAGGCCTTGCCAAACATGTTAGGCCAAAAGAGTGGTGGCCCATCTAACCTTGGCATTGAACCAATAGCAAGAAGACGTAAGGTATGCTGAAAAATTTGATTTCTTGTCGTTTTATTAGATTTTTTATTTTTAGAGAACGGGGTCCAGATCATTACCTCGTATGTGAGACCCCCCCTCCCCCGCAAAAACCCGCCCTCTACTTTCTTCAACCCCCCACTCCACTCCACTCCACTCCACTCCACTCCACTCCACTCCACTCCTATTTATTTACCACCAAATGTATATCCACATTATTAATATAATTAAATTTATTAAATTAAAAATAAAATTTTTTATTATTATATTCATTGTATTTGTTTTAAAAAAATATAATATATTTTAATTTTCATTAAGTTATATATTATTTATATCATATAATAAATAATATAATTAACGTTAATTTTATTATTAAGATTACAGTGAGACTAATTAATTACTTTATATTTATTTGAGTAATAAAATAAAAATAAATAAAACCACTACATAATAAATTTACTCCAATTAATAATTTACACACACAAAGAAGAAAGTAATATTACATTAGAAGTAATAAATAAGTGACGAGAGTTATAACGTGCATCATACTTCCGTGGGTCTAGAGAATATGATGCATTGTTACTGTCTGTGATCGAGTATTGTGGGTTTGGAGCATGATATACGTACTGTGGCTCCGGTACATGATAGGAGTATTGTGAGTCTGGCGTATGATACGCGTACTGTGAGTCCGGCGCATGATACTGTTGGTCTGACGGATCTTGTGAGCATTGTGGTTGATTTGTGTTGTCCAAGCTGACAATGAAATTATTACCCATTTTAAAACAAATAGACCAAACACTAATAAAACAATAAGTAAAGAAATATATAACATTAACTTACCTATTTTGCAACGCAGGACAAGTTCTTCTATCGTGACAACTGGTACCACATGCGCGACACTACCTATTGGATTGGAAAAGTGATTTCTCTTTTCTCGACTTTAGACGCTTCCCGCACCCTTTTGCTCTAACATAGTTCGGATCACAAACAACTTGAATATCTTCTACACTTGTTTCTGTTTCTGCTCATGCCGACATCGCCGCCAGTGTCAATATCTTTGACCCGTATGCGCAAACTTTGGAACTCACTTAAAAGAAAAATGCTTCGAGCATCTGTTAAAGACTCCTCGTCAACTAGATCTGAAGCTGCATAAGACAACATACTATGTCTGGACATTAATGAATGACCAAGATCAGTATGAACATATGAACCAGTCGTTAGATCCAACACTCTGGCTTGCTTAGCATTCTTTGTCTACCTACGAAGAATATATTTCTCCGGCAAGAGCATCACTTGTTTTTTTTTCATGTAACACAGCATGCGTCGACATGGATAACCTTCAAAATCAAACATTTGACAACTACATGAGATATAGTCAGTGGATGAGAAATAATTAACCTGACGAGTTCGATCAGATGCTGGACCACGTACACTTTAGCTTCGTCGGAGCTTGACCTCTTGGAGCTGATGTAGGAATTACTCTGTACTAGTTCATTCTGGAATAACAAAAAATCTTTTTTGTGTATATCTGCACCCATCTGATTCTCCATCATAAGTGCTGTAGTAACATTTGGCGTTTGAGTTAAATCAATATGGTTAGCAGCTAACTCCTCGTGCCTTTGATGAACTAACGCCCTGTTAAATCGGACAACAAAATCTATCAAAGAGTTTTTCCTATCCACATATTTCTTCAAGAATGAATGGCCACTCTCTGATATCTGGCTACTGGTCATGCCTGCAGCGAACACATGTTTGACATATGCTGGTACCTAGCGACTACGTATTTCAAACAAACTGCTCAACCATTCATTGTTACATAACTCCGTGGTTTCCATCACCTCGATCCATTGTTGTTCGAATTCCGCTAGTGATTCAGATTGCTTGATAATGTGAACAAGCCTGTGATACTGGTCATTATACAACACGACATTCATTTTCTCTGAAAATTTGTTTAGTATGTGCCACATAAAAAATTGATGCAACGTCGATGGCAATACTATAGAGATAGCTCTTGCAATTGTAGCATTTTGGTCTGTGATGATCACCCCCAGGGCCGAGTGGTTTGGCATGACTTCTATGAACTTAGTGAACAACCAAACAATTGATTCGGTCGACTTATCGCTCAGCAGTCCACATCCAAATATAACAATCTGGAAATGGTGATTCACTTCGACAAATGGACCAAAGAACATTGAGTGCCTGTTCGTGTTGTATGTTGTGTCAAACACAACGACATCACCAAAATATGCATATGACCTTCGTGATTCACAGTCTGCCAAAAAACAGCGCATAAATTTGTTCTCATCATCAGTCTCATAATCAAAGACAAAGTTTGGATTTTTCTCTTTCTCGAAGGTAAAATGCTCAATCAGCATTTCCGCATCATGACCCAGCATTTCTTGACGCACATCCCTTTGATAGTTCCTGATATCCTTCTCCACACACCCAAGAGAGGATGGACCTCCCGCATCTATCTCCAAAAGTCGAACTTGCTGACATGTGGGAATATAGCTTCTGAAAACTGTTGAACAAGAGCCTTCTTTGTTTTTGAGACACCCCGGTGTGACCTTAACAAGTGTACCCTGCTAGGAGTGGCAAGGGGATGGTTATGTTCCTCAACAAATTTACTAACAACCCACCCCTCACCCATTTGTTGCTTTACCACTGATAATCTAACATTGCACTCACAACGTACATGTTCACGGTTTCTTTCCCCAGCCCGTGGCACAACATCTTTACGACTCATCTGGTAAGTCTCATTCGTCTTACCTTCCTTATACCACACAAATAATTTCCAAACATACTCATTGGTCTCTTTTTTCTTCTTACTATTTTTTATTCGCGTACTAAATCCTGCTTCACGTGCATATTGATTGTAAAAATTGTATGCCTCATCGAATGATTCGAATTCCTGACCAACGTGGGAAGTAACACTGATAGTCACTTGAGGAACATATACATTATCACTACTCTCAAATTTCATCCCTTCAACAATTTACTGAAATAAAATACATCAATTATATATACAAATAAAAAAACATAAAAAATTGTTAACAATGTTACAACTAACTTTCAAATTACAAAAAATAAATATGTACAAATAAACAAAAATAAAAAACAAATTAATAATTTATTACTAACATTTGAAAAATATGAAAAACAATAAGTGGGAGATAAATTTGGTAAAATGAATTTAGAGAATAAAAGTGATTGAAAATGTTTGATATTGGCCAAATTTGGGTTGGGTAAAATAAAATGTATTCTGATGAGAAAGGAAAAATAAATTCTGATGAGAAAAAATTATTACGTTTGAGTAGTGTATAAATAAGTTGAGGAAATGAAATGGGAGGAGAGGAGCTGTACAAAGTTAAAGTAAAAGGAGAGGGGGGCCATAAATTTACCTGCAGAATTTGGACTTTTTAAAGGGGGTGGGTTCCTGTTTTTGCGCCGGGGGATACTTTTACCTGCAGAGTAGGGACTTTTTAAGGGGGTGGGGGTGGGGGTGGGGGTGGGGGTGGGCCATAAATTTGCCAGCAGAGTTGGACTTTTTAATAGGGGTGGGGCTTCAAAAAAATTTGTTGTTTGGCTGCGTGATTGACATGCAGCCAAACAGGGAAACTATCTGGACCCCGTTTCGAGGTCCAGATCTTTTCTCTAGATTTTTAATAAGAGTCTTGAGATAAGATTTGGACCCCAAAACGAGGTCCAGATAGTTGACACGCAGCTAAACAACAAAATTTTTTGAAGTCCCCAACCACCCCTTTAAAAAGTCCAACTCTGCAGGCAAATTTATGACCTCCTCACCCCAGTCGCAAAAAACAGGCCCTCCACACCCTTTAAAAAGTCCAAATTCTGCAGGTAAATTTATAGCCCCCCTATCCTTTTACTTTAACTTTGTAAAGCCCCCCTCCTCCCATTTCATTTCTTCCACTAATTTATACACTACTCAAACGTAACAATTTTTTCTCATCAGAATTTATTTTTTCCTTCTCATCAGAATACATTTTACTTTACCCAAATTTGGCTAACATCAAATATTTTCAATCACTTTTATTCTCTAAATTCATTTTACCAAATTTATCTCCCTCTTATTGCTTTTCATATTTTTCAAAGGTTAGTAATAAATTATTAATTTGTTTTTTTATTTTCATTTATTTGTACATATTTATTTTTTGTAATTTGAAAGTTAGTTGTAACATTTTTAACAATTTTTTATGTTTTTTTTTATTTGCACATATAATTGATGTATTTTATTTCGGTAATTTTTGTATGGATGGAATTTGAGAGTGGTGATAATGTATATGTTCATCAAGTGACTATCAGTGTCATTTTCCATATTGGTCGAGAATTCGAATCATCCGATGAAGCATACAATTTTTATAATCAATATACACATGAAGCGGGGTTTAGTACGCGAATAGAAAACAGTAAGAAGGAAAAAGAGACCAATGAGTATGTTTGGAAATTATTTGTGTGTTATAAAGAAGGTAAGACGAATGAGACTTACCAGATGATTCGAAAAGATGTTGTGCCACAGACTGGTGAAAGAAACTGTGGACATTTACGTTGTGGGTGCAATGCTAGATTATCAGTGGTAAAGCAACAAACGGGTGAGGGGTGGGTTGTTATTAAATTTGTTGAGGAACATAACTATCCCCTTGCCACTCCTAGCAGGGTACACTTGTTAAGGTCACACCGGGGTGTCTCAAAAACAAAGAAGGCTCTTGTTCAACAGTTTTCAGAAGCTAATATTCCCACATGTCAGCAAGTTCGACTTTTGAAGATAGATGCGGGAGGTCCATCCTCTCTTGGGTGTGTGGAGAAGGATACCAGGAACTATCAAAGGGATGTGCGTCAAGAAATGCTAGGTCATGATGCGGAAACACTGATTGAGCATTTTACCTTCGAGAAAGAGAAAAATCCAAACTTTGTCTTTGATTATGAGACTGATGACGAGAACAAATTTGTGCGCTGTTTTTAGGCAGATTGTGAGTCAAGAAGGTCATATGCATATTTTGGTGATGTCGTTGTGTTTGGCACAACATACAACACGAACAGGTACTCAATGGTCTTTGGTCCATTTTTCGGAGTGAATCACTATAGCCAGACTGTTATATTTGGATGTGGACTGCTGAGCGATGAGACGACCGAATAATTTGTTTGGTTGTTCACTAAGTTCATTAAAGTCATGCCAAACCACTCGGCCCCGGGGATGATCATCACAGACCAAGATGCTGCAATTGCAAGAGCTATCTCTATAGTATTGCCATCAACGTTGCATCGATTTTGTATGTGGCACATACTAAACAAATTTTTAGAGAAAATGAATGTCGTGTTGTATAATGACTAGTATCACATGCTTGTTCACATTATCAAGCAATCTGAATCACCAGCAGAATTCGAACAACAATGGATCGAGGTAATGGAAATCACAGAGTTATGTAACAATGAATGGTTGAGCAGTTTGGTTGAAATACGTAGTCGCAGGCATGTCCAGTAGCCCGGATCAGATAGTGGCCATTCATTCTTGAAGAAATATATGGATAGGAAAAACTCTTTGACAGATTTCGTTGCCCAATTTAACAGGGCGTTAGTTCATCAAAGGCACGAGGAGTTAGTTGCTAACCATATCGATTTAACTCAAACGCTAAATGTTACTACAGCCCTTATGATAGAGAATCAGATGTGCAGATATACACAAAACAGATTTTTTTGTTATTCCAGAATGAACTAGTACAGAGTAATTCCTACATCAGCTCCAAGAGGTCAAGCTCCGACGAAGCTAAAGTGTACGCGGTCTAGCGTTTTGAGCAAGACCGAACATCTGATCGAACTCGTCAGGTTAATTATTTCTCATCCACTTACTATATCTCATGTAGTTGTCAAATGTTTGATTTTGAGGGTTATCCATGCCGACGCATGCTGTGCTACATAAAAAAAATCAAGTGATGCTCTTATCGGAGAAATATATTCTTCGTAGGTGGACAAAGAATGCTAAGCAAGCCAGAGTATTGGATCCAACGACTGGTTCATATGTTCATACTGATCCTGGTCATTCATTAATGTCCAGATATAGTATGTTGTCTTATGCAGCTTCAGATCTAGTTGACGAGGGGTCTTTAACAGATGCTCGAAGCACTTTTCTTTTGAGTGAGTTCCAAAGTTTGCGCATACGGGTCAAAGATATTGACACTGGCGGCGATGTCGGCATGAGTAGAAACAAGAGTGTAGAAGAGACTCAAGTTGTTTGTGATCCGAACCCTGTTAGAGCAAAAGGGTGCGGGAAGCGTCTAAAGTCGGAAAAAGAAAAAGCACTTTCTTAATCTAATAGGCAGTGCCGCGCATGTGGCACCGGTGGTCACGATAGAAGAACTTGTCATGCGTTGCAAAATAGGTAAGTTAATGTTATATATTTCTTTTCTTATTATTTTATTAGTGTTTGGTCTATTTGTTTTATAATAGGTAATAATTTGATTGTCAGCTTGGACAACACAAATCTACCACAATACTCACAAGATCCGTCAGACCAACAGTATCATACGTCGGACCCACAGTACGCGTATCATGCGCCGGACTCACAGTACTCATATCATGCACCGGACCCACAGTACGCATATCATGCTCCAAACCCACAATACTCGATCATATGCAGTAACAATGCATCATATTTCCTAGACCCATGGGAGTATGATGCACGCTATAACCCTTGTCACTAATTTATTACTTCTAATATAATATTACTTTCTTCTTTGTGTGTGTAAATTATTAATTTGAGCAAATTTATTATGTAGTGGCTTTTTTCATTTTTATTTTTTAAGTAAATTTTAATTTATTACTCAAATATAAACTAATTAATTAGTCTCACTGTAATCTTAATAATAAAATTAACGTTAACTATATTATTTATTATATGATATAAATAATATATAACTTAATGAAAATTAAAATATATTATATTGTTTAAAAACAAATACAATGAACATAATAATAATAAATTTATTTTTAATTTAATAAATTTAATTATATTAATAATGTGGATATAAATTTGGTGGTAAATAAATATGTTATGAATTGAAGAAAGTGGGGGTTGAAGAAAGTAGAGGGTGGGGGTTAAAGTATAAATAAATAAGGGGGGAAGGGGAGTTATTACATTTTTTTGCATGGGGGAAGGTGGGTTTTTGTGGCCGGGGGGTGGGGGTGGGGGTGGGGGTAGGGGTTGGAGTCTCAGACGGGGAAAAGATCTGGACCCGTGACTCTAAGAGTCTTTGCCTCTTTGGAACTGCCGCTGACCGTCACGTGACCGCCATGATGCACTTTTGTAGCCACGTGGCTCCACCCACCACGACGGGGGCCCACCCCTATTTTGTTTGGATTCTGCCAGAAGTTCAGCGTATCTTCAAATTTTATTTATTGTGATAGAAAAGAGAGAGTCAAATTGATGTGACAGACAAAATAAAATATTGCTTAGAGCTCTTACATAGAGGCAAATGATCTCCTCTTATTCAGTGGACAAAATAATCTCTCCCACCACGTGGAGGAAATCATTTCCCCTTACATAGATCTAAATTGATTTTATTTTTATTTTAAAAAAGATAAAAAAACATCTCCAAAGAATGCATTAAAGAATAATTTTGAACTTAAAGGAGGTGTATTCAAATTGAGATTTTTAAGAACTTTTAAGTATTTAAAAGTTTTAGGGTATTCAATGTAGACTTTTTAAGACTCTTTAAAAGTATTGGTGTATTTAATTGAGACTTTTAGAGACTTTTTTAAAGTCCCTAAAAGTTACAGGGTATTCAATTAAAACTTTATAGGAGTTTTTATAAGTAACGGAGTATTCAAATTGAGAAGGACTTCTAGGGATTCTCTTACTAGACTTTTGAAAAAAAATTTAGTGAAAAGTATAAATAGCAAATCTTAAAAAAAGTCTCCCGTCTACCGTGAAATTTGTGAAGACTCCAGCGCTCCAAAATAAAGAAAGCCTATTTTCTTTCATTTTTTTTTATTCAACGCATCATCACATCCCCAGAGTGGTTGCCAGGCCTCCCCCAGGAAAGGATAGGGAGGTTAGGATACCCCAACTATATATAAATAACTCATAAAAAATACATGGGAATGGGACATAAAACCTGACCTCCAATTATAAAAGCTAAAGCAACTAAATAAATGAATAAATAATGAGGTACTACTTCTTAAATAAATAATTCTAAAAAAATTCTACAGACCTCTAACTGTAGGAAGCCCATGTCTATCAATCTGAACTAAGCTACGGTAACGCCTCGATAAGTTTTGAGCGTTGTACTCGAAATAGCAACGACAATCCCAACCCTCTGAAGCAAGTAGGTCAGCCACCTGGTTGTCCTCGCGATAAATATGAGAAATAGTATCACGATCGAATGCAATAAGATGTCTGATGTGGCGAAGAGTGGCCTGAATAGACCAAGGTCCTCCACTTTTTGTGATGTAATGAATGGCCAAAGTAAAGTCGGACTCAATCCATAAATCTGATAGTAAAATCCTCTGAGTAAGAATGATACCATCAAGAATAGCCTAGAGCTCGGCCTCCAGAATAGGGC
The DNA here is from genome assembly GCA_030279155.1 of Forsythia viridissima. Taxonomy (NCBI): domain Eukaryota; kingdom Viridiplantae; phylum Streptophyta; class Magnoliopsida; order Lamiales; family Oleaceae; genus Forsythia; species Forsythia viridissima. The sequence goes on along the minus strand of CM059037.1, from coordinate 3,702,732 downwards.
AATCGCCATAATAAGAGAAGAAGGCGCGAACACACTGACCTGATGAATTCCTAATAATCCCTCATCCACTCGCAAATCCATCTTTGACGCATTCATCAGTGATGACCTTATAAGATCCCACTGGTGGTGTACGCTAATAAACTAAAACGAGGGGAGGAATGGATGGAGTAGTAAGAGAGATACCAAATAGAAGAGCAATATCCATATCTCCTCGTCAATGAATAACACGAAATAAACTGATATATGGAGTGATTTTGAGAATATTTGATATTTTTTTATTGAACATTACTAAAATGTTACTAATTCTTTTTGGAATTTATGTTATTTGTTAATTTAATTGAGGCGACTTAAATCTTTTTATATTTGTTAATAAATATTTTTATTAACATGAGAAATATAATTTATTATTTGAGCTCTTAATTACATACGTTGTGAATGATTTATACTATGAGAAGTTATTTAAAATAATATTAATTATAGTGTATAAAAATTTAGCTTAACATTTTTTTTTAAAAAAAATGAAAGTCTATAGAAGTCTTTAATAAAAGTCTACATAAGTTTAAGGAAGACTTTTATTAATTCCTAACAAATCTATTAAAATCACTTAAAAGTCCACGAATTCCACAAAAGTCACCCACTTATAAAAGTCTATAAAAGTTTTTAAAAATTTCAATTAAATACATCCCCCTAAATATCTATTAATTAAAACAATATCACATAGATCGAAACTTTTTCAATATTTATGTCACCTAAATAGCAATTCATATAATATTTTAGAGATGCTCTAATATAAAAGAGAGAGCGTCAACTCCTCTAAATTTATAAGATGTAAAAATGCATCTTCGTCACGTGGAACTAGTCGCCAAAAAATGACAACCGTATTCAATCAAGGTCATTTCTACGAGCTAGTTAGATTTTTTCATGTCAAGAATGTACAGGAAGCAAGATGGACAATTGATCACTTTTTATCGGGTAATTAGCATAAAAACGTCCCTACCTTTTGAAGTCATGTGTAAATTGTCTCTACCTTCGAAATTTTGGCATTTTCGCCCTCATCTACACATTTTCTTGTGCAAAACGTCATTTCCGTTCTTTACCATCTAAAAAACTCCGTTAATTCTGATTTTCAACACGATTCGTACCACAAAGGAATGGTAATTTCGTCTATTTTGTCCACAAAAGCATTTTCTCTTCAATTTAATCACACTTTATTATAACCCAGATATCTCATTTAGTCACTAATCTTTGAAATCTCTCTTTCTAAATCATTGTTTTCGACGCTGAAAAAAGATGAGAAATAGAATTTTGTGCTAATTACCAAATACGGGGATGTGTAGGTTTGTTAGGATTTTGATGGTAAATATTCAAAGTAGAAAATGTGTATTGTGATAAAATTGTTGTCGTAAGAGCCGTCATTTTCTTTATTGCAACAAGTTTTCCTAGAGTTGTTCTTGGATATTTGTAAGTTGTCGTGTTAATTTTTAGGCAATCAACTAGAAAATGGAAGGAGGCAGGGATCCGCTCTTTGGTTTTGGTAACCCTTTCGGTTGCTTTGGAGGTCAAAGAAGCCTAATGTCAAACTTTTTCGCGAGAACGACTCGTTTGATGACCCCTTCTTCTCGGGCCCATTTGGCAACATGTTTGAGTCAAGCTTATTTGGTTCCACTGGTAGTTCATTTATGGGTTCACGTGCTCCTGAATTTCTTGAACATCAGCCCCCACAACTTAATAGATCTAGAGGACCAATTATTAGGGATGGCAATGAGGCGGGTCCCAAGAAGTTTTTAACCCGCCCTGTGACCCACGAATTTGCCGGGCGGGACAATCTTTTAACCGGCCAACCGCCCTACGAATTTTTGTTTGTTTTTTTTTTTTTTTAAACTGAAAAAAATAATTAAAAAAGAAATAAATTTGTTTTAAATATTTGTAGCAAGTAAAACAAAAAACAATTAAGATTAAAATTGTAGTATAGTGGTTAAGATTTATAATTTATAATTTCAACCCGGATTCAATTCTTCTTTTGTCCATTTCTAGCAAAATTTTAATTTGTATTCTATTTTATGATTTTACAAAAAAAAAAAAAATCTTCATGGAGCTGGGCAGGACGGCCTCGGACCCACCCTGCGACCTCCGCGGGGCAGAAATTCTGCCCCGGACCGGTCCTTATTACCCGAATAAACGGGGCGGGGCGCGGCGGGCTTTTTTGCCATCCTTACCAATTATTGAATAGTTGAACTCTGATGATGAAAATGATGGCTCCAAGGAATGATTTTTACCAGATGCAAAATGAAGCTTCTAGGTTGGATTAGGGCTTGCGACAACTTTTGATCGCCATTAGGAAGAATTTGAAAAAAAAGTGTTTGGACGAAATTACCATTCGAAATTGGTACAAATCGCGTTGAAAATCAGAATTAACGGAGTTTTTTGGATGGTAATGGATGGAAAGGCCATTTTGCGCAAGAAAATGTGTAAATAATGGTGAAAATGCCAAAACTTCGAAGACAGAGACAATTTGTATAATGACTTCAAAAGATATGGACGTTTTGTATTAACTACCCTTTTTATCTGTAGTCTCAGCGTTGGGCTTGGGAAAAGCAAACCCACAGTGTCCCCAAACCAAGTTGTCACCTGAGCATTTATGAGATAACAATGATGTCGGGGTGGGGTGGCCGGGTGGAATTTGATTCATCAACTACAACTAGTGGCATAGTTAATGAAGAAGTCCTCATAAAAGGTCTATTTTGTAAGCTAAAGTTTTATAGAATATAAACACCAAATATTTTACGTAATCATTTTTCTTTTTATTTGTTTTTCTTGTTGATTCTCCTAAATGTGCTATGGCAAAGCTCACATAAAAGACGTGTTTCTTTTATCATCTTGTTGTACATATTAATGATGACTAAATATAATTCAATTATCCAGCCGATTCAATGATTAAAAGCTTATTTCATATTAGACCAAAATGAGATGAGGTTATAAGAGCATTTCCAATGCATTTTATGAATTGCTATCTAAGTGGTACAAATATTGAAAGACTTCTGATCCACGTGATATTGATGTGTAATAGACATTCAAGTTTAATTTTAGTCTTCAATACATTCTATAGATTGCTATCTTGATGAATTTTATTTTATTAAAATAAATACTAGATTACATTTAAATATGCATAAGAAATTTAAATCTACATAGGAAATTTAAATATTGCTAAGTAAGCATGTCTAACGGAACGTCTGAAACTAGATGGAGTGTTAGACATTGTCTATTTATTTTCTGCCACGTTAGCTTGATAGAGTGCCTGACAAGTTGCATTGAAGAGAAATTTTTTTAGACATCGTCTATAACTCTATTTCGCTTACGTAGCAGATTTATTTTTGCAATCCACGGTTGCACTGGAGATACTCTAATAAGTGTTCTAAAAATTGTAAAACGTGACTAGAAATAGAGACCGAGCTTCAAGTTTTTCGAACTTAGGCGATGGTGTGGCTAGGCGCGCCTCTAACTTTTTAGAACAGCGAGTTATATACTTCCATGTTTTTTTTTTCTTTTTATGTTACCTAGGAGAAACGAGTGAGCAAAGGAGATCAAATTTTAATCAATAACCTAAATCTTAAATGTACAGTAAATGGGATCAAGATTACACAACTGAAAATGAATCATTATGTAATATTGGTTCCTGATCTCCAGCATTGCATGCACAAAACAGATTCTGCAGAACTTTGTTTTTCAGACAAATTATCTTATCTGGGCACGTGTTTTGCAGCGGGCGTGATTAATTTTATTCAGAAAAATTTCTCAATAGAATAAATTGAAAACATACCATTAAGGATTGGAAGGATTATTATCCGTCTGTGCATAGAAGGATTCATAGGTCTCAACTCTCCTCTTTGAATCAGTAAGCTCCAGTTCTTCCACAAAACCTTTTGTCATCTTCAAGAACTCCTCCTTGTGCAATTGTTTCCATAACTAATACAATTACATCATAAAACAGAAGGTTAGGGAAGACAACGGGAATAAGATCAAATTCTAAAACTCATCCTCGTACGAACTTAATAAGCTTACATACTCCCAGCGATTAATCGTACTTTCATATACAATGAAAAATATAGGATCTTCTACTAAATATAGACTTTGAAATGGAAGTCAACTGCTTTTCTTTTTTTTAGATAAAAAAGAAAACAACTGGAATGGAAGACCGTGTTACATAAAAAGCAGTGCTTTGAACACAGGGAACCGGTCTGATTCTAGCCTAAAAACCATATATTGAATAAAGATGAAACCCAGTAAACCGGCCAGCTTTAAAAACATTGGTTAAAAGGCAGCAAGGACTTAATACAACTTTTAAGGGAAACCATTTAGCTGATACATCACAACCTCCTTGAAACATTCGCCAAAAAAAACAAACAGCAGAACAAAAAACTTGCTTATCACCGTGAAAATTTGCAAGAATACTTCTAAATCTCTGGAAGCAAATGAAGTTTCTCTCAAGCACCATTACCATATTCTGATCTATGCTTTTCGAAAAAATCATTCATCTTGATAAATCTATCATGTATTGTTTAATGTTCTAGGTAAATCTTTCGATGACCATTTCCAAACTATTTCACGTGTCAGATCCCTGGCAATTGCTGTATTTCATGCTGCCATAGTTTGGCACTTGAGTCATCTTGCTTTATGTAACTTTTCCTTCACCACTTCCCTCTCCCCAGCCTCCATGTTCCACTTTATTAAGAGAGAAAAGGAGCATCCTTAAAAGAAATGTAGGATAAAAAGAAAACCCAAAGGAAAATTATTAACTTAAAAATCAGTGATATCAAACGAGTGTAACCCTTGCTCTTGAAATCCTTATGATTGACCAGAGATCATGAAGATGTCTCTACCTGTTATTACAAGGCAATGAGACACAATGTGCAGCATGCTCGTTTTTTGGTAACGACCACAGACTTTCCCCGACAAGCCTCTCGCCCAAGGGTTATTCCATGTAGGGGTGGCAAAAAAGCTCGTCGGCTCGCCGGCTAGACTCGTTAAAGCTCGGTCCTAAAAGGGCCTAGCTCGTTCGACTCGACTGTCCATGAGCCGGCTCATGAGCTCGGCCCGTGGGCTCGTGCCCACGAGCTAAAAGGCACGAGCCACAAGCCGCTCGGCTCATGGCTCGTGCCAACGGTCATATAAATACTTTTTTTTTTTAAAAAAAAAAATTCAATTATTTTCTTATAAATACTACATTCTAAACTCATTTTTTTTACACTTTAATCTCTCAATCTATTATATACTCAATTCAATCGAAGCATTTTCGATATTTTCTATTTTTTTTTTTAAATTATCAAAAAAATAAAAGAATCAAGGTCGAGCCGAGCTCGTGGATAGCTCGGTTTGGCTCGTTCGGCCCACGAGCTCATGGGCCGAACTGAGCCCACATTTTGGAGACAAGCCGAGCTTGTTTTGAATAGCCGGCTCGGCCCATTGCTGTGCCTAATTCCATGTACTATTAGCATACGTACTATCAACTGTCCACTGGGAGTTTAGTCCCAAACTCGATTTCTATTGCGTCCCCAGCGATTCGAACCATTGACTTCCCCCTTAAGAGAAATTTATGTTGAATGCTAATACAAATTGGACAAGTAAATCCAATTTGGAATGAAACCCCAAGTGTACAGTACCATATGCTAACGGCACACGAATAGCCCATGGCAAGAAACTTGTAGAGGAAAGTCCGTGGTCGTTACAAGAAAACAAATCCAAAACAATTGATAGTATTAAATGAAATTATTATAAGTAATCAAGCAAGAAAGGGTTAAAATGCATTCCACCCATGTTAGAGTGCCTCAAATACATATCGTTCCTTTGTGGTTGATGTACCGACACGGACACGAGTGTCAGATACTATACACTGACACATGATTTTCAAAAAAAGTTGGGACAACACATTAATTATTTAATTAATTATTTTTTATTTTTGTAAAGCAAATAAAATTTTGTATACTTGTTGTATCAAAATCTAATAGTTATATATATATCAAACTTGACATTAACTTCATACATGAGTTTAACAAAAGAAAGATGAAATAAATTCTATCATTCATCTTCAACATTTTCATCTCTATCATCTTTAATCACCATAGCCTCCAATTTCGGTTCATTGAAACCCAAATTGGCAACTTCAAGTGCACCAACATCTTCAAAGGAATCAAATGCATCACTAGAGATGTTGGAGATTACAGATAATGGAGATGAAAAGCCAAAAGTTAAAAAGTTAAGATGTAGGATATTGGTGGTGATGCATTTGATTCCTTTGAAGATGTTGGTGCACTTGAAGTTGCCAATTTGTCTATTGATGAACTGGAGTTGGAGGCTATGGTGATTACAGATAATAGAGATGAAAATGTTGAAGATGAATGATATTTTATCTTTCTTTTGTTGAACTCATGTTACAAGAAAACATGAATGAAGTTAATGTCAAGTTTGATATATATATGGCTATTAGATTTTAATGCAACAAGTATACAAAATATTATTTTCTTTACAAAAAAATTATAATGATTAATTAAATAATTAACATGTCATGTTGCAATTTTTTTCGAAAATCGCGTGTCGGCGTGGCGTATCATGTCGGACACTCGTGTCCGTGTCAGTGCATCATAGGCCAAAAGTGGCTCTGTCTTTTAACTTTTCAATAGAGCCTAATAGATAGCAATGTTTTTGCTAACTTACATACGATGTTGGCATATTCAGATCTATCAAGTGTTGTGGAGAAGAAGACGTCTAAGGAGATATTGGACACTCTGACTAAGTTTTACAAGGCCAAGTCACTTTTTAATCAAGATATTCTTAAAGAGGATGCTCAACACTCTTCAAATGGCAATGCCATCAATACCATATTTTCTCAACTTAGAGCCCGTTTGGTATAGTTTATAAACTGGTTTATTTGACCAAAATAGTTTATTTGACCAAAAATGGTTTATTTGACTAAAAAATTGGCTTTTATAACATGACATTGTTGACCATTCTTGGTCAAATAAACCATTTTAGTTGAAAAATTGGTTTATAATCTATATCAAACAAACTCTTACAACATTGGGTTATACAATATGAGATGATGAACATGCCTACTGTAAAGTTTGCGTGATTCATATGATGAACTCACATTCTCCTACTTAATTAGTAGTGATCCTTCTATACTTTCTAAACTTACTAGATTCATGTCACTTATGTATGTGCATGGCCATGAGAAGATCTACACTCTATGAACTTGTGAATATTGATTGGCTTGGTTAGCACAACAATGAACCAAATGGAGAGGCCAAAAGGTTCGTTATAGCCAACCCCAAATATATCGAGAATAAGGATTAGTTTGTTGTTGAATCTTTTTGTCAAAATGAAACAAAAAAATGATTGAGCACATAATCTGATAATCATACAGTGTTTTCTAGGTTTTAGAGAATCTTTGAATTTTTGTATTGCAGGAAAAAAAATTACCATTATGTACTGGTGTAAGAAAACTTACCTCAAAATCCCACTCGCCATATAAATTTGGATCAGCCTTGTTTTCCCAAACATAAGTGTGGGCCTGCAACTTCTCAGAACTATCCTGCAAAATTCAAGCTGAGTGCTAACATTACTTGCTCACTTTTACCAAAAACACATTAGAGACTCATGCGCACATGTGAAAAATAATCCAACGTGTAAAGAGAAAAGAACATTTGACATTTAAGCATTCAATTTTTTCAACCATAGATTCCTTTGCAGCTATAGTTTTTTTTATGTCAAGATACAAACAAATGATCCTTGATGTGCTTCTAGAATAAAAAGCCATACAAAGAGACAAGCCAAATATACAAACCATTAAGAACACATCGACAGTCCTCCTTTCATACTCAACATCCTCAAATTCATCCAGAATAAGTAGCTCAGGAGGAGTGATGCCTAAGAGTACCTGCAATTAAATAATAACAAAAGGTTGAACAATCATATAAGCCACACATTCTTGGATAAGAGCCAAACAAGACGGAATTCTCAATTCTATATGATAATTTTCAGTTAGATGTAACATTTTAGGATTATAATTACTGATGATCAAAGGATTTCCACTTCGACCATGTGATATGTGTCCCGAAGTAATTACCATTCATACAAGCACGCGAGAAACACAAAGGAGTGTGTGGCAATCCTCACACGCAAAGCAACCCATCTATTGTTGAATTATCTTGTCTAAAAGCTTCGGCCATTAGAGAAGGGTCAAATTCTTTACTCAAATTTAGTGTTTAACATGCTCATTCATGTGCAAGCCAAATTATATTTTAGCAAATGGCTTATACGTGCAGACTTTTTTTATAAACAGTAGGCAACAAGGCTTCACTTCAAAACCTCTACCTTCTCTAATTAGATGAAGTGTAAATATTCCATTTTCAAAATAAAATCAAATATGCAAAAAGTTGTAATGTGGTACAAACCTTCCCGGTAACTTTGTTATTTTCAACAGGTAAAATTGCAGGGTAGACACGTCCTCTGATGCTAAACCTATGGCTACAAAACAAAAGAAAATACATTCACAAAAAAATAATCCAATCAAATTGATTTACAAAATAGGGGGTACGGGTCTATACAATTCCAATTGTCAACCTCCGCAATTTTTTCTACCAAATTTGTAAAAAACAGAGATCACAATAGAAAAACAAAAGAAACAAAAGAAAAAAGGGAACTCTTGAATAATTGAAATTGGTAGATCATTAGATACACTCAAAAATTATTTGCGTGTGCGTGTATATATATATATATATATATATAGAGAGAGAGAGAGAGAGAGAGAGAGAGAGAGAGAGAGAGAGAGAGAGAGAGAGACTGACTAGTTGGGAAGGAAGGCAGGGGAAGAGGGAGGGATGCGATTCAAGAGGACTTGAACGACGTCGTCAGCTAGGAGGCTGCCGTACACGAAGACATTATGAATTGCGGTAGATCCCATTGAATTGATAAACAAGATTCTGATTCTCTCACTAGATGTTTACAGCATCCACCAAAATATATAGGACTTGTCTCGGGAATTATTTTGTACGGTGGAGTTTTTTCCTACTCCAATGTCCCTTAAATAAGTGTTTAGTGCACAAAATAATTATTTCTACTAGATAGATGAGATCAAATCCACCAAAATATAACACTGCCTCAAAGTACTGTTCTTCTATGGCTTGTTTGGAGGCTGCATAGCACTATATTGTTTAGTCGAGACTGCAAAGCAGTGTATTGTTTAGTCATATCTAGTAGTACATATCAAACATGCAACCAAACCAATCAACAAGTGTTTTTATCAACCTGACCTTAGACCCTTTTTTCACGATCTAGTCGACTACCTTATTTAGGTGATATTCCAAAATTGAAAATATATCAAATAGCTCCAACAAATACAATCTCTTTGTGTGCCTTTTTATGGGTAAAAATTAATTTGAAATAAACACATAGAAAATATTGGATCATGAAAATGTTTTAAAACATGTATGGTATACTGTAATAGGTAGTACTCACGATCATAGGATTTTCACTACTTTTGTTCTTCAATTCTATTCAATATTGTTTAATTCATCTTACCAAACACATCATTAAAATACATTCGTATTCTGAAATTGAAAAATATTGAATAGCTCCAAGGAACACAATCTCTTTCTTTCTCATGCCTTCTAGGCGGTAAAAATTAATTCTCAATGAGCACATAGACAAAATGGGATCATGAAAATGTTCTAAAACATATATAGTTTACATTAGTGAACAGCGCTCTATGCTCATAATAATATAATGTTCACCACTTTTGTTCGTTAATTCCGTTCATCTTACTATACTTGTTATGCAAAACAATTTGTCCACTACTAATCAAAGTTACTAAATTTTTTTGAAAAAGACAAATATAGGGAGAATTAAGAATGGTCTAACTTCATAATTTTTCTTAGAAGAGGCTACACTTGATAGTCTAAATTATTTTCATTTTAAATAATTTACAATTTCACTGAACAGCAGAATATGTTTGTTAGTATTTAAAAATACTTATAAGTTGATTAAACATTATTTTTATCCAAACGTTTTATAGGACCAACAATTTTTGTCCAATTTTTTATTAACATATTCTATAAAATTTACTGCTTATAATCTAAAAAAAACTTTACCCTAACATACTAATTCAATTTTTTTCTACACCACAATATCTGAATGACGACATCATATTATTTTTCTTGGATTTCAGACGTGTTTCCTTGTTCTCTTATAAAGAAATTTCTTAAAAGGCCTTCTCAAGAGCGTGGAAGTCAAGTTCTTTATACTCGCAAACTAACAAATGAAATAAATTATTTGCTTTCCTCTCAAATAAATTTGTTGATGTTGGGATTTACGAAATAACTTTTGGTCAATGTTTATTGTCTTAACTCTTCTTGAATTGCAAATCAGGATATTGGTTGGGTCACTCGACTACAATTAGATCATAATTTTTTTCAATTCACAATTCCATTACTGATCAGTGCAATTGGACCAAAAAAATTTCAATCTACGATTCCATTAAAGATGCTCTTCTATTCATCTCTATTTTATTTACCACATATACAACAATTTACATTGTTGTATTGAAGATGCTCTAACAAGTGCACGAAATTCTTTGCTTTCCTCTCAAATAAATTTGACATCATGATTTACAAAATAACTTTTGATCAATATTTACTGTCTTAATTCCACTTAAATTGCAAACCAAGAGATTGGTTACGTCACTCAACTCCCATGTGAATGGTAAATGTGATAGTCGATTCAATTCTAGTAATCAAGTTATTATATTTTAGAGAGAATCCAACATCATTTCTTCAAACGAACAGTGATGATAAAAATAATGACAATTGCTATATGTTATTTGTCAATGGTAACACGTCCTGGTATGCCCGTCTCAACGATTCGCTCGGTTCACCGGCTAGCCCGCCTCATTAGTCTCATAAGCACACCTTTTTATAGATAGACTGCAATAATTCAACTATCGTTAAGATAGCCAGACATGCGACACATAAAATGACAGTTACTACCGGTTATTGGAAAGACGAAACACCATCAATTGAGAAGATGAAACATCCCTTAACAATTGGAAAAATGAAACATCCCCAATTACTTCTAGTAATGGGAGAGATGAAGGGACACCCGCTATTAAGGACCATTAAAGACTATAACTGCAGGTCATCCCTATAAATAAAGGACAACTCCCAAGGTAAAAACACAACTCTCATACACTCCATATTGCTATTCTGCACATACATTTTAATCATATACTGATTATCATACTAGAGTAGACACGGAAGAACGAAGCTCCGCCACTATTTTGCAGGTCTCCACCACTATCGCCGCCGTGCTCGAGGGAGAAGAAACATATTTATCATCACTTGGCGCCGTCTATGAAAATCTGCACAAGAAGTCATGGCTCGAACTAGAAGAGTTAGGAATGTAACCGCTTTACCAGCCCCCGTCGGGGATGTAGACACTGAGTCTAACGCCGCCACTAATCACCCACAACAAGAATTTACCTCTGTCGCTCAACTTGCGGCACTGCAAGCTTAGGTGGTGGCCTTAAGGACTCTACTCCAGAATCGGAACGCTGCAGTTTCTCAGCCACCACAGGATCCTAACCTTCCGCCGGTAGGATCGTTACCACCAGGGACTCCGCCCCAGGGTCCTAGCCCTCCACCGTCATGGGCCTCATCTCCAAACTCTTAATTTTCCAGTAATGGAAACAACGCCGACGGCAGCTCCACCGCTGGCTCCACCTTTCGTACCTCACTTCCATTCATTGACATCTGACCCAAATCCACATTGAGGCAACCGTCATGGATGCCCATGTCTACGCTAGTTGAGACACCAATATTAAGCCTGGAACAATGATTAGAAGACATGATGGATCGCAAAATAGTTAAGGCTATGTCTAAAAAAAGTAGTAGGCAACCGTCTATGTTGTTGAAAGAAGATCATTTTTTCTTAGAAGTGATGGCAGCCCGCTTGCCACGAGACTTCAAAGAGTCAAAGATGGAGAAGTACGACGAATCATCTGATCTTGTCGATCACCTCAAGGCTTTTATTGACTTGATGAGGTTGCAAGCCACCCCTAATGTAATTATGTACAGGCCTTTTCTGTCAACACTTAGACTGGAGGCCAGGGACTAGGTAGCCACTCTTTTTCCAAAATCGATCCGTACATTTGAAGATTTTTCTAAGAGTTTTGCTATATACTTTGCCAACAGCAATATGTTAAGAAAACTGCTATCAGTCTGATGCAATTGACACAAGACAGGGATGAACTACTGAAAGATTTCATTGTCCAGTTCAATAGAGCCACGTTGGGAATCAAAGATCTGTAGATGTATGCTGTAGTTACTGTCATGATGAGTATAACTCGAAGTCGTCCTTTCAAGATGCCACTCTCCAAAAACTCGTCGGATACGATGCATGAGTTACTCAAGAGATGGGATAACTGATAAGTATGTGGACGCAGAGGAAGCATATCTCATTACCAAAAGCATGAAAGATCGAAAGGAACCTGAGTCTAATAAAAGGAAGACTCGGGATGAGCCCAAACCTCGAGATGATAAAGTCAAGCAGAAAATGAATTATTTAAAGTGAATAAATGATGAGGGTATCAAAGAAGGATCAGGCTAGTTGGAAAGTCCTGGTACACCTACTATATCCAACCTGCCAAAAAAAACATTCTCAAATACTGCAATAGTCAAACGAGGCGACAAGCCTTGGCTTAAAAAAATTTGAGCAGAGGCGAGCTCACCGAAGACGCCTAAGACGAGGCAAGCTTGCCCAAGGCTTCAAAAAAAATTGAGCCGAGGCGAGCTCGCCCAAGGCTTCCAAAAAAAAATCAAGGCGGTGAGCCTCTATCCGAAAAACAAAGTAATGAGTCTATGTTTAAAAATCAAGACGATGAGCCTCTGTAAGAAAAAAAAAGCGATGAGCCTGTTTAAAAATCAAGACGATGAGTATCTGTCTAAAAAAGTTAGAGAAGAGCAGGTGCAATAGATTATTTCTACTTTTCATTGACAACAATCTATGAAAAACAGTCTATGGAAAATAAAGAGGCTTATGATGATAGAAATAATGACAGCTACTATATGTTATCTATCAATGGTGGCACGTCCGCCTCAACAATTCGCCCACCTCATCGGCTCGCTCGCCTCGTTGGTCTCATAAGCACGCATCTTACAGATAAACTGTAATAATCCAAATGTCGTTAGGTTAGCCAGATAGGCAACCCATAGAATGACAATTACCATCGGTTATTGGAAAGATAAAACACCAGCAATTGGGAAAATGAAACATTCCTCAACAATTGAGAAGATAAAGCATCTTTCATTAACTCCTAGTAATGAAGGAGATGAAGGGACACCCGCTATTAAAAACTATTAAAGACCATAACTGCAAGTCATCCCTATAAATAGAGGACAACTCCCAAGGTAAAAACACAACTCTCATACACTCTATATTGCTATTCTACACATCTGTTTTAATCATATACTGATTATCACACCAGAGTGGACACGGAGGAAAGAAGCCCTGCCATTATTTAGCATGTCTTCACTACTATCGCTACCGTGTTTAGAAGAGGATAAAAATATTTATCATCAAATAATAATTTGGTATTTATAGAAGTCTCTAGCCTACGACTGTCTTGAGAGATATTGACTTGTCTTGTCAAACTCCCATAAAATTGTATGTCTTATTGAGATCTCAATGGTACTCAATGTCTTTATGTGTCCAACACTTTCATTACAAGTTCTTATACTCGAGGTGGGTCCCACTTTCCTTGCATGTTTAGAAAGATTCTGTAAGGTTAGGACACGTGGGCTCAGTTTGAGCTGGGATTGGTATAGCCAAATTTATTCAAAATAAAGCTGAATTTTTTTTATCAAATATATTGGATGTTTAAGAACATTTTACACACTAAAATAATACAATTTATAGCTTTTGCAGATCTGCAACCATAACGTGTAATTTTCCAATTACAATTTTAGAGGAGCGTGCTTTTGATATGGTTAAAGAAAAGTAAAAGTACCTTTATGAAAAGTAAGTTTTTGAACAAAAAATAGGTATCTTTTAAGTTTAATTAAATATAATTATGCAGCAAGGCAATAAGGATCACGAGAGAAAAGTGATGATTTGCGCAAGTTGTTAAGCGCACGGAAAAGCATAACCACGCGCTTCAACCTCACTCCAAAACCACCATGAGGAGGCACGATATACCTTTAGCAAACCAACCACAAAATCAAAAAACAACGTTATGTTAATAATTTACGAGAGTTACGGGTGGAGAAAAAGTACTTGAATGAATCAATGTATGTCGATAATGTATTGACATCAGTGCCACAAGCTTCTGCACGTTCGTCAACTACTCAGGCACGTGGACATGTTAAGCTCCTGAAAAGAATATGTTGTCTAACAAATAAAATAAGATTTTATTGAACTCTGTGCAAATGATAAAGTGGTTATTAATTTGATTGTGTTACAAAAGTGCCCAATGCTTACCTCGAATGAAAATATCAAATTAGTTATTATATTGCAAATCATTAGCACATGGTATAAAACGATCAAATAGCTAAATCATCATCAACACAAGGTATAAAATGATCGAACAACTAATCACTAAGATTGTCAAATGTATTAGTATATCCATTACTTGCATGAGTACGCTCAGCCATCACCAAGAATGTCAAATCTAGTTAAAACTTGTATACCAAGACCAGAAAATTCCCATAGCTTTTTATGTGTAAGAACATCATTTGCTCTAAAGACAGAACCAATGTCAAAAACTTTCCCAAAATCACCACAAATTGCTATTTGTTTGTGAAGTTGAGGCAAATGTGCCAGACATACAGGTCGAATAAAATGAATTTCATATCTTTATATTTCATTGAACCTATAATATAATGCCAACACGGTTGTTATATATACTGATTATGATATATAGCATTATTCATCAAGTAATCATTTTGCAAGGTGTTAACCAAATTGTTCCATATCAACCACGTTGAATGAACACAAGTAAAACTAAACTTCATTAAAAAAAAGACTACATTTCAAACTGTTCCATATGCTACTGCACTAGTATCACAAGTAGGAAATTATGATGTAGAAGGAGCCCTCAAATAGAAAATATAAAGGGAAACGAACATATACAAAGCTAAAAAGACGTAGACATACATTTGCAACTTGACATTGGATGCGAAAAATCCCTTGGATGGTGTACGCATGTCAAGAATTCAAAATTTGAAATGAGTATTTTGATTTACATGAAATGTTAAGCTGTGGAGTCTAATTTGTTGTGTGACGCGGAGCTGAACACAAATCGACTTTCGTGGTAAGGTCGTCATGGGAGTTGAAAGGGGTGCAGGCGACCCTCCTTCCGGGAGCGAGGGCTTGGGGGCACTACACCCGAAAGGTCCACGGTATTTCTATTTGCTTAAGTAAGAATATTTTCGAGATTTTTTCTTTATAATCAGGTTGTCGTATAATTTCATTATTACTACGAAACATTCATTGTATTATTATATATAAGACTATAATAAATGATCATATAATAATCATTTATTATAGTGAAAAATTGCAACGGTTGAAGACAGGACGTAGTCTCATATTGAGACGAACCTGTATAAATCATTTTGTTCTTTATTTTTCATCCTTTATTTATTGCTCTAATCCTAACATGAACAAGCTGCTCACATGCTTGCATTCGTTAGCTATAAAATCAATATAAATACTAATAAAGTAAAATGAAGTTCTAATGTCTACTACGATTCATTCTTCCAAAAAAAAAAAAAAAAAACCATTACTCAAACCCATCGATTAAAATACCTTTATTCCATTATGTTTCCCCATTCAATATTTATTTGTATTTTTATTTGTATTTTTTTATTTTTTAAATGCAGTTTAAATTTAAAAACAAAAAGTAAGAATCGAGATAAATATGGAACGTTGATCATGTTCTCCGACCCCCGCCCTCCGTTTCTCCTACTAATTAACTTGGCACTTCAACCCAATCCAACCGATAACTGGTAGTGTCATCGGGACTCGACCAGTTGACCCAAAGACATGGGCTGAGACGACATATGTGTTTTGTCCTAATTAGGATTCAATCCGACCAATAACTGGAGAATCCGATTTTGGCATACTTAATTATATTTTATTTATTGATATGAGCTAATTAGGATTCAATGATTATCTAGTAGTTGTATGAAAATTACAAACCTTAATGCTATATTTATCCCAATCTATTTATCAGTTTTAGTTAATATAAAACTATTATTCCTTATCAATTAAATAAGTGATTGAATAAATTGCATGTTTAAGTATTCTAATTCAATTATGTTTCTAAGTAGATAAGATATTAAAATATTATCTTTTTATTTATCTACTTAAATGAAAATATATAACTGGATTTATTTTCATATTCTTGTGATATATCTTATCTTATCTTTTATAAAGTCTATTTAAACTTATAGACTTATTTTATCTTATCCATGTATAAGATAAATATTAAGTCATTAAGTTTAGACAAACTTATTGTACTATAAATAAGACAGGTGGTATTCCAAGAATTCTATGGACTTTGAAAGCAAATATACTCGAGCATCTAAGAGCAAATCATTTATGAGTTAAGCATTCAAAGAAATATTCAAAAGTCCTAGCTCGATCAAAATTCTATTTTTGAGAACGGCTATGAGAAATTGAGCATTGTAGAAATCCATTGTGAGATAGAACGGCATTTCGGCGGCAAGATAAGGACTGGGTCCTTATTCTGATTTGTAGAATCAATCCGGAGACACTCGTGTAATGGACCAAGATCAAGACCGAAGTACTTGACTGCATTCCTTGACTAGTTGAAGAAGATATAAAATAGGAATGTTTTATTATTGTTCTTAACTAAGTTTTACTTTTTGTAAATTGCTAATAAAGTTTTAGATTAGGTCTAAAATTGTAATTTCAAAAAGTTGAGACGTGTGTAACCTGTTCTAAAATAGTGGATTTATTTACCCGTGACATGGAAGCCCGTGAATATTTTTCTTAGGGGTTTACCACGCTATATCTGGTGTTAATCAATGTTTTAATCGCCTTATATAATAACTGTCTCGAAACTGTCAAAACGTTCGATGAAATGTTCTGACGTTCAACAAACTTTCATCAACATCAGAACATTAAAGTTAACGTTTTGTTTTTAAAAAAATATTTACAGACTTTCAGTAACAACCTATCCAACCCCCCTAGGTTAATTGTTATCTAAATTTAAAACTAAAAATTGGTATCAGAGGGGGTTCACTTCTAGAAAGTGAGATCATATGAATTTAGGTATGGACAATACTTCTTTTCGACCATCAGTCTTGGATGGAACGAACTATAATTATTGGAAAATCTGTATGACTATTTACATTCAAGCTCTAGATGAAAAATCATGACATTCTATCATTAGAGGATATAGTCCTTCCACTGTCATTGAAAATGATATTGAAATAGAAAAATCATGTGAACAATGGGTTATTACTGATTTCAATAATGCTAGTTGGAATAGCAAAGCCTTGAATGCTATTTTTTGTATTGTAAATACTAATCAATTCAGACTAATATCTAATTGCAGGATAGTAAAAGTAACTTGGGAGATCATACAAATCGCACATGAAGGAACATCCAAGGTGAAATCGTCTAAACTACAAATGCTCACCACAGAGTTTGAAAACCTACGCATGACAGACGATGAAGCATTCAAAGATTTTTATGCTTGGCTGTGTGACATATCAAATCAAGCACAATCTCTTGGAAAAAATATTTAGAGTCAAAATTGGTCAGAAAGGTCTTACGATCTTTACCAAATAGGTTTCACTCCAATGTGACTGCAATTGAAAAAAGCAAGGATATAGACGAAATCAAAATTGAAGAGTTGGTTGGGTCATTAATGACTTATGAACTAAATATTGGCACAAAAAAGAAAGAAAAAGCTACAGGCATAGCATTTCAAGTTGAGGAAGAAAAAGATGAATGTGATGATAGTGATTCAGATATCGATATTGCATTAGTTACCAAACAGTTTGGAAATTTTTTGAAATGATCTCAAATATATAAATTAGCAAAAAATCAAGGATCACATAGAAAGAAATATCCTGACCAAAATAGACAGAGTTCATCAAATCCTCTAAAGAAAACAAAAAATCGTATCCAGTGCTATACTCGTGAAGGATATGGTCACATTGCCTCTGAATGTGCTAACAATAAAAAGAAAACTTCTGGTAAAAAGGCCATGAATGTAACTTGGAGCGAGGATAAAAAATCAACAGATAATCAATCAAGAGATGGGGAAGTTTCTAATACTCAAGATATTTCATTTACAGCATGCTCTATTTCTGATTCTGAATTATCTGATCTTTTTCATGAACGTTCTGACATAGAAACGAACGTTGGAGCTGATAACATTAAGGTCAACCTAAAGGCTTTAACTACTGTATCCACTAAAGAACAAAGTTTCTCCAATGATAAAATAACTCATTCGAAATATTGTTGGTTGATAAAAATAAACAATTGTGTGATTTGCAGGAAAAATTGAAACAAAGTATGAAAGCAAACCAACAATTGACCATTGTAGCTGCTCGACTGAACGAGGTGCTGAGCTATGGGAAAATCACCAATATCAGACATGGGTTAGGATATACTCAGCATGGAAAAGATCAAGAAGTAAAGAAAATCACGTTTGTCAAAGGAATAATAGAAACATGTTCTGATATTCCAGATAACGTTATGATGTCCACTAAATCTGTAATCAACGATCAGATGTTGAAAGAATCGGGAATTACAGAAACTGCTGACAAGGTAACCAAAGGTGAATCTAAAGCTAAAACTGATTCCACAGAACTATGGCATCAACGCTTGGGGCACCTTAATTACAAAGATCTAGTAAGATTAAGCCAAGGTAATGCTGTAAGAGGAATACCAAAATTGAAGGACAAACTTGAAGGAATATGTGGCCCATGTCAATTTAGTAAGCAAACTAGAGGATCACATAAACAGAACAACTATCTGGCCACCACAAATGTCCTTGAATTAATACATATGAATCTAATGGGACCCATACAAGTCGAAAGCATTGGTGGAAAAATGTACATTCTTGTGTTTATTGATGACTTCTCTAGATATACCTGGGTTAGCTTCTTAAAAGTAAAATCTGACACATTTGAAAGATTCAAAATTTTATATGCTAAACTGACCATTGAAAAGAATAACTATGGACAAAAAATTGGTAGAATTAGGAGTGACCATGGCAAAGAATTTGAGAATACTAGTTTTTCTGACTTCTGTGAAAATAATGGTATCTTTCATGAATTTTCAGCCCCTAAGACACCAGAACAAAATAGGATAGTTGAAAGAAAAATAGAACTCTTCAAGAAATGGTCAGGATAATGCTGAACAGTAGAAAATTACCTGTAAAATTGTGGCTGGGGCAGTCAGTACTGCTTGTTATGTTTTGAACAGGGTTACCATTAGGACAGGTACATCTCAAACACCTTATTAAATTTGGAAAGGCAGAAAACCTAATCTATTTTTACACTTTTGGTAGCAAATGTTATATCCTAAATGATCGTGAACAAATAGGAAAAATGGATCCTAAAAGTGATGAAGGGGTATTTTTGGGATATTCTCAAAATAGTCGGGCTTACCGAGTCTACAACATGTGTACTCAAAATATAATTGAATCAATAAATGTTGTAGTAGACGATACTAATGATTTGGCTGAGTATTCATAGGAACAAGTCATTCAGACACTGTCAGAAAAATTTGAGGCAATAAGCGAACATCAAAACGTTGGAAAAGACACTGACGCAAGTCAGAACATTCCTGGAGACGTTGTCAAAACTAATGCAACTAAGCAGACAGAAGAAACTAACAGAATAATACTATAGCTGATAGTACACACACATTCGAAGATCAGAGCACCTGAAGGCAACCACCTACCTGGATACAAAAAGCACATCCGACAACTAATGCTATCGAGAATTGGGATAACGGTATGGTGACTCGAAGAAAAGCTTCAAATGAGATAAGTCATGTGTGTTATATTTCTCATGTTGAACAAAAAAATGTGAAAGAGGCTTTAGAAGATAAATCATGGGTGTTAGCCATGCAAGATGAACTTAACCAATTTGAAAGAAATAAAGTTTGGAATTTAGTCCATCGATCAAACGATGCAAATGTAATAGGAACTAAGTGGGTTTATAAAAACAAATCTAATGAACATAGAACTATACTTAAGAACAAAGCCCGCTTAGTGGCCTAGGGATATAGTCAAATTGAAGGATTAGACTTTGAAGAAAGATTTGCTCCTGTTGCTAGATTAGAGTCTATAAGACTTTTACTTACTATTGCTTGCCAAATGAAATTTAAACTATTTCAAATGGACGTCAAAAATGCGTTTTTAAATGGCTATCTTAATGAGGAAGTTTATGTTGAACAACCTAAAGGTTTTGTAGATCTCCATTTTTCAAACCATGTGTATAAACTTGAAAAAACTCTTTATTGGTTAAAACAAGCTCCACGAGCTTGGTATGAACGTCTAACTACTTATCTTGAAAAGGGGTACAAGAGAGTGGGAGTCGACAGAACTCTTTTTATCAAACACTTAAATGTTGGTATAATTGTTGCTCAAATTTATGTCGATGACATTGTTTTTGGCTCAACCTCAGAAAAACAATCTACTGATCTCATAAACTTAATGAAAAAGGAATTTGAGATGAGCACGGTAGGAGAACTAACCTTCTTTCTTGGTCTGCAGGTTAAGCAAATGGGCAATGATATTTTCATATCTCAATCACAATATGCAAAAAATCTTATCAAAAAATTTGGTCTTGGCAACTCCAAACCAATGAGAACACCTATGGTCACAAATTTAAAAATCACTAAAGATGAAAATAGAACAGATGTTGATTTTAGTCTCTATCGCAACATGACTGGAAGTTTATTATATTTGACTGCTATTCGACCTGATATTGCTTTTAGTGTAGGAGTTTGTGCTAGATATCAGGCAAAACCAAAAGAGTCGCATGTAGCTACTGTAAAAAGAATAATTCGATATGTTCATGCCACCATTGATTATGGTTTGCTATACTCAAGTGATACTATCTCTCATTTAGCTGGTTTTATTGATGCTGACTGGGCAGGTAATATTGATGATAGGAAAAGTACCACAGGAGGATGTTTCTATCTGGAAACAATCTCATAGCTTGGCTTAGTAGAAAACAGAATTCCATCTCACTATCTACAGCCAAAGAAGAATACATCGCAGCAGGTAGTTGTTGTACACAATTACTATGGATGAAGCAAATGCTGGATGATTACGGTATCAAACAAAACTCTATCATTATGTTTTGCGATAATACTAGTGCCATAAGTCTATGAAAAAAAAACCCTGTTCAATATTCAAAAACGAAACACATAGATATTAGGCACCATTTCATTAGAGATCTAGTAGAGAGTAAAATCATCACAATTGAACACATATAGACTGAAAATCAACTAGCTGACTTATTTACTAAAGCTCTGGATACTAATAGATTCGAAAATCTAAGAAAAGTTTTAGGAATATGTATCATTGTCTAAATGTGTTACCTTTGTTCATATAAAAAAAATTTATATATATATTTGCAAATACTCTTGAGTTAATTATGCAAGAAATACTGATTTTCAAAAGTGTTATTGCTTTTATCATAAAATTTGAAAATATATTTTGAATCTCCATATATTCATCTCTTGTTTATGCACTTTATAAATGTCAAAATTGGGTTGATAATTTTCTGTACCCTCTGATTTACTGACTAAATATGGATTGAAGACCTATGGTCAGTATCTATGTCTTTCGGCACCATAATATTCTGTCCTGTTAAACAAGCTGGTATATTTGAAGGAGGGCTACCTTTCTCTGGATGATGAGAAGCCATCCTTGATAACATAAAAAAATCATGAGAAAAGGGTTGTCGCCTTGAAAGTGTGAAAGTCACTTCTTATAAACTTAACTGGTTATGCAAACACAAAAATAAATGTGTAAATTCTTCAAATAAAAAGAAAAGAAAAGAAAAAGCCAGAGTTGAAATAAAAAATATAATATATTTCACTTACGCTTGACAGGTCAAATATTTTCTTCATAAAAAGGACAAATAAGATAATGACTGGTTTGAAACTCTATTCTATAAAAGATTATGTGATTTAGAGGGTGGTGCTGATTTGTCTCGATATTATTGATCTTATTTTGATTATTTATTCACACACTACACTCTTCTTCATGATTAATATATGGGATTTTGAACTATGTTAATAATTTTCTATGATCAGGACTGACCAGAAAGATGATTGGGATTTCTTCAAAGTTGCTCGTGAATTTTGCATTTATATATATTTTTTAAAAATTATAAAAAAAAATTCAAAAAAAATACATTTTTTTAATTATTATTATTTTCTTTGCATTCAAATTGTTTTAGGATTAGAAGTCTTATTTTTATTTTCATGTCCCTCTTTAAAAAGTGTCATTTCATAAAAGAGTCATTTCTTAAAAAGAGTCCTTATTTTCATTCATTTAGCAAATAGATTCTCATATCTTCATCTTTCTCTTTTCTTTTCACAACCCTAAACTCCAAATTTCTCTTATGTTAATTTCTTGATTTCTCTTGATATAACTTGATCTTGCAAGAGTGTTTAGGAAATAATCAATGGCAAGGTCAAAGACCACCACTCACCACCCGGAGATTCGCCGTAGCTGTTGCGGTGCCGTCTCTGCA
Source organism: Forsythia viridissima (assembly GCA_030279155.1). Lineage (NCBI taxonomy): Eukaryota > Viridiplantae > Streptophyta > Magnoliopsida > Lamiales > Oleaceae > Forsythia > Forsythia viridissima. The sequence goes on along the minus strand of CM059037.1, from coordinate 3,679,930 downwards.
ATAGCCACAATTGTTCTTCCGGCGTCCACACCACCACCGGCACTAGTGGTTTCGCCTCCACCGTCTGCAGCACCGGCTTTGTTGCCGCCACTTGCTCCATCTTCTTCGGTTCCTCAACCAACAGCCGCCGCCAGTGAAGTTCCTTCCACCGCCGCCATTCCCACGCAAATCACGAGTTAGGGGGAGCTTGATGAGGACACGGGTTCTGATCATGGAACTGGGTCTCAATCTGGCAGTGAGTCCAAAGACAGTTCGAGAGAGTCTCGACAGACTGAGCATCTTGAAGAAGAACAACAGAAATCAGGATCAGATTTTACAGATGAAAATGTAGAAGAAGAAGAAGAAGAGTCCACGAATGATGAAGATGATCACTTAAGTGCTGAAGAATCTGTCCCTGTCAGGCTCTCATACGCACAGAAGGGTAAACAGAAAATTGATGAATGTTCGAACGTTGCTGATATTCCCACTGAATATCAGAACGTTGGGCACCCATCCTCCGATGTTCCAACTTCAGCGACCCATCCTCAATTGTTCAAACAAAGTTTGCTCTGTAAAGATAACCATGTCTTCACTCCTCTGAATTACAATTTTGGGACTCTTGATGCATAGGCTCAATTTACAAATCTATTTCAAATCGGGATTTTGTGATGGAATTTAATGTCAAAGAGGATGTCCTTAGAGAGGCTGATCTTGTTGAATTAATTGAGCATTGGGGTATACAAAAATTGTTGGGTTGAACTGGGAGACCTTGTGAAACATTGATCAAAGAATTCTTGGCTAATATTTCTCGATATATTAAACAGTCGGGTAATAATTTTAGGTGGTCAGTCTATGTTAGGGGTCAGCTAGTACCATTTAGTCTTTCCAATCTTCGTCATTGGCTTGGATTATCATCCATAACTGAAGGAATGGATGATGAATTTGAAGCAACCACTGATACTTTGACCTTAGAACTCACTGGAAATTCTTGGCCTACGGGAAAAATGACTGCCACATTGCTAACCCCTAAGTATAAGGTGCTTCACAAAATTTCTAACTGTATATTAACTACTAATATTAGAACTCCAATATTGAGCTCTTCATTTATTAACTACTAATATTAGAACTCCAACTATATTCTTCATATTTTAATTTATCGTTTTATTATCATTCGAAAGTAAAGGATATATAATTCGTAAATTAATTTTTGTTAGTAATTTTATTTTAAATAAAAATACAATAAAATTGATTCTATAGCATAAAATTATTTACATTATATATTATTTATTTATCTTAATTTTTATTCAAACTTTTTATATCACATAACAATTACGTATATTTAAAGCAAATTTAACTTAACATTTTTTCTCTTATGAAAAATTTAACTGATACGACTATAATGATATATTTAGTACGCTAAATTAAATATTATTAAATAAAATTATTAGACTCATTTGCATATTTTGCAAAGATTAAGAACTCGATTAAAAAAATTTCTAATTAAAATTAAGATCATGTTTGCCCTTTTTCATCCGATAATCGTTAATTGCGCACTATAAAATACTTAGTTTCGAGACGTATGTGCTAAAAATAAACGTTAAGAACCATATCGATTAAAGATTATTTGTGCCAAATTTTTCATCCAATAAAATATGTAATCTGTTACATCATTATAGAACCTTAGCCATATAATGTGACTTTTTTTTTTTCGAATAGTAGTTGGGGGACACTTTGGCACATTTGCTGGTATGTTAGAGGACTCATAAGTTGTGGGTTTTTTTAATGTGTGGTGACAAATATTAGAAATTTTGAGTTTTATAAAATATGTAAATAAAAAGTATATTTAATTAATTTAAATTATAATTTAAGTACAACCAAATTAGAACCACAACGAATCCTAGTATTGATTAATTGAAATGATTGTAAAGAATTAGCCGTGGATTAGCTTTGCAGTTAAGAAAATCCTTATGATCATTAAATTAAACTAAATCTAGAAGGGATAAGTTGATCATTACAGAAGTAGAACACTGTACATTTGAATGATAGTTCAACACTCAATGAAAGCTACTTGCTCTCGATTTTTCGAGCTCGTTTGATAATAGTCGTTTTCTCTTCTAAAACTTCAAAGTTGAAAAATAATGACATTTGGACGAAAAATAGCTGTGTAGACCTCCTAGCCAATACGGGGATAAAATATATTTGTAGTGAAAATTTTACAAGGATTCATAAATGTTCAATATTTTATTAAAGACGATATCATAGATGTTTTATATGCTTTATGACAATATTAGAAATACTCTTTCGCGTATTTAAAAAATTACACTAATCTTCTTTATTTATAATCTTGACTTTTTGAGTCATATTTTATCTAAAATGAGGTTAATATACATAAATTATCAATGTGAACTAAAAATAAAATTTTCTACAATTAGTTGTAGTTAATATGTTGAAAGAAAATATAAGGTATAAATTGACACGTTATATACTAAGCTCTGTTTGACATAGTTTAAATTTTAATCATATAAATTTACTTATTTTGTTTATAAGTAGTATTACTTTTCTATTAATATATGTTTAGATAAATTATGTACATATAAATATAGTATTTAATTTAACAAAATATTTATTTATAAGTAAATTAAATATCAAATGATAAAAAAGATATTATGATATTTTAAGTGCATGTTTGATTTTACTAAATATCAGATGTTTTTGTAAATTTTGATAAAAGTTAATGAAATGTATAGTTAAAAAGTTGATGAAAGTTGTGAGTCTCATAAAATGTGTAGTTAAAATTAATTGTTGACTTTGACTTTAGTTTTTAAATTTTTTAAAAGCAAAATGGAACAGCTCCTAAAATGTTGTAATAATTAATATATTAGATTAAATTAGCTTTCTATTATTTACTTTTATAAATATGAAGGGTAACTTTGATTAGGAGTGCAAAAAGAATGGACCAAAATGCAATTGAAGTTAACTAGTGGGGTCGATTTTTGAATAGTGTTATCCATTGCACGTGTCTTCTTTTCTTCTATTTATTCATTATTTTAATAGAAATCATTCTCAAAAGACAAAAACACTTGGCAACACATAGTATTGTTGTACCTTTTAGATTGCATGACATAGAAACGTGTGCCAGCAAGCATATCTGAACAACTAGCTCGGTGCCACATCATACCGTGACCAACTGTGTTAATGACGAAAATACTAGTGATATTTCCACCTCAGGAGAAACCCTATGGACACTCTCTCTACACTATCTCTTTGAATGACTAAAATACCCGTTGAATTACTTGTGCGGAATTAAATATTGTATAATTTATTTAACACGTCTCTTTTCTTCAATGTTTTAAAAATCGATTCGAATATCGACCTATAAAAAAGAAAGGATCAAACATCAAAAGATCGAACTAAAGTTGACCCGGTGACTTTTAAAAAAAAAAAAAAAAAAAACTAAACAAGTTTTTGGAAATCAAAAAAATTGTTCAAAAGTAAATTTTTTGATTTTTCATTCTTTTGATCTATTCGTGCATAGAGAAATGAATTTAAATGGTCAGTTAGAATTAATTGTAGAAATAAATGATTTTTAAAATTAGTAAAATCGAGAACGGTTCAACGGATTTCTCAAAACCTGATGGGTTGATGAGTTTTTAAATAAAGATTTTTTCTACATAACCAACCTGATCGGGTCGGACCGATTCTAATAACACTGCTTTTCTTTAATCCTTATTGTACACTCCATTATATTTGAAAATGCTTAACTTATAATTTTATCTGGTCAAATTGATCAAATATATTTTTTATTCACAAATTTCATATGACTCACAACTCACAACCTACTTTTTATTTACACATTCACCTACAACTTATAATATAAGTACTTAAAAAATAATTTTAATAATACCAAACATATGATCATAAAGATCTTTTAATATTCTTGTGTCAAAAACTCATATTAAATTAATTATTTGTAATTAGTAATTACAATATGCTAAATTGAATGTTTAAAATGTTTACAATGGAGTAAAATTGGCTGTCACTTGGTTTATCTTAAATTCAGACGAATCAAATAAGTTGATTTCAGACAAAATTAATGTTTTGTTGCTCTATATATACTTTGTTTAATTAGAAGGACGGGGATGAGGTAGCTTTAACTTCGCTGGCAACTGCAGTGAGAGAGTTTGAGTCCTGCCTTTGGTATGGATTTGACATCTTGTAAACGCAGTTAAAAAGCAACTATCAACCCTGCACCACTAAAGCACATTATGCGATTTACATCTTTTACCAAAACTCCAAAGCATGAGTGGTGAAGGCTCTCAAAGTTGGAGTTCAACTCTTTTAGCATAAAAATCAACTCGTAACCACGTGGGTATGGAAATGAGCCGTCATTCTTACATTTTAAAAATTAATATTTTTAGAATAGAATCAGACCGATCTACAGTTCAATCCCGTCCCCTATATCTATCCTTGATTGAGTGATTTCTACAAGTATTTTTTCAAAAGTCATTATTGATGAAAGATTCTTAAACTTAATCGATCAACCAAAGTACCAAACTACACAGTATTAATGTTCGATTTATCCCAAAGATTCTCAACTTCAGATTTAACTACCTAGTTCGAGGGCATTATTGTCTCCAAATATAAATTAGGACAATTATATTGATATCAATTTTTATTTTATTTTTACAAATGTACTATATTTTAATTTTATTAGAAGTTCCTAATATTTATTCATTATCACATTATGCTCCAAAAATATTTTTTTACGACCCTAAACAAATTTACATTGCTTCGTAAATATGTTATGGTATAAATTCGTAACGAAATCTTATTAAAAATACATTTAGAACATTGAACAATTGGTTATACTCTTGAGATATGTTATCCCTAATAACAATTTACGTCTAAAATTTTTATTAGCTAGTTTTAAGATGATAAATAAGTATTTAGTCATAATTTTATTGCGGTAGGGAGTTTCACATATCTGTCTTCATTATCAAAACTGATTTTTCTCCATCATATCTCATATCTTCTATCTTCTTCAAATTCTATTTCCTCGAATCAAATTCTCAAATCCATCTTCTTCTTCATCTGCTACATATTTGAGTTGCTATTAAATTTGTATCGTAACCTACGGTCGGATTCCAACGCAAAAAAAGGGTATATATTAATATTTACTATCACGACCGTATAGAGTTCATCTATAGACCAAGAAACACATATTCGACTGTCTTTATTTTTCATTGTTAAAATTGTTTTTTCTCTATCATATCTCATCTCATATCTGTTCTGTTCTTCAAATTTCTATCTCTTCAAATCAAAATTTCAAATCTATTTTATTTTTCATCTATTTACGGTCAAATTACATCGGAAAAAAAAAAGTATATACTAGTTATTATTTTGCTTATTTCAAAATACAAGGACAAAAAAATCCTTTTACTTCCTCTTAACTGAAATTTTGAATGAAAATGGCATAGGAGAGAAGATCTGCTGATTAATAGAAAATAAGTAAAAGTTATGGAGTTATTATTAATATGTTCAGCCTATAAATTACAAACAAACGAAAATGAAGGTATGTGTTTCCATATTTTATTTATTCTCCCTGCAACGAACGTAGGCTTCTCAGGACACCACTAGAAGCAGGCGAAACAACAACAAAAAAACAAATTTAGAGCAAATATCACCGGAAACTTGCATCGACGGAGCGCCGGAGCCTCCGTTATTGGCTACATGGCGGCGTTAAAATTGGTCATATTGTCCATATTTCTATCCCTAATCCTCACGCACATCAAAACCGAAGCTGGTGCTGATGCCTCAATTTCGGCCGTTGATGATGAAGTCCAAATACTCAAATCGGACGGACACGATTCCGTCCTGCTAGAACAGCTCGGGACCAAGATCCGCGCTCTTGGTTAGTCTGCTAAAAAATTTTATTTTTCCTTAGTATTTTTCGTAAGAAGCAAATTTGAATTACGATATTAATGGGCAGTTCATTTTTGAGCGTGAGATTTAACCTTTCATTTATATTTGGAGCGATTCAGTTTTCATTCTTTGGCGATTGTTAGCGGAAGTTGTAGTATTGAGCTTAATCAAGTGTAAATATGTATAGAGGGAGGATTCACTCGTTGAATAAAATTGAGAGCGGTTTTACCTGTGTATGTGTTGCAATTGTGCGTGTATGTTTGTGCACGCGTGTTGAAGTTTTGGGAAATAGACCACAATACATGGTAGCTAGTCTAAAAATCACATCTTTGTGGTCCGCTATGCTCCACGAGTTTTCTCCCTGTAAGTTGATTTAAGAGTTGTATGTAACTGCTATATGGGTGAGTACATTTTATGCATGATTATTGGCCATGTGTGCACGCACCAGGTTGATTATATTTTGGGAGAGGCGATTGTGTAGTTCGTGAGGTATACGAGGTAGTTATCAAAAAAATGGCTTGTTAATGTTGGATATGTTTTGTATAAAGAGGAATTGGTTTGAAAAGAAGATAAATTGAGAGAAGGTTTGAGTGCTTAGCTGTTCTCTTTTACATCCACTAAATTTCAGACCATGGACGCAACTGAAGAGGAAGGCAACCGGAGACACAGAAGATTGCAGCAAAACTTGCTGTGTATTTTCATCAACATTTTGTACAGAGTAGACACCAATATTAAGTTATTGCCTTTTACCTAGACAATGAGAAATAAAAATTGCCTGTGCCTTGCATGCCATAAAAAGGGAAGGTAGGAAACCATTGGCTGAAAAAATATAAAAATAAAAATAAAACACCGGACTACTTAAGTGGACATTTCAGGAACAATACTAGTAAAGAGTGGAAGCAAAACCCAGTAGGCAGAAATAGAGCTTCTAGGATGCATTCGAGTTTTCAGGGTAGGTGGTGGAGGACTATGCCAGTAAACTCCTCTAACACCCGAATTCATACGGTAGAGTTTCATACAGTGGTGGAGTAGCCACCGTCATTTCTTGATCCGCACTTATTTCCATAAGCAATATTCCCAAACTACCTTATTCTATGGAAGTTGACACCATATCATCGAGCCTCTTTTTGACTTATTGGTAAAGACATTATGCCAATCTGGAAACTGTTTTACCATGTAAGCATCACCCATGTAAAGATTTTAGCAGAAATAGATGAAACTGTTAATAGAATGACCTGTTTGGATGTATTCACCTCCTTGGTTCAAGTCACAAATAACGAAATGATTTGATTGCATCATTCTTGTAATAGTGCATGCTTATTGCAGTTGTCGATTTCTTACAAGTTTCTTGTACCTGAAGAATCTCATATTAAGGAGAAAATTCAAGAAGTGAAAGACAAGGATGAGGTGATTGCTGCAAAGGAGAAGACAATTAAAGAAAAATCAGACAGCATTATGTCATTGCAGAGTGAAATCACATCTCTACAAGTGAGGCGATAAAATCCATAAATCCAGCCATTGCTATCTTGTTCTATAATTGACTCTGATTTACATGCTAAAGAAATAATTTCAGTTGTGATACGTGAGCTTTTATATGCTTTGATTGTGTGTTTCTTAGAAAAGGGGAAGATCAAATGCTGAGGAACAGGTGGGGAGGCCACATGCACAGGCTGGTGAATTAGAAAAGCAAGTCGAGAAACTCAAAATAGAAATTGAAACAAAAAATATGGAGAAGGAAGTATTGGAAGCCCAAGCAACTGATGCTGAAAGGAAGGCATTTGAATTGAATTCTAAAGCTGAGAATGTAAGTTGTTTGTTTGTTTACTTTTTCCTATGGTTTAAATAATTATAGCAATGGTGTGAGATGTCATATTTTTCTTTCTTTCAATAGCAGATCTGAGGTAGCGAAGTCATATTCTATCAGTAATGTGCTTGTTTGATTTTTTAAAAGATTGGGGAGTCCTAATTACATTCTGAGGGATGCACACGAACAAAACTAATGCAGCATTCAATAAAAAGGAAAAACAAGACTGCTGAGGGTAATAAAGAAATAAACATCTATGCCAATAAGTGGAGATGACACTAGTTGAGGATAAATAAGTGGATCAACTTAGATGGTTGGGCATGTCTTCCTTAGACCTAAAGAGGCTCATGTTCATAAGTTTGATGTGATCTCAGTCGAACATGTTGGAAGAGGGAAGGGTGGACCAAAACAAAAATGACCTATTGTGGTTGGTAAGTATCTAGTTGTTTTTTATTTTCTAGCAAATGTAGCAATAAATCAAACACTAAACCGAACAGGTTGGCAAAAACAATTCATGTTATTGATCCAAGTTTATTGTTAATAAAGCTTACTGTGTTGTTAGAGACAGATGAAATTGATTGAGAGATTTTATGAAGTGATACGAGTTATCAAAAGCTAAAAAGTGTACAATGGAGTATGATGGAGTAAAGCTGCTAAATAATTTCTAATCCTGTGAGAAGGAAATTATACAACCTCCATGTGAATATTGGCAAAGCTCCAAGTGTCTAATGGCTTGAAAATAGGGGTGGGCATTTGGACTGACCAAACCGACTGGTTTGGGTCGAGTTTTGGATTACCTTTAAAATCCAACCCAACCCGAGCCGAAAAAAAAAATTTATTAAAATGGAAAGCCCAAAAGGCAAAACCAAAAGAATGACAGTAATTTGTAAAATTCTTCATTTTAGTTGTAATTTGAAATGGCCCACTTTGAATTGTGCCCAGTCCCGAACCGAATACCCAACCCGAACCGAACGAAGATAATTCAGTTTGCGTTGGTTCGGTTTTGAACTATTTTTTGGTTTCGATCGGTTTGACATTTTATCAAACCGACTTGGTCGATTTGGTTTCGGGTTGGGTCGGTTTTCAAATGCCTTCCCCTACTTGAAAATATGATGCTACACGTTTCCTAATTTTTTAAAACTTGTATAATTTCATATGTTATACACTAATAAAAACGAAAATGGGGGAAATGTTAAGAAGAAAATTGAGGAACTAAACCAAAATGTGGAATTAACTCATTAAGAGATTCAGGAGTACTGTTGACCGTAAAGGTAGGTTAGACCAGACAATAACATGGTCCAAGAAACAGGAAGGAAATAGAGGAACATTGACAAGTTGATCAAATTTGTGTATAGTGTTTTTATGGAGTCCATCCAAGTCTTGTATGAGTTACACTTATGAAAGACAAGGAAGAGTGGAATAATTATTTGTTTTATGGAGTAGTTATGCACGATTCCATTCTTTTTTCAGCTTCAAAAGATTATTGATGAACAGAAAACCAAGTTGCGTAAAACTGAAAGAGCTCTTAAAATTGCTGAGGTATGTCATCAGTGCTTGGCTTCTTGTCAAATTTGATTACATGTTGATTGGGATGGCTAATCGCAATTTCTTTCTATATGAAATTCGGTGCAGGAGGAATTGATGAAGGCAAAGTTTGAAACAACGTCCAAAACTAAGGAGTTGATGGAAGTTAAACTTTCTGAACCATTTATTTTCCCTTTAATGCTTGTGGTTATTTTGCATTACCTTTTCAACTATCCTTCATTTGTGATGAACTGCAACTTAAAGCTTATTTTTCTTTCCAACTTCCAATTGGTTGAATAATGATTGAGTTGCTCATTAGCGGACCTTAGTTACTTCTGTTGTTCTTAAGTAAATTATTCAGTCCACTTTTTTTTCACCTTCAGATTATCTATATTTTTGTTATAATTTTGACTAAATCTTTCCGTTGTGCAAGAAATTGACACCCTGGTCACTGGAGAGCGTCAATCTGATGCTTGGCTTATGTTGATTAAGATAATGTAGTGTGCAGTTAGATCATTTGCTGGAAACCTATGTTGATTCATTCCAACAAATCAATCCGTGAGTGGTCCAAAGAGTTAAGGAATTAAGGTCATTCCAATTAGGCAATTACCTGATTTAGGTGCTTGTATTATGATTACATGCTATTATGCAGACATTTTTTATAACAACAATGTATTTAGTTTTTATTGTAAAATATGTTGATATGCAAGAGTAGATATAGTGAATTGAATCCAGATGCAAAGAATAATAATTATTTGGAAAATAATGTTTACAAAATATAAAGAACATGGATGAAACAAATGAATGCAATGAATATAAACTTAAGGTAAAGACATAATGGAAACTTATAATTGATTATAAACTTTTTATTTCCCCCTTAATTTCTATTAATTTCTTTATGAAATTTTCTCTATGATAAAGTCAATATCCTGAGTTGGTATTGCTTCTTTCAGTAAGCAGAAGCAGTGTGCTATGCAATTTCATCTGAAGATATTTATTGCACATTTTTTCTGACTTTCTTCTCTTCAAACGGGATCCTATCTTCCAAATATATACATAACAAGAGTCTTCACCTGAAATACTTACTTGGGCTATGGATAATCTCTTGATTAATTTCTCAATGAATGCACCATTCCTTCCCTTTAGATGAACTTTGTTCTTAAGAACTGTCTTATTTCTTTCTTTTGGTGCAATAGAACTAGCATGATCTTATTGCATTTTAATGTTCTTCATTTTGTGACATATAATTAGGTTCATGGCGCTTGGCTTCCACCTTGGCTTGCAGTTCATTTGATTCATTACCAGGTTTTTGTTTTGAGTTTTTTCCTCTCTTTTTGCAGCACGTACATATTAGTGGACGATTCTCATGTTCTATATTTGTAATTGCAGTCAATTCTGGAGAAGAACTGGAAAGTGCATGGAAAGCCTGCTCTGGATATGGCACTGCAGAAGGTAAACATCCAAGTTGCAATATGTATGTAAAGATTTTCTATTAGCCGCTGTTCAAGTATATGAAGGTGTTATTCTACTTAAGATGATACATGTTTGCCATCAGATTCGATGATCATTATTGTCTATGTACTTGCTTGTTTCAGGGTGCCAAGAAGAAGGCCCAAGTTGAAGAGTGGGCTGCACCTCATGTTGAAACGTTGAAAACAGTATGTCAACTATACATAAGTGAGACTGAGTACTTCTGATTGTTAGCAGTCAATTTGCTTTCATCATTGTAGATGCGAGAAACAGATTGTTACTTACATTCTTAATTAGTCTGTTTAAATGCCCTTTTCTTTTAGTTGGTTGTCCATAAATCATTTATGATTGCACGTTTTGGTATATCATCTTTTGCATTATTATTTTCATCACATAAAATATGTAACTCGCATAATTTGGTGATATTGCAAGACGTGAATGGTTATAACTTTTCGGTAGGCATCACACATGGTTGTGTGTTTTTGTAATTTTCTTTTACTTTTGTGAATGAGTTTTGTTCATTTTATTTCCTGCAACTTTGTATTTTGACGCTGACTTTATCCCCATTCTGTGTGAAGAAATGGGTCCCGGCCATAAAAAAGCAGTGGATAGTTATAACCACTAAGGCTGAACCACATGTGCAAATGCTAAAGACAAAAACTCTTGGGATATATGAGGTATCGAAGAAAGCCATAACTCCACATATCATCAAATTTCAGGAACTTGCTGATCCTTATTTTCAGGTGAGATTTATTTACTTGACCTTTTTTTGTTTACCATTTGTATCTTCATCCAATTTATCTGCACATTTCATATGACCCACAACTTTTTATCCACATATTCCGTAGGACCCACCCCTTATAATCTACAAAAAATTTTACCAAATGTACGCTAAGTAAACCTATTTGAGGTGCAGGAATTAATGAAAGTCAGCAGACCATATATTGATCGAGTTGCCACTGCAACAGGACCTCATGTTGATAAAATACATACTGCTTTAAAGCCCTATATGCAGGAGGTAGTTCATACTTCTGGAAAATTCTTAGAATCTGCGACTACATACCATCAACAGGTATAATTTATGTAATTATAGTCCTATATATGTTCTGCATTACAAATTTATTGTTGGTCTTTTACAGTTCTTTAGGTGCTCTATGTTTAATGAATATCACTACTGTATACCATATTGAATATTGTAATTTGGCTTGAGTCAGCATTCAGTACCACCGTACTCTTGATCCCTCGCTCACTCATAGACACTCAGTCAACACCACCAAAATTCAAATGCTGAAGACTGAATCTTGAATACGTGTTTTTGGTGGACCATTGAAAACCACATCAACAGTATTTCTATTGTCAGGGGTTAGGGTTTGCCGGCGGAAAGAAAAGTTTAAGAAATTTTAGGGTGCGGTAATGATGGTATTTAAAGTAGTATGGCTTTTGTACGCCGATGTTTTCCCTATAGAAGGTAGGACAGAGTTGAAGATAATTTTCCCTGTGACTTGAATAGTTTGTCAATTACTGCTGTAAGAGGATGAATCAGGAATAGTTGCCTTATTCCATATTCACGCATATATTGATTATGTGGAATCATTTCATTATTTCAATGTACTTCTATTGTGTGAAGGTTCAGGATACTGTCCAAGAAAAACTGAAGAGCCACGAGCTTACAAGACCTCTTGCAACAAGAGAGCTGGTTTGGTTTGCTGTAAGTTCTTTATAATCTTTGTATGGTCCTGTTTCTATTTTACTTTGTTGAGATCAGTATATCTATTGCTGTGTAATTGACATTTTATGTGGTAGGCTTCTGCTGTACTGGCATTGCCCATCATAATTCTGTTCAAAATATGCTCAGCCGTTTTCTGGTTAGTTGTTTGGCCTTCTACTGTTTGTTGGTGTCCAAACATTATCACGTGTTCTTTTTAATTGTTGACAAGGAAAACATTAGTCTTCAATATCTTGAGAGTGTGTTTGTTTTATCTTCTCTTTCTTTTCTAATACTTTCTAGTATTGCACAATACATCTTACCGAACGAGCCATAAAGGTTTTCTGTGTTAGGAATCAAAGTTTTAACTTCATATTGCAGTAAAAAGGTGAACATGCCTGTACAAAATGGTAATTCAAATCATTCACGTCGGAAGTCCAAACGTGGACACCCAGACAAGTAAAGCATGGAAGTTCAGTCAAATTTCAAATGCCAGGTGTGCTGGTGGACCTCAAAACAAAACTTATTTAATGCTATTGGACGATATGATGTTTCTCATGAAAGTTAATGCATCCATATATATTTTTATTGTGTACAGTAGCAATATATGTGTATATGTGTGTACAGAGAAGATCCCAATTTTGCGGAGAGGGGTTTATTGATACACACACAGTGACTCAGATATTTTGCGGAGAGGGGTTTCTTGATTACGAGAAGGGTTTTTCTGTTTATTTCACAAAATAATTGTTGTATTGAAATATGGACAGAAGAAGGCACTTATAATAAGGATCTTCTGCCTTAGCTCATGTTTAGCTGTTTACTTTTGTTTATAGTTCTGCGCTAAAATGCGACGGTCCTTATCAATGACGTTTTATTTTTCTTGTTATTTTGCGCAGACGAGATTGCTCTTTTCCTGCAGGTTTTGAAACTTTGAGAGCTGAATCTGTGATTAAGTCCATGGTTGATGTTCAGGTTGATGTTCAAGCTTTTGCGAGTTCCATTTTTATATGTGAAAAAGAAAATGAGAAGTGAATATTCTAGTTCTGTAATATTTCACTTGTAGTTTAGGAATCCTTGTATCATGGCCCTGTTATATCTGTCGTTTTCGTCTAATTTATCTTATTGTTGCGGTTGAACTGTCCCAAACCACTGTTATAAACAAAAAGTTGACCTTCACTTGCTTATACATTTATAGAGTGCTTGGTATAGTTAATTGGATAACATTTGATAATCATCGTCGACTAAATTGTCCGATGTTCAATATTACGTGTTAAACATGTCTTATTTTTGGTTTCAATATCAAATTTGTTTATTATTATTCTTCTTTGTTTTCTTTTCCTTGGATTGATTATTATTTTTCTTCAATGTTCTCTAGAGAAATTCAACTCAAATCTCTCTCATCTGCAATCATGCTACCAGCGCGCTCTCCTTTGTAAGAGAAGTTTTGTAGTATTGGGATATTCAAGGCACATTAAAAAGTCACTTTTAAAAAATAAATCATAACGCGTTAATTATGTAGTGCACAAACCGCTTTTCAAAGGAAGTTGTTCAAATTTTTGTTATACCACAGCTAATATGTGTGGTGATAAATATTCCATACCAACTCATATAATGCAACCAATGTTCTAAAAAACATAAAACGTAGTTAGATATGAAAATCAAATTTCAAACTTTTCGAGCTTAGGCGAGAGCAAGACAAGAAAAAGGCAAGGGCGAAACTTGAAACGTGGTTAAGTGTAGAGGTCGAAATTTAAATCTAGACAGAATTTAAACAGACTTTTTAAAACAGTGGATGCAACTGTCAACTCGTAATGCAATGAAATTTTACCTCTTCAACATTCTTGAATCGAAAATTGGTATACAAGATGCATTTACTCACCCTCAAGCATCCAAGGCGCAGATCGAGTGAATAATTTTCAATTATTATTTTTTTCTTAAAACATGTACATAGTTAAAAAATAAAAATAAAAATTGTCATGCTTCAAGCGAATATTCCAAAATTTGGAACAATAATCAACACGCAAAGGACTCCTTCTCAAACATTAAATATAACTCCAAATCAAACTCAATTGAAGCTTGACTACTTACTCAAAATTTCGGTTAACTTCTCAAGAGTTCTCTATCCGTCACTAAAATATTTGAAACCAGTAAAAAATAATTACAGATCTACCTGATTGGAGTGAAATTATTTAACAGTTGAACTCATTTGGCCTATTAAATACTTTTTCTCCGATCAATAGTCTGATAGATGGCAACACCTGACTATCATCAATCCTCAACTGTCCAAGTCTTCATCCCCACTACTAAATGATTCAACCACCTCGCTATCATCATCCTCATCACTATTCATAATCTCGAGTATTCCACCACCACCAAAGTCGATACCATCCATTATGAAATCCCCATCTTCCTCATCATCCTCAAAGTCCCCCACGCTGTCATCATCATTGCTGATGTCGTCGGCATCACTATCACCATCCTCGTCGATATCTGGTTCCATGATTGAATCGTCGTCACCATCATCATCTTCGTCTTCTTCACTCTCGGCATCATCAGGATCCGAATCATCATCTGTTGGCTTCCGTCGACCAATTTCATACACCCGAGCTGAAGAATACATCTCATCTTGATCATCCATTGCAATAACGCCAACAAAAGAATCAGTTGGCTCAGTCGCAAAATCAAGAACACAGCGGTCCACGGGAATGGTGGCAATGTCAGAGTAATTGACAGCATCCACAGTGCGAAAAGCAGCAAATAGAGGGTGCTTTACTCGACGAGTGTTAAACGCTGAAGTGACGTCCTCGAGATTTCTCCTGAGGATTGCATATATTACATCGCCACTGGCATTAAATGATATCACTGTTTGATCCAAGGATGGCACACTTCGAAGAAGCCTAAAGTTTCGGAGATCCCAGACCTCAGAGTTTATAATGACCTGTTAACGCGTTACAGAAGGCAAAAAAAAAAAAAGTATACATATTAAAACAGAGGGCAAAATACAAAGTACAGAACAAGAACCAGGAAGCCAATTGAAAATGTGGTGTCAACAATTAGTGACGATAAATTATCCATACCTCGTTCCCAGCAGGATGAAATCCACCACCTCCATAGTCCGTAAATTGATCAAAGCGACGAATTGGGCTCGAACTGCGACGATCCCATAAGACCCCATTCCAAAGTAGCAAAGAGTCCGATGGGCTGAAGTGAACAAGGGAATATGCATGCCCACGACCATAAGGTCCGCTAGATGTATCTGTAAGCTTCACATCCAATTGAGAGGTCTGAACGTCATACAACAGAATCTCATACTGGGATGAGTCTGACGATAATGCTGCAAATAAGCTACCAGAATTGCTGAACCGCGCGGCTTTACATCCCTCAAATGAATGCCTGGGACCAGCTGAAATGGAAGGCGCATCCCATAAGCGCACATCGTTTGCACTTGAAGAGAGAACCAGCTGAGTTTCGCCAGAAAAATGTGACTGCACAAGTGTCAAAGGAGACTGATGACTAGTGCAACTCTCCAACACACTGTTGCTGTTTGAGTCAAAAACTTTCAGTTCCCCAGAGTGGTTGCCAACAGCAATCTGAGAAGAATCTCCAAGGAAAGTTATACAAGTTAAAAGGTCACCCACATCATCTCGGCAGGTTCGCCATGGTCTGAATCTACTATAGACAAATTGGCGATCCTTGCGACTCCCATGGATTCCACCATACATACTTCTAAATTCCCGTGTGGTAAGCCGTGCAGTCACATTCGAAGGAGCATCAAGGCTTCGTCTTGATTCTGGACAGACATGTGGGTGTAAGAGAGAAAGAGGAGGTAAAGTTGTGATGGGAGCTGGGCACTGGCGATGCTGGTGTTTCAGATACTGAACAACGACAGAATCCAAGGTCAGCCGTTCTGAGCCAGAAGGTTGCGGATCCTTCAGGAGTCCATGTTGAGAGGAAGATGCTTGACCCATCTGAGCACTGGGGTACTGGTTTTCATCCACATCAGCCGGCAATGTACTTGTTAGCAATCGGCCATGATGATCCTTCGACAAAGAACTTGGTGTGCAGAATGCGTTTGCATCCAATTGAACACCATTTCTATGGACAGTATTAGGTGTTGGAAAAACAGGAGATCTAAGTGGCTGCTCACCAGTGTTAAGTCGTTTCCCTGGTGATACAAACCCGGTTTCCTTCAAGTCAGTCAATTTACGTTTCATCGGTAACACAATTGGAGTTCTAATTTGAGCATCCACGTCCCCGCCAGATTTCACCGCAGACACTGACGGAGTTTCCGCAGTGTCACCAAGTCCAGAAGACCTTCTTGAAGAGAGATTTAATTTGCTGTTTGATGGTACAGGCAAGTCCTCAATTTTAGCCTGAGTTTTTGAGAATCCACGCAAAGCTGAAAATGTCAGTGGTTTCTTCTTCAATGAGGCAGCTGAGTCACATCTCAAACTGGAATCCTCCTCATGAGAAGAAATTTTGGGTTTGTCTAACAGGAATCCACGAGGAGCTCGTCCAGATGGCCATTGAATTTGTATTGATGAAGCTTCCTGTACAGAAGCTTGATGTGCTCCTGATGTTGGGATTGCCAAAGATGGCAAAGGTGTCAACTGAGCCTCTTTCAGAAGAGTAGCTGCACTTTCTGCCAAACCAGATGCATGTAGGTGCTCATGGATAAGAAGAAGAAGTTCCCTGAAATTCAGATGAAAGAGAATGTCATTGAACACAAACATTTAAAAAAGATGGGCGAGGGAAGAATTGATTAAATTTGATCTTCAATATATGCTCAGGAGCATGCAATCACCAAATACCTTGAATCATATGTAATAGGAGTAGCCGCGGCTATAGCAGCTCTTTCAATACGCCTCAAAGTCGGGGTAGTGGCGTCACTAGCTGCTAAAGTACTCGCACGTCCAGAATTAGTCACAACCTACAAAATTCGTAAATTTATGACATGAATACAATCATAAGATGCATAAATGTTTTACAAGAGAATACCTTCATACACAAATATAGAGTTCCAAATAAACAGTTTAGTCTGCTTATCACACATCAACTGGAAACCTAATCCAACAATTCCCTAAAACCACACTATTGCATAGGCAAGCGTTATTATATTACTTGACTAAATGCCTGCACTTCCGCTGCATGTGGATTTACATTTGCGATCATGTGGCAGAGTGTTCAGATAAACACAATGTATTCCAACTTTCTAATTGCAAATACAGCTATTGGATGAGGAAGTATATCTATTACCTATTTTAGAAGAGGCAGTTGGCACTTTTTTGTGCAATTGCTGTGAAATTCGTATTTTGCCTTCTTTAAAAGTTTTGTCATGCTGTAATTATGTGTCCTTCACACTTCTTTCCTTCATATACTTGTATTTTTTCTTGACATGCAAAATTTTCCCTTTCTTTTACCTATGAAGCAAAGAAAGTGTATCCTATCTTATGGCACAAAAGGATATGCCACAGTATGGAGTTACTTTTTCTTGGACAACTCTGTTGTTATCTCCTTTACCTTGTTACAAGGAAGAGAAAAGGAACTACTTTAACTACTTTAATGACCACCCGGACAAGCCAAAACGAGACCAATTGCAGCTGAATGAGCAAACTGGCTTGAAACTCACAAGCACATTATCAGCTGAGACAACTCAAACTCCACCTGAAGCTCCTGAGATCAAGTTGGGTAAGTGATGACGTAATAGCCAGTAGAGAAAAATGTGGTGGACAGAACTCTTGAGGTGATGATCCAGACTAAGCAAGAGTGTGTTTTCCAACTACTGCCAACAGACTGTTCCCACCTTCCCTTTATTTAGCATGAAATGAATTAAAAAAAGAAAAACTTTGCAATCTTGGATATTGCAAAGCATCAAGAACTAGCATCAATAGATCTTAACCTCGTTGAATTTCCACAGGAAAAGATTTAATGCATCAACAGATGGACCAAACAAACATAAATGAGTATACTGCACAGTTGAACTGTGATTATTCCTCAGGATAACTGCAGAGTATTGAGAACAGATAACACAGATACGGCTAAGCTGTTCAAAGCAAGTCACCCTATTGCACACTCAAACATCATCATAATTAACCTTACCCCAATTAGCTCAATAGTCACTTGCACGAGCTCTGCCTGCCATCTGTTCTGCTCACTGCCAGCAGTCTGGCTGCCTGAATCTCGAATAAGTTCTGATAGCTTTTTCCCAACCTGTAAGAGAAAGTAGAACCAATGACACGAATAATAACATTTTCACACACCTTCGCCACACAGCCTCATTTTATTCAGAACCAGAGGAAAATAAGTACTACAGTTTATGTAATAAACCAATTGTTTTTCAATTTGGAACTGACCTGAAGCTTCGTTAATATATGTGCAATTGAATCATCTCTGGCTAAACCAAGAAGAACCCGGCATGTGAGAGCACGAAGACAGTCAAGAGCTGCAGGAGACGTAACCATCCGGGGTTGGAGGAGCTGAAGAAGAACCTTGATGCCATTATTTGCACGAACGGCTTCTCTTGCTTGATGATATCCTTGTTCTAGCTGTGCAGCAAGGCCAGCACAACCGGCTCCACCACCCAAGGATATTCTACGATCTCCAACTAATCCAGAAGCTACTGTAGAAGCAGGTGCTTGTGAGGTATTACCAACAGAAGATGAGCAAACTATTGACGAACCACTTCGATCTATCAAAGCAAGTTCTTCATTTCGCTCTCTTGGTTCATTCTGGCCCGGAATGTTAACCGCTCGCTCCAGATTATTCTGCTCCACAGAATTTTGCTGTCCTTGAGTGAAGATACTTGGTTTGTTGCTGATTGATGGTGGAGGGCAAACAAGATTTATCAAAACATTCAGAGCCGGTTCAACAATCTGCCATTTTGATGTTAAAAAATTTAATGAAATTAGTGAAAACAATAAATTATTACAAGGATAAACCCAAATTAAGTGTGCACAGGTTACCTCAGGTTCAACATAACCAGCACCATTTGCTGCATCCAAAATGACGGCTATACCAACACGATCATTGCTTAATGTGGCATTAACAATAAGTTTGCGGCTATAAGGTATTAAAGTGACAATACGCAATACACCCAGTGCATATTGAAGCAAATCATGCAAATAACGTTCAACGGGTGGCGCCTGCAGAGCAAATCAAAATTTATTACAGTACTAGATTGGAACATTTGAAAAAATAAAGGATTTAAAAATGCTACACCACACCTGACATAGCTCCAACATGGTAACATGACCATTAGAACTTAAGAACTTGTCAACAACAGGCCAACGAGCCCTCACAAATGCAGGACCAAGTTTCCGATCCTTCTGTATTTGACGAAATACAGCATCCATAGCCTCATTACTTAGGTCGAGTGGCTTGTAGGCTGCCCTAGCACTTGAAATATTACGGGTTGCACTGCGGATGTTTTTATTGGGACGAATTGAATCCACGAGCAAGAGAAGGTGTGCTCTGAAATATTGTCGCAGTGCAACACAAGTATGATAAGCTATCTGCTTCTCAGAAGAAGTCAATACCTCTGCAGGGGATCGGTCATTGCGAAGTGATCCTGAGTTATTTAATGTCCCAGAAGGCACCCCAGATCTCACTGAGGCAGCATCACGCAAAAGATCAAGGAGTTTTTGCAAACCATCCTGTGCATCAAAAGCATCAATGACTGCTCTGAAGACAAAAGCAGCAGCAAAAAATAATGCAGCATTTTTCCTAGCCTGATCCTGTGGACACTCCAGAAGTTGAAGAGCCAACTCGACAACCTGGTGGACAACATTTGAAGGAAGGGCGCACACACGCTCCATTATCCCCTGTAAATTACCTTATTATTCATAACCGGCTTGATGGTAAAACTAACAAGAACAATGAAGATTCTAGAAAAATATATAGAAAATCTAACGGGGCATACAGAGAAATAAGCAACAAGATCAAAGCAAAGGTAGATGCACTCTCAGAAACAGTTGTTAGGATATACAGGGGAAACTACATTACCTGAATTGAACCAATTGTAAATAAGCAGGAAGACAGGCCAAAAAATGTTTGTGCAACTCTAGTGACAGAGAGCAACTTTTGCATACCACCACGATCCACAAACAACGCAGCAAATTTCCGATGAGCAGCCAATGCACAGATTAATTTCAGAATATCGGGCAAAAGTAGCGCAGAATTAGAAGCCTCTTTATGCTTAAAACTTCGCTGCAATAGTGCAAGACAGACATCCACCCCCTTTTCGTGTAACACAGGACCAAGAACTTCAACATACTCCCCCAAAATCACAAGACACTGGATACAGAATTTTTCCCTCAGCTTTCCAAGGGAGTCACTATCAAGAATTAAGAATTCACCAATATCTTCATTAGGCTCTGGTTCTGTTAGCTTTGAATTCCCTGAATCATCATCAACACTACTTGAACCCCTATACCAAGTGAGGTGAGGATCTAGATCAAATTAATAAACAATCATATAAAAATAAAAGAATGCAATGAACTTATTAGCCAATGCCAATCTATGCACAGGATGGATGTCTTGAATATAAACAAATACCAACCTTGATACTGCAACTGTATTAGCAGCATCTATAACGGTTGATGCCGCCCTTGAGGCGGCCATCATTGCAGCTTCATCATTATTTGTTTTCTTGAATTCCTAAATTCACATAAAACACAAATACTTAAAAAGTCAACATGAATATAACCTAAAAAAGCAAGAGAGAAAAATGTGCCCACCTCCAAAGCAGCACTCTTAACCACTTCGGCAGCAGAATCACCAGCTGCTTTTATGGCCTCTGCTGGAGCATTGGCTGCTCTGGCTTCTGCTTCAGCAGCTCTGACTGCTTTCTTGACCACATCAGCAATGTCCTTGGAGCCAACTTTGCATTCTTGGAAGCAGTCATCATCATCATCTCTTTCCAGGACAAAAGCATCAGCATTATTCTTTCCCAAGCCCTTCTTGGCATCTGAAGTCCTTCTCAAATCCAGACTTCTTGTCAGACTCCGGTCCTTCCCACTTCGGCCCTGTCCTAATCTACTGCCAGAAACCGGAGAGGCCACTTGTTCATTATCTAATACTCCTTCATTAACCCTGCCCTTTCCTCTTGATCTGGCCAATCCACGGTATAACCTGCGCCTGGAAGAGTCTTCTCTCAGGTTTTCATCTAAATCTTCTTCCCTGTGGTATTTGCCACCAGGTTTTGTTTTAGCTTCACGTAAATCTCTGGTGTGCCATTTTTCCTCACCATCTGCTTCTGCTTCATAATCATCAACCTCAACAGCCATTCTTCTATCAGGTGGTTCTTCATCAATCCAACGTTCATCTCCACATGCTTGCCCACTGCTCCTAGCGTGATCCCTATCGGGACCATCTAACGGTCCATCATCCTGTATTCTATGGACATCCATGTGAGAACTGTCTGGAACTTGCCGCAACCTGCCCCTACCTTCCTCTCTGGTTTTTGCACAAATCGTGGTTGCTGCACCTCTGTGCTCGATCAATGAATTTGCATCCTTTTGACCTGTACTTGTCTCACCCAAAACCCGAATACGAAGATGTCGCATAAGCTTGGCTGACAATCCAGATGTTAACACATCTTCCACTATTTGACCACCACTAGAATCACCAAAACCCAAAAAGAAAAGGTTACAAGAAGAAAGAGAAAACACCCACAAAAATAAATCACTAAATAAAGCTCTTGAGGGCGTACCTAACCAAACATACGGCAAGAAGACCAGTAGAGTATGTGCGTAACATTTCAGAGTCCAGGTTCTTCCTCCTCCCTGATTCATGCTTCCAATTATGATCATCAACAGATGTCCTGGGTGTCTCCTCCATCACCCATCCTTTTAAATTATCTAAAACATCTTCTTCAAATACATGTGGATACTGTTCCAATTACATATTCTTAAGGAAATTCTACATGATGAGACATAAACAAATAACAAATAACCAAAAATAAAATAAAAAATAATTGCTATACCTTCCAAGTCAGTGAACAATCAAAAAGAAGCCTCATGGCAGCTGCCTGTACTGGCACTGAATATGTAGTTTCAACTAGAAACTTCGAAGATATCAATTCGAAAAATTCATCATTATCCTGTAAAAAGAGGCATATTAATATCAACATTCTAATGTTCCAGAGCAAAAGATAAAGTGGCATAGATCAAGGAAGCCATCAAGGAATATCAATTACCCGGATAAGGTTCCCCAGTCGCCCAACAATATGAGAAGACCTGCCATTGTTCGTGGACAAGTGGCCCGTCTCTTCCATATACCTACACATTCCAAACGAAGCCGTGTTACCTATACATAACACACCAACTTTTGCAAGTGAGACACCAAATTAAATTACAAGAAGTAGATTAAACCAGCGAGTGTGACTCCCATTAATAACAACTATCAAAAATTTGTAAGTTCGGTATCCCACACAGTATCTTAACTAGCAGGTCATGTCCTCCCCCCCCCCCCCCCCCTTCCATCCTCTCCTTCGAATAAAAGGAACCCGACTGAAAAAATAAATGTTTAACCAATCAAATAAAAATTATTCGTAATAGAAGAACCATCCAAAATTCTTTATCAGATGTTGTAAGAGTAAATTTAATAAATAATCATTCAACTTTATCCAACATTACCATTTGCTCATCCATCTATCTTAAACTATTTTCCATCCATCACCTATTGCTCACACATTACCTATTGTTCAATATAGATGGGTGAGCAATGGATAATGTTTCAAAGTTGGGTGAGCAAGTGGTAATGTTGGTTAAAGATGGATAAGCATTTGTTAAATTTACTCGATGTTGTACAGTGAGAAACATTTTTTGTACCTGGATTCTTGGGCCTCAAGAATAGTGGAGAGAGCATGGAGGGCATTGGGGTTAGGGTTCTCCGGATTCGAAGTGATCTTATCAATTAACGCCTGCGCCTTGGCTATCAAAGTCTCATTTTCATCATCTTCTTGCTCCTTCTGCTCCTCCTCCGCCGCCCGTGGTGGCTCTTCCTCCACCGCCGCCGACTCGGAATCCCTAGCCGCATCCATCTCTATTTACGTAACCCAATTAACCACAAAATAATGAAAATATAATCACACAGCGAGATTAAACACTTGTTTAATATATATTTTCTAATAATTTCTCTTTATTTTGGATTCTTTTCGTTCGAGAACTCGAGAAGGGGGAAAATTGAGCGTGCATTTCGCGTGTATTGCTTATATTTATAGGGTTTCGGGAGAGGGCTCGATGGTACAGATTTTGAAGCGCGGGGTATAACATTTTCGGTTTAACTCAGGAAGGATCTAAGTAACCCGACCCGAATAATCGCTTGGGCCGGGTTACATTACTTATAAGTTTTTAGAGCAATTAAAATTTTGGGGAAATTGCTTAATATACCTTACTAGTACACCGCTTTTCTTTGCTGTAGAATTCGACCGTAGATAATTTTAATGAATTGAGGAGTTGAGAGAAAGAGAAAGAGAAAGAGAAAGAGAGTTTTGTTTGAAGGGAGTTTGATTTTGATGAATATGGAGAAGAATATAGAGAAATTGAGGAATTGAGATAGAGATATGGATTTTGGTTCGAAAGGATGAAGACGTAGTGATAGACAAAAATGTATTTTTTTTTTTTATTGTAGTGGAATAAACCTCCTTACGGTCGGTTATTATCGGTGGAATTCGACCGTAAAAAAATAAATAGAAATTGATAGGAGGAACAATGTTGAAATTGAGAAGAAAAAAATTGGAGAAAATTGTTAAGAGAAAGAAAATTGGGAATGAGAGAATTGAGGAACTTGAAAAAAAAAATTGGGGTGAGTGAAGACAAATGTATAGTAGGTTTTTGGGTCAGTAGAGAAAAACTACATACGGTCGTGATAACTTATTCGTAGGTGCCTTGTTCCAAATTAGATTAAAATACCTTTCAAAATTACCATTCAATTATATTCTTCAACCATATTTCATATTAATCTCAAAATTATCCCTTGTGGTTTATATGTAAACTTCAGCGTAGTAACGCATAGGGGTGGCAAATGGACTCGTGGGCTCGCCGGCTCGACCCATAATGGGCGGCTCGGGCTCGTCGATGAACGAATACGAGTTAGGGCCGAGTCCAAAAAAATAAGAGGGCCGAACTCGTTCGACTCGACAAAAATACAAGCTCCGAGCCCAACTCAATTAAAAAATGTGACCGTTGTGCAGCAGTACCTTATCTTTTTTCATAAAAAAAATTCAAATTTCTTTTTCCTATAAATATCCCCTATAAACTCAATTTTTTCACACTTCAATCTCTCAATCTATTATATACTCAATTCAATAACAATACCCAAATTTCAATCTCCCAATATTAGTTTATAATTAGTATATTTCTCTTATCTCATTATCTAGAGATTAGTTTATACTTTTAAGTTTTAATTTTCTACTTATTCTAGTAATTATCTACATTTATATTTTATACTAAATATTCATCATCTACATTCATCTACTACTCTTTTCTTTATTATTTTATTCCAAATGGCTTACAATCGAATTGATGATGATTTATCATCAGTAGTCTTAATAATATTCAAATTTCAAACGATATTATTGATGAGTTTGGAGGTAGCACTGATCCAATTGATTTGGATGACGTTCAAGTAGATGTTGACACACATACAACTACCGGTTCTAGCACTAAACATAAAGCCGTCAAACAAAAAGCTAAGTGCTGCCAGCATTTTGAGTTGGTGCCGATTGGTAAACTAATAGACGGAGTCCCTAAACACCTGAACACAAAGCACAGTGTAAACACTGTAAAGAGATGTTAGCCTGACAAAAGAGAATAGGCATGACCAATTCTAAATAGACACTTCAAAAAGTGTCAATTCAAATACGGAGGTTTGGAATCAAATTAGGCAAAACTCCAATTTGGATCTCTCGGAACTGGGTCCATTAGTAATCTCAAATTCAACAATTGGATATATTCACAAGATAGCATACGCCACGAAGGATTACCGGAATTGGTGACAAATCCTGAGTTTCCAATATGCTTAGTGGAAAATCCTCATTTTACGACTTCATCCAAAAATATCTTCAACCAATGTACGTTAATGTTTCTAGAATTACTATTCATAAATACACTATTATCCATTATAATAATAAGAAAGAATCTATTATAAATTATATTAATAATTATAACGGTGTTTTATCTTTTACGTCAGACTTATAGACATGTAATAACAAAAAATGATACATGGCTGCAACTGCACACTACATTGATAGTGATTGGATAATGCATAAAAATAATAATAGCATTCTATCCTTATAATGGAGTTAATATTTTTCATGTTTTATTGGGTGTGTTACATGAATTTAATTGTGATTCTAAGATTCGTAGTTTTACATTTGATAATGCAGGTCTCAACAATATAGTAATTGAAAAATTAATTCAACATTTTAGTCCAGAATTTGATTGTGTTTTATTTCACATTCGTTGTATATGTCATGCGTTTAATTTAATTATAAAAGATGGATTAAAATTTATAGAAGAACAATTAAAAAGATTATATATGCTATTAATTATATTACGGTCTCACCAGCAAGAAAACAAGTTTTTGCTGCTCTATGTATTGAAAATGGACTGCAAAAAAAATATTTTTGTACTGATGTTAGTTATAGGTGGAATTCAACATATCTCATGCTTGAATCTTGTAAAAGTTACGAATATTGTATTACTGCATAATATAATGGCTGACACTCACACGGCCCAGAATATGATTTGCAAACATATGACTGAGAAATATGTGCTCATGTTATAAAAATTTTGAAAGTTTTTTTCGACGCAACAAATACATGGTCGTGTGTATATTATTTGATTACTCAACTTGTTTTAAATCATTTCTATTATATTGCAACTAATTTTAATAGATATAAGTATTTTGATATATTTTCTAATATTATACATGTCTTGGAAGCTAAATTTAAAAAATATTGGGAACAGTTGCCTATGTTATTTCCATTAACATGTATTATGGATCATAAACTTAACTTAGAGGGTACGAAAGTAACAATAATGGCAATTTCACAAAAATTAACGTACGAAAATCAATTGACGTGTGGTAATTTAGAATAAACTTTATGTCAAATGTATGAGGTCTATGTTGAAAAGGCCAGTACGCATGTCATACGACCCGCTGTTCCAATATATATTTCGTCATAACTGATGACATTGACTTATGGAGTTACGTTAGTTCACATAGAGGTGGTCAACATTCAGTTGGTTCTTATTCTTTCCTTTTTTGTTCTAGTGATACACATGTAGAGTGAGTTAGGTATTTCGCGCACGATATGCTTAGTATTTTAGATGAAGAAGAGATAAATTTTTTTGATATACTACGATGGTGGAGACAGCATCAACGTCAATATCCATTTCTATCAAAAATCACACGCGATCTATTAACACCTCTGGTATCAACTGTAGCATCGGAGTCTGCTTTTAGTACAGGTGGTACGGTTGTGTCTTATTTTAGGTCAAGACTCAAAGTCGATATTTTAGAAAGCTTACTGTGTCTGAAGAATTATGATGACGTCGAACTTCAAATCCAAAACAAAGTAGACAGAATTAGATCCAAAGAAATTGGAGATTTGAGTATGGAATACTTGAATTCGTAGTAAGTATTATTTGCGTACGTATTTGATATTTTTTGTCTTAGTTTAAGCAAAAATTGTACACGTTACAACTTGTTCGTGTACAATTTTAACTCCGTCTACGTTTAAAATAGCCGATCCCAAGTCCCGAAAAAGGACAAGGGTTTCCAATTTTGAATTTTTAACATAAAATTTTTTCAAAACATTCTTTCCTTTTTATTTTAAAAAAAAAACCGAGTCAAGCTCGTAGGCAGCTCAGATCGGCTCAGCTCATTCAGCCCACGAGCTTGTGGGCCGAACTGAGCCCACGATTTAGGGACCGATCTCGTTTTCAATAGGTCGGGCCGAGCCAAGCCATTACCACCCCTAGCAAAGCATGACGCCACCATCTTCTCCCGCACCTTTCCAGCTATTGCACCTCGTAGGCGGCGTTTCACGACTTGCTGTCGGCCTTCAAAACATTTTCCACTATTTTTTGTACGTGATAATAATGAATTCATAGATTTTTTCTGCTATTCTTCTTTCCAATCATGTAAAGTAAAATTTTAAGTTTTAACAACTTGCTATTGTAATCAGATAATAACAGTGATTATGAGAAGTGTTGGGCAGTCCCTAGATTGAAATTTTTTGGAAACAATTGCTTCTTGAATGTCATTTGTAGGTGGATTCAATTTTTATGAATGAATTTTTTTCTTGAATTAGGTTGTTTTTATCAGTGTTCTAAAAAGCGTAAAGCGTGGCTAGACGTAGAGGCCGAGTTTCAAGCTTTTTGGGCCTAAGTGAAGCCTAAGAGAGAGCGAAATAAGGGCAATACAAGGGCTAGACGTGATGCGTGGTTAGACGTGGAAGCCACGCCTCACTCCTAAGCGGGTTTTTTTTTAAGAGTAGTTTTTATTGGAGACATTGCTATTTTGATATATAGGAATACAATTGTTTTGTAATCATTTTTTGGTCGAATAAAAAAAATACATACATCAATATTTTACGTGTTTTGAGATGTTATTGTCACACATTCATGTGTGTTGTTTAATACTGTATCATGGAAAAAAAAGTATTTTAGCAAAATAGTACTACAAACAGTATCTTATTAATAACACTATTTGAGCATCTTAATATAATTGTATCACATATAAAAATATTTTAATATTTCAGCATCAGAAGTACATTATTATATTAATATAAAAAGTATATTATATTAGTATCTTTGTAAACAATGACAGTATTACACGCACTCAAAATAGAAAATTCTAATCCAACAGAAGAACAGTATTATAATAAAATAATTTTAATAAAACAGTATCAGAAACACATTTGTATCAATGTCATAATAACATTATCATAGATAACAGTATCGTATGGTTAAAGATAACAAAAATATCAGTATCAGAAGCACATTATTATCAAACACATACTTTGGTGAGCACAAATATTATGTTTTAACAGAAACTATAGCACAATATATAAATAAAACAGTATCATAGATAAAAATATTTTAATATATCAGTGTCATAGATTAAAAAAACATTTTGAATGAAAATAGTATTAATGATCTTGTATTACTATTGGAGCATTTTGAAACAGTATCACTACTCCAACCATAAAATATTTAATTTTGAATGTGTGTTTGTTTAGTAGAGTTTAATTTTTTTTTTTTTTTAGATTTTGAAAAAAGTTGGTGAAATGTATGGTTGAAAAATTGATAAAATTTGTGGGTCCCATGAAATATGTAGTTGAAAATAAGTTTGAAAAAAAAATTAATAAACTTGGCAAACATGCTATAATGTAACGAAAACTAGTGTACAATATTAAAAGCAAAACAATATCAATCATTTTTCATAAAACAATATCATGTTTGAATTAGCGATTTTAGGAATTGTAGGAGCACATTGGTCTTTTAGTGACTTTAATTGAATTAAGTTTGGACCATATAGGTTAAGACCCCATGAACACAGGATAAGTGACCGATCTTAAACTCCTAAAATTTCTCTAAAATTTCTAGATAGAAACTAATAAATAAATAAGTAATTTATGTTAAAAGTAATCCCAATTTTACTGTCAAAATAATTAATTGTTTAAAAAAATATATATATGAATGTGATTTAAAACAAGAATTTACTCCAAATAAAATTTCTTGATCGATATTTAGGATTCGTTCTCTTCTAAAATCAGTTTTTTAACTATCTTGTCTAAAAAATTATTTTATAACTTAAAAATATAATTTATATATGTCACAGTTGGCGAGTAAATCTTTCCAAGTTCAAAAGAGAATTTTTAGTTCTATACTCATTCAACAGTACAATATCTAATTGCCATATATGGTATTAGACTAATTGTCTAATTAATATTTACCAATAGATTATTTGTATTTTTCAGCTTAATTGTTTGGTTTAATGAATGGTCATGGAGCATCAAGAATGAAATTTCAAAGACGATGTTTGACAATTGTATAAAAAAATATTAAAATAAAAAATAAAAAATTCAATAAATTACCATACTAATATAAATTGAAAATCTAGAACAAGAGTTTACTACAAAAACTTGTGGCACAAATTGAGGAGAGCGGCGAGAGAAAGAAAAGCTTAAGAGAAGAGTTTGATTGAAAATTTGAGGAGTTGTGATAGAATTTCTAAACAATTTGGTATTCATATATATGAGCTCGAAATCTATGCAAATCTGTTTAAATCTTCTAATTAATGAAATATTTAGAAATTCACTAGTAATTGAAGACACTTAAATTTCTAAAGCATCTATTTAAATATGAGCTGATGACACTTAAATTTCAATTGAATCGATTAAAATTTGAGTTGAAGACACCAAAATTTGGAAGGGTGTCCTAAACTCAGATTCTAAAAGATTTGTTAATATTTATGAATTTGAATGGATTTCTTGAATTTGAATATAATTCCACATAATTTATAAGGTTTCCACATAATTCTATATTATAAATTTCAATATATTCTTATGAATTTCTATGAATTTTTATGGATTCGTGGTCTTTTAATTAAAAATAGTAATTGTACATTATTTTATTCTAAATATTCAAGTGACTGTCTTATATAAATAAATATTTTGAGTAGAATTTTAGAAAGAGAAAAATTCTAAAAATATAAAGAAGTAAAAACTATTTTCAGTCAAAGAAGTAAATAATCCGATGGATTGGAAGGTATACCAATCCGACAGCTATGGCAGCTAAGGTATCAGGAAATAAACTAATAAATAGGTTATCTGTCGTCTCTAAATTTGAAGCGCAATTAGATCCATTGTTTAGGGGTATTCACATTACTATTATCAATTTTCTCAGTTTTGAATAAAAAAAAAAAAATTGATTAAAAAACAAGCCTTCTTGAAAAAAAAAGTTGAAATAAAATTTTAATTTTCACTTTCACTTTCACTTTCACTTTCACTTTCACTTTCTTTCTATTTGTCTTTTTTATAAAATTTTCTATTTCATATCTGAAACTAGATGATGGATATTTATGATTAATTCTCTTTCAAATTAGATGTTTAACCATCTTGTATAAAAAATTATTTTATAGTTTAAAAAGATGATTTACATGTGTCGCAGTTGACGAATAAATCATTCCAAGTTCAAATTTTTTTTAGTGCTATATTGATTTTACAGTCCAATATCTAATTGCCTTATATGATATTAGACTAATCATCTAATTAATATTTATCAATAGATTATTTATATTTTTCAGCACAATTGTTTGGTTCAATAAATAGTCATGGAACATCAAGAATGAAATTTCAAAGACGATGTGTGACAATTGTACAAAAAAAAATATTAAAATTAAAAATAAAAAGTTCAATAAAATCTCATGCTATTATAAATTGAAAATCAAGAACAAAAGTTTACTACAAAAACTTGTGGCAAAAATTGAGGAGAGAGGCGAGATGAAGAGATGCATAAGACAAGAGTTGGATTGAAATTTTGAGGGGTTGGGATAAAATTTCTAAAGAATTTGGTATCCATATTTATGAGCTCGAAATCCATGCAAATCTGTTTAAATCTTCTAATTAATGAAATATTTAGAAATACACTAGTAATTGAGGACACTTAAATTTCTAAAGAATTTATTTAAATTTGAGTTGGGGACACCTAAATTTCAATTGAATCTATTAAAATTTGAGTTGGGGATACCAAAATTTACATGAATTTTTAAAATTTATTCAAATCTAAATTGAGACACCTCCTTTATATGAAAATTTTAAAATCTATTCAAATTTAAGTTGGGGATATCTTGAGTTTCAATTCTAATAGCACTAAGATATTTTTTAGATTAAAGAAAATAATCATATTTAGAGCCTAAGTTAACATCAGTCGGAACTACAAAATCCAACCGTAACACCATAAGATATAAATTATTGAGCCTTTTTAGTATTTTTGTTTCATATTTCTTTGTCAATAAGTGTTCTCTCCCTTTTAAAATACTATTTAATTATTCAATAAACTCATTTATATTATAATTTTATGGACATATTTAATATGCAGTTTTTTGTATGACTTAATATTACAATAGAATTATTTTAGTTATATGCAATTCCCAATGTTCGACCATATTTGCTTTTCTAGCTCCAACAGTTTATCTTAGCTTTTTAACTTCTCAACCTTCGATTTTAGTAGCATGCCAGTGAACCCCTCAAATATATATATTATTGACAAAAGGTCCCGACTGATAAAGAATAAATCTCATATTGATTAAATACTAAAATATTAATTAATATATAAAGACTTGGACTACTCTTCTTAACAATATTTACCTTTTAAGATGGAACACAAGTCTCAATATAGTGTCGAAACTCATTAAACTCAAACGAGCAAATTGGTTCGTCTAAAGCTCAGACGAGTATTCGAATTTCAAGATTGATGTACTCTAACGAATAACGAGTCACTATCTTGCGGGAGCATATTAAGAGATAAATTCTCCATTAGTTAAATACCAAAATATTAATCAATATATAAAAATTTGAGTTACTCCTCTTAACAAAGTTCACATTTTAAGATAAAACTCCAAGTTTTAATACCAAGTTCAAATATCCCAACTGAAACAAAAAGGTACCAATCGATGTCAGCACTGAAATTGAAAACTATATCATGAGCATCTCAGCCACGAACAAGAACAAGAACAAGAACAAGATATGGTACATAATATACATAAAACTACACATTAATGACATATTTGATAAGGTAGGTGAGACTGTACACGACAATATTTTTAAAAGAAAAGAACAAAAATATTGTCAATTGTACTGTCAACCCGGTCTCCTGTATGGCGAAAGAATTAACACCAGTGTATGTTTTCTATTTGATCAATAACAGGGGTAACAATAACATAAGCATTTGAAGCAACATATTAACTGGCTCTAATAAGAACCCTCCATTCCTGGAATTTGTGGTTTGGATCATGATTTTGAACCTACACTCTCCAACTGATGGATCATTGGTTGTGGTCACAGAAAGGTTTGGAAATTTGCAGGCACTGTCCAGCTGGTTAGTTTCCTGGTAATAACTGTTAAATGCATATGAAATGTTCTGCCGAGCATCCAAATTTGCACAAGACGACCCATACCCGAGACTTGTGCAATCAGCACGAGAACATGCATAGCTCACACTCGGTATCACTTGAGGATCTTGAAGACTTGCAGAGGGTGAGAGCACACACCAACGTCGGGGCAGATACTTAATGTTGCTTGCTGCTAACAGACCTCCCGAGTTGCCACCCAAGCTGAGATTGTACTTTGGAGTACCATCGTAGTAGAATATTCCCCAATGTCGTTCAAAGTTACCTGGTTGGATGCTTTTGGCGTCCTCGTCAATTAGGCTAAACAAGTAGGCATCCACGGGGCCTGGTCTCATTGGGGTCCCCCTGTTTCCCGAGATATGGGACATGAAGCCTTGGTTAAACCTTTGTGCTAACCTGATATTTGCATTCAGGTTTCCATCCGTCGGCCAACCAATTTCTCCGACTATTATGCTTAAGTTTCCAAATCCGTTCTTCTGCAGAGCCCATACTAGGGTATCATAATTCGCATCAAACACGTTGGTGTATATCCTCCCGTTGTCATTGATAGACGATGAGTATCCATCAAAGAAGGCATAATCCACCGGAAAGTTAGCATCATTGTAGAGACTTATGAACGGGTAAATATTGACAGTGAACGGAGCCCCATTAAGACTCAAGAAATTAGTAATCTCGACCATGAGGTCATGAATATCTGGCCGGAAGTCGCCAGTCGAAGGTAGGTCGGTCGAACTCTGGTACACATCAGCATTGAGTGGGACAGTGACTTTCACTCGATTGCTGAGGCCAGCTTTAATCAGGGCTGCCTGAATGTTCTTAAGAGCTGGAAAAGTTGTGGTCAGGAAGGTTCCATTGTAAGTGGATAAGAACGGTTCGTTCCCAACTGCAACATACCTTGTAAAGTAAAAACCTATAGTCAGCAAAAACAAAAAAAGAGAAAGATAAATGGAAATTCGAAAGAATACATGAACTAAAGAAAAAAATGTTGATGTCAAGAACTGAATTTCCAAAATCACTTTCCTTCTTATATAAGTTTATTTATTACTTTTGGAACTTAATAAATACCACACTAAAGAAACTTTAGATATAAACAGCGAACATAGGGAACAGAAATTGTACAAGTTCAGTTGTAAGCCACAATGAACTCGTCACCAGACTATAGTTGTGTATTACTCGGGCAAAATCTGCTTCATGTTTGAAAGCAGGAGGCAACATTCACTTATTCACTATAAAAAATTAGGGACCAAATAGCTTCTACGTGTAAAACAATCACTTAAGAAGAGTCTTATTTACAACATGTTCAGGTAAGCTTAAGAAAAAAGTATACTTAATTTTCTGACAGTAACGAGGGACTTGCTGTCAAAAAAAGTAAGGTTTTGTACTGATAATCCAAAAAAAGAGTAACTTGTAAAAAACCTCTAGCATGTTTGAAAACAAAGCTACTTCTACTTAACTTCTAAGCTTAGCCAAACATGCTAGTAGTCTGCACTGGGTAGCCTCAATTACAATTATAGCGGTTTCTCGTCTAGTTGAAGGTATTAACAATTACACCATGAAACCACTTGGTTGCACGATCACCCAGATTAGAAGCATCAATATTTTTCCAATATTTTTGGAGGTTCAAGAAAGGTCAATTTTTCATAATATAGATCATTCTACGATGACCTAAAAGAATGAAACTGACTAAAAAAGTTTTTTTCAAGCATGAGTGTTGAACCGGTGACGGAACCAGTCCCATATCTGAAGTTCTGTACCGAATGGCTCTTTTATATAAAGGACCAACCAGAAATACCTTATTTACGTATAGTTGGAAAGTGCATTAACATAAATAAAGAAAGATGACAATCAAACCTTATGCAAGAAAGTACATGCACTATCATATGATTGAGGGGATTATCAACCAAACACAGAAATGACATTTATTAAATTGACATTCAAGAAATCTCCAAGTAAATTATCAAAAGCTACTACAGTATACTAAATTCTTTGGAGACATGATCTACGAGTCCAAAAACCAACCTCGAGTACTAGATAAGAACAGCTATGGAAATGGATTTCAGCTATTGTTGGACTGTAGAACTGCTAGAAGTGGGCAGATGTGAAGACACGGCCCATTCAGCCTTTTCTCCAGAAAGAATTTTCAAACCGCCTCACAGTATATACCAACCAACCCCTTAAGAGGTAGTCCACCCGGGATATCTATCAAAGATCTCATTGTTCTGTAGAACCCGTGAACCTTAATATCGAATTTTTCATTGAAGTTTTTGTCGCCGTCCTTGGCCTCTATAAATCTTTAATAATAGATTTTTGCACCAAATTTTCTTGTAGTCAATATCTAGATCTCTTCTCTACCTTCTTCAAATTCACTACTAACATTGCTGCAGTGATTTGTTCACATATAGATGTAATCTCTTCAATCATAATCAGCCTTCCCTTAGTCTTCAGATAACATTACGCATTTACCTCCTCTAAAAATAAAAATCCTTATGTGTTTCTCAAAATCAGACAATTGAAAATTCAGAAAAAAAAATTGTATTTCTCCATTAGAAAAAAAAAAAAAATCACCTTTCAGCTCAAAGGTGACTAATCATACTATACATTTTATCCTTAACCCCAGATCAACCTAATACTTAGAAGGTTGGTTTTTTTGGTGCTCGAGAGGCCTGAGATCACCTACGCTTCTTAACCTACTAGGGCAAGTGGACGGCCCCCCACATCAACAATACAATAAGTCTGTGAACGAGCTTTTCTTGTTTTCTGAATTTATTATTACTCTCTTGAGCAAGGGATTAGAACTTAATCCGTAATAAAACACTTGTACATATGATCCCTACCCTTGAGTCTAATAACAGAATGAAATAAACTAAAAATCAAATCCAAAAGTAACATTGAAAAACACAATTTGGGGATATAATTATAAGAAAGACAAGAAAATTTACCTGATGTCAACACTATTAGATGAAACATGTATAGAAACATTCCTCTCCACCCATTTTTCAGCAGAATCCACACTATTAGCAAGAGTGTACAACATGTCATTTGGGATGCCCACCATAACCTCAATCCCTGATCCCCTCAGAGCATTCAAAACATTTGATTCAGCATCAAAGAGCTTCACCTTCTGAACTCCATTATCTTTTAGTAATTTCACAACACTTGGAGGAGGCAGAGGATGACTTGCCTGTGTCCCCCAATTAGCCCCAATACTGTGCACAGTATTTACCACCATAAACAACAGAAGGATTGTAATTGCCATCCCAAAATTCAAGCCCAAAAGACCCATACTAAATAACTACTGTTTGCAAACCCTAAACACGTCAAGAACTGATTTTGATACAGAAAAATCTTGAAATCTTAAAAGGGTTTCAAAATTTAGTACACGACAATTGCTTCACCTCAAGAATACCAAAGAGTATCAAGATTAGAGGCCAATTTTGAAGAAAAATCACTATGGTAATGATATGACTGGTTCTTGAAACTAGAGCTCTTTGGGCTTTGCTTTATACTTTTGTACTAGACAAACACACAACAGAAAACCAACTCCCCAGAGAGAGAGAGAGAGAGAGAGAGAGAGAGAGAGAAGGGTATCTTTTAAAAGTTCAAGAAACTACTTTGCACAGTGAAAATTAATCTTGGTAATTGAAGAAAAACATTCAAATGGAAGCCAAGTTTTTATAGAGAGAGGAAAGAAAGTCTTAAAGTCTAATCATGAGCTAAATATGCAGTAGCTGGGCAAAGGAGAAGTTTATCCATTGTCACTAGTTGCCATCTTTCTTGATCATCTAATCCCTTAACATATTAAATGTTAAGTAGATTAAAGTATGAATTATTGATTGTCATTTTTTGTACAGCTTAAAATGAAAATATTTTCTCAACTTGATCATATTTTATAAATGTTCTTGCTAAGTAGCAGCAATATTAAAATATGGTGTTATATGTGGGGTATGTTTCCCTTTCCTGTTTGAATAGGGTTGGCATAACATGTGGTGGGGTGCTGTTGATCAAAGAGAGATTTGTTTGTTTACTTTTTTTTCTTATTTTTTCTCTGCTTTTGTTTTGGTGGGGGTTGTGGCTGCATAAAGTGGGTAGAACCGTAGAAGAAGGAATCCGGCAAAAATACTTTACTTGTTCTTAGGTTTAATATGGAAACAGTTTTGTGTTGGGAACGTGTAGGGATGTAGATAAGGCCCCCTCCAGCCTAATCATGTTTCCTTTTGTTTGTTTGCTTGCGTTAATACTAGATAGGGGCTGCAATTATCAATTACGTGTGCAAAGCCCAAACGGTGCGGGTCTAAATTTAGAATGGTCCGTTAATTTGACTTATAAAATTGAAAATTCAATCGAAACTTAGTTCAATTATTATAAATTGTATATATAAAAGTCGATATGTAGATTAATCAATAGGTTCATTTGAGAAGTCGATGAACCGGTTGGCTCGATTGATAAGATTTTTATTTGTTATATTTATGCAATCGAACTTGAATGGTCGAAACAATTTCAAACTCAATAGATCAAGATGAGTTCGGGATAAAGGAATGCTTGAAAAA
This sequence comes from Forsythia viridissima, assembly GCA_030279155.1. Classification (NCBI taxonomy): domain Eukaryota; kingdom Viridiplantae; phylum Streptophyta; class Magnoliopsida; order Lamiales; family Oleaceae; genus Forsythia; species Forsythia viridissima. The sequence goes on along the minus strand of CM059037.1, from coordinate 3,642,837 downwards.
GCATAAGAGCCTAGTAATTAGATCAACTAGTGCAACTTTACCTAAGAAACATAATGAACTCTACAACATCCTACAATAATAGTGTACTCCACACTCTAGCATGTGTTACCTGTCTAGAATGTAGCAACACTAATCGTAACATGTCCTACATATGAGCTCAATGCCTCAACATGATACACTTCAAATCTTAATAATGACATCTTACGTGTCCTCTTTTCCTTCTATACAAGACTCTCAACGTAATTTACTCTTAAATATTAGACATACATCTCTAGTTGGCATCGTTTTGTTGAAATTCTTTTAATGCACTTCTAATGCATAGCTTTTAGTTGAAATCGAGAAGGCCCATACGTGGTCACTCGCGTGGTATTTCTCTCTCTTTCTTTGCCTGTATCCATTGTTGACTTCGTTGTTCGATCGTCTTTTTTTTTTGTCTATTATTCATGTTTTGTCTCGAAAAATATTGTTTAGGTTTTTATTCAAATTATTTTTGTATTTATTCCATCTATCAAACGACTTACTTGACCTAATTTTTTTTTTTTTTTTTTTGTAATTCAGTAAATTTCCTTGATTCCCTAGTATTTTTGAAAGTCAATAAAAATAAAAATAAATCATCTTTCTCAAGTTTCTAAAATAATTTTTAGAAAAGTTTTGACTTTAAAAAAGTTTAGGACAAACTACATGAATATACCATCTCTATAAGAATTTCGTGCTTTGAATAATATCCACTAGAAGAACCCAGAAGTTGACGAGCATATTTGGATTTTTTTTTTTTTCTAATTTTTTTTTAAGTAAAAAATTATTGTTATTATTTTTTAATCCTAGGTGGAGAAAGTGACGAGCGGGAGTATTGAACGTTGAACTCTTAACTTCAATTAGGGTTGGGCAAATTAACCGCCAAACCGTCAAACCGACCCGAACCAAACAGAACCGGGTCAATTTTTCTAGTTGGGCCCAAAACCAAAAACCCGAATCGATTCAGAAAGTGAGGAGCGGGAGTATTGAACCTTAAACTCTTAACTTCAATTAGGTTTGGGCAAATTAACCGTCAAATCGTCAAATCGAACCGAACCGAACCGACTCGGGTCGGTTTTTCTAGTTGGGCCAAAAATTGGAAACTCGAACTTACCAGAATCGATTCGGGTTGGTTTTGGGCCCAAAATTTTCCTACTTCGGATCGGTTCGGTTTGGCTTTTGCCAAACTGAATTTTTGTTGGTTTGAGTTGGGTTGTCTCAAAAACCGATCCAATCCAACCGATGCTCAACCCTAACTTCAATTGTATAAACAACAATTCCTAATCCTAATCAATCAGGACAAACAAAATTGATAAAAATAACTTATTTCAAAAGTATCTACATTACTATTAAATAAAAAAATTATTAATTTCAAAATTTACTTATGATTTGTGCGTAAAACTTTTAAGCTTAACAGACCATGTTGCGATTAAAGTTTGTCACTAATATTCGGTTTCTTTCAAATACTTGTCTATCCTTGTCAGAGGCAGAGCCATATGGAGTCAAGTACTGGCGGCCGCTAGCACTGAATTTTCAGAAATTTGTGAAAGAGCAAAAGATTCGCATGCGATGTTGGCTATAGTTTCAACTATTAATCTTCAAAATATATTGTGAATGAAGTGAAAAACATTATAATTGCATAACTAAAGAGATAGAAATATGTAATGAGTATTGCGTGGGGTGGCGTGGGGTGGGGTGGGGTGGGGTGGTTTTAAATTTAAAATTTCACCTCTAGTCCTGAACTTTGAAAAATTAAAAATAAAGTAATTGTATGACTAAATATTCAAGTAGAGATTTATTATTTTTCTTTAATATGGTGCATAATTTGGGAAGGGGAATCAAAATTAAAGAATACATAAAACATTTTCAAAACGTTTGCTCTCGGTTTTTTATATTTGCCATAAATTTAACTTTATTTTAAGCCTTTTCTAGTGTTAGTAGTGGAAGTGAATCAAGTGTGTGGCTAAGACTTCTATCTCTAATATGTTGAAGTTATGCCAACATTTTATTATGTTCTTAAATCTCGCCTGCACTGTACCAGAATCTTAGTTTCGCCCCTCATTCTTGTATGTTCATAATTGAACGATTAAAAATTAAAATTTTGTTCTCCTACGTGTAAAACGCTCCATTATTAAAGTGTTATCATTCTTTTACAATAATTAATTAAATACAACTCACTCGTCTATCGATAATTTTGATTTGTCTTTTTATTCTCGTGCTATGCATTTAAGAAACTGATAAATGTACATTCGTGTAAATAATTATTTTATGTTTAGTGTTGTAAGTAACCCCTTCGATTATATTTTATGTTCAATGGCTTTATTTTTAGAATACGTGCTATGCATATTATGTACGGAATTCATAGAGAGACACGTCAGCAATTATACTATAACAAACTTGAAACTTCATGATATCAAAACTGACATAGACATGAATCATTAAAAATGGCAAGTGTTCAAATGAAGCTCCAAGATCTGGATAAAACAAAAATTAGGAATTTTTCTTGCATCATTGAAATTTCATCTAACACAGCTAATAGTAAAATCTCGTTTGATTTGTGAATAAAAGTTTTTTTGAACAATAGTTATTCAAATAATATATTTATTTTTATCGTGTTTAGTTCAGTTGAGTATAAGAATAAAAAAAATCACTATTCAAAATTCAAAGTTTCGTAAAAAAAATTAATTATACTCTTATTTTTAATTAAATAAAAACAATAAGTAAAGCAGCGGAGGGTGGCGACGGCGGAGGACTTAGGTGGAGAGTGGGTATGTGTGGACATTAATTCTGTTCAAACAAAATAAGATAAATTTTATCCATTATTTTTAACTATAGACGATATACCAAATAGACAAATATTATTTCATGGATTAGTGGTGTTAGCATGCACTTTTTCAACAACTACTTATAAGATAATCTAAACAAAGAATATAATTCATAAACTATATTAACATCAATAAAGGACATTGTTTTGTACACATTTTCTAATTTCTAATCGATTTAATCACTGAGAAGAGATTGATGAGCAAAGAAAATTTTGGATACATGGTAAAGATATATACTTTTTCTTCAATTTTTTTTTTTAATCCTTATCCAAGAAAAATCATAATAATTCTTTAGGCATTCAACCGAACATATTTGTATCTATTTGTAGGAGGACAAAAAAGACTCGAATAATAAGTTGCGGATCAAAAAATCATATAAGAGAATCAAAGTGAAGTACGATATGCTTAAAAGTACCACACTCATACATGCTCTAAACACGAATTATTGTGTAGAATATACATTATACAATTTATCCTTTCTCTCTTTCCAATAGCTAATGACCATACCCGTTTTTAAATATTTTCAAAGCCAGCTCAACTTTTAGGCTAGTTAAATGGTTGCCTAATACTCCATAATTAAGTAAAACCCTCGTTCGAAATAATTTTCGTGACAAAATATTTGAGTTAGTTTTCGTCGATAATAATTTAATATTAATAATAGAGTTTTTTGTCAATGATAATATAAAAAAATTGTCTTGATAAATTTAATTTAGCGACAAAATTTTTGTTGATATTAAAGTAATAAAAATATAAAAATTAAATTTTACTTCTAGAAAAATTTCGTCGGTAATTAAATAAAAGTTAATAAAATAATTTAAAATTATGAACAATTTTTCAATTAATAATTTTAAAATTATAGATAATTTAATTAATTTAATTTAATAACAAAAAATTTACCAATTAATAAAGCAATACAAAAATACTAATGCAAAATTTCATCTAATATCATACTTTATCTAGGATATACTGCCCTATTTATTGCAAATACTTTCATCTATGATATGCTTACCTATTGCATAATTTTGTTGCTCTCTTTTATGTTTGGTAGAGTTTAAAAATAGATTTTTAGTAGATTTTAAAAAGAAGTTGGTGCATTATATAGTTGAAAGGTTGATAAAAGTTTGTGTCCCATAAAAATGTTGTTGAAAATAAGTTTTAAAAAAAATTATTTTAAACTCAACCAAACATGTCCTTTATGCACTGCTTGTATCTCTACCATGTGGAGGAGTTTTGTGCTGAGTCTTCAACTTCTGCTACCAACAAATCCCGATCTTGACATATTTATCACTGCAACAAAAAATTACTTGTCCATAAATAACATTATAAAGAAAAAATAAAAATACATTTGGGGTTATGAGTTGATAACTTGTAACAAATAATAAAAATATAGAAATAATAAAATTTAGTCGATGACAAGTCTCTCGTCGATTACTTATCCAACGATCAGCTGTTGACAAAAATAACAATCGCAAGGGCAAATCGTGATCAGAATTTTGTTTCCTTATTTTAGTCAAACTCTAGTTTGGTAATTCTTTTGGGACACGACTTCTACACTAAATTAGAGTTTTTTGAGACATATAAATGGAGATTATAATTTAAACAAAATGGGGAGGAAGACGTCAAGAAACAAGAGAGAAGAATTATGTGGCGAATAAGAGTTTTTGAAAGATTTATTCTCTTTCAATCCATGCCGGGTTCTATCAATTATATGTTCTTCTAATTTTCTTGACCCATGGTAGACGATGAAATATTGTTTAAACGAAGTGATTATCTTGTTATCTTTTTAATTCCGTTTTTGGGCCTTAACTTTAATGGTTTGTTCTTGTTGAATTAATTAAATAAAATCTCTTTCATCTTAAATATCATGTATTCTGAATAGTTAGAAATTAATTTAATTAATTCGTGCTTGGTGCTTAAACGTATTCTATTAATTTCTTTTGATTCTCCCTTATTTAATTATCGATTTGGGATACATAGAATGCTTAGGATGCGAAACTTTTGATTCTTTGTTTTTTTTTTTAAATTGGGTTTGATACGGAAAATGCTTAAGTAATTTATGATTGAAGCAAATGGGAGCCGATATTGGATTTTCTTCTTTTGGATTTAATTGATAAATATTGTAAGACGAAAATAGATTGATTTTGAGTTGTCGTTTGTTTTTTAGAATTAATCAATAATTGGATAATTGCTAAGTTAAATAATGGTGGATTCTGAAACTTTGGTACTTTAAACAACTTGAATCTTTAACTTAATTAATTTAGCATAATTAATTAGTCTTTAAGTTAAATTCTTTCAACTAAACTCATTTCGACCCAACTAGCCTAAAATAATAATTAATTCGGATTAAATTAGATTTTCTTCATTGCAATCTATGTGGGATCGACCTCGTTACTACTTTTCTATATTCCAATAAATTCGTACACTTACAAGTCATTTAAAATTTGACATCAATACACACAATATAGTTCAACTCACTATGTTAATTGTGAAAGTAAAATATAGACAAATGTTGACCAGCTAAAATATATAGCTGGTCACACGATAAAAACAACATCATAGCATATGATGGTGCCAAAAAGCGTACCTACTGTTGCATGAGCTCGATGCGAAGATTAGGCTGAGGATGACCACGAATAGAACTTTTTGTATTTGAAACATAGGCATCGAGGTGTGACATCATCGCCTCTCTTATCAATAATGAACATATGATGTGTATTTATAATAGTTTGGGGTGTAATCTTAGAAAGATTTGGACACATGTGGTTCGTGCATGATCTGATTGACTAAGTGCATGTATGAGAATTGTTACCACCTAATTTTGGTGAGGCCTCTACGTCAGCAAAGTTCCAGTAAAAGTCTCATCTAGGCCTAATTCAACCTCGTTAAGGCCTTATAGACCCAGCGAGGGCCTTCCAGATTCATAAGGGTCCCATTAACTCGGCGAAGACCTCGGGTGCCCAGCAAGGGCCTCGTAAATTTTCAGAAGGCCTCGGAGGCCCATCAAATATCTTAGCATTCTTGAATCAGAGTATTGCGAGCCCCATGAAGGGCATCGACACTCATGGCCGACCCAGAGAGCCTCGCTAGGCTTCGTATTTATTATAGTCCGCATATAATCCGATATTTTGGAACGGTTAAAAGGATATCTCAAGGAAGATTGTGTTTGATATCGCAATCCAATAAAATCGGCAACACAATCTTAGAGATTGAGAGAGATTAGGATGCAATCTCAGAAGATCACGGCGAGATTGGAACCTACCTTATCTGATAAGGAAAGAGAATCCCAACAGAATTCTAATTGATTGCTTCCCTAAATCAATCAGGATTCTTCCCCTATAAATATCAGATTCCGGTTATTCTAAGGTACGCACATTTTTTTAGGACTCAGAATATTTTGTGACGCTCTTTTTTACACTTGAATCCCACCCTAAACTCTGCTCAAACTTCTGCCTGCTTGTCTCTCCCACACCCAATTACTTACCTCTCTCCGTGTATAATTTCTATATACCGGCAGTTGACTAGATCGTCGGAGTACCAACGATCGCCGGACCCTTTTTCTCCGAAGATCTTGGTGCTTAACAATTGTCCGAGTGTGCAGGTAACATACAGGCTGACAGATGAGTGACTGGAGATCTGCTGACACGTGGACGCTGCGAGTTCCGACGTCAACATATTGGCGCCGTCTGTGGAAAACGGAAAATGTTACACGACCAAAAACTTGTGGTAAAACATGTTTTCTACCCAAAGAGCATGACAACAGAAAGTTCGGTCCAGGACCCGAAGCTAGACAATGCTCTGATGAAAGCGGCGCTTGAACTGTTGGGGAATCAATCCCTTCGACATGGACCCAAGCGTAGCTATGCCCGGCGAAGCCCTTCGAGGTCCGGATCGATCGAAAATCGTCGGTCTCAAGATGATTCGCCAATCCTCAACGGGCAAAATCCCAGTAACCAAGAGAGACCTCGTGCCTCGCGAGTGGAAAAGCCGATCGCCTCTGCCAGCGTATTCGACAGGTTGGGGGCCGGGTCTTCTGTGGCTCGACCTCAATCGTTGAGTAGCCGGCGTAGCGAGCCCAGCGATGACCACCAAGAGAAGAGAAGGGACTCCAGGGCTGGGGATGTGAAGCCCGAAGATGAAAGACCAGAACGGTCGTGCGACCTTGATGACAATGACAAAGACCTTTCATTTTCCAAAGAGTTGAAGGCTTGAGAACTCTACGCAGGGCTCAAAATGCCTCCCATGGAGAAATATAACGGGAAAGGTGATCGCACGGATTCAATCAGAAGTTCACTTTCTAAAGGCCTTCGTTTGTATTTAGTACTTTTTGTTAAAGTCCTACGCCTGATATAAATAATAAGCTTGGACTTAGGGGGACTATTGTTACCACCCAATTTTGGTGAGGCCTCTACGTCAGCAAAGTCTCAGTAAAAGTCTCATCTAGGCCTAATTCAGCCTCGTTAAGGCCTTATAGGCCCAGCGAGGGCCTTCCAGATTCATAAGGGTCCCATTGACTCGGCGAAGGCCTCGGGTGCCCAGCAAGGGCCTCGTAAATTTTCAGAAGGCCTCGGAGGCCCATCAAATATCTTAGCATTCTTGAATCAGAGTATTGCGAGCTCTATGAAGGGCCTCGACACTCATGGCCGACCCAGAGAGCCTCGTCGGGCTTCGTATTTATTATAGTCCGCATATAATCCGATATTTTGGGACGGTTAAAAGGATATCTCAAGAAAGATTATGTTTGATATCACAATCCAATAAAATCGGCAACACAATCTTAGAGATTGAGAGAGATTAGGATGCAATCTCAGAAGATCACGGCGAGATTGGAACCTACCTTATCTGATAAGGAAAGAGAATCCCAATAGAATTCTAATTGATTGCTTCCCTAAATCAATCAGGATTCTCCCCCTATAAATATCAGATTCCGGTTATTCTAAGGTACGCACATTTTTCAGGACTCAGAATATTTTGTGACGCTCTTTTTTACACTTGAATCCCACCCTAAACTCTGCTCAAACTTCTGTCTGCTTGTCTCTCCCACACCCAATTACTTACCTCCCCCGTGTATAATTTCTATATACCGGCAGTTGACTAGGTCGTCGGAGTACCAACAATCGCCGGATCCTTTTTCTCCGGAGATTTTGGTGCCTAACGATTGTCCGAGTATGCAGGTAACATACATGCTGGCAGAGGAGTGATTGGAGATCTGCTGACACGTGGACGCTGCGAGTTCCGACGTCAACAAAAATACTATTTTTAAGTGCTTATAAGTTGTGAGTATTATAAAATATAGAGATAGTAAGTGATGAGTTTTATAAAATGTGTGAATAGCATAATAGTGTTCAGATATTCCTTTTTTTATTGAAATACTTGCCACAGAGATGGCAAAATAAGTTTTTTGTTATTGTATTAACCATTACCTGTAGCATGAAAGAAAAATACTAAGTAGAGCAACACATGTGATGAATAATGTAAAAACAAGGCAAATATCCACATAAAGCCTCATGAAATTACACAATAAAATGCAACGGTACACACAGAAAACATAAAGACTAGCATGAGGAAGAAACACTGCAAGAAATAGCGGCAACAATAACAACAAATAGTGGTGGCTTTTTAGTTGTCGCTATAGGATAACAGAAATAAGGACGACGCGTTCATGTCGTTACTATAGTACATGGAGAGATGTGGCGATGACATTTGTCGTCTTTATAAATCAATTTAGTCGTCGCTATTGTTTTGGTTAACAGCAGAAAGCTTTGGATTTTTTTTTTTTTTTATCTATGGTGACGACAAAATCTACCTATAGCGACGACTATGTCGTCCTTACATGTGAGATTTTTCTATTATTATTATTATTATTTAAAACTTGGGTGTAGAATTTGATTTTCCACAAATAATTTATTTGTTTACTTTATAAGCAATTATAGAAAATATTGTTCATTGAACTAATATATATTATGAAAATAAATATAATCACAATAATTCACTTGTCTCTAATGGTTTGGTTGTAATTTCACAATTTTTAAGTCAAGGATTGAAATCACATTTCACTCATTCTAAAATAAAAATGTTTGACTAAGTTTGGTGGGCTGAGTTGGACCTTTGACGTGTCAAATTTCAAGTCAATAATTGACAGGTCGAGTCAGGGGTCCGAGTCAGGGGTCCAAGTATATGAAACTAATTTTTTTTAATTACAAAAAATTTTCGACTCCTACAACGACGATAATGTCGTCGCTAAAGAAACTCCGACTATAGCGAAGACAAAATGTCAGCACAATAAAACTATAATTAGCCTAAAACGATGATAAGGAATGACTGTAATAGACTGTAAAGAATGATAAATTATAGTTTACCCACCTAAATAAAATATAGTATATAACCTCAAATCTATAATTTCTATGTGCACGAATTGAGTGCAATTCCTTTCAATGATGAGCTACGCTTGATCGTGCTTCAACAAGAACATAAACAAATAAAAAAATTCACTTGTATGAAGTGGATTATAGAGGTAGAACCACCATTGCCACCGTTCAATTTTTGCGCGAATTAAAGTACTCGAATATGGCACTCTAGTCGAGATGGAATAACTTAAATTATAATTTAAACTTATCCAAAAGATGCTATAAGAGTCCTTGTAGACCTAAAGGTCCTGGTACAATTACATGTTTTACTTGAGATGTGAGCATTATTTCTTGACTGAGGCATAATGGAATTTGACAATAGAGTCGAAATAGGATTATGTTATAATGGATATTAGGCCTCTATCTTGTGTCTAGATCATACTTGAAGTTATACCTCTGAGTTGTCCCCTGGGCCAATCATGAGGCTCTTCAGAATAGAGAAATCGGGCTATGGAGGTCTTGTGGGAGGCTTATAAGGTGATCTTCGAAATAAGTCTGCTACATCTCAATGAGGTGAATGAGTAACCCACCTCAATGTACTAAGATAATGTATTTGAATTTTTCAGTTTGAATTGTAACTTGTACAAAAATTTCAATATGAGAGCTTAACTTTGGTATAATAATATTTAACAAAAAATATCAATAAGTTACAAATTACCTAATTACGTAATCAACGAGAAAATGTTTCGCTCTGTTCATCTCTTAGCCACTTTTGCAGCTCTAGTCGAGTTTTTTTAAAAACGAATATAATTAAGTTAGAGTTACATGTGTAGTCAAAATCATAACAGAATGTTAGAGTGGCCGAGATAAGTGGGTGGTTGGGGAGTGAGATAATTTCCATGGGAAAATGATTCTAACTCATATTTTCTTTTTCTTTTGCAATTTTAATTAAAAATAACGACATAATTCTTTGTAATAAAAATAATTTATTGATAGTAGAGGAGATTGGATTCGTTATTGAGACCAACAATGCAACAAATCTATAAGGTCCAAAATGATGTTCACAAGAAAAATAGACTAGAGATAAAATTGTCACAAGGATTTTGTTCAAATAAAAAATAGAAATGGCTAAAAATTAAGTTGGGAGGAATTATATTTCGTGTAGAATTGGTTCCAAATTTTGAAGCTTACTCGAGCGAGAGGCCAACAGGTAAAATAATGTGTAACCAAAATTTGATTTATGGTGTGAAAATTCACACCTTTCTGTGACCCAATGCCTCTATTAGGAATTGTTGTTATGTAATGATGAGATCAATATATATATTTTTCCTCCAATAAAAAAAAAACCCAATTTCAATAATCTTAAAGTTCAAGTTCCTTTATGAGTTCTTCATGTTTGTTTGGTGCAAACTCACCAAAGATTGTTAAATCCTCGCTGTATGACGATGCATCCCTTGAGCAATCTTAAAGAATGGAAGGAGACAAATATTGTTTTTAGTACAATATTTTCGAGACATATTCAAATATTTTTCAATTTTCCATATGTAGCTCTTTTTGTGTGTGTGTGTTTGGTATTTTAGTGCCTGCTTGATCTAGATGAAAATTCGATTTTAAGATATTTTATAAAAATTGATAAAATGTGTAGTTGAAAAATTGACAAAAATTGTGGATTCTATGGACTGTATGGTTGAAAATGAGTTGAAAAAAAATAAATTTTAGAATATGCAGACCAAACATGCTTATTCTCCACGCCTTGCTTAAATAATTTCTAACGAAATAAGTTGAAAGTACACGTTGCAATATTCTCTATTAAAATATTCGAACTTGATTGTGCGTTTGACACCAGTAATAAGTGCATATTTTTTATCACTGTTCTAAAAAGCTCGCATAAATTTCGCCTAGACTGCTTAGACATAAGGTTCACGTCTCGCCCTCACCTTGTCCTTATCTTGCTTAGACCCCAAAAAAAGTGGATAATAAAAATTAGATAAAAGTTGTTAATTTTGCATAATGTATGAATAAAAATAATGTTTGACCAGTTTACTAAACATATAAAATATTCTATCATCGTAATTAAGAAATTTTATATAACAAGAATTCTTAAAAAACCTAAAAAAATAATTTCTTGCTGACCTAGAAATAATACCCGAAGAAAAATAAAAAACAAAGGTCAGTGACAGTCCCCCAATTAGTCAAACCCATAAACCCTAGCCACGGGCACCACGAACTTGAAAAGCCCTCCCAAAACCCTCCACTCTGTAAAATTCACTAGGAAGACAAAAGTAGAGAGAGAAAATGCCGCTGGGAGAGAGGGCAGGGGACAAGAGCGAGTCTCGATACTGTGGAGTGGAGACGGAATTCAACGATGACATGCCTCACCTCCTCTCCTTCAACATCCATGGCGGATTCGATTTTCTCGTCGCCCCTTTGGTTCGTTATTTTGTCATATCGACTTGTACAACACGCTTCAGTTATTGTACTATTTTTTGCTGTATTGTATCCATTTCCGTTTCCAGTATTGCATCTGCATTGTTTGATATTCTCGTGTTAAGCTTTCGACTTTAAAGGTCGTATTTTTTTGCTTACAGTGTATCCTCTGTGTCAGCTTCTCTTGCGTTTGTACTTCTTGCTGCAGATGTTGTACTTCGTGCATGTGGATGCTTACTGTTTTTAGTTTTTCTTTCTTGTACATTATGCCTCTGAAAGTTGTACCTTGCTAATTATTATGTGCCACAGTGCCGGCATGCTGTATCCCATCTTAAGTATTTTCTTGCACTGTACTTGGCAAGGCGATTTTATTTTTTTGTGCTTTATGCTAAGACAAATTAACAACAATCAGTTTGTCATTCAAGTTTTACCACATTATGAATGATATTTAAGACATTGCACAGTGGTACGTTTTACATTTTGCTTCATGCCTTGAATGATTGAACCTTGGGCTTGTGTATTCACTTGGTAGTTAAAGCTGACCAATTACCATAGTAGTACATTGTAAATTTTGCTCCTTGCCTTGAATGATTGAACCTCGGGTTTGTGCATTCACTTGGTAATTAAAGGTGACCAATTAGCCAATCACGCACTATATTCCATGTGTGAATGGTCAGTAAGTCACCTATAGCTTCATGTGTTTAATGGCCATTACTTTTGTGAATTGACCATACACAATCGTACTCATACTACGTATGGTGTATGTTTTCGCTCTCGCTCAGGCTATTGGCACTACATTTCATTTCTTGTTTATAAATTTGTGTATTTTATTATGTGGTCTAATTTTGACTATAGAGAGTAGAATATTTATCTTATTCTCTTGCACATTTAATAATTATTTGCATGTAGTAATAGCAACAGGATTCAGAACTAGAAATTCAATCATGAAATGATAAACCTGAAAGTGAATAAAAACAGAGGTAAACATTGACTGATCTATCCATGAGCCCATGAACCATCATCTTGACATCATCCTCTTATACTCAGATCGAGGGATATAAATTATGGTTGTGATATCAAATCTACAATATCCTGAATTTGTTGCAGAGCAGCACTTCGACTAGTAAATGAGACAAATCCTAATAGAATTAAGTGTTTTTGGCCACGGACCAATCGATTTTATATCAATTTCAATAAATTCTCTTTCTGATGCACAACCAAAAGGTGATAGAAAAAAAGACCAATCATGCTTGTTTGGCCAATACAATTGTGCACCAAAATAGGCATCAATACTTTGTTTTCACCCCTTCTTCTGGAAAAGTAAAAACATTTTGGGTGCTGTGACGTGATCTTCTTATATGGAAATCCAACTGGACTAGCTGTTTACTCAACTGCTCCAAATTTGACTTGGAACACTTGGGCTTTAACTGTAAACACGCGTTGTTTAGAATTGAATTCTATTGGATCTTGGAATTCCAACTTAAAAGGTCAAACTTGTTAAGAGAAGTAGCCCAAGCCCATTTTCATAATTATCCGCCTTAACATTACCAAAACCTGGGATTAAAGCCTTGATTCTACTTTTTATGAAAACCTAGTTCAATTTTAATATTTTAAATTAAAAATCATCAAGCTTCTCCCATAAGATGCTTTCTACAAAATCTTTGGCTCTTCTAATAGGATTAAATGGGATTTTTTTATTTGGGCACTGTGATAGATCCTTTCTCTTATTTCATTTTTATCTTTGCGTGACTTGATATACTTAGAACAACAACATGATTTTTTTTAATGCACATGAATTTTTTTTATTTGGGGTTTGTGGCTAATTCGACAGTCATACATTTGCTGAATGGCTGTTGATCTGTGTGAATGGTCGGTGAGCTCACCAACCTTTAAAAAGGGCCCATGGGATACGGGTCATTTCACCTTTGTGAGGCCGGCTAAAAGCCTTGAGGCATTTTGAGAAGTAAGCCTCACACAATCTAATCAAAAATTTCAAAAAATATGAAAAGCACAACAATGTACTCGTAGTAAACAAACCATGTTGAAAATCTATATTAAAACAATTTACAAAATTATAAGTGTAACTTGCAAAATAAATTAGTAAACATTAAATCGTTGACTTAGTAATCACTTAGACAAAATTGATAATCACTTATCAAATTAGTAATCACTAAGTAAATGTTTTAGGTTCAGTCAAATGAGCCCATTATATATCAATCACCAAATAGTCTTTTATTTTTTCTCCACAATAATTGTTAAGAGCTATTTCCCTTGATAGAGTGGTGTGGGAGAAGAGGACTACGTAGCTTGAACCCAAATAAGTATTCAACAACGCTTTATTGTGAGTACAAATGGTTCATATGGATTTCTGAATTCGTCTCCTAAGGAAGATGATTTTTATGTTTAAAGGATCAACTCTAAGCTTTGATCAAAGTCCAGTCTGTCTAATATTAATTTTTTAGAGAAGTTTTTATTGCTCCCCTAGATGAGCTTCACAATTGTTAAGTGCGCTAGTTAAATGATTAAAAGAAACATACTCTTTCAGCGGATAAAAGAAAGTTAAGGTGAAAATGGGCATTATGTACAATGGTTGATGCAAAACCTCATCCCATTGTTCTGCTTATGAGCTTAAAAAATGTAAAAGAAATTTTAGAATGAGCTTCTAATCGATATTGTTCACTGCAAGAAATAAATACATGGATTTATTGGATTGTCATACCATTTGAATTACTCACCATTGACATGCATTGTATGGATCATGGTGGCCTTTTGTCAATCAAAGTAACAAGTTAGTCATTATTGCATGTTTCACCAGCTATTTCTACCCCTCAAGAGGCACATTGCACGTACATAAGCTCTATGGTTTGTTGCTGTGCGAGATGCTGTAACTTAGTGCTCAGAGGCATTTATATTTTGTCTTCCTCTGCTTGTTGTCCTTTAGGATGTTCTATGAGTTGTTCGTTGTGTAATGCATACGTCATAAATGTACAAATATAGTGGTACTAACTAAGCATGTCAGAATTTGCTGTGAAGATATCTGATTTTATTGAAAGAAATGAATTCTCCTTATTTTCATTTCAAGCAAGTTTCAGTTCTTATTTTTGCATCATGATGCAGATTGATCCCTCCTATAGACCTAGCTTAATGGAACAAGACAGTAGCGGATCAGGTGCCTTGCCATTTGCTGGATCAGACTTGGTTCTGAGCCCTTCACAATGGAGCAGTCATGTTGTTGGTATGTGCCTTTTTTCTGTCTGCTCATTGTTTCGTAATTGATACTTATCTTTAAAATATCAGTTCATTTGGTAATTGATGTGTCATTAGGTTTATTCTAATTTATGTTTGTTTCATTTGCCTAGTGTTTTTTATTTTTCTTTCAAATCCATTGCGGTTTATGCAAAGTCTAAACCGCATATACTTTTATTTTTTGTGTCATACCGAAAGAGAACTTTATGCCTTTTTCGAAGTCGTGACTTGTGAACTGAAGAAATTTTCTGGAAAAGTTTACCCAGTTTGATGCTGTATATCTGTCACGGTAACTACTTAATTAATGGATTCAACTGTTTCATAGGCAAAATTAGCTCATGGATTGACTTGGATTCTGAAGATGAGACACTCCGTAAGGATTCTGAAATTGCTTTGAAGCAAGAAATAGCTTGGGCCTCTCATCTATCTTTGCAGGTGAAAATGTCTGGGTTTTTTTTTTTTAAAAAAAATTCTGCTGTATAACATCCATTGTATTTGTTCTGACTAAAATTATTCAGCTGGATGCCATTTTCTAGAGTTATCGTGTATGTACTGAGGAACCCTTTGTATTCGTCATGCGTGTGTCCCAGGCTTGTCACTCCTTTTACCAGGCTCACATTTACGTTCCAGTTTTTTACACCCATAATTCTCTTAGTTGCCTAAGAAGCTATGTTTTCCTCTGCAGGCCTGTCTTCTTCCGACACCTAAAGGATCTTCCTGTGCTAATTATGCTAAATGTGTTAATCAGATTCTACAGAACCTAAACAGTATGCAGGTACCATTACAAATGACCTGTAATTTGAACAAATTTCAAAGTGTATCTTTCAATTCTTTCTAGTAATATTTAGATGTATCTTATGTCACTCCTGTTTCATCTTTTCTTATCATATACTTCTTTGCTAAAGTTGTGGCTTAGGATCACGCTGGAGAAGTCAGATGATGAGACCAGGAACCCTGATCATATGGTGAGTTACACACCCTGCAGTTCCACTTTGCATAAATTAAACCTTTTTTTGGGAATCTACAATTTGAATCTCTAGGTTTTTTGTTTCTATTTTGAGCCTCCCATTCCGTCCTCAATTTATGGTATCATCTGGCACAATGTGTACTAAGATTGTTCAGATCCAATACCATTGAGTAACTTCAACAAATTTGACAAGTCCATTTTGGTATGCCACTTCTAAAGAGAAAGTTGGAAGCATAAGTTCGATTGACAGTTTTAGATTTGAAAATCCTAGCTATTCTTAACATGATATTGGGACAAAATCATCTTTATCTTTTTTATTTTCATTCAAGTTTGGAAAAAGGAAGTTTCGGCCATAATAGGGAAAGAAAATGGAGCATGCAAACCACTGCATGAAAATTTCATCTCACACAAAACAGAATCCAACCTAATATCAATTTCCTTTAATAGTTATCTCCTCATCTTGTCGATGTTGTTGGTCTTCTTGTGTGTGTGTGTGTGTGTGTGTGTGGGGGGGGGGGGATGAGATTGCCCGCGTTGGAGAAATGAAAATATCACTAGTGTTAAGTATCTCTCATTTCGTTTGCTTACTAATATCCTGACTTCCATTTTTATTGGATGGTAAATGAATCTGTGCATTATTCAACACATTAGCTTCAATACATGCTTAGTTACATATTGCTTCTATTTTTGCATAACAGGGTGAAGGACATACCGATACATGGGAATTATGGAATTCCTTTCGCCTTCTTTGTGAACATCACAGTCAGTTGTCAGTTGCACTTGATGTATTGTGAGTTTACATAAATCTTACGATCTTTAATGAAAATTTTCATCTGCCTGTCTATTTAATTGCAACATCTTTCTGTTGGTTGTCTGACAAGCTTCATTAATATCTTGTAGGTCCACATTGCCTTCACCTACTTCGCTTGGGCGGTGGTTTGGAGAGCCTGTCAGAACAGCCATAATTGACACCAATGTAAATTAAATTAGTCATGAATAGTTTATTGATCTTTTCTTCGTATGACACAAGATTTCTCTTTCTACTTGCAAGCTGATGAGTCTTTTTTTGATGTTGGATTGCTGCCAGTCTTTTCTAACCAACGCACAACATTATCCTTGTCTATCAAGGAGTCACCAGAGACTAACAACTGCATTTTTCAGTCACTCAATTCAGGTTAGTTATGATGCATAAGTCATAACCCTTGCAGTGCAATTATCCGGCCTTCTTGATTGTTGCCTTGCCTTGGTACTTGCTATGCTGCAAAAGTTGTTTTATTTGGTTCCTGTTGTAAAATACAATTTGACATACAATTTAAATTCCTACTTCTTTTACGCCGTTGCTATATGTAACTTATATATTCTATTGCGCTGCCTATTGGATTTTCTTTCTCTCAGTCCTTGTTATAATTACCTACTTTTTTAAGGGTTGTAATATAATGACTTTTGTTGTTAACATCTGTGTTAAATTCAATTTATTTATGCCATTTTTCCTTTGATATTTTACAGGTAGTGATTTCTGGGAAACCAGTTCATAATCCTCCCATGACAAGTTTGGAGTCAAGTGCTAGTAGTGCTGATAATCATACTGAGGGTGAGAGCTAGAAAGTAAAATTAAAATCACATTGTTATTAGGAAATGTTGAAGTTAACATTTCTTTCATTCTTTGTCTCTCATTGTTGATTTTCGGATATGTAATGACTATGTCAATTGTTCTAATTAGGTGGTTGGAGACATCCCTTAAAGTCATACTTGGACTATCTTGCTTACCTCTATCAAAAGATGGATCCCCTTCCTGAGCAAGAACGCTTTGAGGTGGACACCTTTTCTCTCACTCTCCCTCTCTCCCTCTCTCATCTCTCTTTCAAGATGCAGTCTAATTTGTGCTCCACATCTTATTTGTCTGACTTCTTAATTGCATTCTACCAGCTTGGTTACAGAGATTACTTACAATCACCCTTGCAGGTGAGTTATGCGTCTAACTTAATTTTCATCTTAATTTTTCTTTTTGCTTTACATTTTTTTCTCCTATTCTTCTTAGTTGAATTTTTAACTCACACCTAGAGTTGTTGCATCCTTTGTTTCTGGACTCCCCTTTGCAGCCTCTTATGGATAATCTAGAAGCTCAAACATACGAAACATTTGAAAAGGACACGGCTAAATATATCCAGGTACGTTCTTTTATATGTGGATAAATTGCTAAACTATTCTTCTTGTAATTTTAATTCACCACTTTTTATATTTTAGTTGGTAAGGTCATTTTACGGTCTAAGCTTTTGGATTGGATCTTTTAGGTGCCCCATTGTAGAAGGTCAATAGTAAACCTAAAATGGAAAGGAAAAAGAAAGAAAAACATACGACGTTTAGATTCCATGCTTGAATGCTTTAACTTATAATATACAATCTCTTGTTTATGTTAACATCTGAGTAAAATTTGCAGTATCAGAGAGCAGTCTCTAAAGCATTGCTGGACAGGGTTCCCGACGATAAAGCATCTACAGTCATAACTGTAAGTTGATTTCATGATGACTTCTATAATTTCACATCAATAACATACACCATCGTGGTGGTTCTAAGCTGTATATATGTCTTACTCTTGTTCTTTCCCTTTTCATTTGCTTTAGGTATTGATGGTTGTTGGTGCTGGGCGAGGACCTCTTGTGAGAGCTTCACTGCAGGTCCGTTCCTGGAAAAAATGGAAACTGACTGAGAATATGAATTTGACGCGTGCTAAACTCTCTACTTAATTATGTTTTCTTTTCTTTGATGAATAGGCAGCTGAAGAAACTGGACGGAGATTAAAAGTTTATGCTGTAGAAAAAAATCCAAATGCAGTCGTAACACTTCATGTAAGTTGTAGAACTTGTCAGGCATGCTATCATGTGCAAACTATCTGCATGATATAGTTCCTTGTCTGCAAAGCTACAATTTCTGCAACTGAGCATTCAAAATTTCACTCCATTTGTAGGCTGATAAAATTAGAGTAGCTGTATTTTTATGTGCTGTAGGAAACATGGTTTCTGAGTTTTACAATCATTTAGTTACAATTCAGCTTACTTATTGGTGGTAACTTTCTGAATTTGTTAATATGCTTTTGATTTCTCTTTCAACAGCTTTTTGGCTTCCGTAGGTGCCGATATATAATTTATTAGATCTTCTCCTCATCTGTGCCATATACTCTACTTTGTTTTGATTGTACTTTCGATATCTTCGCTTAGGCACCATGTCAACCTGGCAGCAGGATAAGAGTTCAACTTTATATATTTATTTTTCCCATATAATATAATATGCTGTTAATGGCACATTTACTAAAACAGAGTTTGGTCAAGCTAGAGGGCTGGGAAAAACTTGTTACCATAGTTTCTAGTGACATGCGTCAATGGGATGCTCCTGAGAAAGCTGACATATTGGTATGCGGATGATCATGGATTAAATTCCAACGAAAAAATATTTTTACATCTAATATCATGCGTTCTTCTGGAAATTATATCAACTCAGATTATTTCTTTTTGGCAACCTAAGGTCAGTGAATTGCTGGGATCTTTCGGTGACAATGAGCTCTCACCTGAGTGTCTTGATGGAGCTCAGAGGTTTTTGAAGGAAGATGGAATCTCAATTCCATCATCGTAAGTGTTTGTTTCATAAACATGTCATTCTTACTATATATTTGCTACAATCAGTTGGCAAGAGCTGTCGGTTCCATTTAATTACGGCGTTCTAACGTATAATGCATATCATACTTATGGGTCTAGGCTTGTTTCTTGATTGCGGTTTATGATATGCTTATGTGCTATTAAATGTATCATGACTGTTTTGGTTTTTGTTTAACAGTATCTGTTGGTTAAAAGGATATTTTGGTACTGTATTATTGTGGTCTCGAGTGTTTAATCTGCTTCTGGATATTGTGCATTTAAGATCTATCTATGTTAGTGCATAAATTCTCTAATGTGAGCTAGTTGCTTGCTTATCAAAATCGAAACAGCAGCTACACGTTTCAATAGTCAAAAGTTGCAGGTTGATATCAGTATTCAAGAGTTACCGGTTGATATTATTCTGTCAAATGTGAATGAATACCAAATTGTTTGTCAATACAAATACGATTCTATAGGCATACCAAAATCTATGTGGAAAATGTGGACTTCGGTATAGTCTAGTTTATTTGTCGGAGTTGCTTTAGTCTTGTGCGTTCACCTGCTCAAGTTATCTTCTCTGATGCTTGTCCAAGAGAATCTTTGGGAATAGCAGAGTCTGGAATGTGTGCAATAAAATTTCTGTAGACATTGTACTCTAGGATTCATCATCAATAAATTTAAAGCAAAGAACATATATTGCATAAGTGAACGTCCGTTTTATGAGTAGTTGCAGCGATCCAATTGCAGTGAACAGCCAACTTTTCACCCTGGCTCACCATTTCTATGTCGTCTTGATGTTGACCTTCCATTTGATTATTAAACTAGTCTAAACTTTACCAAATGGATTCCATATTTATCAATTTACATTCCTTTATGCTGTGCTCATTTCAGGTATACGAGTTTCATTCAACCTGTGACTGCATCAAAATTATACAATGATGTAAATTCTGTCTTTCTGAATTTACAAGCCCAGTTTCACGTTTTGTTGGTTGCATGTGTACCTTTTTCATACTTGTCTCTTACATTTTTGGTGACTTTATTTTGGGAATGCTACAGATCAAGTCACATAAAGATCTTGTGCACTTTGAAACTTCTTATGTTGTCAAGCTGCATCGTATAGCAAGGCTTGCTCCAACTCAGACTGTGAGATTTGGAATTTTATTTCATTTTTCTTGAAGCTTGTTGATATTTGTAGAATGGAAGTTCTTTTGTCTAGTGTGCATGGAAGTTCTAGCAATTCACATCCTTCTATTATTTCCTTGACCAGGTCTTTACATTTATTCATCCAGAGCATTCTGCCAAGAACAGCAATCAGCGTTACAAGAAGATTCAGTTCGATATACCTCCTGAAACTGGCTCAGCCATGGTTCATGGTATGTGGTTCAAAAGCCTTGCTCTTTCTATTGCTTAAATTTCCCAGGCAGCTTTGAAATAGAGCTAGAGAATGATAGGGTACCTTAGACCATCCCTTGGAGAAACAAGGTGCAAATTTTCTGTTTACTAAAAGTAACGGAAACATACTAAAACATAATCCCAACTATGGGAGACGGGTAAAAAGAGCCTTTCATCAAACCAGATGATTTCAGATATATTAACTGTTGCAAATATGTATTTGTTTGACTTTTATTTCTGCCTGACTAATAGGATTCGCTGGCTATTTTGACGCAACACTTTACAAAGATGTCCATCTTGGTATTGAACCATCAACTGCAACACCAAATATGTTCAGCTGGTACAACCATAAGTGTCTCTATCAGAATATATTGTATTTTTTTAATTTCTGTATCTTCTTAGTGAATATTTCCTAAAATCTAGATTATGCTATATGATTAATGCTGATTATGTAAAATGTTGCATGCAATCTTTTCTGCATATCATTGTATATGTAGGTACCGTTGGTTTTGCTGTGTGTTGGTCCCATATTCATTAGTAAGGAAATATGAGGAAAAAAAAAAGTGAAAATTAAACAGAAAAGGAATTCCGAAAACATAAAATGTACTGTGAAAGTTATTCTATGTTGGAGTAATGTAATGAAGTCATATATTGTGCTTGAGAATGATAGCTCTCTTTTGGTTGGCTTCAATTTTTACAGGTTTCCAATATTTTTTCCGCTGAGGATGCCAGTTTGCGTGACACCAAACACTCCTTTGGAGGTCCATTTTTGGCGTTGTTGTGGTTCTACCAAGGTAATTCACTTAACTGATGCGCTAACACATTTTGTATAGTATCTATTGATTCATAATTGTGTAGTGTTGAAAATGTTAAAGTGATTGAAAGGACATAAAAGCTCAAATTAAATCGAACCTCATTGGAGTTTTGGAAATATTTGTCTTGAGCTGCATTAAGAAACCTCTAATGAAATAGAGTTGGTGCAATTAACCGGTCGGATAAACCATCTCTACTTGGGAATCTTGGAATAAATACTATTTGTCTGACATAGTAGTTTACAATGCGTTGCCCGTGTTTAATTTAATTATATGCTAATTATCTAAATTAATTTATGTTGTATAGCCTTGGTAATGGATGTTATGGCAATTCGCATACTTGCTGAGCTGTTGAAAATTATCATTATCGTTATCTATGGTCAAGAAGTGAATTAGGATTTGTTTTGGTTGGTGTGGTTTGGTCCATCTAATTTTGGAATGTCCTTTTAGTCATAGTAGGACTAAAGATGATAACGAAGTCAAAATAGAGGATCACGTTGTTCCGAATAACTACGATTATTTGGAGTTGAGAATGTTATGCGTAGTATTAGAGAGGGTTGGGCAAAATGGAGAAAGGCTACTAGTGTCCATATGTAATCGGAAGATGCCTACTTGCTATTTAGACCAACTATATTTTTGTGGTATCAGGTGTTGGATCATTAAATGCCAAAATGTTGATAAGACGAACAAAGTAGAAATGATAATTTGGGGCCACATTAGAATTAATAAAGTGACAAATGAGGGTATCCACCAATAAGTGGGATTGACACTTACTGAGAATATATTAAGGGAAAGTGAGGACGAAATAGATGGTTGGGGAATGCAACAAGTGCAACACTAACTTCAAAAAAAGGTAGAATATACTAGAATTAACATGACATGAGGTGGTTGAAAAGATCAAGTTTCATTAAACCTTTCAATGAAAAGTATGGAATGGCGGAAAAGGAGTTGTGTAGCCAACCCCAAGTTAAATTTGAAATAAGGTTTGGATTATAGTTGTAAGAATTTATAAAAAGAAATTAAACATGAAGAGTATTGAAATAAAATATACAATCTTTCAATTGGTTATTCTTTGTTTAACATAGCATTGAAGTTCTATTTCATGTTAAATGTATATCTGGAAAAGTTAAGGTGGTGTTCTTTTTGCGTTTCAGTTTTGTGTTTTGAGGTTTGAATTCATTTTTAGTTTTGTGTTTTGAGTGTCTGGTTTGAAATTTATGAAAATACGTTCTTTTTAGAATTTTCGAAAATTATTTCTCAAAACAGAAAATTCGAAAACGCGTTTACTTGAAATTTTTTAGAATATTTTTATAATATTTTATTCAAACAATTATTGATTAAAAACTTGGAATTACTTGGAATTAAAAACAATTAAAAATAATTATTGTTGGAATTAAAAACAATTATTGTTGGAATTAAAAACAATTAAAAACTTGGAATTAAAAATAATTAAAATCAATTAAAAATAATTAAAAACTTGGAATTAAAAAAAGGCCGCCATGGTGATTTGAACTGCTAACCACCTTTAGCAAAAGCGCGCATTCTGGCCATTTTGGAAAAGAGGCACGTTTTGTAAAAAAAATGCGGAAAATGACTAAATCATCATTTTCCATGCCCAGACTAAAATGTTAACCACAAAAAAAAGCCCCCATGGTGATTCGAAATGCAGACCTCATTTCCAAAACGCGCGTTTTGGCCGTTTTGGAACTTAACCGCGTTTTTGTGAAGAAAACGCGGAAAATGATAAAATCATCATTTTCCTTTTCTTTTGTAATTTTTTTGGGTGTTTTAAAAAATGCATTTTCGAAAATGGATACGTTTTCACTATTTTCAAAAACAGAAAACGAAAAATGGGTTGAAAATGGCAAAGAGAACACACCCTAACATTCTAGGATTAGATGTCTTGTTTTGAATTGGTACACACTACAGAGTTTCAAGAATTAACTTTGATCTTGCTTAGTATTTGTTTGGTAGAGTTTAAAAGTAGTTTTTTTAGAAGATTTTGATATAAGTTGATGAAATATATGGTTGAAAAGTTGATAAAAATTGTAGGTCCCATAAAATATGTGGTTAAAAAATGAGTTTGAGAAAAAAAGAGTTTAATTTAAACTCTACCCTTTCCATATTTGCTCCCCTTTATTTGTTGGAGATAGTGTTGTATATGGTAAGACTTGTTGTATTATCATTAGTGGTAGACTAGAATAATTGTTGTATTACCATTAGTGATACATTATAATAGTTAGTGATAAACTAGATTGGTATCTTAGAGCTTTTCATGAAGCTCACGAGCTTGGACGGTGGAGGAGATATCTTTGTAATCATCTGGAAGGTCTTCAAGAATTTTTGAAGTGAGATCCTCTTCACGAATTGGAGACTCCATTAACGCAAGTTCATCAGCTTTAGATTTGATGGATTGAAGATACTCTGTGATAGTTTGAGTGCCCTTGTGAGATTGGAGAGATGAGATTTGAGTTGCATAATGTGACCGCGGGATGGTCTAGCATACGTCGTGGCCAGTGTATGCCAGGCATCACGCAAAGTTATTGATGAAGCAAGAGTTGTGATCCATTTTTGCCCCCCTCTTATGTCTCCATTGGCAACCAAACCTCAATATCCCAATCCACCAAAGATGAGTAGTCAACCCATTCAGCCACTACTACTGTTCTTACTACCCCACTCATAAATCACTTGTGCCACCCTCCTCTTCGTCTAAGGACGAAAGATTTTTCATTTCAACCATTGCAAACACCATCCGTGGACAAAGTTAGTAATAAACCATACTTCTATTCCTTTTTTAACTAATCAAACAGAAGTTCAGATGTGTTCAAATAGTGTAGTGTTGGAACACAAGGTATAAATTCTTACATGTTAAGATATATATTATTAGAGGTTCTACTTTATATGATATTTAAATGTTATAGTGATCCATGAAAGATGCCCATTACCCAAAAAACTTAAATTGGGTAATTGGAGGTCTGATGAGAGCACAAAATATTAGAAACTGACAAACCGAAATTCTTAAAAACTCTGGGCAAGAAACACAGAGTATAAGTTGAGGATTATTCAACTCTCTATGCTGCAACTGATTTTATCGCATTTACTTTAATGATCACAGGTTTGGTACGAATGGTGTGTGACATCTCCAAGTGCATCTCCCATGCACAACTCCAATGGGCGCTCACACTGGGTCGGACTCTAGGGTTTTATTGACAATGTTATGGTAAAAAGATCCATTGCCAGATGCAAGCTGGAGGAAGATGGCCCAAACTCTGTTGTATACTAGTTGAAATATGAGTAGAATTTTGACTGCAGTTCTGGATGACCGAAGCGAGTCTGCAGCGGCCCATTTACCTTCTCCTGTGTTCAACTATAAAGCCTTACCCTCTACTGGTCACCATGTTTTTCCCGTTCCAATTATAGCTGTTTCTACGATTGGATATGGATCACTATATTTTACTTCTGTTGTACCAAACGGTACATAGACATTTTTCTTTTATCTCGTTATCTTAGTTTGTAAAGCCTGTTTTTACACTGTACTCCGAATCTAACAGAAAGTCGAACACCATTTTCTAGTATATCAGATATAGTTGAGTCCTATAGTTAAAGCTGTTTCCTTCATTTCAGTTGTATTGATTAATTTAGTAATCTCTTAAATAAATTAGTTAGCTCAGATTAATTTAAGTGCTAGAAAACTCCTAGGTAACATTTTGTCCTTCAATACAATACAAGGTGATAGATCCATACTGTATATGCACATAGTTTTTATTAATAAATGATGACGAGACTCTAAATTTAGGATCTTTAAATCACCTCACTTGTTACAAAGAATAAACAAATTTATTAATTTAAATTGTATCTTATTGTGTGAATTTTGTATTTGCTTGGATAAAACTTTGCTTAAATTTGGTCCCACGCATATGATGTCTTTAGGTAAAATAACTCTGTTCTATTAATCACTCGTACTATGATTGTTTCATGGTACCAAACAAATTGTCTCTAACGGATGGCCACGAGAAACAAAAAGGAAAACTTTATTGATTATCGAGCAATTTTTTATACAGTTTTGTTGGTTCAGACAATTTTTGTTGAAATTAATTTAGAGCTCTTATGATTACATGAATTACACACACACACGCGTATAGCCCCTCAATCTCATTGCCTTAGCTTTGGGGATTTCTGCCGTTTATGGT
The DNA here is from genome assembly GCA_030279155.1 of Forsythia viridissima. NCBI lineage: Eukaryota > Viridiplantae > Streptophyta > Magnoliopsida > Lamiales > Oleaceae > Forsythia > Forsythia viridissima. Next base: position 3,616,990 of record CM059037.1, on the reverse strand, counting down.
TAAAAGTATAGACAGACTATCTAATACAACATCTAGTTGTATTTTGTAAGGATTGTTTCATCTAGTTGCATTTTGTAAGGATTATTGCATGTAAGAAGATGATCTAAGCGAAGGGGACCCGGAGATTGCTCAGCAAACGGAGGGCCATAGCGACCTAGTGAACGAAAGGAAGTATATAATAGTTACTGTAGTGAATAAGTGAACTAGGGGAGGGAGCTCCCCGGGTAGCTTTTGTAGGAGATACCAAAATGGGGCGGCTTTTTTCCTTTAGAGCAGTGGACCTCAGGGGAAAGTTACTGTACGGAGTTCCTTGTCGTTAGAGTTGGATAGTCGGAGTTTGAGTTAGAACTAGACGAACAAGCGCATCAAAGAGTTCCTCCAAGTGAGGAGCTCGAGAGTAGCAATCCTCCTTCGGAGGAACGTATAACAACAAACGAAAAGCGATTACTAACTCATAACTCACTCTAAGTTAGGGACCTATGAGTATAGGGTCCTAGTGATAAGCTTACCTTTAGAAAGAAAGAAAAATTGAATAAATACATACATATTTATACATATTTTCGTGCATATTCTACTATAGATTATGTAATTATTGCAATATTATTCTATATTTCTAATTGTAGAGGTGAAATACTAGTCAATGTTGCTAAGGATAAATATATCGTTTAAGTATTTACAATGTTTTCTTTGGACGGAGCCAAAATGGGGCAGCGATTTCAGCACATGATTTCAGTAGGAGGGCTGGAGATTATGTAGATGTGACCTTCAATCTACATGGAGATGATGTAGATTTGGATATTCTTCGTAAAATATGAAATAATCGATCATGACAATCTGTCTTGAGTAATGACTTTGAATTGGAAGATCCAGAAACAAAATATCTTATGCTACGTATGATAACTAAATCTGAAATGTCACCTCTCGAGTTCAAGATTTAGTCTTGCTTTCTTAGTTTCTTACTTCATACTTTGTGTATGAACATGGAAATCTCTCTTATTTTGTTAGTTGGAAGTCAAGCACAGCCCCCTTCTAAATTTGTACTATTTTATTATGTTATCAATAAAGTCCGCCACGGGTATGAATAAAAATAAAAAACGTAACTTGTTGGAAAGAAATTGAATATTGTTTATTATTTCAGATTGGATCCTTTACTTTTATTTATTTATGCTCTAGTCCCTCATGTTATTACTTTTCTGCCCTTCTGTATATGTTGTATATAAGTCACACCCTGAACGTGCATTTGTGTATCCTTCCGAGTTTCACACTTTGACTTGGTATCAAAGCCTATGTTTTCACAACTTGATCTCAATGGTGTTACTCAATTCACCACTATGGTCGTGAATCTATTCGGTGTAAATATTGGCGAAGCAATCATGGAATGCAGTTGAATTCCAGGTCAGCTTCATTCGATCTTATAATGAAGTAATAGCCACTACAGTGACATGCCTTAGACGACCTCTTGAATCCCAGGTCAGGTTCTTGCATTACATTTGAAACCTAGGTGACAATTATGCAGAAGCGACCGGATAATGCAGAAGCCAGCACTTGGGAACAGCTTGAATGTAGCAGTGCCACACAGAGACAGTAAGAGTATTAAGGAATAAATCAACCAGAAAATATCTTGGGGGATAGAGTATGTTTGTGTGCGCTTTTCTACACAGTTTGTAAGACTCATTGCTTATAATTTACAAAAATCTTTACAAAACATACTCTATTATAGAGCCCAATAAGGAGAAGGTGAAGAGAAGTAAGAGGAGAATCACAAGCTTCATCCAGTTTATTTCAGAAAATTAACAAGAACCGGGTTGAGAAAAGCTTATATCATGTCAACCATTTTTGGGGGTTTAATTTGTGTTGTAATAGTGACTTAAACCGGTTTTCACATAAATCCGGCGAACAAGTTCTATTAAACCGTCCGGTTTTCTAATAAATTTCCAAAAAATCATATAATGGTGGTTTGAAATAGGGATGTCAATGGGACGGAGTGGCCCTTCCCATCCCTGCCCTGCCAGGGATTTCCAAGAGGCGGGATAGGATAATTCAGTACTAGAGTTGTGAGGAAGTAGGTAACAATATCTAGAACACAAGAATTTATGTGAGAATTTCCAAAATTGGAAAAAAACTACAGGCTTTAAAGACAGATATATCCACTATGTTATTTCCAGTTTCTTATAAACATTCTTAAATCATAAATCAAAAACAGAAATTTGATTTGTGCATCATAGCAATGTATTACTATTTCAAGACCAATATGCATTTCAAAATACACAAATTTCGCTTCATTTCTTCATTCTGCAGATCCAGAGGGATATTTTCGAACAAATGAAAGCAATCTGTTACTCAGGACTAAAACAAGATTATTTCACGAAAGAGTGCTTATAAATCTGATTTAACCTCTTAAACAAACATCAGAGTATGAGATTCCTGGACCGATGGCAGAGCTGAAGTTCTGCTCCTTACCCTAGATGAAAAGAAAAAAGATGAAGAAAAATGACCGGGTTGGTGCTCTGGTGTATAGAAATTTCTGCTTAGCTTAAGAAAGCACATTCTTAACTCTAACCCAAGGAAGTAAAGAAATTTTTCATGTAGAAGCAGGGTTTTCTGAAAATAGATTATCTTTCAAGAGAAGTGAATAATTTGGGAGTCAATGGTACTATTGAGCAACTTTTAGTGCCCAAACGAAGTACTCAAAACCATAGACTTAGAGCATCTCCAACTAGCTCTTTAAACATATGATGCTCTTTAATTTAAAGAGTCAACTCTTAAATCTTAAATTTCTGCTCCAATGGACTCTCCAATTTAACATTTTAATTTAGAGAGTGGATTTGGATAGCCAAACCTACTTTCTATTATTAAATGTATTGAAACAATTTCAATTTTCAATACTTGATATATTGACTTCAATTAAATAATATATACAATTAGGATATGAAAAAAATAGAAGAGGTGAAAAGATATTAAACGTTTCATGGAATAAGTAAAATAAAGAGCATGGATAAAAAGGTTGTTAGAATGTTTAAAAAAAATTGCTCTTTAAATTTATAGATGCTCTTTAAAATGCTGAGGATGCTCTTTAAATATAGCTAAGCTGTTGTAGATGCTCTTAGGATAAAGTAAAGTAATAGGTCACATATAGATTAAACGATGAATTTTTGCATCTTCAGAACAGGAGTTCTATGAGAAAACTGACATGCAGTGAGGATTACTTTCCAAACAGATGTTTCAGGGAACTTAATGAAGTACAAAGACTTACTTCGAAGTTCCATTGTAAACGAACCCCGTTGTTTACAGACCCATTCTTCATAATCTTGCAGCAGCTGTTGTACGAGTAGCGGTACCAACCTGTCCACTAGAGCCTGCATCATTCTGTGTACAATTCATGGTTAGGATTTGGGCATACAAGATGTAGTTTGCCAATTTTAAGAGTTGTAGAAGTAAAAATTCTTGCCTTGAACACTGTAAATTCATATTTGGTACATATTAGTGGACAACACAAATGAAGAGATTTTAGCTTATTTCTCTTTCATAATAGTGTTGAGTACTCTCCAATCCACCTTACCGAATATGCTACATATGCATAGTTTTCAAATATACCATGATCTATAAGATCAAAAAGTAAGTCCTTTGTTTTCGAAAACATATGATACTTCAGCTTGCGCTAGAAACCCGTTTTGGAAATACATGAAAAAACTTCCCTAATGACAAACTCTGACAGAAGATCTGTTATTGTTCGTGAAACACTGAAACTAACTCGTGTCTGCACTGGAAGCGTGCATTAAAGATAACTTGAATCGTAATGAAAAATTTAATCATTGACAATGAGTTCTACCAAGCTCGTAACATGCCACAACAAGAGTCTTTTTCAAAGTTTCAATATCTAAAACCATCTGGAAAGAGAATAATGAATTCAGGTCATAGTCATACTAAAGAAGGCTTCAGAGAAAAGTTCGTTAAGAACATATTTTCTCAATCAAGCCTCAGTTATTTATGGTCTCACATATTCTTTTTATTTCTCGTAAGTAAAAGAGTTATGCTTTATTTAATGCAAATCAGTTTTCAATACTTACATATTCCCTGGAGCCTCAACAGATGATATGGGCAGAAATGTGAATGGCTGGGTGTAAATCTGCATTAAAGCAACATAATTACTTTTACGATTGCGATGCAACAGCTAGTTTTCAGAAGAACTATAACAAAGATGAAGATACAATAACAAATGAGAGGGCAGCGGGAATGAAGCCCTTCAATGAGAATATCAAGAAAAAGCATTCAAAACAGGCAGAATTCCTACAGCAAGTGGCAAGGTAAATCTTGGTTACATAGGGTACATAGTGACTATCTGAATCCAATTGGACAAAAATGAAGGGTTTGCTAAGTGGTATGAGCATGCTCGGCTAAGCTTTAAAATTTTACTTATAAATAAATGTGTTACTTATTTTGATGGTAAGAGTTACTTTCATACTAACTTTCTTTTACTTAAAAGCAAGAAAACTAGCTTGTCCAAACATGTTTAGAAACACCTTTTCTTTTCTTTAAAGCTTAAGTAAACATGCTCTATGAAGAATAGCCGAGTAATAGAAGAGAAATCCTCAGCCTCCTGAATTGCAGGATTCCAATAATCTAAAGATTCCAAATTTCCCCTTTACCATCAAAAGAAAAAGGAAATTTTGTTTTTGAAAGTCAGACTGCAGTTTGTCAATGGCCCAAGTCGATCTTAGTTATAATATGTGAATGCCATATGACCCACAAGTCAAATTAGGTTTACTTCATTTGCACCGTCAAGTACTTGTAAATTCACAAAAAATGTAAGAAAATATTTCTTCGGATTCTCTCTTTCTTCTGATTTCAGTGACAACATTATAGATACATTGGTTAGAGTGAAAACATGGAGAAGGCCCAAGAGGATACGAGTGTGCAATGACAAAGCTCAATTTGTTGATATATTGGGCGTAATAAAGCAGGCCATGTACTTGATAATCGTAGTGGGAAAATAACTTATATCTACAATTTCATTTCACCATATTAAAAATCATATAAACTATATAGCTAAAAAGGCTCAAGTAACAGGAGAGAAAATAGCAATTGCTAAACTTTAGCATTTGAAATAATTACTAATCACAGACAACCTATTAGCCAGATGATCAACAATATTAAAAATGTTTCCAAGTTCTAACTCTAGACAAATGAAATGAAGGTATCTATCCAATCTGAAGTTGACAAGTTTTTGAAAAATATTTTAGTGCCAAACAATGAAATGTGTGAAATGTTATAGTCAGCCAGCAGGAAAGGCTGCTATGAAGGTGACCCTCTCTCGGTCTACAACTAACACCAGCAGAGGCTAAAATTGGGGAAATGACATTTATAAACATGCCAGCTTCCTGCAATCCACCTCGGAATGAAAACAGCCTTTCAAGCAAGAAAGTACCACAGAATTCACAGAAAAATACTCAACAAAAGGAGGATAACAACCTCAAGGACGAGATCTAACTTCACATCGACATTCAAAAATGGTTCAGCATCAATAGTTTCCCATGTTATATGGTTTCTCATTGAAGCTGCAAGTCGAAAACAAACATTTAAAACTTAAACGTAGGCTATAATGGGCATTGCTTAATTATGCAAGTGAAATCATGGGAACATATACTAAAGCCACCAAGACATATTAAACTTGCAGAAGATAACATTTTAAGCATTTCACAAATTGTTAAGCACTTGAACATAATGTTCTAGGCATGAAAACTAGAGCCATATGCAGTGGAATGTATCCATGATGAGTTTTGACTTTTTGAACATAGCTGAATCAATGCAGATTCCCCTTATGCTCCATATTTACTCGTCCACTAAGAAAGTGCCACATCTATTCATTTAAACGCCTTGAAAATTAAAAAAGATATTAATGTCAAGAATAAGTATACCTGAAAAGTGCTCATTCTGCTGTTCCACTGCTTCGGAACCCTCAAACTGCAACTCATATTAACAGTTTAACAAGTTATCAAATATATCAAGTGTGTGAAGCCACAGAGGCTGTCATTTACCAATGTATTTACTCATAATTGGCAACAGTTGCTCAATGGAATCCTATTAACAGTATACAGTTATTGAGGACATGCTAAGGTTTCATTTTACGAACCCAAAACTTAGTAATAACTTGACAGGAATTGATCATAAAATCATTTGCATAGAACAGAAAATTATAACTAAATACAATTTTAAAAGGTGAACATGTCCTATCAAACACTCGTCAACTGAATATTTATTGACCAGTAGATAATGATATACACTTTGTAATTGAAAAACACAGATCTATAGGCTCTAAGCTACGCAAGAAGCTTTGTTGATCCAAAGCATGCTTTTGTTGCAAGTAGATCTTTATCCCAATTTATTTAGCGACTTTTGTCCATTCACACATATAAGCCTGCAATTGTGGTCCATATGGTCAAATTTATGGTTAGATGCTATTATAGTTGAAAATGTGGTCCTTTAAGTTTTATTCTATCCCTTGAAATTTATTTCAAACTGGCAGTGCTTCTTGTTCTTCAATTCCTCTTTCATCTTTATAATATTCATCTACTCTCAATTTTCCACCTCTTTACACTTCAATTAGACATCGGATTAGGCTACTCTTGTCACTGTCAAGCCATATTATGAGGGAAAATGCTCAAACTGTTTTTGAGATGAATTGGTTATCATGGATCATGAATCTAAAATATCTACTTAGAGCCTGGTGAAGCTTTAAAAGTTTACTTAAGAAAACAAGTAATTTTTTTTATTTACCCATAGCTTCTACTGTCGGCTCATTAGTAGAAGTTTACCTGGCAAGACAACATCTCGACTATGCAATCTTCAGTAGTCGGTGTAACCCTTAAGTCCAACACTGGCGCTACTTCAAAACTGAGAAGTTGAATCTGAGGTAGAGTACACCTGTATGTACCTAACATCAGTTGGTTGCAACAAATATTTATACATGGGAAATGACCTTCAAGCCAGAAGATTAAAAGTCAATCTAGGAATTTCTTTTAGTGGGGCAAATTTGATGGCTTAACTTTTTTGTCTCAGAAGTTGTATAATAATAATAAGTTCAACGAGGAAAATGCAGTGTAGTGTGAAACAAAATCTTTAGAATCTGACTTCATACATCTTGTCCTAGTTCGAGGGGTTGGGGTGGGACTGCCACCATGTTAAACCTGCTCATGGCTAGAACCTCTGTTGTTATGCAAAATGTACATATCTTGAAATACCCTACTATCAGATCAGTAGCCAACCGTAGTTGACAATTTTGCTACCAAAGGAATCATGAGTGTTACGTAATATGTAAATATCAGAACCTAAGTATAACCATTTTAACATAATATACTGTATGCATCTTGCTAATATCTAGTGATTACTGGCTTTCTCAGCTGAAGCTATGTGTTCCTAATAATGTATATATCCCAAAATAAAGCAACATAGTTACTTCCATTCAATTTGTAGTTCCACTCAATCAATTATGACCACTATGCATGAGTCATACCATGTTAAAGCAACATCCAAATAAGATGCACACCTAAGCAACCAAGCCTAATTAGTTCAGACATTTCCAAGAAAATGCAGCATCTGATTAGTCCTAAAACGACAGAATATTACCCAATCAGTCTGAAAGAGCAGGTGCTGGGTGGATAGCAAGTCCAGGTACTTGGCAACCATAGAGAGCCATTAGTTAATTCAGCATAGGATGCTTAATACAGGTAGAAGTACATGTTCCATGTATTGATCTTACAGAACACAGTTGCCGGAATTACAAGTCCATTCCTAATCCACTCCTGTATACCAATTGCCATTCAAAATACAATTTTTCACTTTCTCATTTCGGCTTTTCATCAAACTTGGCCGTGCAAATTTGATGCAGGAATTGCATTTCATGTCCAAGCTGTTGAAGACAATTTAAGTAAATAAAAATGTGTCCCCTCTCTGCCCGGTTAAGTTTTTAAATGTGTAGGTTTAACATGTTATCAGAGGAGTGTCGCCATCAACTATTTATAAAAATTGTGCACGTACCACAGATAGAAAATTGAATCCAGCCAGCACTAGGATCTTCAAAAATTTACTAAATAAATTTTTCCCATCTCGATGAGCTTAAGTCCTCAGAGGATGTGGTTCAACACAGCATTTACAGGAAGGTAAAGTTTGTAGCATAACAATAGAACAAAAAAATGGATCTTCACCTGTAGACATTAGAACCAAGGGATTGATAATTTCGTAAAGCACGCGTGTTCAAGATAGCTTCAATCCCACATGGATGACCAATAAATTCACTTATATGATGAATATTTTTGCCTCCATTGCCATCATCACCATAATTTGGAAGCCTTATCCTTTCCTTCTTTCTTGCAGAAAGATTTGCTTTCTTAGCATTTGAGTCTGACAACTTTGCTTTACATACATTTACTCTCCAGCCACCAATTCTCCTCCTAAAGAATAGAGAAAGTTTATTTTCAGCAAAAGCTCTTTAAAACAATAAAACAATCTAAGTATTACTCCCAAAATTTTTTTGGGTCGACTACATAAATCCTACTTCGTCATTCTTCTTTTCTTTTTTCTTTTTTCTTTGTAAGTTCTTTCAGCAACAAAAGGGTAAAATCAACAATTGGCACCGAACTTTAACCAGGTTACTACTTAACCACCCAACTTTGAAAAGTATCTCACTACCCACTCTTCTTTCTACTATATTACCCATCCACCACCCGTTAACCAACTTGTGCCAACTCGTAACGGAGAATTCAACCTGACACATGGTTTCCGACATGGCGGGGTGATGGTGTGAACTCCGGCCGACTCATCAAAATAGCACATCTCAATTCTCAAACAAGCATTTCCTCTTCCAAAATTAAAGCACAATGCGTTTTTATGACTGAGTGAGATTTAACCCCGTTAACATGCCGCGGAATTTCACTTGCCACGTGGACTTCCCCGTTAAGAATTGCAGAATGCTAGACGGGTGCTAAACGGGTAACAATGTGGAAAGAAGAGTGTGCATTGATATACGATTTTAAAGTTGGGTGGTTAAATAGTAACAAAAAGTTGGATGGTTAAGCAGTTTGCCAATTGTTGATTTTACCGCAACAAAAAGATAAGATTTTTTTATTTTATTTTTTCATTTTTCTCATCTATTGACTGAAGTCTGAAACCAATCAATTTCCATCTATGTTCCGTTCACATTGCTAATTATAATCTAAAACAACTAAAATTTCAACAATTAACACAGTACCTGTTTGTGGAGGTGTAGATTTCTTGATACCTAGGAAATGGGGAAGCTGCAGAGTGGTATTTAGCTGCTGCCATTGATATTAGACAATATTTTGCAATATTTGTAGAGCCATGGATAAAGAGAAAAAGAATTTTTTTTATATATTTTCAGAAATTTTGAGGTTGGATTGAAGCTTAGCAGGGAAGATGAGTTTCAACTGACAAGTGGGTATCAATGGAGCATATACACAGGACCAGATTTTTAAGTGGATTTGATTTTCAATTTTTTAATTTTTTGGGTAAATTATTTGAGGACGTTTTTGGCGAATTTTTCTAAAGAGACCTCTTGATATGGGCAAAGTGGAAAAAGGCCTGGTTTATAATTTGTGGACGCAAATGAGAATGAAATGTATAACAAATGGAAGATTGGGACAGTAATGTCAAAAGTGGGTACATTTTTTTGATAATGCAACACTACCGCATCGATGAAATAATTTAATTTAAAGACATCAATTTGAGAAAATTAAAAAAAAAAGATTTTAAAAAAAAAGAGAGGATTATAACAAGATCGTTGATTTTAATCAAAATATCAAATTGAAAAAAGAAAAATATGTTCAAAATCGTCTATAAATATAAGATGTAGCAGTTCAATAGGCAAAGCAAAGTATGGGTGAGAAATTTTATACTCTTGTAAAATTTTGTAATGTCCAATTTATCTGTCCACTAGTATTTTCAGTATTTTCAATGACTATCATAATATTTTATTTTGCAATAGCTTTTTCATTATAAGTTGTAATATTTGATTTCGAAACTGCTTGTTCTATTTGTTTCAAACCTCAGAATCTAAAATCAACTTCTATTTGTTTCAAACCCCTAAATCTAAAATCTACCACCATCCAAAACCCCAAAATCTTGTTTGCGTGTTTCATTTTCTTGATCAGGTCGTAGCATCGGCAGATCGAACAACGGCAGCCCTAATTACCGTTAATTTGCTTCCCAAATATCTCCACGCCTTGAGGGCACGACATTTGGGGCTTTCGGGTTAGATTGATTGCTTTGAATTTTAACCTCAAGATAGCTTCTCGACTAAAATAAAAAATCTTTTCATGCAAAGATTCGTCACCAAAAAAAGTTACCGACGACCCACCTCGGGGAAACTTGAGCACCGTCGGGGAATCAAACACAATGTCGCGGCTGGAATTTGGAGCTTTCGAGATCTTCTCCACCCCTTTATAGACCTCTACAAAAGTATTGAAGAACTTCCAGAATGAAGTGTCGTCCACCATCGCGTGGTTGATGATGCAGTTGATGAAAACAACATCGTTGAGCTCAGTTACTTGAATTACGACTAGGGGTTTGTAGTGTCCAATTTAGCTGAGAGTGTTGCAAAATTGGAAGAACTTTTTGAAATTGGGAGGGATATCTTGATGATCATGTGGTAGAAGGGTATTGAAAGACATGGGGCTTTTTCATGGACAAAATCTACAGCCATGTCATTGCAGAGGATGCGGACATGGCTATTAGTGTCAGTATGGAGGCGGCTAGTGAGAGTTAGGAAGTGAGAGAGAGAAAGCTTGAGGAGAGAGATGAGAATGTTTGATTCAAACATCGGTTGTGATAACAAGACACACTTTTGGATGTACTAGCATGAAAGCATGGGAAGATCAAATACAAATACAGAGAGCTTAAGAGATTTAATGTTAGATTTATTTTCTAGGTAGACAGTGGATTTGGAGATGATGAATACTGAAGAATAAGGAAAGATGAGGGGTTGGATGGAAGAAGAACGTTTTTTGTTATTCTTTAGTTTCTATTCTTCTTTTTCTTTTCTCTTATTTTTTGCTTATTTAAAGATGGGAGCAATTTCATCATAAAACACCTATCATGTCTATTATGCATAATTCTTCAAATATTGGGATTCCAGTATTATTTTTAAAAGTTAAAAGTACATCTCTTATATTTTTAAAAAATTGAGAACCAAATATGCTATTTTTCCTAAATCAAAAAGTTCTCCTTTTAAGTCTTTTGAAGTCTTTACAAATAGAGGGTTGAGTGTTTCATTTTTCCAAGTTTTAAGATAGTCATTGACTATTTTAGGAAATTTGGTGCAAATAGATTCTAACCTTGGCCTTCGATGCGGTAATGATCCCTAATGTTTGTTTCTTGGCACATACATTCCTAACATATATGTCTTGGTGCTCAATTAGTTCTTTTTCGATAAAAAGACCAATATGCCATTAATTTTAGTTAAAGAAAATTAGAGTTGGGTCCCCAAAATTTGAGAAAAGTACAAATAGGTCACAAACCTTTATTTAATTATATTTAATTTACTATACTAAATATATTATTATAATCGTGTCAATTAAATTTTTTAGAAGGAAAAAAAGTTAAATTATCATGCTTTAAGTGTATGTAATTATTTTGTAATGTGAAAAACTTGAATAAAAATTAAGATAAATAGATAACAAAATGACGTATATAAGTTTATAATATCTAACCAACCTTATTGTATTTTATTTAACATAAAAATAATGAAAACAAATAATCTATAAACTATGCGTTCTTTATTTTCTTTATCAATGATGATAAAAAGATAAATTAAAATATTAAAAATACAATTAGAGCTCTATATATTTGTAATTAATAAAAAAAAATATCTCAATAAAAGTATTTGAGGATGAAGTTTGTGACACAATGTTGTTTTTATTTTTTTGGTTATAACTATAAAATAAAAGTTTAATTTTTTTACATAGTGAAATTACGTATAATAGAACTAATAAATTTTTTAACACGTTAGTTAATTAACTATAATCTTCAATTTAAGTTATTTCATAATAGTTCATTTAAATATACAATATTATTTACGTATATTATCAATTTGGTCAATAAATTATTAATTCAAAACCTACTTTTCGTTAATTTTTTATAAAAATAAAAAATGAAGATACGAGAACCATTTGCACATTTTTCAAAAGTTAGAGACCCAACTACAAATTTTCCTAGTTAAAATTAAGGGCATATTAATATTTTTCATCGAAAAAGAACCAATTGTGCATAAAAAAACATAGTTTAGAAATGTCTGTGCCAAAAAATAAACATTATGGACCATTAACGCTCCTGTTTGCGCCAATTCCCTTTTTCTTTTGTTCTAACTAGTAAGAAACACGTGCATTACATGTGATTTCACAATTATTTTATTAATTTTTTGTTTTTTGAAAATTCTTATTTTTTAATTGTTAATAGTTAAAATGTTAATGTAGCAATTGCAGTAAAGATAAAACAACACGGTTGTTGATAACATTTGATACTTGTTTTTCAGATATTTTATCTGAAAGTATTTGTCCTTCATTGTTAGCCAAATCACCCCCACAAAGCAACCTTAATTGTATTAGATCTGATTAACAAATGATATGAAATGTTATACAAAAATTTAAAAGTCACACTTGTAAATTTATATATATATATATGTCATCGATAAGTGTTATTTCTCTTTTATTCATGTTGCGTGCCGTATTTTTTTCATATATATATATGTATATGTCATCGATAAGTGTTATTTCTCTTTTATTCATGTTGCATGCTGTATTTTTTTCAACTTTGATGCTTAAATGTTGTCTTACATTTATAACAGTACCTATAACATATGAAAAAAATTTGAACGCATTATGAAGAGGAAAAATTTAGTCATAATGTATCAATGTATTACATAAAAAGAATTAACACCTATCATCATAGTGACATTCTTTGAATCTTGATTAGCTCTTTCTAAATAAAAAAAAAAAACTATATAGCCTCTTTTTTATCGGAATACAATCGTTGGATTCACAAACGTCGGTTAATGACGATAATGATATTTCAATCTCAGCATGCACATTGAAGTAGCTACTATTCACTAGTTTAATTAATTCATTTTGAATAAAGTATGTTTTTTTTCCTTTTCTAGTCTTTTCTAATCGAAAAATAGTTTCGTTATACAATAACACTTGTATTTTAGTTTCTGCCAAAAAAATTTATTATTGAAGTATAATGAAATAATTTATAATTTTAACACGGACTATTAATTTAAATTTATATGTCAAGACAAACGATAGCTATGCCAATAATAATACTAACATTTTTGTCCATCAAAATGAGCTTCATTATATATAGTGGTCCACTATGATTATGTTTCAATAGTTCTTTTCCTCATCACTCGCACTTTTATACTCCATTCGACCTTTTGATATAACTCAAGATCTTTTATAAAAATATGATATTTTTCTTCTGCCAACATGATACCTACAAATAAGATAAATACATATAAATCATGAAGTAAGCGTTAGGACATTAGGAAGCAAAAGAAAATTCAAAAACAAAATGTATGAAGGTTGACGCATTTTTTTTTTGTAAATAGAGATACAACCTTCCACACATACATAAAACAAGGGGAAGAAAGAACATAAATCAAGGTTATCAAAACAACGTCGGATCTTTACCAGCGGTGGAGTTCTTGATGCTTCTAGATATGGCGGATGAGATTTGAATCTCATGTCAAACTTAGATATTGTGTTATATCTATACTACATCTAAAAGGGACTTAAAATGAGAAATATTTTTGGACAATTATATCCTTACAAAATATTTAAAATTCCATATTCTTCCTTAATTTTATTTTAGTTTATAAAATATTATATTATATCACACTGATACAACAAATTAATTAAATTTTTCTAAACAAAATTGAAAACCATAACATGCATTTCTTATATCTCCATGATGAAAAATTATGACAAACAATTGTTTAAAAACAATTTATAATACTAGCTGATTAACTTTAAAGATAGACAATAGATTCCATCAATTACCATTCAGAACAAAACATAAAAATAATCAACTTTAATAGCCAAATAACATGAAATTGGAATAAAAACATTGGATATTGCCAGCACTGAGGCATTGATTGAAGGTTGAACCATACAACCTAATTGGTAGATACATCTTTCTTGTAATTACGCCCATTGTCTTCATTTTGTACATTTGATATTTTCAATAGTTCATATTTTTTGATTTCTTGTGCAATTATAAACTTTTTTGCCCTTCTCTGCAAAACTTGATGTGATCTCATTAGAATCACATAATTTTTAAATTAAATTATCTTTTTGTAAAAAAAAAAAAAATAGGATGTCGTTTTTATTAATAAATAATGAATGTATATGTGAGGATGCAATATCATTGATGGCAGTCTTCTCCCTGTTGTTGATGCCACTGCCACTGCAGACTCTCATCTTTCTTCAATAACTGTTCCTTAGATTTCTCCAATTTATTCATCAAGTTAGCTTTATTTCCAGGTCTTATTAATTTCTAACTTTTCTTGTTCATATTTCTCTGGCCTCCTGTTCATCAACCATACGGCTTCTGGGTCATTCTTGACATATTTCAAATTTCAAAATTTGAAAAACTCTAACTCAGGGCCACCATTTTCGAAGCATTTAATTCATATATATAAAAATGTTATCTTTTCGTGATACCCATTTATCATTGTGTGATAATTGATGACGACCTTTTTTCCACCATGTGATTTTGTTCTTGACCCTGAATTGCCATACCTGGCTAGCTGCTATAATGTCTTCAAACTTTGAACCATATAATCTGGCTTTGTTATTGTGATTCTCATCATCTTGTAGTCCAAGATGTCAACTCTTAGCTATAAATATATTGTGTAATCAGGTATTGATGTAAGAAGAGAAAAGTACGGTGCGAGTTCGAATAATAAGCTATTTATAGCTCTAATTGCTGCTTCCACAACTCTGGGAGCAATCATTTTGTTTCTTTTCTGTTTCTAGATTTATTATAGGAAGTGCATAAACAAATTTCTAGATGAAAATGAATCATAGCTCAGGTACTCTCTTTTGGGATTAATTTCTTTTATGGTTTCTAAGTTTTTAATTTGTCAATAGTTAACATTTCATGATCTTTCTTTGGGATTTTTCTACTCCGTTCTTGGGTATATACAATACTTTCAAGACACGTTGTAGAAAGGGATGTGTAATTACAATGTAATATAAGATGTTAAAATCAGCTATCAAAATTTTTAGTGAAAGTAAAATCTTGGGTGTGAGGGGGGTTTGGATGTGTGTACAAGGCTAGGTTAGAAGAGAATTTGTGCGCGCTTGTGAAGAGACTCCAGGGAAGAAATTAAGACGCCATAAGAGAATTTGATGTACCAATTAATTATCTTAAAAGTTTGTTTGTGCTTGTTCTTCTGTCCATTTATACTACAAATCTCATGATAGTAGCAAGCTTTTGCAAATCCAAATGAGGAAATTAAATAGAAAGACTGTTTGGCCGAAATTACTTGTTATGTTGTCAAGTAAGAAAAAATAGGAAGATTTTATGGCTATGAAATGCGGTAAACTGCCTCACACGCCTAAGAAAAGGGCTAAGTTGATCCAAATAAGTTATTTGTATATTTGTGAATTCAAATTATTAAAGCACTCGATAATTTTGTGATTATGATTGTTTTACTTATATGAAAACAAATCTTCTTATTTCTTGTGTAGTTCATAAGTCCTGGAGTATAGTTGTTTGATTTATACCAAGACATGTATGAAGTGAAGGAGAAGAAGACTTCTAAGAGAGTACTGATATCATTTTCTATATTGCTTAGTTCTCCTACATTTTATGCCAATTTCTTTCAGTTTTGGCTCTAAAAATGCATTTTTGAATGTTATTTAGTGCATAAACCTAGATGATTGAACGCTATGGAAAGCATGGAAGGTGATTCAGAATATGATAGCTTGGCGCATAAAGAGGAAATCTGATAAGTTGCAGGTTGTAATAGTATCATAGTTTATAATTTGGAGTTCTTGTTTGGTTTTTGCATAGCTGGTAGTTCTTGAGTCTAAATCTTTAAATATTACAGCGACGGTTTATGATTGTATTAACTATGAATTAGAAGATGATGATATTGTTTTTAGGTTGTTTAATATAACAATTTTACTATATTTAAACTTTAACTACTCTTTATTAAATATTAAGTATTGCAGTATGTCAATTTGAGTTTCACAACCATAAAGTTCCATTTTCATCCGTACATTATAATTCTTTAATATATTACTGAAGATACTATATATGTCAAAGATAGTTAGTTTGAATTAAATTACTATAAATACTAATATTCATTCTATATTACTAAATACTCAATTAGGACTCTACCACGTACAACGCATGTGCATCTACTAGACTATGTTCTCATCTTCAGATGGTCAAAACATGTACTCCTTAGGCTTGGTTGGGTATTGATTTGCTTTGCTGCAAAAGAATCAACTGTGCGAAGAATCATAAGTGTTTGGTTAACTCTTGTTTCAAAATTGCTGTATGTTTCAAAATCAACATTTGAACGTTTGGTAAACAAAAGTGATTTATTACTGCGACTATATAAAATTAGTAAAATAGATATTGATTATAATAATATTTTTCGTATTATTATTATTATTATGAGTAGCGTAAAATTCATTTTTACTTTTATAACAACTAGTGAGTATCCGTGCGCTGCATGTGGTAGAATCGTAATTGAGTATTTAATAATTTAGAATGAATAGTAGTATTTAAAATTATGAATGAACCTCTTGTAAAAAATGTACATTGAGTAGAAAATGAAAAAAGTACTAAAAGCTCATGAAAATTACAAATTCTTTTGCCATGAAAGTTACAAAACGCTTGTAAAACTCCAGATCCTTTTGCCACACATTCATGAAATTACTAAAAGATGCGAAAATTACAAATTCTTTTGCCATCTAATCGGTCTATCAAAAGAACCAACTTAGATCCAAACATCTTGGATTCCAACGTTACTAAACTCCCATGACATGTAAACATTTTTTATATTTTTTTCTTAATCTTGTCTAGAAATATTTAATTCAACGTACCAAACATATCTGAAATGCTTAATTTCTTCCACCATAAACATATGCTCTCTGTTTTGGACTCACTCGTGTTCTTTTATTAGACAAAACAACTGAACGTGCAAATAATAAGATCGATACAAAATACCACATAATCTAATGCTAAGAACTAACATAGCACTGTCTAATGTGGTCGACAAACAAAACAACCATAGAAGAGGACAAGCATTTGATCCATTTGCTAAAACTTTGAAAAATATGAATAATGAGAAGGTTGGCTTCCATATATATAAAACAATGAAGATCTTACAAACCTCGTAATTTTCAACAAGAAAAGTTGTGCGTCCATATTCGAACAATCGCCATAGAATAATCTGCCTAGGTAGGTTAACATACAAGTCAAAAAATGACGTTATATTATCTAATATAAGTATTCGTGTGTTGAATGAAATTCCAACAAACACTCCCTACACTTGAATCAATTTTGATTTGAGAGCAACGAGTAGAGGATTAGGCATGTTAAAAATGCTCGCAGCGCTTGTATTAGTTTTTATGTTTTTAGCATTGTTGCTGAAAAATGGAGTTCTCCAAAGGAAATGGAAAGATTTCCAGAAGTTTAGGTTGGCCTATTTTGGGAGAAAGTTTTTCATTTCTTTCTGAGTTCTCCAGTCCTGCAGGCATATTTAGTTTCCTTCATGCCATTTTGGATTCAACTATTGCCCATTGAAGAAAGGAAAAAAACTTCAAAGAATATTTTGTAGAATATCTTTTAAAGAAGCACAATAAAGAGACCTTAGAAGGAGAAGATGATAAACTCACATACGCGCTACTAAGGGACAACATATTGTCCTTGCTGGTTGCTGGAAATGACATCACTACAGCTGATTTGACATGGCTTATTAACTTTCTTGAAGAAATTCTATTGCATTAGAACATCTAAGGGTAAAAATTATTCACATTTTTAGAATTTTATCGATCACATTTCTTAAATACTACAAATGAATTTAAATATGGTTTTGCAGGATGAACATCTTACCATTCAACATAAGAAAGAAAACCAATCTAGTCTTACCTGATCAAAAGTTAACAATATGCCGCACACGCACAAAATTAGCAGAATCCCAACGGATATTATTTTATCTTTATGGCTTTTTAAGTTTATCAACTAAAACATCGGGTCCTTCAACGAATAAGTGATCAATGAAACTCTGCGAAGAGCCACAATCCTATATTGGTTTTCAAGAAAAGCAGCACATGACTTCGATGTTGATGGTAAAGTTCTTTCCAATTGGACATCATAGATGAATATTCAAAGATATTATATTATTAAAACAATCTTTTATAAAGTTTTTAGGGTATAAAATTCAAAAAGGTTGGGTTGTTAACTTGAATGTTGTGTCTATCCACCATGACTTGGAGATTTTTCCTAATCCACAAAAGTTTAATCCGTCCAGATTTTCTGTAAGCTTTTCAGGAAACATGTGTAAGCTTTTCCATGAAACAGTCTATTATAAAAAAGAAACATCAATTTCATCTATTGTCAAAGATGCCGTCAATTAGTGCATGCATATAAAGTTAAAAACTGTTTTGATCTATGGTAAAAATAAGCATCGGGTCTTGGGAATTATCTGTCGATCACCATCAATTGTAATTCTCAGCTGCCTCGATACACGCCACTGAACATTGAATTATTCACTAATCAAATATTTCTTTATATTTACAAACAACAATAAATCTAAGTTTAAAACCCTTACAGTGAGCAACACAAACTTGTGAATTTGTATCATTAAAATTAGGAACAAGTATAATCTAAGAACTACATATATCCTATCAATTCCAATGCAAACTTTTGTTATCCCATGTCACTACGAAATGGAAGAACCTCAAAACCAATGCTAAATTCTGTTATCCCATTAACATGAGTTTCATATTACATGATGAAGAACTGAATGATTGACACGGATGTCTCAAAAATAAAAACAAGAAGTCTAGATGTAAAGGCAAAAAACTTATTTTGAAACGCTAGACAGTTATTAGTTAGGACATGAGCTTTATTTTTTCTCAAATAAATTGAAAATACATATTCATATTGTTTGATTTGACAACTCTGTGGCAACATTGAAGGTTTCCAATTATAGGAGTACAAGTATATTGTCATTATCCATTGTCTATATGTATACTTTTCTGAGTCATTAGCCATTATCTATGAGTAATGCTATTCATAGTTGCTCACTACCGGTAGTCATCATACATGACATTACTCAATTGGATGAATTATTTATAATTAATGGCTATAAATACATTAGTCAATTGGAGTAAATAATTCATTTAGTTGAGTAATGTCACGTAGAATAACTACCGGTAGTGAGCAACTATGAAGAGCATTATTCATTATCTATATACTATATGTACGCTATTCTGAGTCTTCTCATCTATAACAAAATAAGGAGTTATATAACTATGGGCTAGTTTCACCCCACCCCACCCCACCCCACCCCACCACATTAATTCATTATCCAGAGTGTACATGTATATCCTATATGATTGCAGATTACATATACTTTATCATACATAGATCATTACAAACAAAACTTACAATCTACATCATACTCACAACAATTGATTCCTTGTTTCCAACTTTCTCCATTGAACCTTGACTTCCATCACATGTTCATTGCCAGTTCACCATGGAAAAAAATTATTCGTCCACCATCTGCTAGAAAAAAAGGTTTTTATTACATCAACAAATTTATAAGAATACAAATTACAATACTAAAATACCGAGACCAAAGGCAATACACATTAACTAAAGAATCAACATAAAAAATAAACATGTGCATAACTCAGTTAAGTATAAATAATAAATCATAACATCAGTATAAGTTCAGAAAATCGTCATACTCACAACCAGGGAAAAAATGAAAATTGTTCTGCTAAATAACACATGTTGTATTTACAGCACAATATGCTGCAGAACCGCCTTTTCCAAACAAATTGAAATATATATGTACATACATCTAAACAATCAAATAAGCATTCACTGATGGTGAAGCAATGACAACTTCGGATGGTATTACAAAGGAATGATCGAAAGTTAGAAATGAAAAACAAAAATTATCTAAAGGAAAAAAATATACTTGGTGGTTGGTGCATTCAATTCTAGAAGAAAATACATAAAATAGAAAAATAATACATACATCCATAATAGAACAACCATAAAAAATAGTTTTTATCTCACAGACTAAAAAGCACATACGTCAATAATAGAACAACCAAAAGAAACATTCAAAAATAAATAATACATACATAATATTTAACAACAGTTTACACCACTTTTTCAAGAACACAGAGCCTTAAATAGAGTGATATAGTAAAAAATGTATAAATCTATAATGCAAAAACCAAATATCAGGGGAATTGGAATATGAACCACAAATGAAGAGTAATCTTCTTGGATTTGAGAAACAACAGAAATTTACAAACTCCTATCAAACAGTTCGGAGAATCAAAAAAGAGCCACCATATGTTTTTATTCTCTAATTTCAAGAACAACACCAACTAACGGAGTCCAAGCTAACCATGTAGAATCGAAATATGAACTACATAATATGAGTATTTTTCTTTGATTTCAGATTTCAGAAACAACATAAATTTACAAAAAGATCCTAATATGTGGAAAAAGAGAGAGTAGAGGAAATGTGAAAGAGAGAAAAAATGGAGAGAAAAGGTAAAAGGTTGAGATTGTGGCGTGTGTCAGGCGAAGGAGACTGAAAAAAAGGCGTGTTAGATTAGAAAAACTAAAAAGCAACAAACAGATTATAAACGGCGTAAGTGGAAAGAGACTGGAAAAAAAGGCATGTCAGATTGGAAAAACTAAAAAACAACAAACAGAGTATAAACAGCATCGTATTCATCTTTTTGGGACAAAAAAATGAATAGTGACAACTCCAAAGCTCTTTTATTATAGGTTAGATTATTATATATAGTTTAGATGTGAAATATGATATATTAATAGTACCCAAGCCCATGCCTCTTTTATTATAGTCTATGGATCAATAGAATATAGGATGACCAAATCTCATGAATAGTGCCTTACAAATTGACTGTTTTAATATAGTTAAGATGTGTAATATTATCAAATATTTTTTTAAGACAATACATTTCCCACAATTATTTTAAAATAAAAATAATAAATATTTATTAAATCTCAAAATTTAAAAAAATTACAAAATAAAAGCACAGTCATATATTACAAAAATCAATTAAACTTAAATTTACATTATTTGTAGAGATGTATTATAATTAGAATACTAATAAACATAAGACATAAAATGAGTTAATTTAATTAATTAAAGTTAAAATTGATATTTTAATAATATATAAGTAGAAAAGCTAAAAGTAGGATTTGAGAAGCTATCTTTTTACCGCTTTTTAAATATGTTATCATATGATACAAATTCTTTTATAATCACTTTTTAAAATTTTAACAAACATTTGAAATAACTTTTAATTGTTTGACAATCAAAAGTTGAATTTTTAAATCAATATCAAACGAGACCTTAATCAATTTTGCAAGTTGACTGGGAGAACTTGTGCCACATGCAATTGTGCATTTTAGGGCCTTACATTCCCTTTCATTGTGCCTACATTAATGGCCAATTGGGTCTATAATTACTTTAGAGAAAATTAGGACCACTATATTTTTATTTTTTCAACATTTTGAAATACATTAGATATGATTTTTTTTCAATATTACTAATTATCATTTATATTTATTGTAATTATAAAAAAAATTATTGATTTATTAATTACTAGTCAAATCTATTTAATACCGATATATCTTATTTTTAGAAATCAAATCGTATCATTCTTTAATTGATGGAGTAATTCACGCTAATACCAAAAGTCATTTTCCTAGTCATTCAAATTTCATTGTCTCTCACACAACCCTGGTTTGTAAAAAAAAAAAAAAACACTTCCATCTTCTCCAATGATTTTCCATTAAATTCCTTCAAATTTCAAACTGTTAATAGTAAAGTAAGTACATCTGAATTTTAGGCCTTGTTTGGGATTGATTTTGGAGCCCAACTTCTGATTCTCAAACAATCAGAAGTTCAAACAATCAGAAGTTGATTTAGGCGTTTGACAAATTTTTTAAAAGTGATTATAAAATAATCTGACTCACCTAGCAGCAGATTTTGAGAAGCAGCAAAATTGCAGCTTTTCAGATTTTGCTTTCAGCTTTTTTATTTATATATTATTAAAATATCCATTTTACCCCTAATTAATTAAACTAATTTATTTAATACCCATTTGAGAAATTGAATTGGTGCAAGTTGGATTATAAAAAAATAATATAAATTTAATTAATTTTTGCATTATATGACTATACTTTTATTTTGTAATTTTTATAAAATTTGAAATTTATTAAGTTTTTATTATTTTTATTTTAAAAGAATAATAATGAATGTATTGTCTTGTTAAAAAAATATTTGACTGCCACTTGTGATAATAATAATAATACAAAATAACATTATTACAATCAATGTCATTTTCAGTAATTTAATACCGTTACAACAATAAATCACTTTTGTTTACTAAATGCTCAAATGTTACTTTAGAAACATACAACAATTTTGAAACAAGAATTTACCAAACACTTATCTGATTCTTCCCACAGCTACTTCTTTCTACAGCACAGCAGAAGCTGATTCTCTTAAAAGCATAGCAATACTAAACCAAGCATTATTATTTATGGATTAATATCCATTTTTATTTTTATTTTTTTTAGTGTCATTAGCTTATTGATTAATATTGCCTGCTAATATTTTTTTCATTCTTTATTTATTGTATTTAAGCATTAGATGTATTGTTTATTGCCGTAAAGGATTTTTTTTTAGGGAGAGCTTGGGAGGAAGTTGTCGAGAACCCTTTTTTTTTAAACTAAAAAATTTCCTTTATACATTTTTGGGGGTATTTAACTCAAAAGATTTAAAGTAGATTTCATATGCCACTCAAAGTGAATTTTATATGCCACTCAATTTTAAAATATAGTGGCATTCCAGAAACGTTTGACAAAATATAGTGATATATGAGATTCACTTTTAAAAGTTCAATAACATTCCAAGAACAATTGAAGTACAATAGCATTTTAAGAACGCTTGAATAAGTATAGTGGTATTAGGAGTATTTAATTAAAAATTTTCTCAATTAAACATTAAAAGACATTGGTGTTTGACGATTTTTATCCCAAGCTTATCAGAGAGATATTGAATGTCACAGAAAACAGGAAACACAATTTTCCTCATGTATGCTAATTAGCAGATAACTATGTAGTTTTCATATTGAAGAAGATGCGTGTTTTGTTTAATTATTATTAATTTATTTCTATTACAAGTCGTGGTAGAAAATATAGCACCACAACCTGATTTTATTTCATTGAATGACTTCATTTTCTTAAAACTTGGAAGAGATATAGGTCGACTAAAATTGAACAAGTTTTCAAATTTTGGACTCCTTGACAATCCAAACTTGGAACAAAATTAGATCATACGTTAACTATAAATTGACGTAGTTTATTCTCTTTTGTAGACGTGACTTGAACATTTTATGAGAGAAAAATTGTAAGTCTAGTATCCTAGTTAGTTTTTCTTGTTCTCTTTGTGGGTTGGATAAAGATTAGAAATTGGTGGGTGCGGTAAAGTTAGGATATTATTTTTCTTGAGATACTTGAGAAATTTGGATGGGTGAAATCTATATAATTGTTACAATTTTTCATATAGTGGAAAGCTTTGATAGTCCATAAATCTTTATCTATCTTTTATATATTTTTTGTTTCGTTATCTTTTTCTGAACAATGATCTTGTGGGCAATAAATGAATTTGTCTTAATTCCCAACACTCAAGAAGATTTAATTTTTTTTAGTATTGTTAAGTTGGCTTTTTGAGATAAAATAAAATTGATTGTATTAATCCATCTTATTACGTTGGTGATGAGTACTACTTAGTATTGTTGCAAACAGAATATAATATAAAAAATTAATTTTTCAACGTTAGAATAATTTTGAAAATATATATGTTGCTGCAAATTGTTACTTCATCTTATTACGTTGTCGATGGACCATGCATGTTGTTACCACTGCTGAAAATTGAACTTGATATCAGAAATTGTTTCTTACATCGAAATAATTCTGTAAATATTTTTCGATTGTCGAAATTTGTTGTCGTTATTGTGAATTTCTGATTTGGTTTGGGATCTGAGAATTATAATTTCTTGGTAACTTTCAATTTCAAATTTCAAATTTCAAAATTGGAGAATTTGTTGGATAAGAATTTCAGGAACGAAACGGTTGAATTGATTTTATTTAAGGTAACATAAAAAAATAGGAGTCTTTATATGCATACTAATTTTTAATTTATATTATTATTAAATGGTATATTTCAATTTAATTACACTGACCACTA
The DNA here is from genome assembly GCA_030279155.1 of Forsythia viridissima. Lineage (NCBI taxonomy): Eukaryota > Viridiplantae > Streptophyta > Magnoliopsida > Lamiales > Oleaceae > Forsythia > Forsythia viridissima. The sequence continues at coordinate 3,592,422 of CM059037.1, read as the reverse complement.
TTTTTTAATTTTTTATTATATATTAGTGCATGTGTAATTTATCCAGTATTATAAAAAGCGTAAAACGTGATTAAGTATGGATGCCGAGTTTCAAATTTTTGGACCTAGACGAGGCGAAGTAAGAGCGAGATGAGGGAGAGGCGTGAAACATGACTAAGCGTGGAGACTGCATTTTCGCCTAGGCACTGCCTGAGTGAACTTTTTAAAATTTGCCCATTACTTTGTATTAGAGAGAGAAAAAAAAATCACTAACAACTACTCATTCTATTCGTTGATAATCCATTGTTATTGTCGCATTTTCTATTAGTATTATTTCTCCTCAATATAAAAATTGTTTAGAAGAACAATCTTCAATTTTTTTCCTTTCCCTCATTGGAAAAAATAAAATTCAATCAAAATAGGGATTTTAATTCATGGGAGTTTACTTAAAAAAGATAACATGCAAGCAGTGGCGGAATCATACATTTTTTTATTGTGGAGTAAAAAATATATATGTAATTTTTTTAAAAATAACAAAATATTAATGAAAATAAGTCAATACATTACAACAATCGTAGCCTACGCATTTCAATACTTAGAAAATGTTGTATAATTACATTGTTATGAATATTGTTAAACGATTTGATTGTTTGTCTATAAATTAAAAGGCAAAAAAGAGATAAGAGTTCACGAGATAGATGAGAACACATTAAAGTCACAATATAATTATATCAAATATCCCACTTCAGAAGATCAAGAAATTGGTAAAATAATTGAAACTAGCTAAACTAATTGACTATATAACGTCTACGAAATCACAAATAAAGTCCAAACAAATAAGAAAAATAAATCAGTGCTGAACATAGACCTTAAAAAATGAATAAAGAGAATTGACAAGATTCAGTACATAATAAACTTTGAAATGATTAGGATAATTGTAGAAATAAAGACTACCCAATGATTCCTACAAATGAAACATAAATGAAACTACTTTGAATCATTTAATCAGATACAAGTTAAAGATGTTTATTCACTATACGCCTTCGGTCTTTCCACCACAAGTGTATAATTTAGATAAAAACTAGATTGATAATGACAGACCAATCAATAAATTTGAAAGAAGAAGAAAGAAGTTAGAGAAGATTAGAGTGAAGATGAAGAAATTGGTTGGATAGATAGTGATGTTGATAGATATTTTTTAAGGGTGATTGGCCCATTTTCATGGATTGACGTTCTATTACTCTATCTAGATTGACTAGTTTTCATCGAGGAATTCTTATTGAGAAGGGATAGTTTCACCAATACCAAAAAAGATAAAAAAAAATTAGTAAATACTAGTTTATTATTTTTATTCTAAAAATACTATTTTTACTTTTTGTAACATTCTGATACATTTATTACGTTTGTTATATTTTTTACAAAAGATATATGTTATATTTGTTACATTAATAACATTTGAAATCTAAAATGTTAAAAAGTAATTATAAAATTTAAATATAAAATCGAGTATATGGCAAAATTATCACTAACGAGAAATTATTTTTATTTTTATTAGACGTATGATAATGACACATTAAAAAAAAAATTTAAAAGAATCTCTAAAAATATGTGAGATCAGCTAATCTCACATGACACTATGTGATTCCGTCCCTTACCCGCATGCAAGTTAAACCTAATAGAAAATCACTTGAAAGTGATAGAGGGCTAAATTTTTCCAAGTAACTTAAGACTTGAAAATTAAATTTGGAGGCCCAAAGACTAATTCCTAATTTCTCCTTAATAAATTTAAAGTCGATAATATAAATAATTATTTTATCTAATTTTGTAAAGTTGGAGGGTCAAAGATTAAACAAACTTTTCATGAGGGCATATTTGGCTAAACCCAAAAAAGGTAAAATTACTTTTAAGTAATTTAATGTAAAAATAAGTAACTTATATACTATTTTACTTATAAGTAAATTTAGTTAAAAATAAACTTTTTAAGCTTAGCTAAACACGTTCTCATAACATATGATGATTTTCTAGTCCCTCCGTTACATATATGGTACCAAACACACCTTAAAAATTAATTAAAAATTGTTACCCATGAAGTGATAAAATTAATGATTAATTATTTACTTATTTTGTTATTATTTAATTAGAGCTAATCCGTGGTGCCAAAATTCAGTTTATTTTGGATACTAAAATTAAGCATAGTTGAACATGCTTGTATTGCACGAGACTGTAACCATATAAACAAATGTTTTTAATAATATTTTGATTACTCTTTTTGAACCATTCAATTTTTTTAAAACTTAAATAATACATATTGAATATCCATTTTATTAAATAATGACAAGTTGTATTATAAAAAATATTGCACCTAGGAGAAAACATATTAAGTTGACTTTGATCTTGATTATACATTGAACCATTCAAATTAAATGAAAGGTAAATGAGACACCAAAACTAAAAAGATAGAAAATTACTTATTATTTATAGATAGATAGATAGATAGATAATTATGAAAGAAAAGAATTTATAAATTACTATTGCTGTTTTAAAAATTGATCCAGACGTTGACTCGGAAAAGGGAAAAGGTCAAACTGGGATTGATATGTGATTTTTAAAAAAATAAAAAAATAAAGAAATTTACAAAAAAATTAAAAAATGAAAATCTAGTTTTTTTGAAATCACAAAAACTGCATCAGCCACCCGAAAGCAAGTTTTTTTTTTTTTTTTTTTTTTTGTTCTGCACAGGGAGGGATGAATCCCCATCGGCATTTACAATTAATTATGGACATGTTTCTAGATTTCTCCCTTTAAAACTAGTGAAACGGAGAACGGTCTAGCGAGTTCTTCAAAATTGGACGGATCGACAAATTTTAGGGTGAGTTTATAACCAAACGGCTTTGAACCCGATCCCAGTTTCACTGGTCAAACTGGGCCAGGCTTAGTTGCATTCGAGGAAAATATATCTCTTATCCAAGAAAATAATTACACAAACTTGGAATTTTTTCTTTGATATCCTCGATCATAAGTTTATATTATATATTCCATTTTTAATTGGAATATCATATCATTAAATTAAATAATAAATATTTGTACTCCTACGAAAGAAATTAAATTTTGCAGGGCTGCTAGCACAAGTAGAAAAGTACACATCAATTAGTTGACTTTAATCTTAATATATAGTGGTCTCTAGGTGCATTCATCTGCATAATAGGAAAAAATGAAAATGAATTCAGGAGAGGAAGGCAGCAATGGCAAAGCCACCGCCACAGCCACCTCCGCTGAGAACTTCCTCGAATACGGTGGCTATCACAACCACGGCCGCCACTTCTCCACTGTAGTTCTTAGAATCACGGTGTTGTTTGTGGTGGTTGGTTTTTCCTGCCTTGTTCTTTACCATTCTGCGTATCCTACCCAATTTTTTCAGAGCTTTTATAACCCTAATTCCACTTCTGAAAACTCTACAACTCATGATGATGCCATGCAAGCCAATTTTTCTTCTCCATTTCAAGACTCTCCTTCAGGAAACCTATCTTCTTTGGTAAGTTACTCATCTTTCTTAATTTTCTTTTATTATCAGAGACCTGGAAGATAAATTATGTATAAATAAATTTAATTTTTCTTATAGTATAAATGTTATAGACGAGCTATTCAATATAGTATTATTATTGACTCTTGTGGTTACGTCTTAAAATTAAGGTCAACTTTGTCGAGACGAGTGACCCAAATCTTTATATGTTCATTACTTTTGTCATATTTGAGTGATGTGGCAATCGAAAGTTTGATTTGTATAATATAGTACTACATAAAAATACTCGGACATCTTATCTCATAAGAACATTTAGCGTCTGTTTGGTTTAGCTTAAAAAGTTGAAGTCAAAGTGAACAATTAATTTTAACCACACAACACGTCACATCCACAATTTTTATCAACTTTTCGACCACTCATTTCATCAACTTTTATCAAAATCTACTAATTTTTTTTTTATATTAAAATCATTATCAAACAGGCCTTTATATATCTTGTTCTTCGAATCAAAATAAAAATACATTATTTGATAAATTTTACCTTCTCTCTCACGACAATTGATAATATTAACTGGGATTGGAGAAAAAAAAAAAAAAACTGATCATGACAGTTGATGATCATTACTTACAAGGCTAAGTCCTAAACAATTTGTTGTTATCTTAATCTGCTGTCAGTCTCACATATATATGTGTGATCGGTAGAAAGATACATTTTGCCAATTTAGCTTTTATTTAAGGGTTTAATTTTTATTTGATTCTTCTAGTGGCATTGTTTGAAATTTCAACTTGTTGATTAATTAGGTAGGACTAATAAGTAGAATTATTGGTACATTGATTTTTTTAAAATTTCAATTATATGGATTTCCTTTAATTTCTTAAGAAGTTTAATATACAAATAAAAATTTATTGTTTTTCAACATCAGTTCATCTAAAAATTTAAACTGTTAGAGAAAAATTTTAAAATTAATTTCCCAATTTACAATGCACACGACTTTTAAAGACATATTTAGTATTCAATACGAGATAGAAAAATACAATCAATATAATTTTAATTTTCAGTTTACTTGAACAATCCTAAAAGCATATACAAGTCTTATTTAATTGTCACATGAACTCTCTCCTAAGGGAAGACATTTAATAACATATTGTTAGTCAAACTATCTATAGTTGTCTAATTCCCTACAAAATATCTTAGCCAAATTGAGAGGTAGAAAATGTTCAACATTGACTTTGAGATATCTTAATTAATTAATTTTTGTTATTATATTAATTATTATCTTAAATAACATTTTATTTCGCTATCATTTCTCGTCGAATAATTGACCTAACACCCGCCTAATCAAATAATTAATATTTTTATCGAGTCACTTTTTTTGTTTTTTTTGGTAAAATGCATATTTAAAATTTCTATATTGAATTTGCAAGGTTAAACGAATTAGGGAAGATTGCACTCAGGTCCCCAATCTATTGATCTAGCAGTAGGTTGGTCACAACTTTTAAAATATATCAAATTGGTCTTTAATATTTTATATAATTGCACAAACTGTCCAATTCTCTATGTTTAATTATAATGTGATCCAAGTATGTGTAATTTTACGAAGTAGGAAGTTTTGCTTCACTACTTGGGTTGCTGAAATTTGAAGTAATTCATATTTTTATGATATGGTTCGTGCGACAATTTAATAAAAACCATGTAATTAAGCGAAGAAGAAAAGAAAAGAGATTCCTAAGTTCTTTGTTATATTATGTTGACTGTTGAGGCACTTAAATATTATACTACAAGTCTAATATGGGTAGGTTTCTATTGTATTATTTAGTTTTTTGTTCTACGATTATTAATTTATTTAATGTTGTGGTTGATAGCAATAATTATTCTTTTTAATTAAAATAGTTTCACTCCAAATTAATGAAAAATAAGAAAATAGGTCCATGCATGGTTAGGATGCGAACTTGTTGGCTAAAAAACAAAAACAAAAAATTCTAATCTGTACATGCATGAAGTGCGTTATAGACCAAATTTAATGAATAATTATATTGAACTTTTAAATAAGGTATGATAATAGCTATGGAAATCGAGTCGCCAAAAGTGTTACTCCGAAGATCGGAATTGTGTCACGGTATTTCCAACAACTTGAAAAAGAGGCGGGAAACTCTCCCTCGTTGTCTCCCGAGTGTAGGGATGGCAATAGAGCGGGTCGGCCCCGCCTCACCCCGCCCCTCGACCCGCGAATTCGCGGGGCGGGGCGGCCCTTTGACCCGCCAACTGCCCCGCGAATTATTATTATTTTTTTGTTAAACTGAAAAATAATTAAAATAAAATAAAATTTTTTTAAATATTTGTACCAAACAAAACAAAAAAATTATAAGATTTGGGTTGTAGTGTAGTGGTTAAAGTTGGTAATTTATAAATTTCAATCCGGGTTCGATTCTTTTTTAGTTCATTTTTAGTGAAAATTATAATTTCTACTATATTTTATAAATTTTCAAAAAAAAAGCGAGGCGTTTTTTTGCCATCCCTACTCGAGTGTGAGAATTAGTTCTTTTCTAGAGAGAAATATTACAAGTATATAAGCTAGTAAAAAGAGAGTAATAACTTAAGTCAAATACCTCAACATTCTCACCCTTATATAGAAGATGGTCTTGAGGAGGGGTGCTAGGATCTTTTGAACACGTGGTGTATTCTCGGACATTGGATCTAGGGTTAGCTTTCGTTAGTACCGTGATAATAGGATGTTTAGACACTTGTCATGTTTTCAGATTGAATCTAGGACTAACTTACCGTGAGTATTTCGGACAATGAGGGAGTCGCCTCTAATCTACTTATGCGAACGAAAATCTATTATAAGGTTGCACATGGCTGAGGGTCTTAGCCAATCACTCACTCCTCTTGAGAGAAGAAGGCCTAAGTGGCCGGTGGGATGTGATCCATACCCTACTCGGCCTTATGTCCAGATGGGGGCTTTGTGGCGATAGGGTAAGGTTGCATCCTACCCCTATGTGGGCCGGGTATTACCATGCTACCTAGTGTGTTGACAAGTGCTTAGTTGGTTCCATGTTGGGCGAGGCTCATCAAAGCTTTTTGGTACGAAATTTTTGATTTCTTGTCCCGGTAACACCAACGCGGTTAAACGCCACCCTGTCAAATCTCTAAATTAGAGAATCGCTCTCTGAAATTAGCTTGAGTTGGAGACCAAAGAATATGATTGAGCAACTCCATGCAGTAGGGTTTTGTTCTCTTTCTACAGTATGTTATTTGAATGCAAACCGTTTAATACCAAACTTTCTACTCAATGTATGCAATTAATATACTATTTCACTTGTTTCTAAATTTCACTTATTTTTTTTAGGGCAATGATGAAAATAATTTGGAGAGGATATTGAACAAGGCTGCCATGAAGGAAAAAACTGTTATCATTACCACCTTAAATGCAGCATGGACAGAACCAAATTCGATTTTTGATCTTTTTGTTGAGAGCTTTAGAATTGGAAATCAAACTCAAGATCTATTGAATCATGTAGTTTTTGTAGCTTTGGACGAAAAGGCATATTCTCGTTGCTTAGGGTTACACCCACACTGCTATGCCTTAAGCACCGATGGCATCGACTTCTCTGGTGAAGCGTTTTTTATGAGCGAAGATTATTTGAAGATGATGTGGAGGAGGATCGATTTTCTACGTGTTGTTCTTGAGATGGGATACAACTTTATTTTTTCGGTAATATCTCTACCTTATATCAATTACTTATACAATCAATTAGCATGTACGTGAATGTATGGGCAGGCTGGGTTGGCCTATAGCACATCGAGGGTCTAACCCGGCCCTACACAACCTATGTTTTTGGTTGACCCGTTTTTTAGATATCAATAAAAAAAGGCAAAAAAAAAAAAAAATCAAGAAAAGATATTTGACCTAGTGGTTAACCTACTTTACACCTCTAAACATAGGTTTAACCATTCTTCGTCAAATTAATTTGGAACATGCTTCATTTCAAATTCCATATTTGCATCCAGGGGCGGAGGAAGGAGGGCGGGACATGACTGAAGTGCAAATATTTTTTAATTTTTTTTAGTAGCAGTCCAATTTTGAAGTGCATATTTTTGTTTTTAAGTAGTAGTCCCGGCCCCCTCCAAAAAATTCTGTCTCCACTCTTGTTTGCATCCCTTTATCGTCTTTAATCTCTTCTGATTTCCAGGATGCCGATGTAATGTGGTTTCGAAATCCATTTCATCAGTTTCATTCCGATGGTGATTTCCAAATTGCATGTGATCATTACTGGTACAACTACACAGATTTGGACAATTCACCAAACGGAGGATTCAACTACGTTAAATCAAACAACAAAACAATACAGTTTTACAAATTCTGGTACGAATCAAAAGACAAATTCCCAGGAAAACATGATCAAGATGTTCTTAACTTCATCAAACATGACCTCTTCATTGAAAAGATTGGGTTGCAAATTAGGTTTTTGGATACAGCTTATTTTGGTGGGTTTTGTGAACCCAGCAAAGATCTTAATCTGGTTTGCACAATGCATGCAAATTGTTGCATTGGTTTAGATAACAAGATTCATGATCTCAAAATGTTGATTGATGATTGGAAAAAATATATGGCATTGTCAAATAGTACTGATAAGATTTTGGAAAAACCATCTTGGACAGTTCCACGAATTTGTGGCTGATTAAATTTAGGTATTTGGAGAGAATAATAATGTTTTGAACATATTTGTGTAAATTAACTATTGATAATTATGAGTAAAAATTTATACACCAATCGTGTTATTTGCCTTTTCTTTTCTTTTTTTTTTTCTCCGAGTTTAGCTAACGCAATAAGCACATATTGTTAAATAAGTTCGTTTAAAATATTAAGATGATAAAGAAGAGTTAAAAACACACCACATTACATGTAAAGACTACAAGAAAGGAAGTTAATAACGGCGGCAAAAGTCATCGTTGAAGGATCAATTATCGTCTCTTTACATGTATAGAGACGACAAAGTCGTCGCTCAATGTCGCCGCTATAGTGTAGTGTCTTTAGATTAATAGCGACGATATAATGTCGTCGCTATATTGTCGTGGTCTATATCTCGAAATTAGAGAAAAAAATACGACAATGTCGTCGCCAAAGTCGTCGCTGTTATCTCAAATAGTAGCAACGTGATTGTCATCGCAATTATCTTTTACATACAACAATTATTATGTCGTTGCTATATGCGTAAGACATATAGAGACGAATTTGACATTGCTACTGTTAATTGATTTGTTTTATTATAGCAACGACAATGTCGCCGCTATAAATAGTATGAATTTTTTTAAATTTCTTTTTTAAAAATATTTTAAATAATATATAAACAATTCTAAAAATCTACATATCCTCCAAACCCGCGTCCTCGTCCTCGTCCTCGTCCTCGTCCTCGTCCTTCTCTAGTACAACCATCGGTATGCTATTCTTCAGAAGCTTAATTTCCGGCTGCATTCGGCGCAGCTGAGCCTCATACATAGCAAATCATGAATCATCATTTTGGAGGTCTCCAGAGAACTAATGGGAAGTTCTTTGTAGGGCCTTCGATACAGCGATTGAATCTAGGGAGGAAGAGGTGCCCTTCGGAACCTGTCCAACCCCATGGACATGACATCGTCGTTCTCCGAGAACCTCATTTGCAATAGCACGCTCGTTTAACGACGCGCCACTAGAGGCGACATGTGTCTGTTGAGTCACCCTCAACTCAATAAGTTTATCCTGTTTAGTGAAAAAAATAAAAAATAAATAATAATATCATGTCAGATAAAATTAAATTAACATCATTTAAAAGTTCTTACATAGTCACCAGCCGCATGCAGGTTCACCTAATTGCCATCTTGGAAGGTGTGAAAAGTCCAGAATGACTCAATAATGCCCGGCCACTGTTGGGTCTCGGAGTCCCACTACAACAATTTAAATATGAAATTTAGTTAAACAACATGGTTACGTAATAATGTATTGAAAATTTGTATAATGATATTGAAAATTTTAGTTGTACCTCATCGTAACACGTGGCAGAGAAGCTCTTCGACCCCTGCACGCTCGGGTATTTAGCCTTACCCCGATTGGCTTTATTTTTCGTGGACCGTTCCTCAAGGTATAAAAAATAATTGATTAGTAGAAAACTTAATAGTTAAAAAAATATTAAAATAAAAACGTAAAAAGTAAATAAACAATACGTACCACGAAAGTAGGACTGGTGAAAAAGTCAATGCACTTCTGTCAGTCCTCGGCAGACATCTCGCCGTATGGACGGCTAGGTCCGTGTGCTTTTAAGTGATTATGCGCTTTGAGTTTGTAATCTCGATAACGATCGGCCGCTAGACGATTTATAGCGGCACAGACCGCTCGGTAATCGTTGGGCGACCGATCGCCCTGAAGATCGAAATAGCTCTGCAACAAAGGAAATTTTTTCGTTAATGTTTATTACATGGAATAGTTATTTAGTTGAATGCGCGACTGTAAAAACTATTTTAAGTAAGTACTTCAATGATGCTACGTAATCGTACCTGCTGCTCATCTGGAACCTCTGTCCATGAAGGGTAGTAAGGGGGCACGTTGAACCTCACTTGGTTCCCAACCAAGCGCGTGAAATACTTCGCGTTATTCCTGATCGGCTGTATTGTGTGTTCGACAATGTCAAACGCGATGGGAAGTGGCCTCTTCTCGTTGGCTTGCCTAATCTTCTTAAGGTTAATGCCTCGAGAGATACCCCGTCGCTTAGACATGGGCGCTAAAAAAGAACAATTACGAAGCATATCATACGAAATTCAGCGATGTTTGTAAAATAAAAAAAATTGATGTTAACGAAAATTCTTACCAGATTCACAGGATGATTCGAGTCGGCGAGGTGGCTGCTGTGGAGGATCACCTGCACCATCACCTTCGTGCATCATTACGTCAGCCATAGTAACACATGGCAATAGCGAACATCAATTAGTGTGAAAAAAGGTCACTACACTTTGAATTTCTAAGAAGTTTTATTTGATTGATGAATTGGTCCCTAAACTTATTTTATTTCAAATAAGTCCCTAAACTTTAAAAGTGTGTCAAAATTTGAATAAGTAATATTTGATTGATGAATTGGTCCCTAAACTTATTTTATTTCAAATAAGTCCCTAAACTTTGAATTTATGTGAAAATTTGAATAAGTTATATTTGATTGATAAATTGGTCCCTGAACTTATTTTATTTCAAATAAGTCTCTAAACTTTGAATTTAAGTGAAAATTTGAATAAGTTATATTTGATTGATGATTTGGTCCCTAAACTTATTTTATTTCAAATAAGTCCCTAAACTTTGAATTTATGTGAAAATTTGAATAAGTTATATTTAATTGATGAATTGGTCTCTAAACTTATTTTATTTCAAATAAGCCCTTAAACTTTGAATTTATGTCAAAATTTGAATAAATTATATTTGATTGATGAATTGGTCACTAAACTTATTTTATTTCAAATAAGTACCTGTACTTTGAATTTATCTCAAAATTTGAATAAGTTAGATTTGATTGATGAAGTGGTCCGTAAACTTATTTTATTTCAAATAAGTCCCTAAACTTTGAATTTATGTAAAAATTTGAATAAGTTATATTTGATTGACGAATTGGTCCCTAAACTTATTTTATTTCAAATAAGTCCCTAAACTTTGAATTTATGTGAAAATTTGAATAAGTTATATTTGATTGATGAATTGGTCCTAAACTTATTTTATTTCAAATAAGTCTCTAAACTTTGAATTTATGTGAAAATTTGAATAAGTTATATTTGATTGATGAATTGGTCTATAAACTTATTTTATTTCAAATAAGTCTCTAAACTTTGAATTTATGTGAAAATTTGAATAAGTTATATTTGATTGATGAATTGGTCTATAAACTTATTTTATTTCAAATAAGTCCCTAAACTTTGAATTTATGTGAAATTTTGAATATGTTATATTTGATTGATGATTTGGTCCCTAAACTTATTTTATTTCAAATAAGTCCCTAAAGTTTGAATATTTGTGACTATTACACATTAGTCACTAAATTACGAGTTGATCCAAAAATGATCCCTAACTTTCTGTTTACTAATGAATTGGTCCCTAAACTTAGTTTATTACACATTAGTCACTAAATTACTAGTTGATCCAAAATTGATCCCTAACTTTCAGTTTACGAGTTGATCCAAAATTGATCCTTAACTTTTAGTTTGCTGATGAATTGGTCCCTAAACTTAGTTTATTACACATTAGTCACTAATCTATGAGTTACCACTAAAATTGATCCCTAACTTTCCTAATACCACCAAAATTGATCCCTAACTTTCCTAAATTACCGACTGCATCGAACAACAACTGCACTATTAGGTGAAACCACGAACATTAACTAGCTCATTCATTTTGATCAGATTCACTAAAATCCATTGCAAAATCATTCCCAAATTATTCCCAACAAAATCATTCCCAACAAACTTGTTCCACATTTTACATCCAGTACAAAATCACTCCAATTCACAACAGATTACATCTAGTACAAAATGAACTTCAAATGTCCAGTGCATAATTGAAAATGTTTTGAGCATAATCCATTGTAAAATGCGTCACAAATTAATTGAAAAAATCAATCAAAAACAACTTCACAACATAATTGCAGTGTTGACATGAAAAACAGATGGAGACCAAATCAACTTCAAAATTTTACTAGTGAGATTATTGCATAACCACATTCAAAATAAAATGAGTGTATAAATTACGAGGAAATGAACTTTGGTGCAAATCTAGTGAAAAATAAAGTAAAAAACACATAAAGCACTTACGGGTTTATGCAAAGTGCACACCTAATGGCAGAAAATGCAGCTGGGTTTTGTCTTGGAGTGCACACCTGAGGTCACTGTGGAGGATTCTAGCAAACGGCAAAAGAAGAAGGATATTCTAGCAGACGGTGGAAGAAGAAGAAAAGGAAAAATAGAGAAGAAGAAGGTTTGATGCGTGAAAGAAAAGGTCTGACTCTATAGTTGTGTCGTCGCTATATCTCAATTGCGGCGAATTTTTTTTAATTTTTTTGACCACGCGCTTAAAACGTGGCGCCCAATTTTTTGCACGTAAAGTGACGACATTTGTCGTCACTATTGACATTATTTATTTGTTATTAAGTCCTTAATCTTTACATTTTATTCAATTTGGTCCTCTTATTTCCTCTTTTATTCAATTTCATCCTTTAATTTTGTAATTTTAGTCCTCAAAGTTTTAGGAAGTTGCATTTGGATCACCAAATCCTTGTTATCATACAAATTAAGTCCCTGTTCGCCTATTTTTCATTACGAACACCAACATTCAATCTGATTCACCAACAAAATTTTTATAAGTTAATTTCATACATTTGAAGCTAAAGGACAAGAGTCATTATGATTAACTAACAACAACTCCTTTGAGACGTGTAACAAAATTATTCAATCTGATTTACTATCATGATACGATTGATCCTCATTATCGTTATTGTCGTCCTCATTGCTTTCACTCAATGTTTCGTCATCCTCGTATTCTTCATGTGCGTCGTCTTCCACATTATCGTCGTTAATAAACGACGTATCTCCTACAATATCAGACGAGGCTCTCCTGATAATCGATGCTCCTATCTCATCAGTTTCACCAACATCCTGGTGTAAGGATATGTTCTCTATGTTGCCAAGATCAACGATCAAAGATAAACCAGAAGAGTTTAAATTGTGGAGCAGGTCTATCTCTATGATGTTAGATCCCATCATATCCCACGTTCTCCTGTGATGGACTACTTGTACTACTCGCCAGTTCGAACCACGGGAATCATCTTCAATGTAGAACACTTGTTGTGCTTGACTAGCAAGTATGAACTGATCATCCTTGAACGTCTTTGTACTGATGTCAATACTGGTACCCATCACACCTAAACCATTTGCATCGGAACAGAAAAATAGAAAGTTCCGGTCTGTACTGTAGCTCTAGTATCTCTTGCAATTGCCCGTAATAAATCTCACCCCCACTCTCTAAGACCTACACACACTGTTCTGAGTTTTTCTTCAAATATCACGATCATATGTCAGAAAGCGAACTCCTCTCACAACACAAGCCGTGTATGACATCACTTGCTGGTAACATCCACTGGCCAACAAAAACAACTCATGAGAAACTTGATGGCTGTGGCTTTGGTGCATTGCATATACTTGCATGACGATGATTATTCAATCTTATTAAAATGAAGAATATGGACATATTTGAAATTTATTCGGTCTTTGTTTGTTTACCTTCCTGTAGAACCAACCGTGAAAGTCTCTTCTGTGTACTAGTTCAATGTTTGGACAGCCATTGTTCAGTAGCTCCTGCCTATGTTTCCTGTACAAAGCATATAAGATCAACTAATTAGTTCGTTTTACATGACAAAGTTCATTCGAGATTTTTTTCCAATATTTGAAAACGAAGTCTTACTACAAGAATGTCTCAATTTCAGAACAATTGTTCAGGACGTAAAATATCGTTTGATTTCGAACATGAGTAGGAAACGTCATTGGTGACTTCTTTCCAATTGGGCGACACTGCGACTGAAAAACAGAAAGTTGTGTCTGTGGAACACTAGCATCCTCGTTTCTTTCTGATCGGTTGAACCTTGTTCCTATGTCCTCGAAGTACATTGAACAAAAAGTCAATACCTCATCCATGACATACCTTTCAGCTATTGAACCCTTGGACCGAGCTTGATTTTTGACGTAGTCCTTTAGTTTCTTCAAGTATCGCTCGAATGGATACATCTATCTCACGTGCATCGAACCTCAAAGGATTGCCTCTTCTAGCAAATGCATTACGAGGTGAATCATGATGTCGAAGAAGGCTGGCGGAAAGATCCGTTCCAACTTACAGAGGATGAGTACTAGGTGATCGTGGAAAGCCATCATGTCGCTAACCTTCAATGTTCTTGCACAAAGCTGCTTGAAGAACGTGCACAGTTCAATAATTGTTGTGGAAATAGTTTTATTCAAGAACGTCTGACATCCGACTGGGAATAACCATTGCATGATAATATGGCAATCGTGTGACTTTATCCCAATAATGCGGCTATCATTAGGAATAATATTCTTCCGAAGATTAGAAGCGAAGCCATTTGGAAACTCAACCGGTCAGATAAATTTACAAAACTTCTAACAATTTGCAGACGACATGGTGTAACATGTGGTAGGCTTTATACACCTATTCCTGTTCGGATACAAGTACAATTCTCTTTTGATCCCTAATTGCATCAGATCGCGCCTGACATTGACTGTGTCATTTGATTTGAATGGATCGTCTATTTTTGTGCCAAACAAGCTGTCACAAACATTCTTCTCTACGTGCATGACATCGATGTTATATTTGAGCTCTGTAGAAGACCAATACGGCAACTCATAGAAAATGCTCATTTTTCTTCAATTCAGATCGTCATCAAATCTCCTCTTTCTAGCACTCCCGTAGTTAGGGTGCTTTCTTGGAATTTTATGTCTGACACGGCTTAACTGTGCTAAAATGTTTGTAGGCATTAACCAATGTGGAGGTGGTCGCCTCTCTGTCCTCTCGTCGAAGTCTAAAATGCTCCAAAAATGATGCCTGGATGGCAGGAACCGACGGTGACCCACATAAGTTGTCTTACCTATCACACAGACTGAAGGAGTCTCCTTGTTGCACGTAGGACACGCCATGTAACCTTGACCATTCCAACCCGACAAAATACTTCTCGGTAGAAATCGTTAACAATCCACAACAACACTGCACGTATTCTGAATACCGACCTGTTATTGGTTCCAACATCACGCGTGTCAATTCCATCAGCCCCTAACTCATTCAGCTCGTCCACTAATGGTCATAAAAATACATCAATGTCCTTACTCGGTGCTTTAGGACCAGGTATCAATAGAGTAAGCATGAGATATTCGAGCTTCATGCATAACCAAGGTGGCAAGTTGTAAACTGTTACAATTACTGGCCACATGCTGTATGCCAGACTCATGTCACCGAATGGATTGAAACCGTCTGTGGCCAGACCTAACCTGACATCCAGATCTCACTTGCGAACAGAGGATGTTTCAAGTCAAAATCCTGCCATGCCTTTCCATCAACGGGATGCTGCATTTTGCCATCATCTCTTGACCTTCCTATACTGTGCCACCGCATGAGTTTTGTAGTATCTTTCTTCACTAACATACGTTTTAGTCTGGAGGCCAAGGGAAAATAGCGCAACACCTTATGCAGAACATTTTTCCCGTTCACTCTCCCAGAAGTATGCACCCAACAGCTTTCCGGACAAATCGGTCAAGTTTGTCTATTGGCATGCTCACCCCAATATAGTGCATAGTCGTTCTTGCAGGCATGAATGGATTTGTAACCCAAACTAAACTTCGTCATTATCTTCTTAGCTTCGTAGTAGGAGTCCACCAGGTTCATATTTGGGAAAGCTAACTTCAGCAATTTTAAAAGATCATCGACAAACTTATTTGTCCATTTGTTCACAATCTTAATATGCATCAACTTGACTAAAAAATTTAGGGACGAAAATGATGAAACTCTCGGGTATAGTTCTGAATGCAGAGCCTCAAATAATTCGTCACGGTAACTATCGGTGCTTGTACCAGCATGCTCATCACCGACTACGTCTTCCATGACATCCATCATCTCATCCTCCACACCAGTTCACTCATTCTGTCTATACACATTCGCAGTCTGAACCTCGGTCTCGCCATGATATATCTAGGTTACATAACTCTCCGCAAAATTATTATAAAATATGTGAGCCTCGACAATTTCTAATGGATGTGTGAGATCGTTTAAACATTTCTTGTACGGATATTTAATCCTTCCCTTGTCATTTACGTATGTCATCGCCATATTTATAAATGCTTTCAAACCATTCCAAAAATCTGCAGATTTTATGCGATTTCTAATTGTTGTCCAAATTTTATCAATATTCATACTTGAAAAATACTATATTTTCATAAATACAGTAAGGATAATAGATGGAGATGAAGAAATGAAATGTAAAGAAGATGATTATGGAGAAAAATGATTGACTTGGAAATATTTCGGCTGACAGAAATGAAAATATTGCAGACATCATACAATATATAAATGCGGGGATGGTGAGATGAAAAAGAAGAATTTATAGCAGCGACATATGTCATCTCTATAGATCAATATATCGTCGCTACAGACCACATCACATATTACGAAGAATCTAATAACTCGCGTGATTGACAAATCATCAATAAGTCTATTGCGACGACACATGTCGTCGCTATAGATAATAATTGGGCGTCAAATGTCCCGCCAATCTTGATATAGGTTTATAGCGACGACATGTGTCGTTGCAATAGACCTCATCACATATTATGAGGAAGATCATGATTCACGTGAATGAGGACATCATCTACAAATATATGGCGACGACATATGTCGTCACTATTGGAGCAACAAAATGGCACAATTTCTTCCCGCCATTTCTGAAAGTAATTAGTGACGACATGAAAAGACGTCGTTATAAATTATGTATAATAGAGACGACTAGTTACATATAGCGACAACATATGTCGTCGCTATATATTTTGACATTATAGCGATGATAATGCTTTGTCGTCTCTATTGTCATGTACTAATAGAGGCGATTTGTCGTCTTAACAATTAGTATCGTCGCTATAGATACATTTTCTTGTAGTGAAGGGAAATTCATTTTTTCATCCAAAGAATAATATTTTGTGTTCACAAATTTTATAATTAATGACAGAAAGTAAACTTGAACTCAAGATCCTCATCTCTTATTATGTGAAACCATGTTATCTAAAATTTGGAATTATTAAAGAAGAGACACATTTATTCATATAATCTTATAGTTTTCAACATGTATTTTGTACGCCATAGTGGGAAGGGATGGACAATACATACAGTTACTCTCTCTCGAGATTATCAAATAGTTTAGATAAATTCAATCGTCAATACAAATGAAATAAATTGTCATATTTCGGTAGGTGAAGTTAAACATGACAACTAAAGTTAAATCGTTAGTCTTAACAACTTTAAAATATCAATTTTTCTCAAATCTTAGATTGACAATCACATTAGTCAAATTTAGTTTAGTAACTGTTAAATTTTTGCACTGAGTTCAAATAATTCTTTATGGTTAATTAGCATATAATCCATTTTACTACTATACTACTTGTTGAGATATTATACACTTGTGATTAGAGCTGGCAAATAGGTCGAATCGGCTCGGCCCGCCTGAGCAGGGCCACACTTGAAACTGGACCGGACTGGCCCAGCACAGTTTTGTTGCTGGGCCAGAAATATGCTGGCTCAACCCAGCCCATCGGGCCAAAACAGTCTTAATTTTATTTTTTTCTAATTTTTTAAATAAATTTTTTATACAATCTAATACAATGTATCAAATACAATCTTAGTTGTTATGTTCAATTTGACGTACCAAATTATGTCAATAATATAGAGTATTGATAATTAATACATGCACACACGTTCACAAGACACAATTTGATATAGAATTAATATTGGTAACTTTTTAAGAACTAAAGGGGGCAAATTAGTGAAACACGGTAGTCTTTCTTAATTAACTCCTTATTAGCTGAATGCAATTGCACAGACTGGATATATATATTTTGAGGTTTTTAAAGAGATTAATTTATAAAAGTGGGACTCTCATGTATTAATCAACAAATAAACATCAATTTTCTTTCAAAATAATAATATTTTTTGGTTGATTGTAAACTATTTCTTGACATATTTTTCTAAAACATAAATAGTAAAAGCATGATAGTCTTATTGCTACGAGATATAAGCATGTTTGGCTTAAATTAAAAAGTTTACTTATAAGTAAGTTTAAAATAAATAATTTACTTGTCACACCAAATATAATTTAGATTAAAACTTGAATTAAACTAAATTTTAATTAAATCTAAACATTTTTATGTTGGAACTTAGAATTCTTGGAGTATTGTTGGAGTAATGTTTCAAAAAAAGACAATTTAAGTTGGAGACTTGGCCTTAAGTCATTTTAAATTGATATTATTTATATTATGTATTGGAGTTATTCACAAAATGAGTTATTAGTGTTAATGAGTTAAAAAAAAAAAAATATTGCGGGCTAGCCGGGCCGGGTCATTTTGACCTGGTTTTGTTCGAGCCAGGGCCCGCCCAATCCAGAATTTGGGTTACGCTGCCTGAGTCTATTTTGTCACATCTACTTACGATTTTTCAACAATTTAAAAGAATTATCACACAATGGTGGAAATTAATTTTACAGTCATCTTCAAAACTATCATCTATGGCATGAAATTTATTTATACGTTCATTATTAACTATAGCATCTGAATCTATTTTTAGTGTAGGTGGCAGTGTATTGAGCTACACGCCTTCAGGGTAGAAGGAAGATGTATTGGGAGCGTTTCATGTGCTTTGTGGATTGACTTTTAAGAATTCAATATTTTAAACACATGTTCATCAACAATTCTTAAAGATTATTTAACATTAGAGTACATTGAGATAAGTGTAAATTATATTATATATACTTATTTAATCTTTTTAGTTTAAATGAAAATTGTACACGGAATAACACAATACATAGTTATTAGAGTATCTTCAGTGCTATATTCTATTTTGAATGTTCAGCTGATGTAGTGATGAAGTGGATGAGACAAAATTCACGTGGCAGCATTTATTTTAAAAGACTGTCCAACATACCGTCCAATTTTAGACATCATGTTAGACGGTTTTTCACCTATTTTTTTTTATTAAATTGTGTTTATCTCTCTAATCAATTTTTTCCTTCTATCTTCTCTTTCCACTCTCTCTCTCTCTCCTCATTTCTTTTCTCTCTCTTGGCACATAAATTTTTTAGAAGGTGTCTAACATTGAAGATGCTCTTACTTAGTGTTTGTTTAGTAGAATTTAAAAGTAGTTTTTTAAGAGATTTTGAAAAAAGTTGGTGAGATGTGTGGTTGATAAAAGAAGTAAGTTGTAAGTTGTGGATCCTATGAAATGAGTGGATAAAAAGTATGTTTGACCAGTTGAAATTATAATTTAAGCATTCTCAAACATGTGCTAATTTGTGGGATTCTTAACTAGTAGGTTCAATGATTGCATGCTTACGTTTCTTTTGGATCAATGAGTAAAAGGCTGGGATCTTCCAAATCTTGCATAAAACGACTGCAACTGCCTAAAAAGAGCAAAAAGAAGTATGGGAGTAAACAAAGAAAATAATAATAATAATAATAGTAATAATAAAAATTCAAATTCAAGTTAAAATTAACAAAACTTAAGCTAAAAATCTTATTCTCCGACAACGGCGCCAAAAACTTGTTCGGTGAAATCTCGCAAGTGTACGGGTTCGTTGACAAGTAATAGTAAAAGTCAGTAAAAGAGTATCGTTCCCACGAAGATTAGACTTTAGCTTAATTTCGATTAATTCGAGCTTAAATCTAATACACACAATAAATATTTGGATAAAGAAAGTATGAAATTCTTTAAACTATAACTACGATTTAACTAAGTGCAAATATGGTTTTTGGAGAAAAATCAAGTAAATGAGTTATGCTAGGAATCTAACTCTACCATTAATATCTATCTTAATCCTCAAAATCCCACGTTCTAATCCAATTTATGTTCAAGTTAACAATCGATAATCCTAAATTATCTAATAATCTCTTTCGAGTAAATATTCCTATTTTGAATTCGAATATACAAAAGCGCTTTCAATATCAAGATTATCAAATTTGATTGTACCAAGTATAGGAAATTATTCATAATATTTATAGGACTTAGTGTTTAAAACTATCATGAGCTAATCTATTTTAAACCTTTCAAAAACGAAAATAAATTACAATCACGTTCAAACGGTGATCAATCATTCAAACGGATATTAAAACTACCACATAAATCAAACAAACGCAAATTAAAATTAGAAACGAGAATCCTTAAATTAAAACTTCATCATATGGTTTACATCATCATCGTTAGCATAAAGAGTTTAGTCCATCATGTTTGATTTACAAAAACACATAATAAATGGAGAATTCATCACCCAAAATATTTAATTGCAAGAAGAACTTTGAAGATTAAATTGGCCCTCTTGAATATCTTCAATGGATTGCCCAAGAATCCCGAATTTCTCTTGCTTGAAATCTCAATAATCTTGCCCAGATGAAGAAATTCTTGTAAAGATTTTGTGTTTTGTCTTTTTGTTCTCTCCAAAATTCGACTTATATTCGTTATAAGAGTTCTCCTATTTATATGGGTCCAATTATGGTTGAATTTCGTGCCCAAAGTCTCCAAAAATCTTCCAAAAATAGTTTTAAACCTAATTGATGATATGTTAGCAGATCTGTCCGCTCGAGCGGACAGAACGGGTGGTTTTTCGGTTGACTGCCTGCTCGAGCGAGAAGAGGGTGTTCTGCCAGTGACTGATTTTCAAATGGCCATAACTTTTTGTAGGAAACTCCAAATTGCAATCTGTAAAAAGCGTTGGAACCGTAATATAATTATATTTCCAATGGTATATTATTTAACTTATGGAGATGTATGTACCAAATGTTGTGCTCTAATTTATCCACATGTTTTAGTTGTTGTTTCTCAATTCGCTTCTTCGATTTTCGGGTGTTTGATCTTTCACTTCAACTTTTCATTGTCACTCCAACATACCTTAAATATATTGATCTTATCTTCTTTCTCATCCTCTAATGTTTGGCTCTTGATATTCACTTCAAAAACTCAATTTCTTCTTATTTATTCGCCAATTTCATCAATGTGACTTTAGTTTGGGAATTTTGTCCTACAATCACAAAAATGAACAAAAACTCAATAGATATCGATTCTAAAATACTTAGAATTATACAAAAACTCTTCATTAAGAAATCAATATAAGTGTATAAATTACACTTATCACATAGTATAACATCTTAATCTACTTTAGTGTAGTTGGCAGTGTATTGAGCGACATGCCTTCATGGTAGAAGGAAGATGTATTGGAAGTGTTTCACGTGCTTTATGGATTGACCTGATGCAGTTTTAAGAATTCAATATTTTAAACACGTGTTTATTAACAATTCTTAAAGATTATAAATTATACTATATATACTTATTTTAATCTTTTTAGTTTAAATAAAAATTGTATACAGAATAACACAATATATAGTTCTTAGAGTATCTTTAATGCTATCTTTTATTTTGAATGTCTAGCTGATGTGGTGATGAGGTGGAGGAGACAAAACTCACGTGGCAGTATTTTTTGTAGAAGGCTGTGCAACATGCCGTCCAGTTTTAGACATCTTGTTAAACGGTCTTCTACCCATTTTTTTTTATTAAATTGTGTCTATCTCTTTCATCTATTTTTCTCTTCTCTTTCCTCCTTCCACTCTCTCTCTCTCTCTCTCTCCCTCCTCATTTCTTTTATCTCTCTTGCCACAGAGATTTTTTAGAAAGTGTCTAATATTGGAGATGCTCTTACTTAGTGTTTGTTTGGTAAAATTTAAAAGTAGTTTTTAGAAGATTTTAAAAAAAATTGGTAAGATGTGTGATTGATAAAAAAATAAAAAAAATATCCAAATCAATTTCAAAAAAATAGATTTGTACTGAATGTTTAATACATCCAACGAATTCTTATTATTACCATCTATAAGAGACCATTTCAAATGGTGTTCTATTAATTCAAAAAAGTCTCAAAATTTGAAATTAAAAATCGTCATCCACAATGAAAGTTGAAGAGTTCGACATTGGAGTCTCCAATCTAATTTTTATCCAGGTATCGATGTGAAATTGAAGTATCAATCTATTAAGATTAATGAGTTGTGTTTTTTTATTGATAATATATCTCTATAATTACAATGTATATATAGGGTATTCATGACATAAACCCTAGAATTAATCTAAGATTGTGATATCTTAATCACGGCCTTGCAATCTTTTATAATTAAGTGAAATCCTCTTAAAATAGGAAAAAAATCAATCTATACAACTAATGACATATTTCAACACAATCATCACCAAGAGTTGAAATTTGAAGAGTTGTGGAGACTAGGACATTTCTTGTCTTGCTGTAGAGTTAATGAAAATTCGGCCGACGAGTTCAAAAACAATTCATGATCTGACATCCTTTATTGTTTCTGGAACACAATTATTATTCAGTAATGTTGAGATAACATACTTAAGATGTGTTTAATTTTGATTAAAATCAGATTTTTTTAGAAAAGTTGATGAAATGTATGGTTAAAAAGTTGTGGGTCCATAAAATGTGTGATTAAAATTAATTGTTGACTTTGACTTCAATTTTTTAGCAAAATTTTAATTAAAAACAAACGGGGCATTAAGATCATTCTGGGCTAGAAAAGTAGATCAAAATATGGTAATAGAAAACAAACAACAATATCAATAATTAACAAAAACTAATAATATTTGATTCGTAACGCAATGAAAAACACAAGAGTGGATTAAGAAATTCTATTGTGTCCATAAGATAAGATTCTGAAATTAGAAGGTGCTAAAATTGTGCTTCGAGTGGAAATTGGTATACAAGATTGGATTAAGAAATTCTACGATACTGTACAATTCAGATACTGAGTCCCACAATTCAGGAAGTACAATTTTTTGCAATACGAGACTATAGAATTAAGTAGCCAAGATAAAACCTGTTGACCATTAATCTAGCCCAATTCTTCTTAGCACCAAGTGACATATTTACCTCTCCTAACCAAGGTACATAATTCACCTCGTTTAACAATACCAAAGGCAACTTTAACCTGAGATTATATTCTGCTTCAGCCATTAAAAAATAGTAAAGGAATCACCAAATAATAACACAATTCCTCAATTGATAAGTGGTTTCAATAATTAACAAGTCAAGTAAGGGAGGAACGATGAATTTTTAGAGACCGGACTACTACTATTGAAAAAAATTTACACTTAAAAACCGATTTTTTTTTTGGAAAGGACCGGACTATACCCCCTAAATCTGCCCATGAGTCCAAGTCACATATTGAATTTAGTTGCCATTGCACCTTACTGACCTTGTAACAAAAAAGGGCACACCTATTGAGTATTACTCAATTAAGTGTATATTTAGTAAAAAAAATTTTGTTGATTATAATTAAACAATGGTCCTATGAAATGTGTAGATAAAAAAGTTGTTTAATCAACTTATAAACACTGATAAACATATTATAAATAATGTTTTAATTAGGACGAGGACAAAGATCATGGTCCGTGCTTCGAAATTGTCAAACCCATTTGAAGTCGTCTTGTTTTATTTTATTTTTATGTTTTAAAATTTAAACTATATTTAAAAAAAAAATAATTAATTAAATGAGGCGTTGAATGTGGATATTTAAATCTCCACCCCTTCTCGCCTCCCAAAATTCTCTGACGGAGTGGAAAGTGGCTTCACTCCGTTGTCATCCCTAGACGATGGTGATTTTATTAGTGTATATGATCAATTACAATATTCACACACACATATATAGTAATTTATCTTTGCGTTTTTTAGGTTTGAAAAAGTTTAATCATATCTTGAATTCAGAATCTACTTAATCATATATTGTTGAGTCAGCAGCATTCATTAACGGTGCAAACCTAACGAGGTTGGGACGTATAAGATTAAGCTTTAACTTAATTCAAAAGGTGGGCACTCACCAACTTCTTGATCCGCGTAAAGGGTATTCTGATGGACCAAACAATTAGTCAAAAAAGGAGTTGGGGCCGGCGCATGCAGGGTTAATACTCGTGTAGAAAAATTAGAAAGGTAAACAAATTAAAGAGAAGAGAAAATAGAGTTATGCTAGACAATTGAGAGGGGTACAATGTAAATGTTAATTAGTAAATCTTAATGAATTGTTTATAAACTAAGAATAATTGAATTCTGAATGATATTGTCTTTTACAGAGTCCATACGCAAGTCAATAATCAAGAAGAAAAGAGAAGAAGAAAGTTTGAGAGAGAAAAACATGGCCGAAAAAAATACATAGAATTTGAGAGTGTGTGATTTCTCTTGTAAACTAATATTTTATTATAGTGAATCAATATCATGGTGAGAAGATGACGTAATTTCACATTAAAGAGAACCATTATAAAATTTGCCTATTCTTGTATGCCTATTTTTCATTCTAAAATATTATTGTTCTCATATAAAATTAGGGACATGATCTAATGTCCACGGTGGGTATTGTTACAATGTCCACCGGAGTACTTGTCCTATACTAATTGGTCTAATTAGTGTAGGACAAGTGTCCCAGTGAAACATCCACTGTGGACAATAGAACAAAACCGTATAAAATTAATGTTTCTAAGTCAATAGATATAATGAGTGAAAGTATATCCCAAGGCGCCAATCCATCCTTCTTGTTCCCTTGTATTTATTTTTTGAGCGGATGGTAGAATCTAGTCAACAAATTTTTTGTGGGATTCATAACTAGTAGGTTAAATGATTACATGCTTAAGTTTCTTTTCAATTGTACCAATTTTTTCTCCATCTTTAAAGTGGACGGAGTTACTAACTTTTTGGATCAATGGTTCAATTGTACGTCTGTTTAGCATAAATGGTAATAATGACATCACTAGACCAATTAATGTTATATAGTAGTTGTTGACCTTCAAAAATAGCTGCCAACAGGAACTCCACGCTACCTCGGCCTACGTGTACTTCTTCTCTTACTGGGACAGCCACGTGGCTTATTCAACCACGTAGATGACTTTCGGACCGGGTGGATGTGAAACAAAAGATCGAGATGGACACACTTACGGTAGAGGTGATAGCTTGAAGGCCCCTAACTAATGATTCCCTAGGTGGTTATCACACTTAAGAAGGATTAGTATAGAGGACTTGATATCTTTATAGTAAGAGTAATATTTTCAACATCCCTTTCTTGTGGTTATGAATTGGGTATTTATAGGCAAATTCCACTAGTTTGGTCTTCCCATTAATTGACGACACGTGGCTCAATCCAGGAGACTTTGGAGTCCCGTCCCGTCCTGTCCTGGATGTCACATCATCATTAATGAGGAAGTCTTTTTCAGTCGTAATCTAAGAGGCTATGATGGTGATTAGCCATGTTCTGCAGGCTGTCTCACCCGTCTTTTTGCGTCTGACTCGCAGTGTGTCAGGGAGAAGTTAGCACTCAATCAAGATGGGATGTGCCTCGGAATAAACATCGTCGACCTTTGGCCTCCTCGGCCTAAACTGCCTCGGACACGGGTTGAGCCAAAGCGGGTTGACTTAGACTGTGCTTACGTGGAGCCCCAAGTGGGCTTGCCTTGCCCACGTGGGATTGGGGCGTAACAATAGTCCCCCAAGTCCAGGCCCCATCATTTATGTGGGGTGATGGGCTTGGTGAGAAGTAGAAGTGAAAGACCCTACGGGGTACTGGACTCGGAGATGCACTACGTGGATGATATGTTTTTGTAATAAAATTGCTGTAATAGTTTTACATAATAACAGTCCCACAAGCCTATGACCGGACATTTATGTGGGGTGCAGTGCTTGTTGTAGGCAATTTTATTATTTTTGGAACCAATGCTTAAGGTTAGCCTCAAGGTTCGCGGTAGCCTCAAGGAAGAGGCAGCAGGCGGAGGCAGTCCTAGGTGGGAGGCTAAGCCGCTGTGCGGAAGCCTCAAGGAAGAGGCAGCAGGCGGATGCATTCCCATTTGGGAGGCCAAGCCGCCGTGCGGAAGCCTCAAAGAGGAGGCTGCCGGCGGAGGCACTCCCAGGTGGGAGGCCAAGTCGCCATGCGGAAGTCTTAAAGAGGAGGCAGTCCCAGGTGGGAGGCCCAAGCCGCCATGTAAAAGCTTCAAGGAAGAGGCAGCAGGCAGAGGCAGTCCCAGGTGGGAGGCCAAGCCACCGTGCGGAAGCCTCAAGGAGGAGGCTGCCGGCAGAGGCACTCCCAGGTGGGAGGCCAAGCCGTCGCACGGAAACCTCAAGGAAGAGGCAACAGGCGGAGGCACTCCCAGGTGGGAGCCAGGCCGCCGTGCGAAAGCCTCAAGGAAGAGGCAACAGGCGGAGGCACTCTCAGGTGGGAGGCCAAACTGCCGTACGAAAACCTCAAGGAAGAGGCTGCCGACGGAGGCACTCCCAGGTGGGAGGCCAAGCCGTCGTGTGGAAGCCTCAAGGAAGAGGCTTCCGATGGAGGCACTCCCAGGTGGGAGGCCAAGCCGCCGTGCAGAAGCCTCAAGGAAGAGGCTTCCGGCGGAGGCACTCCAAGTGGAAGGCCAATTGGCGGCAGTAATCATTACATGGGTATGGAGAGTATGGAACGCCTTGTTGGGCATGCTGAAAAGACGGCTGTAGGCATTTAATGTGCCCTATTCGCCAGAAGTAGGTCAGAAACACGCACGAGTGGATATCATCGTGCATCTTAGAACGTTGATCTAGGGTTATATGCATGGCCGTTTGAATTCAAAGGCTGGGATGATTTTCTCGTTTAGATGGCCAGGATGGATCTTGATTTAGATCTGACGGCCATGTATTGGCTTACTTTTTCTTATAAAAAGAGAAGTTTTTCATATCATTTTTGTTGACAGTGTTTGTGCGTGTTAACGAGATATTCCGACGGCCTTTCGGTGGGAGAGGACTTCTAGTTTTAGGTACCCACTAAATTCTCTCTCTCCTTTTATTTTGTTTTGTGTTTGTGGAGAGGATGTCTGGTCTAGTAGGAGCTGTTGCGGCCACATGTGAGTCGATTAATATTGGAGGTGGCATTTCTCTAGAAGTTTCTCCGTCAGCGGCCACGGTGATACCCATCCGAGGCGTTAACACCGTTACCGAAGAAGAGTTCACTGTAATCCCATCAGCTGAGGACGACCTGTATCCTGGTCCTCCGATGAGTGAAGTCATGGGACATGGTCCATCTGTCAGTGGCAGGTGGGCTGTAATGGATGTTCCTTCGGTTGCGACCGAGGCTGACCTGGTAAATATTAGGATGATGTTCCAAGTTCCCAATGATATAGAGCTTCACGTCCCGGGGCCCAATGAGAGGGCGTGTTTTCCTAGGAGGGGTTATGCCACCGTGCACTTTTAGTCCTTCAACGCGGGGATGAGGCTACCCATGGATCCATTTTATAGAAGGGTTCTTCTAGCCTATGGTTTAGCACCCACCCAGGTAGCTCCTAACGGCTGGAGCCAAATGGCGGAGAGTCTTTACTTGTGGTTCAGGCACTCCCTCGAGTTCGAGATGCCTCTGCACGTCTTTGAAACAATTTATCTCCCAAAGAAGTTGTCAAAGAAAAAGGATAAGGGAGATGAAGCAGGGTGGTATTACTTTGGCTCGTGGGGGTCGCATAAGCCCTTTGTGTTGGACTGCCCTTCCTCTATAAAGCACTGGAAGGAGGGTTGGTGTTGGGTGTCTGGAAATTGGCAAAGGGTGTTGGATGATCCAGAGTGTCCAGCTTTTATGGAGTTGCGAGTGAGTGGTTTGGAAGGGTAGGGGGTTGTTTTTGTGGTTGCCATATAATTGATTGTATATTTTTTATTTTGCAGATGCCCTTCTTCGGTGTGAGTTAAAGGAAGAGCAACTCGATATCATCCGTGCTATTTATACCCACCTGTCGGAGCAAAGGAGGTTTGACACCCTTTTGAAAGCACTTAGGCACTTAATTGAACTTGGGCAGATGACTAAGAGAGGTTTGTATCTTATTTGTTGCATACTCCATCTACCTATTTGCTCTGACCCAAAGTTGGCTCTTTTGTAGATGATTTGAAGCAAGGCAAGAGGCCGAAGCCACCCCTCACTGGGGTGATGGCGGCCAAGGTAAGGGAGCTTCGTCCTGGATCCTCTGAGGACGGTCGCCAAAAGAAGGCGATAGAGGATGCAAGCAGGGAAGCCGTTCGAGAAGAGGCGCAAAAATTCTTTACGGAGGTTGTATCTTCCGAAGAAGATGAACCGTTGGTAAAAAAGAAGAAAACCGCTCCGATTCACGCGAGGCAGACACTGAGGGGGATAATGAGCAGTGCTAGGTTAGCCGGGGAGTCGGTCAGCAAGAGGAAATCAGTCGAGGTGATTGAACCGCTCACATTTCATCTTCTTGATCCCAAGCAACGCCGTTTGGCAGTCACCGCCTTTGGCGTTGCTTTGGATGATGCACCTGTCGGGGTGCTAGAAAAGGGAGACTGTACCGGCGAAGCTTCTTCTGCTGCTTCGAAATCGAGGAGGCATTTCAATGGGTTGGTTGGGGAATTGGAGAGGAAGCTCTCCGGCCCCCTAACTAAGAACTTGGAGTTCTATCCGGCTCTGGGAGCAGAGGGGTTTCAAAAGTATCTTAATAGGCCATGGAAGGCGTTCCTGGGAGAAGGAGAGGCCGAGGATTGGATGGAAGCGTCTTTGGCTTGTTCCATTCGTTCGGCGGCTGCACAGATGAAGTCCATTGTGGCAATGAGGGACCTGAAGAAGAAAATGTCTAACATCTTGGAGGTTATCTCCCAAACTGGTCAAATCAGAGAATGCCTTGATAGCACAGTGGCGCTGGCTGAAAGTGCCAAACTGGCGTATGAGAAGGCCAAGCTAGACATGACAGAGGCTGAGAGCCAAGTGGCTATACTGACAAAGAAGCTTGATGACGCCTTAAATGCTCATAATATAGCCTCGGAGGCGTTGGAGGTGGCCAACGGGAAGAACCATCAATTGGTTGCAGAGGCTAACGTGAGGGAGGAGGAGATTGCAAAGCTTAAGGCTGAATTGGAGGCGTGTTTAAAGGAGAAGGTGGGGGTAGAGTCCGTTAGGGACGCTGTGATGGCTGAGAGGGAGGATCTGGCCAAAAAACTTCAGGATGCCGATGCTAATTTCGTTGCCAACTTTCATCTATTAAAGACATATATCAGTTTTTCAAATTACTTCGCTAGTGTTGGGCAACAAGAGGTTCTCACTACGCTTTGCACCGAGCATCCAGATTTGGACTTCTCACCCCTTGAGGCCAAGTTCCCTCCAATGGATATCGTGGATCCTCCTGACGAGTAGCTTAGATTTTCTATTTTTTTTTTGTAAGAAAACCTCTGAAGAGGCTCCTATGTACATCCCTTGTTGATTAATGAAAGATCTTTTGAGGACACATGACTAGCTTCTGAAAAGAAAAAATCTTAAGAACCGGTGGTTCACAGCCATAAAGGAAAAATAACTTAAGTCCTTATATAAATATTTAATAGCATTGGTATACAGGCTCGTTCTTAAAAGGAAGATGTCGCGTATCTTCAAAAAAGAGGTTGTTCCCTCTTGCGCATAAACAACAGAATTAAATGGTAATTTTCTTATTGATAATATCTACGCAGATGTTCAGCGTTCCATGGGTGAGGCTGTTGCTTAGCATCCAAGTTTTCAACTTAGTACGTGCCAGGGCGTACTTTCTTCGTGACCCGGTAAGGTCCTTCCAAATTGGGCCTAGGGTCCCAACTCCTGGTTCTTTGGAGGAGGTGAACACTCTCCTTAATACCAGATCGCCGATGCGGAAGGACCGCTTCTTGACTTTCTTGTTAAAATACCTGACAATTTTCCTTTGGTAAGAGGCTAGGTTTACTTGGGAGTTGTCCCTTCGTTCTTACAGGAGGTCCAGGCTAGTCCTCATGAGGTCATTGTTGCTGGTTTCGTTGAAGAGCAGTCGGCGAGGCAACGACACACCATCCTCTACGGGACTTACCGCCTCAAATCCGTATGCCATGGAAAAGGGGGTCTCTCATGTTGGTGTTTTGGCTGTGGTCCTGATCACCCAGAGTACATGCGGGAGCTCATCAACCCATGCACCCTTCCATGCCTCAAGCTTTCGCTTAAGAGTATATTTGATAGTTTTGTTAACAGCCTTTACCTGACCGTTGGCCTGAGGATAATGGGGGCTAGAAAAGTGTTTAGCGATCCCGAGCTCCTCACATAGGCTCCTAATTTTCTTGTTGTTGAATTGTTTTCCATTATCGGAGACCAGAGAGTGAGGAATCCCGAATCGGTATATGATGTTCTTCCATATGAATTTGGAGGTGTTGGCCTCGGTGATTTTTTCCATAGGTTCAGCTTCGACCCATTTCGTGAAATAGTCGATGGCGACTAAGACGTGGCAGGCATTGCCCCTACCTCTAGGCATAGGGCCTATGAAATCTATCCTTCACTTGGTAAAGGGCCACGGGCTGGATACTGTGGTAAGCTCTTGGTGGGGCTGACGTGGTATGGTAGCAAAGCGCTGACACTTGTCACATTTCTTCGTGTGATACAAGGAATCTTTCTTTAACGAGGGCCAGAAGTATCCCTGTTTGAGGATTTTTTGTGCCAAGGCCAAACCCCTGGTGTGATTGCCACATATTCTCTCATGGACTTTTCTGAGGATGTAATCAGCTTCGTTCATCCCAACACACCTGAGGAGTGGTATGGAGTAACCTCGTTTGTAGAGGACATCGTCAGATAGCACGAAGCATGCCACACTCCTCCTCAGCTTTCTAGCTTCTTCTTTATCTGTGGAGAGTGTTTGGTCTTTTAAAAATGCAAGAATGGGATCCATCCAAGTGGTGGTCTCCTCGATCCACATCACTTCTGTGATGGCTTCTATGGAGGGCCTGCCGAGGTGTTCAATGGAAACCAGCTTAAGAAGCTCTGAGTCTTTGCTGCTTGCTAGCTTGGAAAGTGCATCCGCGTTGGCGTTACCTGCCCTTGGCACCTGAGTCAGTTCGAACTTTTCAAAGCAGGGGATAAGGTTTCTCACCAATTTTAGGTAGGAAGCCATATTTCTTTCCCTAGCGGCAAAGTTCCCATTTACTTGGCTTACTACTAGCTGGGAGTCGCTTGCCGCAGAGAGCCTCTGTACTTTCATTTCTTTGGCTAGGCGCATGCCAAATAGTAGGGCCTCCTAGTCTGCAACAGTGTTCGAGGCTTTAAAGTTGAACTGGATAGTGCAGTTCAGTCTATGGCCTTTGGGACTAGTGAGGACCACCCCGGCGCCTGAACCCATATCTCCCGAAGAGCCATCCGCGAAGAGATACCAAGTTGGTGGTTCTACGGGAGCCATCGGGGCGTCGATTACGGGTATGCTAGCAAATTCTACCATAAAATCTGCTAGGGCTTGCTCTTTGATGGACACTCTGGGCTTGAATATAATGTCAAACTGGCTCAGCTCGACGGCCCATTTTAACAGCCTTCCCGAGACGTCGGGTTTCTGCATTACCTGCCTCAGGGGAAAGTTGGTCAAGACGTGGATGCAATGGGCCATGAAGTGTGGCCTAAGTTTCCTTGAAGCGGTGATGAGTGACAATGCCGACTTCTCCATGTCTGGGTAGCGTGTCTCTGCCCTAGAAGAGCCTTGCTTACATAGTAAATTGGCAGTTGATGCCCCTCTTCCCTGACCAGGATCGAGCTTACCGACTCGACAGATACGACTAGATAAAGCAGAAGGTGCTCCTTTAGAGCCTGGAATCCAGCCTCCCATTCCTCTGTCCATTCAAACTGGTTACCTCCTTTTAGGACTTTAAAGAAAGGAAGGCACTTATCTGTAGCTTTCGAGACAAACCGGCTAAGGGCTGCCATTCTTCCAGTGAGGCATTGCACATCCTTGGGCTTTCTAGGCGACTTCATTTCTATTAATGCCCTGATTTTCTCTGGGTTGGCTTCGATACTCCGCTGGTTTACCATTTAGCCTAAGAAATTTCCAAAGGCAACTCCGAAGGCTCATTTCAGGGGGTTGAGTCTCATCTTGTAAGCTCTGAGAGTTTCGAAAGTCTTTTCCAAGTGTTGTATGTGATCTTCACATTTCAAACTTTTAACCAGTATATCATCTACGTATACTTCCATGGTCGAACTGAGCTGATCAGCAAATATTTTGTTGACGAGCTTTTGGTAGGTGGCCCCGGCGTTTTTCAAGCCAAATGGCATGACTTTGTAGCAATAAAGACCCTTGTCTGTTACAAATGATGTGTTCTCCTCGTCCGACGGGTACATGGGAATTTGGTTATAGCCTGAGTAGGCATCCATGAAGCTTAAGAGTTCATGCCCAAATGTGGAGTCCACCAGTTGATCAATCCGAGGCAGAGGGAAGCTATCCTTAGGATAAGCCTGGTTGAGGTTGGAGAAATCTATAAAAATTCTCATTTTTCCCCCTGGCTTTTTAACCAAAACCGGATTGGAGACCTACCTAGGGTAGCGGGCTTCTCTGATGAAGCTGCCTTGTAGGAGTTTCCCACATTTTCTTTCAAGGCCTCGTACTTCTCTGGGTTTAAGGGCCTCCGCTTTTGTCGATGGGATGGAAATTTGGGATCGACGTTGTGGCGGTGACAGCTTACCTTCGGGTCGATCCCAACCATATCCTCGTGTTTCCACGCAAAAACATCCAGGTTGGGGCTGAGGAACTCCTTCAGTCCTTTTTTGGATTGTTCTCTAGGTCCTTTCCTATCTGGAGCTTCCTCGTTGGGTCATTAGGATCCGCCGGGAAAATTTCCAACTCCTCGACTGGTGAAGTCTGGCATTCAGCCCCCGTCACCCTCGGATCTATGTCCTCGGATGGGGTTGCTTCCTCCATCGGTACATCCTCCGGTGCCTCTTCCGAGGCATCCGTCATTTCTATGTCAAAAAATGTCATATTTACCTCCTTTTTTTTTCTGCCTTTCTCAAGGCGTTCCTGTAGCATTTCTTAGCCTCAGGCTGGTTGCCTCGCACGGTTTCCACGCTCCCATCTGTTGGGAATTTCATGCAGAGGTGGTGAACTGATGTTATGGCCCAAAGTTCTTTCAGGGCTGGTCGGCCTAGGACCCCATGGTAGGCTGACCTTCTGTCTACCACAAAAAATTCCATGAAAGTATGGGCAGCGAGAGGCTCCTCCCCCATAGTAACTGCAAGGTGCACTATCCCTTTCGGGGTTACACAATCGCCAATGAATCGGTAGAAAGGCTCAGTCGATGGTTCCAACGGGACATCCACGTTCATTTGTTCATAAGTGCTTAAGAAGATGACATTGACAGAGCTGCTGTTATCCACGAGCATTCTCCCTAGCCCGTTCTGAGCCACACTGCCCTTAATACAAGGGCATCGCATTGAGGGTAATGCACGCCCTTCATGTCTTCTTCTGTGAAGGTGATAGGGTCTACCTTTTTTGATCCCGATGGTCGATTGTTGATGAGCCAGTTGGTCATTTGGATCTCTTCGGCCTCTTTGGCGTAGCTCTTCTGGGCGTTTCGGATCTGACCTCCAATATAAATAAGGTCCCCCGTAGATGGTGTCTATCACTCGAATCGGGGTCTTTTCAGGACCCTTGATTAGACGGGGTTCTGGGTAGCGCTCCAGTCGAGGCTGTCTGGTTGGGCTCTTTGAATTACGTCTTGCCCGTGGTTTCTGGCCCGAAGGCCTCCTATCCCATTGCTGGGAGTGTCTGTCTTGGAATTGCGACAGACTTCCTCTCATCGGGGTCTGATCTCTGCGTCTGGTGTTCGTCCTACGTCTGTGCCTTGGGTTGGCGATCCTTTTATTGGCAAGCTCTTCCATTTCTCGACATTAATCCGTACTATGTCCATAGCTTCGGTAGGCACAGCAATATTTCGAGGGGGCCACTTGAGGGGGAGGAATCACTAGGGGTGTACTGGTCCCGACTTCATAATAAGTGGACGGGGTCATACCGTAGTTATAAAGTCCAGCCGCCGGGTCCATCGCTATTGGAGTAGTATAAGGGGGGAGCATGCCTTCTTGTACAGAGGCCACATAACTCATCCCAATGTTTGGGTCAGATGGGTAGTTTCTTCGGTGCGAATTATGTTAGAGAGAGGGTCTACTGGGGTTTTGGACATACCCGGCTCTAGACGCTGGGTTAGCTCTCAATCCACCTCGATTTCTGTGAAGGATCATGTTCTCATTGGTTATCTCCTCGGTGATCATCTCTACCAGCTGGTCAAAGGTGGCTGGGTTTTTGTTGCGGACATCCCTTCAGAACAGAAGGTTCATGTCTAGTCCTGCCTTTAGAGTGGATAGGGCCTCTGCATCGGTTATTCTTTCGCAAAATAGCATTTCTTCATTGAAGCGGCCTAGGTAGCTCTGTAGTGGCTCATTTGGAGCTTGCCTTACGTCATGGAGGCACTGGACCAGGGCCGAGGCTGGCTTCTATGATGAGAAATAATTGATGAACGTCTTTTTTAGCTCTGGCCAGCTAGAAATGCTTCTTGCGACTAGCTTGTTATACCATCGTTTCGTCCCTCCTGACAAAGTAAGGTGAAAAGCTCTGGCCGGAGTAGCTCCTCGGAGGCTCATTTCTATTTTATACATGTTCACGTGGTCCAAAGGATCCCCCCTGCCAGTGTAAGGGACAATCTTGCGCACGCGAAACTCGTGGAGGATGGATGCGTTTCGGATCCCGGCCGAAAATGGGAGGTTCTCATCATCATCGTCTATTTCAAACGATCTCGCTGGCCCCGGGTCTCCCCCTCCAACGTTTGTTTCTGGTGGAAACTGTGGGAGGCGTTGTGTCTGCTGCTCGTCTCCGTAGTGTTGGGATTGAGGGTGTATGGCTTGTTGAGGTAGATAGGGCTGGAAGCTAGATTCTCCCCTGGCTTCTGCCTCTCTTGCTCTCATTTCCTACCTATTTCTAGGGGGACTCTGAGGCTGTTCTCTTCTCGGTACATTCTCCCGAGGCCACTCTCTATTTTTAGGTTCACCTAGCCTTTCAAACACACTGGCAGACATCGTTGACTGGGGCTTTCTGCTAGCGACTGGGGGGTTGGTTGCCTCCACGTATGTCCCAACGTGTGAGGCTTCTCTCCTGATTTGTGGACCACGGGGTGACCGCTATCAACTTCTTGCTCCTCATCTGGATCCGGCGAACCAAGTTCATGAGGACGGTTCCCACCTTGCCCTTGCATCATGTGGATATATCCTTGCATTTGGGCCTGATGTTGGGCCAGTTGCCTTACGCTGGAGGCCATGGTTTTCATTTCTCGCTCAAGAGCGGTAGGAGGCCTTCTTCCGCGTCTCCTCCTAGGGGCTTCTTCGACTCTGGCTCTCGCCACGGTCTCTTCGTCCATCGCGGGCCTGGTTCTCCTTGGGTTTTCATCTTCATTGCTTCCGCTCATTTTGTGGGCCGGTTAATCCCTTGTTTGGGAGGGCTCTTTTGTTCAAGGCAACTAAAGCTTTTAGTTACAGATTCTCACAGACGGCACCAATCTGTTGACCTCCAAAAATAGCTACCAACAGGAACCCCACGCTACCCCTGCCTACGTGTACTTCTTTTCTCACTGGGACAGCCACATGGCTTATTCAACCACGTAGATGACTCTCGAACCGGGTGGATGTGAAACAAAAGATCGAGATGGACACACTTACGGTAGATGTGATAGCTTGAGGGCCCCTAACTAATGATTCCCCAGGTGGTTATCACACTTAAGAAGGAATAGTATAGAGGTCTTGATATCTTTATAGTAAGAGTAATATTTTCAACATCCCTTTCTTGTGGTTATGAATTGGGTATTTATAGGCAAGCTCCACTAGTTTGGTCTTCTCATTGATTGACGACACGTGGCTCAATCCAGGAGACTTGAAGTCATGTCCCGTCCTGCCCTGGATGTCACATCATCATTAATGAGGAAGTCTTTTCCAGCCGCAATCTAAGAGGCTATGATGGTGATTAGCCGTGTTTTGCATGTTGTCCCACCCATCTTTTCGCGTCTGACTCACAGTGTGTCAGGGAGAAGTTAGCACTCAATCAAGGTGGGGCGTGCCTCAGAATAAACAGCGTCGACCTTTGGCCTCCTCGGCCCAAACTGCCTCGAACTCGGATTGAGCCAAAGCGGGTTGACTTAGACTGTGCCTACGTGGAGCCCCAAGTGGGCTTGCCTTGCTCACGTGGGATAGGGGCGTAATAGTACTATTCATACTATTTATATATCGTACAGATTAATGACCCAACAAAAATATAGAGTTAATACGCAATTGGTCAAATCAATAGATATCTCGTTCAACTGGTGAATCATTGTTAGCTAAAAACTAAAATAAAAATATATTTTTTATTTATAAAATTAAGATAAGTTATAAATTAAAAATATGTCGCCTTTTCATTCTTAAAATATAAAAAATTTTAAAGATACAATTTGAAATTTTTAAATAATACAAAATTATATATAGTTTTCTTTTGAAAAAGCAAATAGTTTAAATAGCCCTTGTTAATTATCAAAATTAATAAAAATAATTTGATATTATAAATTGGAAAGAAAAGTAGAAGAGAATGTAGATATATATTATTATTTTCGTATTGGAAAAGAATTGAAGCATTCTGTATCTGTTTGTAATGCATGACAAATGCTAAATTTAAATATATGCTTGAACACATATTATGAGGTCTCACTAGACATAAGTGGTGGAAAAAATAAAAGGAACTTTGGGGACAGATTACACGTCATCAGCCAAGTTGAACTAAATAGCACTCAAAAAAGGATAAAAGATTCCAACAAAAAAAAGTAGCGCAATTTTGGGGAGGCATTGTAAAAGAAATTGCATGGAAACTACTCCTGGCATCTTCCAAACTGTAATTCAGTAATTCCAAGTAATGCAAATGCCGGCTAGTATATATATGCACACTGGCACACAGATAAACAATTAGAATTACTACAAGCAACAAAGAATGTCACACTTGGATTTAAGAATTGCTTTCCTTTTTTTCATAAACATTCTGAAATCACCAATAGCAATGCCTTGGGAATGGGATCCATTTGATATTGTAATTGGTAACTTCACTTTAATCAAGATTTGGCTTCTTACTATCCTTTTCTTCGTCTTCTCCTTTGTCTCTATTAAAATCTCATTAACATCTATAAGACGCATACGCATTCAAGTCAAGAATTTCTCAATCTCCTTAATGGTTTGTTTTCTAGTTTCACTATTCTTCCCACAAGTACTATTTTGGTACATTTATCCCATAATTTTATTACTCTCTTTATCCTCTGCTTGTATTTCTAATGTGTGGAGGAGATTTGAAGTTCTGCTGCTGACAATTCCTCGTCTCGACATATTTATGATCACTGCAACAAACACTGATGATGAGCCCAACTTAATAGTACTACACGAGATAGAACAAGAAATTGATCGAGTTTAGGCCATATGTTTGTATTAGTTGGTCATCTCTTTTATTTCACAAGCTTGTTTCTCAAATTTTGTTCCTTTTATATATTTTGCTTATGTAGCCAATCAAGTTTTCTGTCGAACAATATGTGTTTTGAACGGGTATGATGCCAATTAATAAAGCACACAAAATTAGTAGCGCATACCACAAATGCGTCTTTTTGATTTTATTGACTCTTAGCAGAATTGATGACAATTTAAAATTCATAACTATTTAAATTTACACTGACAAAGGGCCTAAACCAAATTAAATACAAATGACAATTATGACTTTTGCCAATAAATTGGCCGTCAAAGACAATTTTTTTATTTTTTGTTTGTTGTTAACAGCGATATTCATGATAGTAACTGTGCAAGATGAAATGATCCATGATTGAATTATAGCTTATAAGACAAGATACAAAAATGAAAGGCATTCAATGACATGTAAAGAGAACAACCGGCGTAATCGGTATCATAAAGTCTTTTTGGCTCTATTCGACGTCATCCCTATGACCGAAGTTAGATTTTGTTTTTTAATGGAATTATACTATTACTTAGGGGTGGCAAAAAAGTTCGTCGACTTGTGGACTTACGGACTTGCCTGCTCGGTCCATAAAAGCTCAAGCCAGTCTGAGCTCGGGCTCGTCGAGGGATGAGCACGAGCTAGGGCCGAGCCCAAAATAAAAAAAGAGGGCCGAGCTCGCTCGACTTGACCAAAAAACGAGTCGGCTCGGCTCGTGGCTCGTGTAACGATCACTTCATCGTGACCGTTGGCCAACAGTCACAACCATTTTTTTTTAAATTTTTTTATTGTTTTTTAATTTCATTTTTCTCCTATAAATACTCCTATTCTAAACTCATTATTTCACACTTCAATTTCTTATCTCTCATTCAATTATATACTCAATCCATTAACAATTCTCAAATTTCATTCACTCAATATTAGTGTTATAATTAGTATCTAATATCTCATTATCTAAATATTATTCTATAATTTTAAGTTGTAATTTTCTACTTCTACTAATTCTCTACAATTCTATTTTCTAGTTTCTACTACATCTTCATCTTCTCCTATTCTTTTTATTCTATTATTCCAAATGACATACAATCGAAATGATGATGATTTCAGTGGTCCTAATGTCATTCCAATTCCAAACGATATTTTTGATTAGTTTGGTGGTAGCACTGATCCAATTGATTTGGAAGACTTTTAAGAAGATGCCGATACAAAATACCATCGGCTCTAGCACTAAACGAAAAGCCACCAAACAAAAGGCTAAGTGCTGGCAGCATTTTGAGTTGGTGCCAACTGGTAAACTAGTGGACGGAGTCCCTGAGTTCAAAGCATAGTGTAAATACTGTCAAGAGAAGTTAGCTTGGCACAAGGGGATATGCACGACTCATCTAAGCAGACACTTCAAAAAGTGTCAATACAAACATGGAGATTTGGATACAAATCAGGCACAACTCCAGTTTGGATCTCCGGGAGCCTGGTCCAGTAGTCTCACTCTCAACAACTGGATATATTCATAAGAACTCATGCGCCACGAAGGACTGCCAGAATTGATAGCAAATATTGAGTTTCCACTATACTTGGTGGACAATCCTCATTGGACGAAATTCATCCAAAAATATCTCCAACCAAGGTACGTTAATATTTCTAAAAATACACTTCGTAAAGACACTATTGTTAGATATAATACTAAGAAAGAAGCTATTATTAATGATATTAATAATTACAACGGTGTTGTATTTTTTAAATCAGACTTATGGACATGTTGTAACAAAAAAGGATACATTGTTGCAACTTCACACTATATTAATAATAATTGGATAATGCATAAAAAAGTAATAGTATTTAAACAAATAGACCATCCTCATAATGGAAATAATATTTATCATGTTTTATTAGGTGTGCTAGCTGAATTTAAATGTGATTCTAAGGCTTGTAGTTTTACATTTGATAATGCAGGTCCAAATAATATAGTAATTGAAAAATTAATGCAACATTGTTACATTTGTTATGTTTGTTCGTGTACACGTAACATCTTGTTCGTGTACAATTTTAACTCCGCCTACTTTCAAAGTAGCAATCCCAAATCCGAAAAAAGGAGGAGAGTTTTCAATTTTTAATTTTTTAACATAAAGAATTTTCGATATTGTATTTTCTTTTTTATTTTCAAATTTTAAAAAAACAATTTTTTTTTTTTAAAAAATGTGAGGGCCAGCCGAGCTCGTGGGTATCTTAGCTCGGCTCGGCCCGCTTGGCCTACGAGCTCATGGGCCGAACCGAGCGCCCAATTTAGAGAAGAGTCGAACTCGTTTTTTATGGGCTGAGCCGGCTCGACTCAGCCCATTGCCATGCCTACTATCATTCATTATATCTATTGACTTAGAAACATTAATTTTATATGAGAACAATAATATTTATGAATGAAAAATAGGCATACAAGAACAGACAAGTTTTATAATGGTTCTCTTTAATGTGAAATTATGCCATCTTCTCACCATGGTATTG
The DNA here is from genome assembly GCA_030279155.1 of Forsythia viridissima. NCBI lineage: Eukaryota > Viridiplantae > Streptophyta > Magnoliopsida > Lamiales > Oleaceae > Forsythia > Forsythia viridissima. The sequence continues at coordinate 3,552,334 of CM059037.1, read as the reverse complement.
ATTCACTATAATGAAATATTAGTTTATAAGAGAAATCACACTCTCTCAAATTCTATGTGTTTTTTTCTGCCATGTTTTTCTCTCTCAAACTTTCTTCTTCTCTCTCTTCTTCTTGATTATCGACCTGTGTACAGACTCTATAAAAGACAATATTATTCAGATTTCAATTCTTCTTAGGGTGTGTTTGATTTTGATTAAAATCAGTTTTTTTGATAAAAGTTGATAAAAGTTGTTGAAATGTGTGGTTGAAAAGTTGTGGGACCATGAAATGTGTGGTTAAAATTAATTGTTGACTTTGACTTTAGCTTTTTAACAAAATCAAAATTGAAAACAAACGGGCTCTTAGTTTATAAACAATGTGATAATCTAGCTTGCAACAACAGAGCTTACAAACCTACAAGCTGAAGGACTCATTGAATCAACCAACTCCCAGTGGGCATGCCAGGCGTTGTATGTCAACAAGAGAGCTGAGCAAGTGCGAGGAAAGATGAGACTTGTGATTGATTATAAACCACTTAACCATTTTCTTGCAGATGACAAATTTTCCCTAAATAATTTAAAAAATACTATTTAACTTTTTTTATTCTAAAAATACTGTTTTTTATTTTTGTAACACTTGTTGTTACATTTATTATATTTGTTAATAACAAATATAACACATTTATTATAACTAAAATAACAAATGTAACAAATGTAACAACAAGTGTTACAATAAAAAAACAGTATTTTTAGAATAAAAAAAATATGATAGTATTTTAAAAAATATTTTATTTATCATAATTATTTTCAAAAAAACCCCATAAACAATTCATCGAGATTTACTAATTAACATTTACATTGTACCCTCTCAATTGTCTAGCATAACTCTATTTTCTCTTCTCTTTAATTTGTTTACCTTTCTAATTTTTCTACACGAGCATTAACCCTGCATGTGCCGGCCCCAACTCCTTTTTTGACTAATTGTTTGGTCCATCAAAATACCCTTTACGCGGATCAAGAAGTTGGTGAGTACCCACCTTTTGAATTAAGTTAAAGCTTAATCATATATGTCCCAACCTCGTTAGGTTTGCACCGTTAATGAATGCTGCTGACTCAACAATATATGATTAAGTAGATTCTGAATTCAAGATATGATTAAACTTTTTCAAACCTTAAAAACTCAAAGATAAATTACTATATATATGTGTGTGAATATTGTAATTGATCATATACACTATAATAAAATCACCATCGTCTAGGGATGGCAACGAGGGATGGCAACGGGGTGAGGCCACTTTCCGCTCCGTCAGGGAATTTTGGGAGGCGAGAAGGGGTGGAGATTTAAATATCCACATTCAACGCCTCATTTAATTAATTATTTATTTTTTAAATATATTTTAAATTTTAAAACATAAAAATAAAATAAAACAAGACGACTTCAAATGGGTTTGAGAATTTCAAAGCACGGACCATGATCTTTGTCCTTGTCCTAATTAAAACATTATTTAGAATATGTTTATCAGTGTTTATAAGTTGATTAAACAACCTTTTTATCTACACATTTCATAGGGCCATTGTTTAATTATAATCAACAAATTTTTTTTTACCAAATATACACTTAATTGAGTAATACTCAATAGGTGTGCCCTTTTTTGTTCCAAGGTCAGTAAGGTGCAATGGCAACTAATGGGCAGATTTAGGGGGTATAGTCCGGTCCCTTTCCAAAAAAAAAAAATCGTTTTTTAAGTGTAAAATTTTTTTTAATAGTAACAATCCGGTCTCCAAAAATTTATGGTTCCTCCCTTACTTGGACTTGTTAATTATTGAAACCACTTATCAATTGAGGAATTGTGTTATTATTTGGTGATTCCTTTACTATTTTTTAATGGCTGAAGCAGAATATAATCTCAGCTTAAAGTTGCCTTTGGTATTGTTAAACGAGGTGAATTATGTACCTTGGTTAGGAGAGGTAAATATGTCACTTCGTGCTAAGAAGAATTGGGCTAGATTAATGGTCACCAGGTTTTATCTTGGCTACTTAATTCTATAGTCACGTATTGCAAAAAAAATTTACTTTCTGAATTGTGGGACTTAGTATCTGAATTGTATGGTGGAATAAATAATTATGCGGGAATTTTTGAATTAAAACTTGAAATTACGGTTGCAAAAAAAGGTAAAAATTAATTCATTGAACATCTTGGATATCTCAAAAGATTGTGGGATGAGATGAACATGTACCGTTCATATACTGTTGATCCAGAATTGTAATTACAAAGAGCCGAAGAAGAAAAAGTGTTTTCTCTGCTTAGAAGTTTGGGACCAGAGTACGAGAATCTCAAGAGTATCATTCTTATGGACTCTAAACACTCATCATTCTCTAGTATTTGTGCTACCGTACAAAGAGAGGAAACTTGGCTAAAAGCTTCCAAGCACAACACCCAAATATCTGCAGGCATCAAATATTCATATGAAAAAGTTGAATTTGTCCCTAAGGCTGATAAGCATGATGCATGTGTTGTAAATTGATCAACAGTCCCTATGTTAGGACGTTGAAAAAATAATTTCTTTCCCCATAAGCCTACTTCTAATGTGCTTGTTTTTCCTTTATTTCCTGTTCAACTTTTATCAGTGGGAAAAATTACTAACTCATTAGATTGCGAGTGATTTTCTCTCCTTCGTTTGTCATATTTCAAGATTGAAAATCGAAGAAGAATTGGTGAGGGAGTTTACTCTAATCGTCTTTATTTATTGAACAATTTGGATGAGGCATGTGTTGGAAAATAAGTTGAATGAAATTTTAAACTCTTCATTTGTTTGAGACTTTCCAACTTGTCAACCCTTTCATGTTTTGTAACTCTTGTAACTCTCATGTTAATGGTGGATTTGGAATTGGAAGGTCACTCTAAGGCCTATATAAGTATGTCCATTTTCCTCATTCTAAACACAACAATTCAATATTTCCTCCTTAGGTTCTTTAGTATTCGTTTTCTCTTTGGCATTCAAATTTTTTCGCGTTGATATTGTTCGAGCAGTAGGTCAGTTCGTTGGTACAACCAGTTCTACTGTTGTATCTTAGAAAACAGACGTTCATAACCTACGGTAGGGGACAAATCTGTTTTAAAGAAATTGTACTTGTACATGCCTCGGTTTGCTTTCTTATTCAGTTTTAATTCTGCAGTTTCCTTAATTTTATTTCCTGTTCATGTAATATGAAGTTTCTCAGTTTTATTTTATAAGTGATTAACAATCTTAAAACAGATTCTTGATAAACTTATATTACATGGAAAAGAGTGAAATACATACGTATGAAACTAATTGATTTATAAAGCTGAGTGAATTACATACGTATGAAACTAGTTTATAACAATCTTTTGAACTAGGAGAATTTTGTTCTTTTAGATGCTTTCATTTTCACTTATGGTTTGAGTTTTCTTGATTTGTGTATTCGCAAAACTGGAACGCTTTGTCAAAAGGACCTAAACTGTCTAAGGAGAGCTTGAGATTTAAGTGGTCCACTTGTGACCCCCCTCCTCAACTGGAAGCCTTTTAGTTGCGTGTTATTCAAATCAACAAGACAAAAAAAAAATGGTTAATTTTATTTAAAAGTGGAACTGAATTTTCTTCTTGTTTCAGAAAATGACAACTGATTTGATTACTGAAGTTGTGGCTACTGAAAACTAGACTGTGGCACAAGTGCCAAGTTTTGCTATGACTTAAACTGTGACTCGAACCACTGCCCCGACTGTGAATGTTCCAGTTAATCATGGAGAGAAGCCAGAGAAATTCAATGGGTTGAATTTCAAAAGGTGGCATAAAAAAATGCTGTTTTATCTGACCACCTTAAATCTTGCGAGATTCTTGATTGAAAATGCTCTGAAACTCAAACATGGTAAGGGAGACATACAAGCTGTCAATGCTGTTGAAGCTTGGAAACATTCTGATTTCCAATGCCGGAATTATGTCATGAATGGCTTGGCAGATTCACTATACAACGTGTTATAGTACAATGAAAACGGTGAAGGAATTATGGGAGTCTCTAGACCGAAAATATAAAATCGAGGATGCAGGGGCTAAGAAATTCATTGTTGGCCGCTTCCTTGATTATAAAATGGTGGACTCAAAATCTGTGATCAGTCAAGTATAAGAATTGCAAGTGATCTTGCATAAGATTCACGCTGAGAGAATGAATTTGAGTGAAACTTTTCAGGTGGCAGCTATTATTGAAAAGCTACATCCGGCCTGGAAAGATTTTAAAAATTATCTCAAACACAAGAGAAAGGAGATGAACATTGAAGAATTAATCGAATCGAAGAAGACAACTAGGGTTCTGAAAGGAAGATGTTCAATTCTTTTGTGGCCAAAGCAAACGTAACGAAGGACGGTCAAAGTTCTAAGACGAATAAAAATAAGTTTGGAAAATGGCCAAAGATGGGACCAAAAGGAGGTGTGTCCAAGAAGAAATTTATTGGAAAATGCTACAACTGTAACAAAGTAGGTCACAGATCCTCGGAGTACAGGTTGCCTAAGGGGAACAATAAAAAAGAAGTCAATATGGTTGATGACATTACAAATGATGTGTCTGAAATGAACTTCGCTGCAGTCATTTATGAAGTGAATCTGGCGGGATCAAATCCAAAAGAATGGTAGATCGACACTGGTGCTACCCATCGTGTTTGTTCAGATAAAGAGATGTTCAGTTCTTTTGAAGCAACTGAGAATGGAGAGAAGCTGTTTATGAAAAATTCAGCTACATCTGAAATCAGAGGCCAAGACAAAGTGGTTTTGAAGATGACTTCTGGAAAAAAGCTGACTCTTAACAATGTATTTTTTGTGCCCAAAATCCGTAAGAACCTGGTGTCCGGGTCATTGCTAAACAAGCATGGTTTTCGTATAGTATTTGAGTCAGATAAAGTCATTTTGTCTAAGAGTGGAATGTTTGTTGAAAAATGTTATGTATCTAATGGGCTTTTTAAGCTCAATGTAATGACGGTTAAGCCGAAAATTAATAAAGTGATTAATTCTTCTGCTTACTTGCTTAAGTCTTCAAATTTATGGCATGATAGACTAGGACATGTTAATTATGATACTTTGCGTTGATTAATTAACATGAATTACATACATGCATTCTATATTGATTTTAAACACAAGTGTGAAACGTGTGTTGAGGCAAAATTGACAAGGTCATCATTTTAAACTATTGAAAGGAAAACTGAACCACTTGATCTAATTCACACTGACATTTGTGATTTAAAATCTGTACAAACAAGGGGTGGAAATAAGAAGTTCATTACTTTTGTTGATGATAGCTCAAAATATTGTTATGTCTATCTACTCAAAAGTAAGGACGAAGCTATATAAAAATTTGTTCTTTATAAGAATGAAGTTGAGAATTAACTCAACAAGAAAATTAATGTGTTGAGAAGTGACCGAGGTGGTGAATATGAATCACCATTTGCTGAATTATGTGCACAAAGTGGAATCACACATGAAACAACACTTTATTCACTTCAACAAAATAGTGTTGCTGAACGAAAAAACCGTACCTTAAAAGAGATGATGAATGCAATGGTATTAAGTTCTGGGTTACCTCAGAACATGTGGGGAGAAGCTGTTTTATCAGTTAATTATCTTTTAAAGAAGGTGCCCCGAAAGAAAGAAAAGAAGACCCCATACGAGTTATGGAAAGGAAGGAAACCTTCCTATAAATACTTGCGAGTGTGGGGGTGTCTTGCTAAAGTAGCTGTACCTATACGGAAAAAGGTAAAAATAGGTCCAAAAACTGTTGATTGCATTTTTATTGGCAATGCACATAAGAGCAGTGCTTATCGATTTCTTGTGCATCAATCTAAAATTTCAGACATACACAAAAATACGATAATGGAATAAAAAATGCTTCATTTTTTGAACATATATTTTCGTACAGATCCATAGAGGAAGCAAGCTTCTCTAAACGGACACATGAAGTAACAGACCAAGAAGAACAACCAGAAGAAAAAGATGAGGTTGAACCAAGACGTGGCAAAAGTGCTAGAACTGAAAAATCGTTTGGTCCAGATTTTCTGACTTATATGCTAAAAAGTGAACCTCAAAGCTTTAAAAAATCCGTGAACTCTTCTGAAGGACCTCAATGGAAAAAGGCAATTAAAAGTGAGATAGATTCTATTCTTCAAAACCATACATGGGAGCTAGTGGATCTTCCTCCGGGATGCAAACCACTAGGATTAAAATAGATTTTCAAAAAGAAAATGAAAGCAGATGGAATAATCGAAAAGTATAAGGACATGCTTGTTATAAAAGGATACAAACAACGAGAAGGCATTGATTACTTTGATACATATTCTCCAGTAACGAGAATAACATCTATTAGGATGATACTTGCAATTGCAGCGTTGTGAAATTTTGAAGTAAATCAAATGGATGTGAAAATTGTATTTCTAAATGGAGATTTAAATGAAGAAATTTACATGGAACAACCTGAGGGTTTTTTTGCTCCAGGGCAAGAGAACAAAGTCTGTAAATTGGTGAAATCATTATATGGCTTGAAACAAGCTCCAAAACAATGGCATGAAAAGTTTGATCATGTCATAATAGAATGTAGATTTAAAATCAACGAGTGTGATAAATGCGTTTATATCAAAGACACTGAAAATTGCTATGTCTTTTTATGTCTTTACGTTGATGACATGCTTATTGTTGGAAGCAACGATAAGATGATTAAATTTACTAAACACATGTTAAATTCGAGATTTGACATGGAAGATATGGGCTTAGCGGATGTGATACTTGAGATTAAAATTTCGAGAACATCAGAGGGAATTGTCCTAGGTCAATCACATTATGTGGACAAAATTCTTGATAAATTTAACAAAGATGATTCTGGCATGGCTAGAACACCGATACATACCAGTCAGCATCTATCAAAGAACAGAGGTGAGAGTATCTCTCAAGTAGAATACTTTAGAATTATCGGAAGTCTGATTTACTTGATGAGTTGTACACACTGTTCAAAAAAGCCCGCCTAAGCCTCGCCTAGACTTCTCCTATGCTTGAAGCTCGGCCTCCACACCTAGCCACGCATCACGCATCGCCCTCGCCTTGCCCTTATTTCCCTCTCGCTTAGGACTCGCCTAGGCCCGAAAAGCTTGAAGCTCGACTTCCACGCCTAGCCACGCTTTACACTTTTTAGCCTACACAGTTAGAAAACTGAGTAGATACACGAGTAATCCATGAACTGACCACTAGAAAGGAATAATAAAAATACTAAGGTATTTGAGATATACTAGTGATTATGGACTGCACTATACCAGATATCCGGCAGTTATTGAAAGATACAGTGACGCTAATTGGATATCTGATATAAAAGACTCAAAATCTATATGTGGATTTGTGTTCACACTAGAAGGTGCAGCTATATTATGGAAATCCTCTAAACGGACGGTTATAGCCAAATCCACTATGGAATATGAGTTTATAGCTTTGGACAAGTGTGGTGAAGAGGCTAAGCGGTTACGTCACTTCTTAGAAGATATTCCTAGATGGCCAAAGCCTGTGCCGGCAATTTGCATACATTGTGATAGCCAATCTGCAATTGGTAGGACACAGAGTAACATGTATAATGATAAGTCTAGACACATACGTCGTAGACATAATACCATAAGACAACTACTCTCAACCGGAGTTATCTCTATTGACTATGTAAAGTCAAAGGATAATATTGCGGATCCGTTAACTAAATGTTTGAATAGAGAGTTAGTTGAAAAGTCGTCGAAAGGAATGAGACTTAAGCCTTTAGAAGAATACGTTAATACAATGAAAACCCAACCTAGTTGACTGGAGATCCCAAGATCTAGGTTCAAAGGGACAACCTAATTGTAAATACTTAATTAGATCACTGTGGGGGTTCTCTCCTGTCCATTTCTATGATGAAACAGTGATACCCGTAGAGGAAAGGATAAGCAATAGGTTTTTAATGATTCTTACGCGCAGAGTAGAGCGGGATACTCTTAATAAGAAATTACCTATGTGAGATAGAAGTGGGACCGCTTCTAAGAGAATTGTGTAAGGCGGAATTCATAAAAACTCTCGCAGAACCAGGCATATGTTCACGACCATAAATGAACATAACAATGAGAACTGAACTATGTCAGGATAAATTCTGTGTGAGGTATATTATCGTTTACACAAACGGCAGAACAGTTCAAGGATATCGCATCTACTGATCAGCTAGTAAAGTAAATATACTTTCATAAGGGAAGGTTCAAAGGATAACACCTACCTATCCTATGCAGGATTCAGACGTTGAACTTTATCACCAAGTCTTCCGTGTCTCTATCAATTTTCATTCATGTGGGGGATTGTTGGAAAATAAGTTGAATGAAATTTTAAACTCTTCATTTGTTTGAGACTTTCCAACTTCTCAACCCTTTCATGTTTTGTAACTCTTGTAACTCTCATGTTAATGATGGATTTGGAATTGGAAGATCACTCTAAGGCTTATATAAGCATGTCCATTTTCCTCATTCTAAACACAACAATTCAACATTTCCTTCTTAGGTTCTTCAGCATTCGTTTTCTTCTTTGGCATTCGAATTTCATCGCGGTGATATTGTTTGGGCAGTAGGTCGGTTCGCTGGTACAACCAATTCTACCGTTGTATCCTAGGAAACAGATGTTCATAGCCTACGGTAGGGGACGAATCTGTTTTAAAGAAACTGTACTTGTACAGGCCTCAGGTTGCTTTCTTCTTCAGTTTTAATTCTGCAGTTTCCTTAATTTTGTTTCATGTTCATGTAATATGAAGTTTTTCGGTTTTATTTGATAAGTGATTAACAATCTTAAAACAGATTCTTGATAAACTTATAATACATGGAAAACAGTGAAATACATACGTATGAAACTAGTTGATTTATAAAGCTAAGTGAATTACATACGTATGAAACTAGTTTGTAACAATCTTTTGAACTAGGAGAATTTTGTTCTTTTAGATGCTTTCATTTTCACTTATGGTTTGAGTTTTCTTGATTTGTGTATTCGCAAAATTGGAAGGTTTTGTCAGAAAGACCTAAACTGTCTAAGGAGAGCTTGGGATTTAAGTAGTCCACTTGTGACCCCCCATCCTCACCTGAAAGCCTTTTAGTTGCGTGTTATTCAAATCAATAAGACGAAAAAAAATGGTTAATTTTATTTAAAAGTGGAACTGAATTTTCTTCTTGTTTCAAAAAATAGCAACTGATCCAATTACTGAAATTGTGGCTACTGAAAACCAGACTGTGGCACAAGTGCCAAGTTTTGGACGGAATTTTAGAGATTGGAAGAGTTTTTGGAGACTAGAGGATTTAGAAATCAATTTAATTTGAAATTGATTTGGTGTAAGAAATCTGGAATTAGAGATCCTGGAATTAGAGATCCCAATTTATATACTTTTAAGCGTCTTTTTAGAATGGACGCATCATTTGGCTTGAATCAATCTAAACCTTCATATCTCACCCTTTTAAATTATGTGGTTCAGATAGCACTCATTTGTGAAAGGCCATGGTTTTTCAATACACACCCTTTGCACTTGAACATATGTACCTAATTATCGCATTATTTAGACTTATTCTAATTCATACATAAAAACTATTAAGACTTTGGGGTTCTATTTTAGAATGTCAACATTGTTAAAATAAATAGCACAAATCTTTAAATATTGGTTAATATTTCAGTATTTAACCGATATTGAATTTATCCCTTAATCGATATTAATGACTCGTTTGATAACACCAATCTTGAAATCCATGTGCTCGTTTAATAACTTTGGGCCCAATTCCTTTTATGATCCAAATTCTTTCGTTCCTACAAAATCAAATTCTCAAAATCACCGATCTCTCTCTCCCTCTCCCTCTACACTTCTGTCCTTTCTAGAATATTACATTTTCAAAATCCCAATCTTTCCCTCTCCCTCTCCCTCTACCTCTACCACTACTAAATCTGTCCAATTACCCATGGCCATGGCACCAATTCATCCTTCTTGTTCCCTTGTTTTTATTTCTAGAGAGGATGGTAGAATCTAGTCAACAATTTTTTATTTTATTTTTAAGATTGATTAATATATGAAAGACACTTGTACTAATTTGTGGGATTCAAAACTAGTAGGTTCAATTATAACATGCTTACGTTTCTTTTCAATTGTACCAATTTTTTCTCCATCTTTAAAGTGGATAGAGTTACTATCTTTTTGGATGAATGGTTCAATTGTATGCACCAATGTGAATCCCACAACCAAATTAATAACCCAACAAAAATATAGAGTTAATATGCAACTGATCAAATCAACAAGTCTCTTGTTCAACCAGTGAATCATTGTTAATTAAAAACTAAAGTAAAAATATATTTTATATTTTTAAAATTAAGGTATGTTATAAATTAAAAATACGCCACGTTTTCATTCTCGAAATATAAAAAAATTTAAAGATACAATTTGAAATTTTTAAATAATACAAATTTATATGTTTTTTTCTTTCGAAAAAGCAAATAATTTAAATAGCCCTTGTTAATTATCAAAATTAATAAAAATAATTTGATGTTATAAATTGGAAAGAAAAATAGAAAAGAATGTAGATATATATTATTTTTTTCGTATTGGAAAAGAATTGAAGCATTCTGTAACACTTCTCCAATGACCACTGGACACTTGTCCAGTGGACAATTCTTATTTGGCCCACTAGGGACATTAGATCATTCCCTGTTTGTAATGCATGACAAATGCTAAATTTAAATCTATGCTTGAACACATATTATGAGGTCTTACTAGACGTAAGTGGTGGAAAATTAAAAAAAAAAAAAAAAAAAAAAAAAACCCCCTTCGGGGACACTGTGAAACAAGACAAGTTTGACAAAATATTCCAACAAAGAAAGTACCGCAATTTTGTGGACATAAATAGGAAAGTGCATGGAAATTACCTCACCACCTCTAGCAAATGCCGGCTAGTAGTAGTAAATATAAGCACACAGATAAACAATTAGAATTACTAAAAAGAAACAAAGAATGTCACACTTCGATTTAAGATTTGGTTTCCTGTTCTTCATAAACATTCTGCAATCACCAATAGCAATGCCTTGGGAATGGGATCCATTTGGTATTGTAATTGGTAATTTCACTTGGATCAAGTTTTGGCTTTTAACTATCTTTTTCTTCGTCTTCTCCTTCGTCTCTATTGAAATCTCATTAACATCTATAAGACGCATACGCATTCAAGTCAAGAATTTCAGGTTTGTTTTTTAGTTTCACTTTTCTTCCCACAAGTACTATTTTGGTACATTTGTCCCATAATTTTATTACTCTCTTTATACCCTGCTTGTATCTCTAATGTGTGGAGGAGATTTGAAGTTCTACTGCTGACAATTCCTCGTCTCGACATATTTATGATCATTGTAACAAACACTGATGATGAGCCCAACTTAGCAGTACTACACGATATAGAACAAGAAATTGATCAAGTTTAGGCCATTTGTTTGTATTAGTTGGTCCTCTCTTTTATTTCACTAGCTTGTTTCTCAAATTCTGTTCCTTATATATATTTTGCCTATGTAGCCACTCAAGTTTTCTGTTGAACAATATATGTGTTTTGAATGGGTATGGTGCCAAATGTGTTGGGAATTGAGACCAATTCCTTTATTGCCCACAAGATCCTTGTTCAGAGAAATATAACGAAACAGAAAAATATAAAAGATAGAGAAAATTGACTGTCAAAGCTTTCACTATATGAAAAATTGTTACAATCATATAGATTTCACCTACCCAAATCCCCAAGTATCTCAAGAAAAATAATATCCCAAGCTTTACCACACCCACCAATTTCTACTCTTTGTACAACCCACAAAGAGAACAAGAAAAACAACTAGGATGCTAGGCTTACAATTTTTCTCTCAGAAAACCCTCAGGTCACCTCCACAAAAGAGAATAAACCACGTTAATTTATAATTAACGAATGACCTAATTTTCTTACAAGTTTAAACTACCAAGGAGTCCAAAATTTGGAAACTTGTTCAATTTCAGTTAACCTGGATGTCTTCCAAGTTTCGACTACCAAAGTGTCCAAGATTAGGAAACTTGTAATTTTAGTCGACTTAGATGTCTCCCCTTTCAACAATTGATGCATCTTTTGATTTTGGCAAGTTTTGAGAAAATATCCCAACAATCTCCACCTTGACGAAAAACGAGTCAAAACTCAATCATCTCTTCTGCAACTCTTCATCTCGATACTTAAAAAAATGCCGGTACACTTTGACAATCCCAATTCTCAAAACAGAGAATTAACATACTCCACCATATAAGTATAATCACTTAGAAAAACGAATTCTAAGAATTTCATCGGCTCATGTCGAATAAATTTGCTGAAATATTATGGTGCAACTCCCTTGCTTGACTTACTTGGAAGTTCATCAGCCATCGACATCAATTCCACCACACACCTTGCATTAATATCAAACCAATGCTCATGTGCAAATGTGGACCCGCTAGTAGTAACACACCCTCTATCATGGCAACTAGCGCATGCCACGAGGATGTAAATATTTACTCAAGCGATATCATCCGTCTCCCATAAAGAGAGACATATTGTCCGTATCTGATGTTGAGCAGTTAGCCGAGCCTACTCCACCTTTTGGACAATTTTTCTTCACGTGACCAGGTTTTCTACAATTCCAACAAGATACTTTCATTTTAGTATCTTTGTCAGATACAGGGGTTGGGTTCCTTTTCAAAGCCTTGTGCAGTCCAGATTGAATCAAAACATCATTGACTTGTACTTGCCACAAGCTAAAATTGATTCTTCCTTCAAATTTCTCCACGTCATATTTAATAGACATATCTTCTTTTCTCTGTGCACCAACACTCTGAACAACTTGATGCTCTGATACCACTGTTGGGAATTGAGACCAATTCTTTTATTGCCCACAAGATCCTTGTTCAGAGAAATATAACGAAACAGAAAAATATAAAAGATAGAGAAAATTGACTGTCAAAGCTTTCACTATATGAAAAATTGTTACAATCATATAGATTTCACCTACGCAAATCCCCAAGTATCTCAAGAAAAATAATATCCTAAGCTTTACCACACCCACTAATTTCTACTCTTTGTACAACCCACAAAGAGAACAAGAAAAACAACTAGGATGCTAGGCTTATAATTTTTCTCTCAGAAAACCCTCAGGTCACCCCCACAAAAGAGAATAAACCACGTTAATTTATAATTAACGAATGACCTAATTTTCTTACAAATTTAAACTACCAAGGAGTCCAAAATTTGGAAACTTGTTCAATTTCAGTTGACCTGGATGTCTTCCAAGTTTCAACTACCAAAGTGTCCAAGATTAAGAAACTTGTAATTTTAGTCGACTTAGATGTCTCCCCTTTCAACAATTGATGCATCTTTTGATTTTGGCAAGTTTTGAGAAAATATCCCAACAAAATGACGTTCTTAAAATGTATGTTTATCTTTCTTTCATCCTTCTAAAAAGAGAATGCATTTTTTTTTTAAGCGAAATTTTCGATCCATTATAACTTTTACCAATAAATTGGCCATCAACGGCTTTTTTTTTTTTTTTTTTTTTTTTTTTTGTTCATATTGTTATTCATTATAGTAACTGTGCAAGATGAAATGATCCATGATTGAATTATAGCTTATAAGACATGATACAAAAATGAAAGGCATTCAATGACATGTAAAGAGAACAACCAACGTAATCGGTATCATAAAGTCTTTTTGGCTCTACTTGACGTCATAACTATGACCGAAGTTAGATTTAGTTTTTTAATGGAATCATACGATCACTCATTATATCTATTGACCTAGAAACATTAATTCTATATGAGAACAATAATATTTTAGAATGAAAAATAGACATACATGAACAAATAAGTTTTATAATGGTTCTCTTTAATGTGAAATTACGTCATCTTCTCACCATGGTATTGATTCACTATAATGAAATATTAGTTTACAAATGAAATCACACACTCTCAAATTCTGTATTTTTTTCTACCATGTTTTTCTCTCTCAAACTTTCTTCTTCTCTCTCTTCTTCTTGATTATCGACATGTGTACAGACTCTGTAAAAGACAATATCATTCAAAATTCAATTATTCTTATAAACAATTCATCAAGATTTACTAATTAACATTTACATTGTACCCTCTCAATTGTCTAGCATAACTCTATTTTCTTCTCTTTAATTTGTTTACCTTTCTAATTTTTCCACACGAGTATTAACCCTGCATTTGCGGCCCCAACTCCTTATTTTGACTAATTGTTTGGTCCATCAGAATGCCGTTTACGCGGATCAAGAAGTTGGGGAGTACCCACCTTTTGAATTAAGTTAAAGCTTAATCATATATGTCCCAACCTCGTTGGGTTTGCACCGTTAAGGAATGCTGCTGACTCAACAATATATGACTAAGTAGATTCTGAAATCAAGATATGATTAATACTTTTTCAAACCGAAAAAACTCAAAGATAAATTTCTATATATATGTGTGTGAATGTTGTAATTGATCAAATATACTATAATAAAATCACCATTGTCTAGGAATGGCAACGGGGTGAGGCTTTCCGCTCCGACACGGAATTTTGGGAGGCAACAAGGGGGCAAGAATTAAAATATCCACATTCAAAGCCATATTTAATTAATTATTTATTTTTTTAAATATAGTTTAAATTTTAAAACATAAAAATAAAATAAAATAAAAAGACTCCAAATGGGTTTGAGGAATCCGAAACAGGATCATGCTCTTTGTCTCCGCCCTAATTAAAATATTATTTAGAATATGTTTATCAGTGTTTATAAGTTGATTAAACAACATTTTTATCTAGATATTTCATAGGATCCACACATTTTGTACAACCACTGTTTAATTATAATCAACAATTTTTTTACACCAAATATACACTTAATTTAGTGTAATTTTTTTTTTTCAATAGCAGCATTTTTAGTCTCCAAAAATTCATGGTTCCTCCCTTGCTTGGACTTGTCAATTATTGAAACCACTTATCAATTGAGGAATTGTGTTAATATTTGGTGATTCCTTTACTATTTTTTAATGGCTGAAGCAAAATATAATCTCAGCTTAAAGTTGCTTTTGGTATTGTTAAACGAGGTGAAACCAAAAAAAAATGATACATTAATTTTTTATCATTCTCAATAATTCATGTCACTTTATAATGCACAACAAATATTAAATTAAATCCAGTAATTAAATCAACCACAGAGAAGATTTTGATCTAAATTTGTTTGAGTCACTTGCATACATTATTCTGTCACTTTTATCATGTCACTTTTCTTTCCAAAACTTCGATTAATATTCAAGACAAAAAAAAAAAAAAACAATATATTAATGTTTGATCATCATCAATAATTCATGTTACTCTATAATTCACAACAAATATCAAGTTTAATTAAGAAATTAAATCAATCACGGAGAAGATTTTGATTCAAATTTGTTATGTCACTTGTATACATTGTTATGTCACTTTTTAAGCAAAAAATGACATAGCGTGTCACTTTTCTTTACAAAGCCTCGATTCATATTCAAGAAAAAAAAAACGATATATTAATATTTGATCATCCTCAATAATTCATGTAAATACATAATTCACAACAAATATCAAGTTAAATCCAGAAATTAAATCAAACACAGAAGAATTTGATTCAAATTTGTTAAGTCAGTTGTATACATTATTATGTTACTTTTTAAGCAAAAAGTGACATAACATGTTACTTTTCAAATAAAAAAATCATATTCATATTGAAGATAAAAAATGATATATTCATGTTTGATCATCCTCAATAATTAATGTCATTCCATAATTCACAACAATATCAAGTTAAATCTAAAAATTAAATCAATCATATAAAAGATTTTGATTCAAATTTGTTAAGTCACTAGTATGCATTTTATATCAATTTTTAAACAAAAAGTGACATAGTGTGTCACTTTTTTATCAAAAAGTGACAGAGCATGTCACTTTTCTTTATAAAACATCGATTCTTATTCAAGACAAATAAAACTCTACATTCATGTTTGATCATGCTCAATAATTCATGTCACTATATAATTCATAACAAATATCAAGTTAAATCTAGAAATAAAATCAACTACAGAAAAGATTTTGATTCAAATTTGTTAAGTCACTTGTATACATTGTTGTGTCACTTTTTAACCAAAAAGTGATATAGCATGTAACTTTTTGATCAAAAAGTTACAGAGCATGCCACTTTTCTTTACAAAGCCTCGATTCGTATTCAAAACAAAAAAACGATATATTCATGTTTGATCCTCCTCAATAATTCATGTAACTCCATAATTTACTACAAATATCAAATTAAATCCAGAAATTAAATCGAACACATAGAAGATTTTGATTCAAATTTGTTAAGTCAGTTGTATACATCGTTATGTCACTTTTTAAGCAAAAAGTAGTATGTCACTTTTCAAGTAAAAAACTATATTCATATTCAAGAAAAAAAAATGATACATTCATGTTTGATCATACTCAATAATTAATGTCACTCAATAATTCACAACAATATCAAGTTAAATCCAGAAATTAAATCAACCATATAGAAGATTTTGATTCAAATTTGTTAAATCACTTTTTAAGCAAAGAGTGATATAGTGTGTCACTTTTTAATCAAAAAGTGACAGAGCATTTCACTTTTCTTTACAAAGCGTCGATTCTTATTCAAGACAAATGAAATGCTACATTCATGTTTGATCATTCTCAATAATTTATGTCACTCCATAATATATAATAAATATCAAGCTAAATTTAGAAATGAAATCAATTACAGAGAAGATTTTGATTTAAATTTGTTAAGTCACTTGTATACATTGTTATGTCACTTTTTAACCAAAAAGTGATATAGCATGTCATTTTTTTGATCAAAAAATGACAGAGCATGTCACTTTTATTTACAAAACCTCAATTCGTATTCAAGAAAAAAAAAACGATATATTTATGTTTGATCATCCTCAATAATTCATGTAACTCCTTAATTCACAACAAATATCAAATTAAATCAAACACATAGAAGTTTTTATTCAAATTTGTTAAGTCACTTTTTAAGCAAAAAGTGACACAGATTGTCACTTTTCAAGCAAAAAATCATATTCATATTCAAGACAAAAAAATGATACATTCATGTTTGATCATCATAAACAATTAATGTTACTACATAATTCACAACAATATTATGTTAAATCCAGAAATTAAATCAACCACATAGAAGATTTTGATTCAAATTTATTAAGTCACTTATATACATTGTTATGTCACTTTTTAATCAAAAAGTCAATTTTTGAGCAAAAAGCCATATTCATATTGATTTTTTTACAATCACATTGTATGCATCCTTGTATTTGGTATCTGATATTCACAAACATGTTTAGAAGACTTTACTCAATACTATTGATTTATAATGAAATAAATAAAGAAGAATTTGTCTACATTGAAATCGAAGTATGATATAATTTAAATCAAATTCATTTGTATGCATTTACTAAGCATGTTATTGAATATCTCCAATCAAAAATCAGAAAATTATCTAATTCAAATAGAAACTATGAAGAAGAAATAAAATTTAGCATATTACCTGAGAATTTTGGATTTTGAGTTCTGATTTTGTGTTGAATTAGAGAAGAAACAACAAGAAATCCTTAACAACAACGTGAAAGAGATCGATTTTTATTATGAATTTGGATTTGTAGAATTTGGATATGTTTTCAGGATGATTATGGAATGGAATTGAAATTGATTTACTTTTTACCGTATTACTTACGATTGTAATAGTTTAGGATAATTTTTCAAAAAGCCCTCAATTTTATGGATATTTGTGTAATTTGCCCCCTAAGAAATTCTGTTGTGTCTGAAATTAGAAGGTGCTAAAATTGTGCTTTGAGTGGCAATTGGTATACAAGAGTGGATTAAGAAATTCTACGATATTGTAGCATACATTTATAAAATTATTACATAAACTTGGTGTCCTCAACCCATATTTTAAAAGATTTGTTAATATTTATAAATTTGAATGGATTTCATGAATTAGATAAAATTCTCCTAAATTTATAAGATTTCAAAAGAATTCTATATTACAAATTTCAATATATTCTTATGGATTTGAGGATTTCTATGAATTTTCATGAATTTGTGGTCTTTTTATTAAAAATAGTAATTTTACATTGTTTTCATTCTAAATAGTTCAAGTGACTGTCCTATATAAACAAATATTTTGAGTAGAATTTTGGAAAGAGAATTTTTTTTGAAATATAAAGTATTAAATGAGGTAAATGATCCGATATATTGGGAGGTATACCCATCCGACAACTGTGTCAACTAAGTTCATATGGAATAAATTAATAAGTAGATCATCCGTCGTTTCTAAGCTCGAAGTGCAATTAGATCTATTGTTTGGAAAATTCACATTACTATAATCAATTTCCTCAGTTTTGAATTTAAAAAAAAAAATTGATGAAAGAGCAAGGCTTCTTGAAAAAAAAAATGAAATAGAGTTTTAATTTTCACTTTCTTTTTACTTATTTTTTTTTATAAAATTTTATTTTTCATATTGGAGACTAGATGATGGATATTTAGGATTCATTCTCTTCCAAAATCAGTTATTTAACTATCTTGTTTAAAAGTTATTTTATGGTTTAAAAAGATAATTTACATGTGTCGCAGTTGATGAGTAAATCTTTCTAAGTTCAAAAAAAAAAAATTTATTACTATACTGATTTTACAGTCCAATATCTAATTGTCCTATATGGTATTAGACTAATTATTTAATTAATATTTATCAATAGATTATTTATATTTTTCAATCTAATTGTTTGGTTTAATGAATGGTCATGGAGCATCAAGAATGAAATTTCAAAGATGATGTTTGATAATTGTATAAAAAATATTAAAATAAAAAATAAAAAATTCAATAAATTTCCATGCTAATATAAGGAGGGTGTCCTCAACCCATATTTTAAAAGATTTTTTAATATTTATGAATTTTAATAAAATTCTCCTAAATTTATAAGATTTCAAAAGAATTCTATATTACAAATTTCAATATATTCTTATGGATTTGAGGATTTCTATGAATTTTCATGAATTTGTGGTCTTTTTATTAAAAATAGTAATTTTACATTGTTTTCATTCTAAATAGTTCAAGTGACTGTCTTACATAAACAATTATTTTGAGTAAAATTTTGGAAAGAGAGAATTTTTTGAAATATAAAGTATTGAACGAGGTAAATGATCCGATATATTGGGAGGTATACCCATCCGACAACTGTGTCAACTAAGTTCCTATGGAATAAACTAATAAGTAGATCATCCGTCATTTCTAAGCTCGAAGTGCAATTAGATCTATTGTTTGGAAAATTCACATTACTATAATCAATTTCCTCAGTTTTGAATTAAAAAAAAAATTAATGAAAGAGCAAGGCTTCTTGAAAAAAAATTGAAATAAAGTTTTAATTTTCACTTTCTTTTTACTTTTTTTTTTTTTATAAAATTTTATTTTTCATATTGGAGACTAGATGATGGATATTTAGGATTGATTCTCTTCCAAAATCAGTTATTTAACCATTTTGTTTAAAAGTTATTTTATGGTTTAAAAAGATAATTTACATGTGTCGCAGTTGATGAGTAAATCTTTCTAAGTTCAAAAAAAAAATTATTGCTATACTGATTTTACAGTACAATATCTAATTGCCCTATATGGTATTAGACTAATTATCTAATTAATATTTATCAATAGATTATTTATATTTTTCAATCTAATTGTTTGGTTTAATGAATGGTCATAGAACATCAAGAATGAAATTTCAAAGACGATGTTTGATAATTGTATAAAAAAATATTAAAATAAAAAATAAAAAATTCAATAAATTTCCATGCTAATATAAATTAAAAATCAAGAACAGGAGTTTACTACAAAAACTTGTGGTACAAATTGAGGAGAGATGCAAGAGGAAGAGATGCACAAGAGAATATTTGGATTGAAATTTTGAGGGGTGGGGATAAAATTCTTGAAGAATTTGGTATTCATATTTATGAGCTCGAAATCCATGCAAATCTGTTTAAATCTTTTAATTAATGAAATCTTTAGAAATCCACTAGTAATTGGGGACACCTAAATTTCTAAAGAATCTATTTAAATTTGAGTTGAGGACAGCTAAATCTCAATTAAATCTATTAAAATTTGAATTGAGGACACCTAAATTTCAATTGAATCTATTAAAATATGAGTTGGGGACACCAAAATTTACATAAATTTTTGAAATCTATTCAAATCTAAGTTGAAGATACGTAAATTTTTAACTTCCAGTTTGTTCGAGTCCAACTATTTGACGTAATTTTTTTATTTTTTTTTTATTTTTTTTTGACAAATTTACTCTTATAATTGAACAATTGTATTTTAGGATAGAACGGAATTTCAATCTCTTTGTCGGTCGAGATACAAGACTTTTTTCTAAAGTCAGTATTGCACTATACCAACTTTTTCGGTCGAACCAAAATATTGACTACACTATTTTTGAACAGATTTAAAAAATACGAATTTTAATTGCTGGGACATAATTTTATTCAACGAATAATTTTGGACGGATTTTTAGAGATTGGAGGAATTTTTGGCGACTAGAGGATTTAGAAATCAATTTAATTTAGAATTGATTTGGTGTAAGAAATCTAGAATTAGGGTCTCAATTTATAGATTTTCAAGCGTTTTTTTAGAATGGACATCTATCCTTCTTGTTCCTCGTATAATTTTCTAGAGAGGATGGTAGAATTTAGTGAACAATTTTTTTTTTTTTTTAATATATGAAACGCACTTGTAATAATTTGTGGGATTCTTAAATAGTAGGTTGAATGATTACATGCCTACGTTTCTTTTCAATTGTACCAATTTTTTTCTCTATCTTTAAAGTGGATAAAGTTACTTAAAAATTTTTTTTTTTTTTTTTTAGGGCCTTCACCACTCCAGCCTTGGAGCCCTGGTGGAAGTGGATGGAGTTACTAACTTTTTTCTTGGGTGATTGGTATTTGGTTGTGGCATTTACACTGGTACTTTTTTCTTGTGACTCACTATTTACTATTAAAGATTTATTTTGATCATTGATAAATATTTTGTAACGATCATATTTATTTGGTTGTCAAAATATTAGTTGTTAATTCTCATTTTAGCCACTACAAAAAATATAGGATTAACAATTAATACTTTGATCGTTACAATATATTTCTAGCTAACTCAAAATTTGATTGTATACGATTAATTGTCAACAACCAAGCATGTCATTTAAATGTTGAAAATGGTTTTTAATGACCAAATTTATTGATCGTGAATAATATTTTTAATGACCATCTAATATGTTTGACAAATATTCTTTTTAACGACTATCTAATATTGGTTGTAATTTTTTTATCAATTTCAACGACTGAAATAAGATGGTCGTTAATTTATTCTAAATACAACCAATTATTCGGTTGTCAAATATATTGTTCTAGTTGTTGGTTATTTTGACGGGTTTTGAAGAAATATAAAAGAGATGAAGAAAGAGAATATGTGTGGAGAAATAATTCTCTATATTGATTCAATTGAATGAATGATTGAATAAGAGTACAATGCATATATATACTAATAATGAAAGGATCCTACCTAAAATAGAAATATTACATACATATATTTTCCTATATACAATTCTACTAACAAGGTAAATATATGGAATATGGTAAGTAAATATATTTGTTTTAATACTCCCCCTCAAGTTGGAGCATGTATGTCAATAGTGCCCAACTTGTGAGTGCAACTGTGAAATGCCTCCTTGCCTAGTGCTTTAGTAAATAAATCTGCAATCTGATTGCTGCTTGGAACATAGGCAGTCTTGATCTCTCTCTTGATGATTCGTTCACGAACAATATGGCAATCTATTTCAATGTGCTTTGTCCTCTCATGATAAACTGGATTAGCTGCAATATGTATTGCTGCTTGATTGTCACAATATAAGGTTGCTGCTTGTGGGTGATCCACACATAAATCTGTCAGCAACTGCCTCAACCATGTAAGCTCACAAGTAATGGAAGCCATTGCCCTATATTCTGCTTCTGCTGAAGATTTGGACACAGTTGTTTGCTTCTTACTTCTCCATGATATAAGTGCATTTCCCAAAAATACACAATATCCCGTAACTGACCGTCGTGTAGTAATATCTCCAGCCCAATCTGCATCACAAAATCCCGCTAGCTGCAATTTTCCACTTGATGGGAAATATAATCCTCGGCCCGGTGCTCCTTTCAAGTATCGGAGCAATCGGTGAACTGCATCAAGGTGGGGTTGTCTAGGTGCCTGCATGAACTGACTGAGTGTATTGACCGAATATGAGATTTCCGGTCTAGTGATGGTGAGATAAATGAGCTTCCCTACCAACCGTCGATAATATGTGGGATCTTTCAACAATTGTCCATCTGTCGAATTAAATTTTGATGACTGCTCCATGGGAAATGCTACAGGTTTTGCTCCAAGTAATCCGGCCTCTTGAAGAATGTCAAGAGTATACTTTCTTTGATTTATCGAGATCCCTGATCTCGAGCGAGCAATTTCTACTCCAAGAAAGTATTTTAGTGTGCCAAGGTCCTTCAACTTGAATTGAGATGCAAGAAACGTCTTCGTGGAAGAAATCGCTTCTTTATCGTTTCCTGTGACAATCATATCATCCACATATAATAGAACAGCTGTAAATGAATCACCACTGACCTTGGTAAAGAGTGAATAATCTGCATGTGACTGTTTGACCCCAAACTGAATAATAACAGATACAAATTTTTGAAACCAAGAACGAGATGCATGTTTCAATCCATATAGAGATTTATGAAGTCGACATACAACTGGTGTCTCTCCCTGTCGACGAAATCCAGGTGGAGGAGTCATATAGACTTCTTCATCAAGGGCACCGTGAAGAAAGGCATTGTGGACATCCATCTGATGAAGCGTCCAGTTGCGAATAGAGGCGACAGCGAGTAAGCATCTGACTGTTGTTAACTTTGCAACCGGAGCGAAAGTTTCATTATAATCAATCCCTTCTCGTTGTGTAAACCCCTTTGCCACCAGCCGTGCTTTGTAACGTTCAATAGTACCGTCAGAATTAAATTTGACCTTAAACACCCACTTACAACCAATAGGACGAGAACCCGGAGGAAGTGGGACAAGGGACCAAGTGTTGTTTTCTTCCAAGGCACAGATTTCATCATTCATAGCAGCTACCCACTTGGGATCCTGACAAGCTGCCTCAAATGTTGCTGGCTCAACAATATGAGAAATATTGTATGTAAGGGCACGATGAAATGAAGAAAGATTGCTATATGATACATACCTTGATATAGGATGTCGAGTGCTGGACTTGACCAGAAGAGACCCGGTTTGAGTAGGCAGAGCATGATTGATATAGTAATCTTTCAGGTGAATTGGGGTTTGAATTGATCTTGTGGATCGTCGAATTTGGTCACTGGGTATGACAGGAGGATGGTGTGGCTGTCTGTCAGGTGAAGATGAGGAAAACTGCTCAACCGGTCGACCGATATGTGGAGACGGTCGACCGTCTGAGCTCTCTGTAGAAACGGATGAGGGAAACGGTTGACCAGACGGTCGACCGGGTGAACTGTCTGTTGAAATGGATGAGGGAACTGGCTGACCAGACGGTTGACCGTGTGAACTTTCTGTTAAAACGGATGAGGCGGTCGACCGTTTGAACAGTGTGTGGGACTCTCATGCAAGGAATCTGTTTCTGCTATATGTTGGTCCTCAAGGTCAGGTAAATGTGGCATGTCAACATCCAGAGGCATAGATTGTGGTAATGGGATGGAGTTGGTTTCATCATTTTGTTGGGAGGCATATGGAAATATGGTTTCATGGAATACGACGTCTCGGGATATTATTAATTTTCTGTCGGTAAGGTCATATAAGGTGTATCCTTTTTGTCCTGAGGAGTATCCAAGAAACACACACCGTCTGACTCGTGTGTCAAATTTATGGCTGGGTTTAAGGTTGGTGGCAAAACATAGACAACCATAGACACGCAAATTTTTAATAAGATGGTAATTTCTTGTGCAATCTTTCGTATGGTGTTTTGTGTGAAAGCAATGGAGAAGGTATCCGGTTGATAAGATAACAAGCCGTTTTGATATGTTCCCCCCAAAATTTTAATGGAAGGTTAGCTTGAAATCTAATGGCACGGGCTACATTAAGGAGGTGGCGGTGTTTTCTCTCCACTACCCCATTTTGTTGTGGGGTATAGGGACACGACCTATAAAAATTGGTACCATTTTGATCAAAAAAGGCTTGCAAGGATAAAAACTCTTGGCCATTATCAGATCTTAGGGCTTTTATGGGCATGTTGTGTTGTGTTGTGTTTTAACCCAAGCAAAGAAATTCTTAATTATACCTTGAGTTTCAGATTTGTGACGCATAAGGTGTACCCAAGTATAGCGAGAGAAATCATCGACGATTGTAAGGAAATATCTAGCACCAGAATAAGAATAAATTTTATGAGGTCCCCAAATATCACAATGAATTAAATCAAATAGTTTATTGCTAGAAATTTGGCTAACTTTAAAAGGCAATCTAGATTGTTTTGCCAAATGACATACATCACAAATATCATGAGAATTAAAACTAATATCTAAGACATTTTGAGCTAGGAATTGGAGAGGTGAGGCTGAAGGGTGTCCAAGGCGTCTATGCCATAGATTGGTAGAACGAGTGGCAGTATGATGTATTTGTGGTCTTTGTGAAAGATAATATAGGCCGTTACTCTGCCTTCCCAAACCAATCGTCTTCTTCGTAGTCAAATCCTGCATGACACAAAAATCAGGAAAAAATGTCACATAGCAACCTAACTTTCTAGTAAGTTTACTGATAGATAACAGATTAACTTTGAAGTTGGGAACGTAAAGCACATCATCAACAGTCATATTATTCCCTAAGTTAACAGCACCAATAGATTTAATAAGGGCATGACCTCCATCTGGTAATTGAACAGTTTTGTGCTTTGGCATGGATTTATTCTCAACGAGCCCATCATTCGTCACATGGTCAGTGGCCCTGCTATCAATAATCCAAGAACTATTCAAAGAGATAGTAGAGGAATTGATACCTGATGTATTAATATGAGACTCATCATTACCCATCTTGCCTTTTAGAAGTGTCATGATCTGCTCGTATTCCTTGGTTGTAAGGGTTTTTCCTTCCTTTGGGTCAGGTGTAGAAGCAGCAGCAGTTTTTGTGAAGCGTTTGCTTTGTGGCTTCACGTTCTTCCCATGAAACCTGTGCCCTGGAGGGAAGCCATGAATAAAATAGCAGGTATCAACAACGTGGCCAGTCATCCCACAGTGGGTGCACTTTTTCTGTCCAGTTTCCGTCGAAACGGTCGACCGATAGGATGAACCGGTCGACCGGCTGGGCCGATTGTCACTTTTCTGGTTTGATTTCTCCCAATTGATTGAGTGTTGCCCTTCATGATCTGTTGTAACTTCAACTTGTCTTTCATGTTGCATCAAAATAGTGTGTACCTTTCTAGTATCTGGGAAGGGGCTCATCATAAGTATGTTTCCGCGAACTGTGGAATAAGAATCATTCAACCCCATCAGGAATTGCATGGCCTTCTCCTTCTCATCCCTTGCAGCTAGTGCCTTAAGATTCCCACAAGTGCATCCAATTGGGTTGTGATAAGAACCCAATTCATCCCATAGTCCTTTTAATTTGGTGTAATAAGCTGACACCGATTGATTTTCTTGTCGATGCCCAGCAATTTCTTGGCGAATCTGATATATTCGCGCGTCGTTACCTTGAGAAAATCGATCTCGCAGGTCGCTCCATACTTCTGTGGCAGATTCGGAGTATATGATACTTTCAGCAATATCTGGAAGTACTGAGTTAAGTATCCATGATAGTACCATGTGATTACTCCGTTCCCAAATAGAATACTTCTCATCTTCTGCTTCTGGCACTTTGATCTTTCCATCAATGAAGCCAATTTTATTCTTGGCGATGAGGGCAATTCTCATAGCCCTACTCCATTGTCCATAATTGTTTCCATCAAGTGGTTTAGAAGCAAAGATTAAGCCGGGATGATCGGATTGCTGTAGAGCCATGGAATTCGATTGGGCAATCGTCGCTTCTATGATTTTTGTATCAGACATCGTTGCTCAGAATCGTCGCTTTGATACCATGAAGAAATATAAAAGAGATGAAGAAAGAGAATATGTGTGGAGAAATAATTCTCTATATTGATTCAATTGAATGAATGATTGAATAAGAGTACAATGCATATATATACTAATAATGAAAGGATCCTACCTAAAATAGGAATATTACATACATATATTTTCCTATATACAATTCTACTAACAAGGTAAATATATGGAATATGGTAAGTAAATATATTTGTTTTAATAGGTTTCAATGTTTTGGCGCTATACATACGACGACCAGTTTTACATTGATTGTTGAACATAAAAAATTTACAATTAATATCATGATAATTAAAACTCATCTCCAACTGGCCCAAATAGTAGTTTGTGACAATTGAATCATTCATCCAAAAAGTTAGTAATGGAAGTTTACAACAATTGAACCATTGATCCAAAAAGTTAGTAAAAAGTAAAAGGTTAAACGCCACAACCAATTTTAAAGATACAATTTGAACATTTTAAATAATACAAAAATATATATAGTTTTCTTTCGAAAAAGAAAATAGTTTAAATAGCCCTTGATAATTATTTTGATGTTATAAATTGGAAAGAAAAGTAGAAGGGAATGTAAATATATATAATTTTTATGGTATTTTAAAAGAATTGAAGCATTCTGTATCTGTTTGTAATGCATGACAAATGCTAAATTTAAATCTATCCTTGAACACATATTATGAGGTCCGTCTTACTAGACAAAAGTGGTGGAAAAATAAAAAGAACTTTACACCAAAGTTTCAGCTTACGTCAGTTATTACGAACTACGGTGCACATTCGGAAAGTGCGTGGAAACTACCTCTGGCCGATTCCGACTACTAGTTAGAATTATATAAGCACACAGAAAAACAATTAGAATTACTACAATAAACAAAGAATGTCACACTTTGATATAAGATTTGCTTTCCTTTTTTTCATAAACATTCTGAAATCACCAATAACAATGCCTTGGGAATGGGATCCATTTGGTATTGTATTTGGTAATTTCACTTGGATCAAGTTTTGGCTTTTTATTATCTTTTTCTTCGTCTTTTCCTACGTCTCTATTGAAATCTCATTAACATCTATAAGACGCATACGCATTCAAATCAAGTATTTCTCAGTCTTCCTAATGGTTTGTTTTTTAGTTTCACTATTCTTCCCACAAGTACTATTTTTGTACATTTATCCCATAATTTTATTACTCTCTTTATGCTCTGCTTGTATCTCTAATGTGTGGAGGAGATTTGAAGATCTGCTACTCACAATTCCTCGTCTCGACATTTTTATGGTCACTGCAACAAACACTAACACTGATGATGAGCCCAATTTAGCAGTACTACCCCAGATAGAACAAGAAATTGAGCAAGTTTAGGCCATATGTTTGTATTAGTTGGTCCTCTCTTTTATTTCACTAGCCTGTATCTCAAATTCCGCTCCTTTTATATATTTTGCCTATGTAGCCACTCAAGTTTTTTGTTGAACAATATATGTGTTTGAACGGGTATGATGCCAATTAATCAAGCACACAAAGTTAGTAGCTCATAACACATATACATCTTTTTGACTTTATTGACTCTTAGCAGAATTGATGACAGTTTAAAATTCATAACTATTTAGAATTCTGATCTCCTGCTCCTAGTGGGCAGGAAATCCTTGCCCACATGCTGATTTGTCAGCATATGGGCTGTTGATGCAAAAAGTTGCTTTTTGCATTAACAGCCCACATTTTGACAAGGGCAAGAAATTGCTGCCCACTAGGGGCAGCAGATTAGGGCTCTAACTATTTATAGGGTAAATAGCAATGAAAATCCCAAATTTTTGAATCTTGTGACGATAGAGTTCGAAACCTTTAATTTCTAGCATCCAGATTTCTAACCTATGAAACGTTAGCACATGAGGTCTTTTTTTGACAGAAACGATTAGTTTAACCGTTAAATTGTCAAAATTTATTAAATAGATCATTTTACCTTTAAATTCAATGATTAAAAAAAATAAAATAAAAATTACATTACAACTAAATCCTAATCAACAAAATTACAACTAAACTCCAACTCAACAACTTTTTCTACTCCAAATTTGCGGTCGTCCATCACCACTCACAGGAAAATTTGCCCGTGTATATCTGAAAATTCAGAGACCACAAAAGATTTCGTTGGTAGAAGATGAAGAAGACAAGATCCAATATCTAGAGGATCGGTCGTGTCTGGGGGCAGGAGAAAATTCATCCACCGCTGACGTGGCGAGCTCCACGTCAGCAGAGCTGGCCACGTCTGCGGCTATTTTGAAACACATTTTCATCCGGCATCTTCTTCGCCGCAAATTCACTGCCAACCATTCACCACCCTCGCCGAAAATTCACCCCCAACCACCAACCTTCTCCATTCGATCATCAACCACCGGAATCCCGCCAACCACCAACCTTTTCCAGTCTATCATCAACCACGGCACAAAACTAAAAAAAAAAATCTACCGGGTCTGGTGGATCCACGCCGCCGATCTGCGCAACCGAGCGCAGATCTCGCTGGATCTGTGCGCCTCGGTCGCGGAGATCCCACCGGACCTGCGCGCAGATCCGGCGAGATCTGCGCGTCACTGCGCAGATCCGGCGAGGCGGATCTGCTTCTTCTTCGTCGGTTCTCCTTCTTCGCAGCATCTTCAAAGTTTGGATTCCGGCAACCTTTTTTTTTTTCTTCTTCGTTGGTTCCGCCTTCTTCATCGGTTCCGCGGGAGTAGCAAAATGGGTTCCTTGGGTTCTCTGCCGGATGAAAATGTGTTTCAAAATGGCCGCTGACGTGGCCAGCTCCGCTGACATGGAGCTCGCCACGTCAGCGGTGGGTGAATTTGAACAGGACCGTCTAGAGGATATGGCCATGGAAGACGACAGTTATAAGGAACAGAATTCGAGGAAGAAGACTACAAAATCTGAAAAAAAAAAAAAAAATAAAGTTAAAAAACAGGCAGCAATGTGTCTGTCGTAAAATTAAAACTCTGCCACAAGTAATTTTCCGGGTCGGGATCATTTTCTAGCCGGAGAACGGAATTTCCAGTTTCCAGTTAACGGTCAGTCCATTTCCAGTTTCCAGCAAATTTTCTGGGTCGGGATCATTCTGCAAATGATTCGTTGACCAATGACCACACAGATTTTCTGACTTCATCCAAGAGAACTAGATTTCCATCTTCGTCAATTTTCAGAACTCCTGAAGAGTTTCTTACAGGTAAATCTCTAAATCCTCTACAGCCAAAGGATCTTACAGGTGGTATGGATCTTTGAACCTCTTAATCTCCTCATCAGACAAACCATAAATATGCATAATCTCCCATTGGTACTTGACGCCACCAGACTTAGCAACAACCTTCGATTTCTTACCCTTAAACTTACCACCAGAAGATGGTTGGGGATTACTTGTGAAGATTTGTAAGCGTCATTATTGGTTCTTTGGTGAATGGAAGTTTTCAAGCAGTACGTAATCCAGGGACGGCACATTAATTATTGGGGGTTTAGTTGCAATTTTGTTGATTGGGGTTTAGTTGCAATTTTTATTTTTATTTTTTTTATCATTCCATTTAGGTAAAATGATCCATTTAACAAAATTTTAACTATTTAACGGACAAACTAACGGTTTCGGTCAAAAAAAAGGACCTTAGGCACTAATGTTTCATGAGTTAGGGATCTGGGTGTTAGAAATTGAAAATTTGAAACTCTATCGTCACAAAGTTCAAAAGTTTGAGACCTTGGTGCTATTTACCCCTATGTAAATTTACACTGCCAAAGGGCCTAAACCAAATTAAATACAAACGGAAAAAGATTAGTCTCTCTCTTTTATTTTCATGACCTAGCTTGGGTTTAATTTGATGAATTGATGTGTTAGATTTGATTTTCTTTTTCCTTTTCGGTAAAGGTAGGTCATAATTTAAAGGGTAATTTATACTTATTAATGTCTTTATTCTTTCAACTTTGTAATAATATCATTTCCTATTCAATTTTATTCGCAGAAGTTATTCCACGAAATGTGGATAGTTGATTTGGAGTAGTGAAGGTGGCTCCGCCGCTGTGGTTGTTATGGGTGGTGCGGTTGGGGGCGGTAGTAGTAGGGGATTCATAAAATGGGTGAAGCAGCGGAGTGCGGAGATAGTACGAAAAGAAATAAAGGAGAAACTAATTGACGTTCTTAAAATGTTTGTTCGTCTTTCTAAGAAAATTTGAGCGAATCCTTGTTTGGAAAACCACTGTTCCTTTTTTTTTTTTTTTATGATGGATTTTTGAAGCAAAATTTTCAATCCGTATGAGTTTTACCAATAAATTGGCCTTCAACGGCATATTTTTTTTTAGGTTGTTAACAGCGTTATTTATTATAGTAACTGTGCAAGATGAAATGATCCATGATTGAATTATAGCTTTTAAGAATATATTATAAGACAAGAAACAAAAATGAAAGGGATTCAATGTCCTTAATTTTAATTAAGAAAAATTTATGATTAGGCAATTAAGGTATGCAATTCTTGTTCCTTACAATGAGCAAATATAAAGACATTAAATGCCATTAAAATATGGTTTAACAAATAAAAAGTGTAGTATGAGTATAATTATTCTTTGTTAAAATCTAAAAGTGAGGTAACTAGTATACCGCTTTTATTTGCGGTGGAATCCTACTATAGAGGATTTTAATGGATTAAGGAGTTGAGAAGAATAAGAGAGAAAGTGAGAGTTTTGTTTGAGATGAGTTTGATTTTGATGAATATGGAGAAATTGAGGAATTGAGAGAGATATATGTGTTTTGATTTGAAAGGATGAAGACGTAGTGACAGACAAAGAAGTACTTTTTTTGTGCTTGTAGCGGAGTAAACCTCTATACGGTCGGTGATAATTGCGTTTAAAGATTTTCATGCTATGTTGATTAATCAATTCAATGAAAAGATTAAAATTTTTAGATTTGACAATGACAGTGAATATGTTCAAAGTTCTTTTCCTGATTATATTTAGTAATCTGGAATTATATATCATACTAGTTGCGTGAGAATTCTACAAAAAAATGGTGTGTAGTCGAGAAGAAAAATTAACATATTCTTGAAACAACTAGAGCTCTTATGCATTAGATGAATGTGCCAAATAAATGTTTGTCTCATTTAGTGTGGACTGCAACATATTTGATTAATCAGCGTCCAAGTAGGGTGCTTGATTTCAAGTTATTGAAAATCAAAAGCCAAATATTTCTCATTTGTGAGAGTTTGTTATGTCCATCAACAAACCACACACCCTGATAAGTTTGATGATTGGGCATTGAATTGTATATTCTTCGAGTATTCTTCAACAAAGAAAATGTATATTTATTATAGTGTAGCCAATCACTGTTGGAAATGCTTCGATATGACATGAACAGACCACGAACTTGTAGAAGAAGAACACCACTATCCTAAAAGCGTTATTTGTGTCCTCTCGGTGAATGAGATGTTAAAGGGCCTTAAAACAAATAGCTTTGACAGATTTACAAGTTTCAAACAGGATTGCACAAGTACAAGTAAAATCCGAAAAAAATGAACAACAAAGCTTTTTATAAAATTTGAGTATGGGGTAATTATATTACCACAACATTATTTGTTAAGTACACCACATTTTAATTGCAATGAAAGTTTCTAACTATTGGTCACTTTTACATTTATGTCTAACTTTTTTTTTTTAGCAAATTCTTATTATCAAACTATTAATTTGCACGTCTTATATTTGTCTTTGATGATAATTTTTGTCCAAAAAATTAACTAGGAGGGTGTAAAAAAATTTTTGCCTATAATTTTTTTACATAATCAAAATAAATAATAAATAAGAAAGTTTGACAAAATATTTTTCCATCAATTCAATGCACATTAGAAGAATATTTAGACAAAAATTTTCATACGAGACAAGATGTGAAAACTAAATAAAAGTTAATGATAAAAATACGATGAAAAAAGTTAGAGACATAAGTATTTAAATATTAAAAGTTAGGGGACTTCTATTGTAATTAAAACATGGTGTCGATAATAAAAAGTGTAGTGTGAATATAATTACCCTTGAGTATAGGGAGAAAATATAGATAAAAAATTTTAAGGGTAATTATATTCACACAACACTTTTTATTTTTTGCACCATATTTTAATTAGATATAACATCCTTAATTTTTTAAAATTATAGCACTCATGTCCCCAACTTTTTTTATCACATTTTTATCTTCAACTTTTCATTAAATAGCAAATCTTGTGTTTGGTATCGATTTCCGTAAAAAATATTTGTTGAGAATTCGTAAAAAAACTTATTTGTTTGTCATATTTTTTTAAAAAAAGATACAAAAGTACGATAAATTTTTTTTTCTCATTTCAAAACACGTAAACAATATATCTCGACATAAACCATCATCATTGATGAAATGTGCTAAGTAATAAAAGTTGAAGATAAGAATTTGATAACAAAAAGTTAAGAACATAATTGCAATAATGAACATAAATTGAGGATCTTAAATATAATTAAAATGTGGTGCACTTATAAAAAAATTGTAGTGTAAATATAACCACCCCAATTTTAATTTTGATGTTTTTATTGTTCTTAATATAAGAAATATATCATATATTTATAGATTTTTATCAATATACCACGAAATGGTGTTAAACCGTAAAAAAAAACTCACAAAGATTGATGAAAAGGCACCAGAAAATCAAAAACTGCACTAACCGTGCCCAGGCCAATTTCACACGAAATATTTTCTTTCTTTAGAATTTATTTTCTTTTCATTTACCAATATTTGAACAATATTACAACAATTTTCCATCTGTTCAAATATTTTTAAAGCAACTCAGATTTTAAAAATGATGCTAGGGTTCAATAGAGTTGGAGAACATCGATGATAATGTGCATTGCGAATAGGCAAGCGTCTTGGTACCGAGTGCAGGACAGAGATGCGTTTGAGTGTTTACATATTAGTAAGCTTTGTGAGTAAAATGAGCAACGGGTTATGTCTAGACTTATGATAGAGAAAGCGGAATGTAATTAAATAGAGTGAGACTACTGCTGCACGAGGCGGAAAATAGTCACGATGCGCGACTTGAAGAGCCGGCCCGTGATACAATGGCTACTTACAAGTCTCATTATTGTGATTACCCAACTTTTCACACATTTCACATCATATCATCTGCACTTGCTCACCTTTTGATTTGATTCACCTCTTTTTAGGTTTTTTAGGTGGTCTCTTTGTAGGTGAAAGCAAATGCCAATTGATACAAACATGTACACAAAATAATAATATTACCAACAGAATCATATAATGACATTGTAACAATACTTGAAATCAAATTATATTAGAAGAGCAACGTACACCTTAAAAAACTTATTGAACACAGTAACAAAGAAACTGATATTGTATACTTTTATAAACTAGTTGAGAATATGTGCGTTGTACGTAATTTTGTAATAGTATTTTAATTTATTTATTTTCAAATCATCGATGAATATAACACTTATAAGAAACTCCTTTTCAAACAATTTCATCCATGACTTTGACCAAATAGTCAAATTTCATTGTGAAACAGGTGGTTTATTAAAAAATACACGGGCTACGTGAATGTTAAGTTTATAGGATTGCTGATATTCTTTTAATTATATTCTAAAGTATAAATATAATGTCATATCAAGAAAAGACAACTTTTTTTATGAAAATTAGTATCAAATTCTAAAATACACGAAAAGTAGTAGGCAGAACACAATTTTTCATTGATTTTCTGTATTTATATCATTATAAAAAGTACATGGGAAAAAAATTAGTCGTTTTCAGACAATTATTTCTCCTCAAAAAAAAAAAAAAAAAAAGAATCCTAAAATTCTTTGATATAGAATAAAGAAGAATTTTCTCCTTTAATATCCTCACTAAAACACTAATAAAGACATTCAGTTTTAATCCACTCACAAACTTAGTTTTTTTTTTTTTTTTTTTTGGTTCTCTACAGTCTACATGCATTATTTTGCACAATTCCATTTCAAATATTAATAAATTTCAAAGATTTAAAATAATCAGATACTAAGACAATTTCCTTTTTAATAAAATTTATGATTTTAACTCATCACATAAAAACTAACTTATTATACAAGATTTACTTTCACCTTATGTATGACACAACTCAATATATCCAAGTTATGTAATACATGTTAACACTCTTCTTCAGTTGTGGAGATAGCTAGAGTAACATCAATCCTCGTTATTCTAATTCGAACAAATATTATAGAAATAAAAAAATCCCAGCAATTAAAAACAAAGAAGAACAACAGATGAAGAAACAGTGAATCAATAATAAGAAAGCCGAATTCTTCTTGTTTTATTATGTTAATGAATGAATTTGTTTAAATTCTCATGCGTAATAAGATTGACTCTTGAAGTGTTTACAATTAAAGATAATAATTTCAATGTATTAAAAACTTTATTAGCATTGCATTTTTATTTATTTCCTTTAATTACAACATATAATAGGATCTAAAGGGGCAATCCACCTTCAATGATCCGAAGTGCAATATTTATTTGGTATGAAATAATTTTAATTAAAGCCAAAATAAATAATGCTAATTGAAATACGATTTTAAGAATTATAAGTTATTTGCAGGGACAAAATCATCCATAAATATTTTCCCCGTATTAGGACTTTTATATGTAGTATAGATAAAAGAATATCAAATCAGAAAAATGGTAAAGCATAGATCTTTATGAAATTTTGATTGTTGGTGAAAATGGTTTTTCGGTGGGTGGTGATAGGCGGCAGCGGTTGTTGGTGAAGTTGAGGTTGGATTGGAGGTTAGTTGCAATTTTTTTTTTGTTGGTTGGGGTTTAGTTGCAATTTTTGTTTTTTCCTTTTCCTTTTCCTTTTCTTTTTCTATTCTTTTTTATCATTCAATTTATGGGTAAAATGGTTCGCTTAACAAATTTTTGACTATTTAATGATCAAACTGACGGTTATTGTAAAAAAAAAAAAAAGGATATCGGGTGCTAGCGTTTCATAGGTTAAGGACCTTGGTGCTAGAAATTAAAGATTCAAGATTTGATCGTCACAAGGTTAAAAGGTTTGAGACCCCCGGTGCTATTTACCCAAAAAAATACTAAATGAAAAATACCCCATTTTACACTGTACAATTATTTGCCAAACATGATCCTAATTTAATCACTTTACCAACTCTTATCTTCAACATCTATCCACCTCCATCTTTCATATGTTGCCGCCGTAGCCGCCGACCACCGCGAGACATCGTTCTTGCTGTATCGTCGTCGCCTCCGCCTCCGCCTCTGCCGCCTCCTCCTCCTCTGCCGCCACCATGGATATCCATCTCAAATCTTTTGCCCCAAATTTGAAATTTAAAGTCGACAGCCATCGTCGTTGCCATCTTTCTTAGCCACTCTTTTAAATCTCTGTTAAAGTGGTTTCTTTGATGCTTGACATCAAATCTTCATTCAATCATTTGTTAAGGGCTAGTGGATTCTTAAATTAAAGTGATGTGGTTTTCAGCTAACTTTCTCACATTTGAATTTTTTGGTTAGTGTTTATGCTTTTTTGGGGTTTCTTGAATTTCCACTAAAATGGGCATATTAATTTATGATCCCTTTTCGAGCTAGTTGTATGAAATTAGAAGAAAGTTTTGAAGATTTATATAACTCCATTCAATCATTTTAAGAGGACTCGTGGATTCATAAATTAAAGCGATGGTTCGAGACAACATTCTCGGTTTTCCAAATTTTTAGTTAGTCTTTATGCCTTTTTTGGGTTTCTTGAAATTCCACAAAAATGAGTATATTAAATTTTTTAATATATGAAATTAGAAGAAATTTTTTAAGAACTTTTGGTATTTGCGTTTTTCTTAGATCCATTGTGGTTTATGATATGCCTAATTTTTTAAGATCTAGTCTAATGCATTCTTGGCCACATATGGTTTAACAATAACACATGTAATCTTAATTTAAATTACTGGTGTAGTAGAGCAATAGTGATGGTAGTGGCTAGAGAAAAATGGTGAGCATTACCAAATAATATGTGTTATTCTAATTTAAATTAGTGTTGGTGCTAAAATTGCGTGGTAGTAGAGAAAGTTGGTGATAACATGTGTTACTCTAATTAAAATTAGGGTAATAAATATGTTACCGTAATTTAAATTGGTGGTGGTGCAGCAGTGTTGATAATAGGAAAAGATTGTGGTGGTGGTAACACATGTGTTACCTTAATTTAAATTACAGTAACACATGCGTTATCTCAATTATGATGGAGGAGATTATAGTTGTAGATGATGGTAGTGAATCTTGAACACGATTAGTAGTAGTGGAAGGCGATTGGAAATGGTAACACCTATCTTATCCGGGTAAAAATGTTATTTTCAAATAAAAATTGAAAATTTTATTTTGAATAAAAATAATGTATTTTAGAAAAAAATTATAAAAGGAAATAAATTATAAAATTTTGATTTTAATGAAAATGAGGAGACGGTAACACATGTTATCAGTGTAAAAATGTCATTTTCAAAAGAAAATTTGAAAAATTGATTTTAAATGAAAATAATTTTAAAAAAAATTCAGGAGGAGATAAATTATAAAATATTGATTTTAATGAAAATAAATAAGTAACACATATGGAAACACATATTACTCTGGTAAAAATGTTGGTTTCGAATAAAAAATTGAAATTTTGATTTTAAATGAAAATAATTTATTTTTTTAAAATTATAAAATGAGATAAATTATAAAATATCGATTTTAATGAAAATGAGTAAATAACATGGGTAGCACATGTGGTAATATATGTATTACCCGTGTAAAAATGTTATTTTCAAATGAAATTTTGAAATTTTGATTGTTAATAATAATAATGTATTTTTTCAAATATTATAAAAAAACCTAATTTATAAAATATTGATTTTAATGAAAATGAGGAAGTAACGTATGGTAACACATATGGTAACACATATGTTACCCGTGTAAAATGTTGTTTTGAAATGAAATATTGATTTAAAATGATAATAATGTATTTTGAAAAAATTATTAAAGGTGAAAAATTATAAAATATTGATTTTAATAATGAAAATGAGGAAGTAACATAGGGTAGCACATATGTTACCCGTGTAAAAATGTTGTTTTCAAATGAAAATTTGAAATATTTATTTTAAATAAAAATAATGTATTTTAAAAATATTGTAAAATAAGATAAAATATAAAATGTTTATTTTAATTTAAATGGCGAAGTAACATAGGATAACAAATGAAAATTTTTAATATTGATTTTAAATGAAATTAAAGTATTTTTAAAAAAAATTATAAAATGAGATAAATTGTAAAATATTGATTTTATAATGAAAATGACGAAGTAACATATAGTAGGACATGTTACGCGTTTAAAAATGTTGTTTTACAAAATAAAATATTGAAATATTGATTTGAAATAAAAATAATATATTTTTAAAGAATTATTAAAGGAAATAAATTATAATAATATTATTATTATTACTGCTATATTTGAAATAGTATACAAATATGATATTTTTAGGTAATAATAATATATTTTTAGATAAAAATAATATAATTTTAGATAATGAAAGTTGAAATATAGACTTTAAATGAAAATAATATTTTTTTTATTAAATTATAAAAAGATAAATTATAAAATATTGATTTAAATGAAAATTGGATATTTTTTTAAAAAAATATGAAAATGAGTTATTTTTTGAAAAAAAAAATGTATTTTTCAATTTTTTTTTACAAAATGTAGGGTTCTTGTCAATTTTGCCCATAAGTAAATTCAAACTTCCAATTTGTTCGAGTCCAACAATGGATTCACGCAACTTTTTTAAACAAATATGCCCTTACAGTTGAGCAATTGTGTTTTAGGATAGAACGGAATTTCAATATAGAACAAATTGATGAAATATGTAGTTGATAAAAGTTGAACAAATTGTGAAAATGAGTTTGGAAAAAAAATTATTTTAAACTCTACCAAATATGTGATTAACAAAAATTCTTGACTTGCACGAATCAAACTTGAAGCAATATTGTTGAGAGCATAAAAATGAAAAAAAAATATAGTTGTCGTATATTGATTAGAAACTATCAAATAAAAATAAAAAAGAGATGAAAAGATGTATGACGAAATAAATCTCCCTGAGACAGATTTGCTCTTTGCACTGGTGCCAACACGATATTAGACGTCTGTCTTCCAAGACAAATTGCTTCTCTCAAAGTCAATATTACATTATACTAACTTTGTCGGTCGAATCAAAGTATTGACTGCACTTTTCTTAAACTGATTTAAAAAACACAAACTTTTAATTGTTCGGACAAAATTTTATTCAACGAATAATCTTGGACGAATTTTTGGATATTGAAGGATTTTTTTAGAGAGTGGGGGATTTAGAAATCAATTTAATTTGGAATTAATTTGATATAAAAAAATCTGAAAATTAGATGTCCTAATTTATAGATTTCCAAGTGTCTTTTGAGAATGGATGCACCATTTAATTTGAATCAATCTGAACATTCAGATCACATCCATTCAAATTGTGTGGTTCAGATTGCACTTTTTTGTGAAAAACAATGACTTTTGTTGAACAAAAATTGGATTAGTGTAACGGATTGATTTAATCGTTTGAGCTTAATGACATAAACAAATTTTGTTGAAGATTAACATTTGAAGGACAAAATGGGAATGGATTTGTTTAGGCTTATTTGGATTCTAACATTTCTAGTTTCTGTATACTCCTCAATGGTGACTTCCCATATGTATATGCAAGAATGTTCTCTTGGTGAAATAGACCTCCAGTATTGCTTGGATTCCGGGAAAACTCCCTTCTCTCTCGTTTCTTGTTTCTCAAACCTTAATCAAGCAGTTCAAGCTGGATATTACTACTTATGCTCCTTATTAGGCCCTTCTAATCCTCTCTTGATTATTACCAAGATATCGCTTCTATTCTCTAACTCTAACTGTTACATATCGATGCCTTTTGAATGTCACGGTAAGTTCTCAACATTGTCTAACTTACATGTTTATTTTAAAGTTCGACTCTGATATAATGTTTTTGAATTTAGATTTATTTACTGAACTCCCCCTACCCTATGATTCCAGTACCGATTCTAAATTAGCCACCGGCTAGTCCATGGCCAGTGCTAATGTCACCACCTTCTATATAAAATTATTGTAAACAATTTGCCACCATTCCCATTTTGTCCTTCAAATGTAACAAAAGTTGGATCATTGGATTAGTGTTTTAAAAAAATGGGGGCCAGCCCGGTCTAAGCCCGAGCCAGGCGGGTTAGCCGAGCTGAGCCATATAAGCTCGATTTTATTCGGGCCATCATTTTAATAGGCCAATCCAACTCGAAATCTAGGTTATACGGACCTGGCCAATTTTGCCAACTCTAATAGTGTTACCCCCACTACTTAAGATTGCATAGAACATATTGGTCAGCCGAGTGATGTTATCCCCACAACTTTTAAGTATAAATCACAATTACATGATATTTTGGCTCAAATGATCCCTAACATATGTCTCTAGTTTTTATTTTGTCCTTATGGTTTCATTTTTAGCTAGGAATTTCTTAACCTATGCTCTTAGGTGCGAAATTGATCAATGTGGATGGATATCATCCAAAATCTTCGGTGCTAGTAGGGATGGCAACGGGAGAGAGCGGCCCTTGTATGTGTTGATGGATGTGGTAAGTGGGGGAATGTGTGGAGTGGGTTGAAGAAGATGATTATTTTTTATTTATTTTTTATTATTTTTATTATTTTTATTAATTATTTTACAATTAACAAATTTACTCATGCTATAAAAAGAGAATGTAGCACGTGCACTACGAACGGAATCTATCTACAAGAATATTTTCATACATAAGAGCATAGGTTAAGGACTTCTTAGTCAAAATTAAAAGATCATGACCAAAAGCACACTAACAACATACTTTAGAGCAAGGTTCTAAAATGCGTAATGCGTGACGAGACAGCAAGGTGAAGCATCAAGAATTGTAGTTATAAGCGCGCCTATACGAAACCTAGGCGCCAAAATGCGTTTTCGAATTTTAATTTTTTTTAATGCTCATATTATAAAATTTAATAATATAGCCTATAATTTAATGATTTAGATTACAAACTTACAAACCTAGTATAATGAAGAAAAATTAGATTAATGTTAAGGCAAATATCATGGTTCAAAATATCATATTCAACGTGGTTCAAAATAAAAAAATGCATGCCTAATTTTAATAATATAGCCTACAATTAGATTACAAAATATAAGGCCCATCATTACAGTTTTCAAAAGTTAGTAAATTACAACTACCACAAATATAAATACAAAATACTTAATAATTTTCTACAATTAGATTACATACGAACATAGCCTAATTTTTG
Source organism: Forsythia viridissima (assembly GCA_030279155.1). Classification (NCBI taxonomy): domain Eukaryota; kingdom Viridiplantae; phylum Streptophyta; class Magnoliopsida; order Lamiales; family Oleaceae; genus Forsythia; species Forsythia viridissima. Next base: position 3,511,718 of record CM059037.1, on the reverse strand, counting down.
TTTAACTCTTTATCGGATTCTAAGTCAAGCTCTTCTTCTTCTTCACCTAACTCGTCTTCTATGCCATACGATACAAAATCATTTTCGTTGGGCTCCCTTATTTCATTTACACGTGAAGGGCTTGGTAGATTTGGGCCAACAAATTATTTGGGCTTGGTAGAGTTGGGCTAAGGGTAAAGAAGGTTTGTTGTTAGGCTATTTATTTTTTATAAGATTTAGAAATAATTTATTTTGGCCCAATTTAGAAATTATTTGTTGGCTGGGCTATCTAATGCGCGTTATGCGCGTTTATGCTCGCCTATTCCCGCCTAGGCGGTCAACAAAAAGAGTTGACCGCATTTTTACACGCATACCCTTAATGCGACGCGTTTTGCAAAAGCATTGAGCCTAGACACGCCTAAGCGGCGAATAGGCGCGCCTTTTAGAACACTGCTTTAGATATCGTTTACATACATATTAAAGCTGACAAGTCAAGTATGTTGACAAAAGATCCAAACAAAAACAGTTGAATGCAATTTTTTAATTAATTTAGGTCCTGCGTTGAGTTGTTAGTAAAATAGTTTGATAATTAAATCTTAGAAAATTCTTTGAATTTTATAGTTTCGGTTAAGTTTAAATTAATTTGAAATTAGACTAACGCAATTTATGTGGGTACAATACTTGAATACAAAAATCTATTATATTACTTGTGCGATCCGTACACTTGCAGAATAATATTGTTAACAACACATTTCATTAACTTCTATCAAAATTTACAAAAGATTAGATTTTTAATTGTTTGAAAAAAATCATTTGACCTCCAACTCCATGCGCCCCTCTCTAGCAATAAGACTACATAATCTCTTATGAATCAACATGATATATTTTAGGAATAATTACATGAAAGGTCTCAAACCTTTTAAAATCATTGAGGATATACTTCTAACCTAAAAAATAGCACCAGACATCCCTAACGTTTGAAAACCTTGGCATGATAGGTCCTTTATGATGAAATTGTCATTTCCTTTAAATAAACAAAAAACAAGAAAAAAGAAAAAAAAATGATTAAAAACTAACCAAATGTACCCCAACAATAAAAAAATAACAAAGATACCATCTTCTTTATTAAGTTTACAATGAGTGAAAATCTCAGCATTAGTCAACGACTCCCACTGAACTCTCTCTCTCAATATTTTCCTCTTCTCCTCCAAATCTTGTTCCTTTCCGAGGACCACTCCTTCAAGTCGGTCACTGGGGCACAAACACACGTCTAGCCCCTAGCTAGATGGCCAGGCCTGAATGGGGATTACTTCGGCTCGCGAAGGCCAATGGGTCTCACATTTGGACTACTCTCAGTGTAACTGAAATGGAAATCAAAAGAGAGGTTGCAATAGACCGGTCTTTACCAGCCCTGTCTAGGGGTGATGGTGGGCAGTACGGGGGTTTGGACGGTTTACTATAGGTGGGTTGGGCTAGGGATGGGGTTCTAGGATGGGGCTTAATGGAGTTGGTGGGAGGGTTGAGGGAGACAGGAGGCTTGAAAGAGTATTTAGTGTAGAGGGTTGATGAGAAAGAGGAAGATGAGAAGGTGGTGGTGGCGGCAATTGGAGGAAAGGGTGATTAAGGGCTGTGGTTTTCGGTAGGAGAGGCGGCTGAGGAAGGCGGCAAACATGGTTCATAGGTAAACTGGAATGGGCGGGTTCACTCTCACAGTTTTCAGTAGAATCCGCCATTTTCACTCACTGCAAGCTTCTAGTTAAGAAAATCGAATTACAAAACAAGGGCTGAGTTTGAAACTAATTCATTTGCTCATGGGTTGACTACAAGTGAAGAAGAAATCGATGGTTGCTGTAAGTGAAAATCGGTGGCTGCTGTTGAAACTTACAGTGAGATTCAATCGGTGGCTGTTGTTAAAGAAATCGGTGGCTACTGTTGAAAATCAGTGGTTGCTGGTCATGGGTTTGAAACTTATTTATTAAGTTTACAGTGATTTGCTTTGAAGAAGATTTTTCTCTCATTTTTCCAAAGTTTGATAAAAAAGATGGCCACTTTATTACTTTTTATTTTTTGGAGGTAAATTTGGTTATTTTTCAATCATTTTTTTTTTTTTTTCCTTGTTTTTTGTTTTTTGTTTATTTAAAGACAATGGCAATTTCGTCATAAAGGACCTACCATGCCAAGTTTTTCAAACGTTGGAGATGTCTGGTGCTAATTTTTTATGTTGGGGGTATATCTCCAATGATTTGGAAATGTTGGAGACCTTTGATGCAATTATCTATATATTTTAAGCAAGTCATGATCATTTATGAATGAAAAGGATTAACAACCCAACATAAGTTGACTTTTACAAGTATAACATGACATAAAACATCATCTTACAACCTCATAAAACATTTATAAACTGGGATTCTACCTGTACAAAATCCATAGTTTGTCCAAGTAAAGAGCAAACTTTATTTGCTACATAGGCCAAACAAATTGGACAGAAATTAAATAAAAAAAGGAACATCAAATGACTTACAAATTCAAAGTTTACAGGTTCAATTTTGGCCTAAACTTGTTCAGATGGTGAGTTTGGCTCATCATCAATATTCATTACACTGATGAATATGATGCGATCAGAAATTGTAGATATCATAAACTGAACTGCCTGCACAAAGCCCCCCAACATGCTAGAAATACGAGTCGAGCATAAAAAGAGTAGCAAAATTATGGGATAAAGATACCAAAAGAGAACTTGTGGGAAGATTAATGAGGCCAAGAAACAAATCATTAGACAAGGTGAAAAATTCTTCACTCGAATGAGAATATACTTGTTTCTGTTGTTAATCCCAGCAAATGTTAGCGGGATTCCAACGAAAATGAAGGAGACAAGAAAGATAAGAATAGTGACAAAACAAAATTTCATCAAAGTGAGGTTAAGAATAATATCAAAAGGATCCCATTTCGATGGATTCTCCATATATATGGATTTAAGAATGTTAGCAAGAAATGGAAATGCAAAAGTGATATCAATTAGGGTTGACATCATATGATTTTTAATTTAATTCTCGAGCACACTTGACGAGTTGAGGTATTTATAGGCTATGTGAAGAGAACAAACGCGTAGAGTCAGGCCACATCAATAGAAGAAATGAATGGAATCATTCACACATTTAAGTTTGATTTAGAGATATTAATTAATTTTATATGAGAACGATAATATCTTAGAATAAAAAGTAGGCATACAAGAACACGCAAGTTTTATAATGGTTCTCTTCAATGCGAGACTACGACGTCTTTTCGCCACTGTATTGATTCACTATAATGAAAGATTAGTTTACAAGAGAAATCGCACACTCTCAAACTTTCTGTTTTTTTTCCTGCCATCTCTCTCTAAAACTTTCTTCTTATGTCTCTTCTTCTTGATTATTGACCTGAGTACAGACTGTATTGATTCTTGATTATCATTTAGAATTCGATTATTCTTAGTTTATAAACAATTCATCGATATTTATGAATTAACATTTACGTTGTACCCTCTCAATTGTCTAGCATAACTCTATTTTCGCTTCTCTTTAATTTGTTTACCTTTCTAATTTGTTATAATTTTGCCACATAATTGATTTTATATAAAAATTTTACAATTACTTTTTAACATTTTAAATTTTAAATGTAACAAATGTAACACACATTTTTTTATAAGAAATGTAACAAACGAAACAGATGTAACAACAAGTGTTATAAAAATAAAAACAGTATTTTTAGTTTTAAATTATTTTATATTTTGTAGTATACTGTGAAACTTTCCCTTCTAATTATTTTATTGTTTGGTCCATCCTACCAGAATGCGGCTAAGACCCAACATATGACAAGATGATTTTGTATTAAGCTAAGCTTAATCACATGTGGGCCCCACCCCCCCTGTTTTGGACTATTTATCTGTTCATCCCCCAAAGGAATGCGTTTATACAAGTTGCGTGAACTAGAGCTTTTATGCATGAGATGAATGTGCCAAAGAAATGTTGTCTCTTGTAGTGTGGACCACAACATATTTGATTAATCAGGTTCCAAGTAGAGTGCTTGATTTCAAGTCTCCGTTGGAAATATTAAAAATCAAAAGTCAAATATTTCTCACCTACCCATGTTTGTTTTGTCCATCACACACCCTCATACATTTGATGCTTGAGCATTGAATTGTATATTCTTTGAGAAAAGGTATATTTATTATAGTGTAGCTGATCACTAGTTGATTATCTCCTGTGATGTGTAGTATGATTCAAAATCGTATGTTGAGATACTAAGTTTTGACTCTCAGCTTTAGGGGGATAATGTATTTAATTTGGCATCTCTCTCAAAAACTACTTGGCTTTAGGGAGAATGGGTGCATCATTTGGCTTGAATCAATATAAATCTTCAGATCACACTCCTTTAAATTGTATGGTTCAGATAACACACTGGGTAAAGGACCATGATTTTTCGATACACACCCTTTCGGTATTTAACCAGTGTTGAATTTATCCCTTAACATGCCCTCGCAAGATGTTGGCTCGTTTGAGGATTTCAATCTTAAAATTCGTTTGCTTATTTTTTAGTCTTAGTCGAATCGAATAACTTGTTTGAACTTAATGAGTTCTGATACTTTATTAAGACTTGAAATTCTATCTTAAAATGTCAACCTTATTAAGAAGAGTATCTCAAACTTTTATATATTGATTAATATGTCGATATTTAACCGATGTGTAATTTATCCATTAACAAAAACCATTTAATAATCAAATTAAATTCTATTTAATTCCAACAAAATATTGCATAAACGTTGGATGGAGTATATACGGAAAAGTAAAATAGATTAAATGGCAAAGTGAAAGTCTCAATTTATTAGCATAACTATAGTCATTCACTCACAAGTCATCGCTTTTTAAAGTGGATGTGTGATTAGTCGAAGTGAGTGGGATGATTCATCACTCATGCATAGTGATAAGTACATTTTGTGCACTTATTCGGGCCTTTAAACTAAGTTTTTATTCCGTCATTTTATTGAATTTATACTTAATTTTGTGTTTTATTCTTCATATTTCAGTTTTGAACCTGTTTAATAGCAATTGGAGAAGAATGGATGCAAATAGCAATAAATTGAAAGATATTTCGAAAGTATGAGGATCCAATTGCACTCAATTGAAAGTTGAAGGACCAAATTGAAGATTATGAAAATTTGAAGGACCAAATAAGATGTTATGAAAAGATAGAGGACTAAATCTAACTGAATAAAAAATTAGAGGACTAAAACATCACAATTGAAAATTATAAGCTGGGTGATCGCCCAACTTATAGCTGGGCGCTGGGCGAGCGCCCAGCATTTTCCAACAAAAGCAGTGAGAAAAATCGGTCTCCTGGGCGATCGCCTGGGATTTGCCTGAGTGATCGCCCAGGCTATTTTTCTGCTGCGAGAGATTTTTTTCTTTTTTCAGTTGGACTCCGATTAGGTAACTTTTGGTCCACGAGTTTTATGGTTTTTTGGAGATATTTTGAAGCGCAATTAGGTAACTATAAATATGAGTTATTAACTCATATCAAATGGGATTTTTTTTGGTGGAGTTTTTGGGAGAAAACAATAGACAAACACACCAAACGGAAGATCAAGATATTTCTCTCCAAGAACGAAGATCAAGATCAAGATTTCTTCGTCTTCGGATGATGAATTCCATATTTTCTTCTCCTTTTTCTTTTCTTATTATTAGTATGTTAGGCTAGTTTATTTTGTGCTAGGATTTACGATGAATCTTATAATTTAAATTCTTCTATTCAAAGACTTAGGGTGCGTTCTCTTTGCTGTTTTCAAGCTGTTTTTAGTTTTCAATTTTGCAAAACACCCAAAACTTGTTTACTTTGATATTTTCAAAAATGCATTTTGAAAAACAAACTTAAATGTATAACATAAAACTGAAAATGACTTTTTCTTGTTTTGGCTGTTTTCAATGAAAAAAGCCCAAAACGTGGAAAAAGCCCAAAACGCGGAAAACACGCAGAGGAGATTCCAAAATTGAAAACGTCTGTTGCTTCCCCCAATTGTAAAATGATAAGTGCGTTTTATGCACTTATTTTGGCATTTGAATTAATCTTTTATGTCGTCATATAGTTGATTTTCTACTTATCTAGTATATTATTGTTCTATTTCAGTTTTGGACGCGTTTGTGAACAATTGGAGAAGAATGGACGAAAAGAGCAATAATTTGGTGAAATCGACGAGTAAGTTGAGTTTTTGAAGTGAATTTCAAGAGCCAAACATTTGAGGATGAGGAAGAAGGGAAAATCAATAAGTTTAAGGTGTTTTGAAGTGACAACGAAGAGTTTAATCAATGGATCAAACACCGGAAAGCCAAAGAACCGATTTGGGAAACTACCTACCGAAGCATGTGGAGAAATTAGAGTACAACTTTTGATATTAAAATCTCCACAAGGAAAATGATATACCATTGGAAAGATAATGGAATTACGAGTCCAACACTTTTTACGGATCTCAATTTGGAGTTTCCTACAAGAAGTTATGGCCGTTTGAAAATCAGCCGCCAGAAAAAATAAGCTGGGAGATCGCCTAGGCTTATATTTGGGCGAGCGCCCAGTACAATTTTTCGCCAACAGAGAGCAAAAAACGTGCCTGGGCGATCGCCCGGTAATGGCCTGGGCGATCTCCCAGGCCAATTTCGTCTGATTTTGTATTTTTTTGATTTTCTTTCCTTTTTTAGTTCTAATTTCTTTTCCTAACTCTTGGCCCACGAAATTTGTAATCTTTTGGGATATTTTGGGGCACAACTAGGGTAGTATAAATATGAGTTATATTCTCATATCAATGGTTGGATTTTTTGGGAGAAAATCAAGAGAAGACATCAAGAGAACAAGAGATCAAGACCTCATCGACTATCAAGATTTCTTCGAGGATTTCTTCTCCTTCAATCCATGCCGGGTTTTATCAATTATTGTTTTTCTAGTTTAATCATGTTCTTCTAGTTTTCTTTAGCCAAGGTAGACGATGAAACCTTTTTTAATTAAGTGATTATTCCGTTATTCGTTTAATTCCTTCTTAAGAGCTTTAACGTTTATGGCTTGTTCTTAATTAGATTAATTAAATATAATTTCTTTCATCTTAAATATCATGTATTTTTGATAGTTAGAGATTGGTTTAATTAATCCATGCTTGGTGATTGAATTTATCCTATGAATTTCTTTTGATTTTCTTCATCTTCTTTTATTCAAATTGGGATACATTGAATGCTTATGTAATCTTTGATTCTTTGTTTTCTTTCAATGGAATGTGATATGAAAAATGCTTAAGTAATTTACGTTTGAAGCATAAGAGGAGCCTAAATTAGATCTTCTTCTTCTGGACTTAATTGATGAATCTTTAGGGACGACAATAGATTGATTTCGTATTGTCGTGTGTGTTTTTGGGAATTAATGAATGATTGGATGATTGCTAAGTTAGACAATGGTGGATTCCGAAACCTTGGTCTTTTACACAACTTGAATTCTCAATTCATCTGTTTAGCATACTTCTTTAGTCTTTTAGTTAAACAATTTCAACAACAAATCTTTTCAACTCAACTAGCCTAGAATAATAGTTAATTTGGATTAAATTACACCTTCTTCATAGCAGTCTCTGTGGGATCGACCTCGTTTTTATTTATCTATATTCCAATAGATTCGTACACTTGCGAGTTAATTAAAATTTGACATCAAGTTTTTGGCGCCGTTGCCGGGGACTGCGTCTGAAGGTTAATTTCATCTTAGTTAATTTTATTCTTGACTAGTTATAATTTAGGATTTTATTTTATTTATTTTATTTTCGTTTTTATAAAAAAAAAATTTAAAATCAAAAATCTTCATTGTGCATGCTTGGTCGTAGATCTTTAGAACTTAAGCTAGAACATCTAGATAGTGAAATTGAAAGGACTTTTCACCAACAAAAACGTGCTACTAATCTAGATACAATTGAAGGAACCGAAGCAATAGTAGCTATGGGGGATGAAATTGAGGAGAGACCTTTCAGGGACTATTTTAGTCCATTAGCTAATTTGAGCACCTCATGCATACAATACCCTCAGGTCACAGCTAGGAATTTTGAGCTTAAACCGAGTGTGCTTAATTGTCTCCCATCTTTCTATGGTTTAGATAGTGAAGAACCTTATAATCATTTGACTGACTTCTATGCTGTATGTGAAACATTTAAATATGAGAATGTGTCTCCTGATAATGTTAAACTTCGTCTATTTCTCTTTTCTCTGAAAGATAGATCTAGATCTTGGTTTAATACATTGCCTGCAAATAGTATTACATCTTGGGAACAAATGATTGCTAAATTTTTGAATAAATACTTTCCTGTTCACAAAACTAATGCTATTCGCAGGAAAATTTCAGAGTTTGTGCAAAGAGACGATGAACCGTTCTATGAAACTTGGGAGAGATTCAACGGGCTTCTTATGAAGTGTCCACATCATGGGTATGAAAAATGGCATTTATGCCAATACTTTTTGGAGGGCTTGCTATCGCATATTCAAGAATGGTTGATGGCCACAAGCGGGGGAGAGCTTATGTCTAAAAATGCTACAGAGATCTGGACCTTCTTTCAAAAGCAGGCTGACAATTCACAACAGCGGAGCCGATCATCTAGAACTGAACCAAAGAAAAGGGGTATCTATGAAATTCGCAGCAGTGAACCTAGCTCAGAAATCAAGGAAGTCAAATGCATGATAGAGGACATCTCTCGCAAATTGACCTCATTGACAGCCAATAGTCCTACAGAACCAGAAGCAGGTGCTGAGCAAGCTAATGCCCTCAACATGATGAGGAAGCCTCCTTACAATCCTTACTCCAACACCTATAACCCAGGTTGGAGGGACCATCCCAATTTTTCTTGGTCACAGGGTAATCAACAGGATAACACAGCAGGTCAAGCCCCTCAGCAGCCTACCAGACAGTTTAACCAAAACTTTTCACAGCCTAAACCATGGGAGGAGGCAATTCAAAACTTGACAAAAGCTACACAAGCTGCTTTGGAGCATCAAAATCACACCATCACTGAGAAGGAGGTGCGCACTAGCCAGAACTCACAGGCACAATCCATTTCCAATATGGAGAACATGATGGGGCAACTGGCTTCATCAGTACAACAGCTGGCAACAACCATCGAAAAAGGTAAATTCCTTAGTCAGCCATTTCCTAATCCTAAAGGGGTGCACAATATTGGAACAGATTCAAGCAACCAACATGAAGAGGCTAAGGCCATCATGACTTTGAGACGGGGCAAACTGGTTGACAACAAAGTGGATCTTTCAAAGCAAAACACACCTCAACTAATTTCTCCAGGTAATACCTCAACTGATGATTCAGTCCAAGAAGCTCACAAAGAAGACAATGAGCCATCCTACATCCCAAAAGCCCCATTTCCTCAGAGGCTGACAAATGTAAAGCAAGGTAATTCTATCAGTGACATGATGGACATCTTCAAGCAGGTAAGCATAAATATCCCTTTACTTGATGCTATTAAGCAAGTTCCTGCATATGCTAAATTTTTGAAAGACCTATGTACTAAAAAGAGACAATTACATGTACGTAAAAAGGCATTCTTAACTGAACAGGTTAGCTCGATAATTCAAAGCAACACCCCTCCTAAATTTAAAAATCCAGGTTGTCCTACTATCTCTTGCATCATAGGAAACCATAAAATTGAGAAGGCATTGTTAGATTTAGGAGCTAGTGTCAATCTTCTTCCTTACTCTGTATACATGCAACTTGGACTAGGAGAGTTAAAACCAACATCTGTTATTTTACAACTTGCTGATAGATCTGTGAAAGTACCTCGTGGCATTGTTGAGGATGTTTTGATACAGGTTGATAAATTTTATTTTCCTGTTGATTTTATTGTACTTGATACTCAACCTGTTCGAGACTCCACCAAGCATATTCCTGTGATTTTTGGTCGTCCTTTTCTAGCCACATCTAATGCTGTAATTAATTGCAGGAATGGAGTCATGCAGCTGTCCTTTGGCAACATGACAATTGAATTGAATGTCTTCAATGTCAACAAGCAACCACATGACAACGAGGATGTTGCTGATGTTGACATGATAGAAGCATTGGTTGATGACTCTTGTATTTCAACTAATTTTGATGATGCTTTAATGATGTGTCTAACCCATTTTGGTACAGATTTTGATGTTGATGGTGCTATAGATGAGGTAAACACTTTGCTTGAGTCAACACCTGTCATGGATACAAGTAAGTGGAGACAGAAAATTGAGCCACTTCCACTAAGTGAGAAGAAGAACATCCCATCAGTTCAACAACCGCCCAAGTTAGAGCTCAAAGCATTGCCTGACACTTTGCAGTATGCATTCTTAGGAGAGGCAGAAACTTTATCTGTAATTATCTCTTCTGCCCTTGATGATGCACAAAAAGGTAAGTTGTTAGGTGTCTTAACTGAACATAAAGAGGCGCTAGGTTGGACCATTGCTGATATAATAGGTATAAATCCTGTAGACTGCATGCACTATATTCATCTTGAGGAAAATTCTAGGTCCACTAGAGAGATGCAACGTAGGTTAAATCCTAACATGAAAGATGTGGTGAGAACTGAAGTACTTAAGTTGTTAGATGCTGGAATTATGTATCCTATTTTCGATAGCAAATGGGTAAGTCCTGTGCATGTTGTCCCAAAAAAATCAGGTATCACTGTGGTTACTAATGCAAACAATGAATTGGTTCCAACTAGAGTGACTACAGGATGGCGTGTGTGCATTGACTATAGGAAATTGAACTTAGTCACTAGAAAAGATCACTTCCCTCTTCCATTCATTGATCAAATGCTTGATAGACTAGCAGGACATGATTATTATTGCTTCCTAGATGGTTATTCTGGTTACAATCAAATTCCCATAGCTCTAGAAGATCAAGAGAAAACCACTTTCACTTGTCCTTTTGGAACCTTTGCATATAGAAGAATGCCGTTTGGGTTGTGTAATGCACCTGCTACCTTTCAAAGATGCATGCTTAGTATATTTTCTGACATGGTTGAGAGGTTTCTTGAGGTGTTTATGGATGATTTTTCTGTGTATGGTGACTCGTTTGATGATTGTTTGCACCATCTAACGTTAGTTTTGCAGAGATGTGAGGAAAAGAATTTAGTACTAAATTGGGAAAAATGTCACTTCATGGTGAAACAAGGTATTGTTCTTGGCCACATTATCTCTAACAGTGGTATTGAAGTTGACAAGGCCAAGGTAGATCTTATCTCCAATCTTCCACCTCCAAAATCAGTGAAAGAAGTAAGATCATTCCTTGGGCATGCTGGTTTTTATAGACGTTTCATTCAAGATTTTAGTAAAATCTCTAGACCCTTATGCAATTTACTTGTTAAGGATGTACCTTTTATCTTTAATGATTCATGCTTAGAAGCTTTTGAACATCTTAAGAAAGTATTGACCACTGCACCTGTTATTCGACCACCTGATTGGACCGTGCCTTTTGAACTTATGTGTGATGCATCTGATTATGCTATAGGAGCAGTTTTAGGACAGAGATTAGATAGGTTACCTTCTGTTATTTACTATGCTAGTAGAACTCTTAACGATGCACAATTGAATTATTCTACTACAGAGAAAGAAATGCTAGCAATTGTATTTGCATTAGATAAATTTCGATCTTATCTTGTAGGGTGTAAAGTAATTATTTTTTCTGACCATGCTGCCCTTAAATATCTTCTCACTAAGAAAGATGCTAAACCTAGATTGATTAGGTGGGTCTTGCTTTTGCAAGAATTTGATATTGAATTTAGGGACAAAAAGGGGTCTGAAAATGTTGTGGCTAACCATTTATCTCGAATTGTGCTTGACTCTGTGCATGATAAACTACCATTAAATGAGTTGTTTCCAGATGAACAACTCATGAATATTGATGTTGTGCCTTGGTTTGCTGATATTGTTAATTATCTTGTTACAGGCAAACTTCCAGAACATTGGACTAAGCAGGATAGAACTAAGTTCCTGGCTGAAGTGAGGAATTTCTTTTGGGACGATCCTTATTTGTTTAAATACTGTGCTGATCAAATTATAAGGAGATGTGTCCCAGAAAGTGAATTCTACAGTGTTATATCATTCTGTCATGACCACGCATGTGGAGGCCATTTCAGTGCTAAAAAGACTACTTCCAAAATTTTGCAATGTGGTTTTTACTGGCCTACTCTTTTTCGTGACACCCATGTTTTTTGTTCTTCATGTGATAGGTGTCAACGCATGGGAAGCATTTCAAAAAGAAACATGATGCCGCTTAATCCTATTCTCATAGTTGAGATCTTTGATGTCTGGGGGGTTGATTTCATGGGACCTTTTCCTCCATCTTTTGGGTATCTTTACATATTAGTGGGTGTCGATTATGTTTCCAAGTGGGTCGAGGCAATTCCTTGTAGGACCAATGATCACAAAAGCGTAGTGGCATTTTTGAAAAGCAATATTTTCTCTCGCTTTGGCACTCCACGAGCCATTATCAGTGATGGGGGATCTCATTTTTGCAATAAACATTTTCAAACCCTTCTAGCAAAATACTCCATCACACATAAGGTGGACAGCCCATATCATCCACAGACTAGTGGTCAGGTTGAGGTCTCAAATCGTGAAATCAAGCATATTTTAGAGAAAACAGTTCGACCTGATAGAAAAGATTGGTCTCTACGACTCACTGATGCATTATGGGCATATAGGACAGCTTTTAAAACACCCATTGGCATGTCCCCTGATAGATTGGTGTATGGGAAAGCCTGTCACCTTCCGGTTGAGTTAGAGCATCGTGCTTATTGGGTCATTAAAAAATTCAATTTTGATATGCAGGAAGCAGGGTCAAAACGGAAATTGCAGGTAGCTGAACTTGAAGAAATTCGAAACGATGCTTATGAGAATGCTAAGGTTTACAAGCACAAAATGAAGGTCTTTCATGACAAGCACATAGTCAGAAAATCATTTAATCCAGGTCAGAAAGTACTCTTATATAATTCTCGCCTGCATTTATTTCCAGGTAAGCTACGTTCCCGATGGTCAGGCCCTTTCATTGTTCTCACTGTTTATCCCCATGGTGCTGTTGAGGTTGAAAACCCAAAAAATGGTGATTTGTTTAAAGTTAATGGCCAACGTTTAAAACCATACTTGGAGTTTCACTCTCGCGAGGGGGAGGAGAAAATTGATTTGGGTGATCTTGCCCTTCTTTCTTGAAAATCGTTTTTTCTTTAAAAAAAAAATTGCTTTCGTTGTTTTTGTTTGTTGTTTTCTCTATTTTTCTTTTAGGACGGCTTTTGTACATCTGCTCCTGCGGCGTCCACGGTGTTCCACATCTTTCAGCCTGCCAGATGCTTCTTCTCCACATCTATCCCTGGGGAGTAACTGATCTTTTCCCTCCTACTCTGTGCTTTATGTTATTCTTACATTGGGGACAATGTACGGTTTTTATTTGGGGGTGGGTTATAAAATATCATGTTACTTAAGACCTTCTGATTTGCTTATCATTCTGGTCTGTGTAACTGAAATGGTTTTGATAAAAAAAAATATTTGTCTGGTTGCTGTTGAATATCCTACCGCCAATGATGATATCTGTTCAAACTTAAGTACATTTTTAGTCGACTATTAGACAACACTTGCACTTGTTCTTTTATATGAATTCTTATCCATGTTAGACCTGATTATGGAAGCACATAGCCACTTTGACTTATCATTTATTGGAGACATGACTTGAGTGTTTGCGTTGATATTATTGACTGAGTATCATGATGAAACATTTCGTTCCTACATTCTTAGAGCTAGTGACTAAACTGTTTTGAGAACAGTTTGGGGGTGTTAAGGTTACTACTTTTGTTCTAAGACTTTTGATGGTTTGGGTTTTCTGGGTCTCATCTTTGGTTGAATGGGTTATAGTCAAGGAATCTTCACTGGGCACTACTCGCGGCTGATAAAATTAAATGAAAGATCTGACTCGAGCAATTAAGCCTGTTAGGGTATCTTAAAACCTGGTGCCCTATGGTCATCTGACTTGAGAGTTATCGGCCCAAAGCTCGCTACATGAGTCCTGTATCTAAAACAAGAAAAAGAAAAGAGAGCGACATTTATAAATTTACATCTTCACTCCTCTATTAGCCTGTGGGACTCGAGCAATTAAGTCTGCTAGGGTATTTTCAAACCTGGTGCCCTATGGTCATCTGACTTGGGAGTCATCGACCTAAAGCTCGCTACAAGGGTCACACAGAAAGCTAGTGAAAGAGATGTATTGCACAGGATGTAAGACTGTTAACATGAGTTGAATAAATAAAAAGAGTAGAAGTGCTCAGAAAGGATTGCTAGATTAGAACCTTGGAGACTGAAGATGAGAATTTAGAAATCTCTCACCATCCTAATTCTCAGAATACAAGTGCTAAGTTTTACCACTTTTGTTGAAAAGAAAGAGCATTGTAATGATCAATAGAAACCAATTTCGCTAGAATAGCTCGGGACTTGAGAGAAAAGCTTTAGAAGTGTGATAACTTACGAGAGGTGTAAGGAATAAATGACTACAAAGGGTTCGGGATTGCCAAAATATCAACAACACAATATTGGTCATGGTCTAATACATGCATAAGTTCAATGTTTGGCTATTCACACACTTACACAAGGTCGAGCATCAGATAAGTGAAAATTTTTGTGTTGTTGTTTGATATCCTTCTAAAAGTGTTGCTTTATTTTCGAACTTGAGGCATATGGTAAGGAATTTAACATTGACAGATTTTCGTGGAATCAATTAGCTTAGTTGAAATCTATTTTAGTTTTGTTTTTGTTCGAGGACGAACAAAGGTTTAGTTTGGGGGTGTTTGATAAGTGCGTTTTATGCACTTATTTTAGCATTTGAATTAATCTTTTATGTCGTCATATAGTTGATTTTATACTTATCTAGTATATTATTGTTCTATTTCAGTTTTGGACGCGTTTGTGAACAATTGGAGAAGAATGGACGAAAAGAGCAATAATTTGGCGAAATCGACGAGTAAGTTGAGTTTTTGAAGTGAATTTCAAGAGCCAAACATTTGAGGATGAGGAAGAAGGGAAAATCAATAAGTTTAAGGTATTTTGGAGTGACAACGAAGAGTTTAATCAATTGATCAAACACCGGAAAGCCAAAGAACCGAATTGGGAAACTACCTACCGAAGCATGTGGAGAAATTAGAGTACAAATTTTGATATTAAAATCTCCACAAGGCAAATGATATACCATTAGAAAGATAATGGAATTACGAGTCCAACACTTTTTACGGATCTCAATTTGGAGTTTCCTACAAGAAGTTATGGCCGTTTGAAAATCAGCCGCCAGGAAAAATAAGCTGGGCGATCGCCCAGGCTTATATTTGGGCGAGCGCCCAGTACAATTTTTCGCCAACAGAGAGCAAAAAACATGCCTGGACGATCGCCCGGTAATGGCCTGGGAGATCTCCCAGGCCAATTTCGTCTGATTTTGTATTTTTTTGATTTTCTTTCCTTTTTTAGTTCTAATTTCTTTTCCTAACTCTTGGCCCACGAAATTTGTAATCTTTTGGGATATTTTGGGGCACAACTAGGGTAGTATAAATATGAGTTATATTCTCATATCAAGGGTTGGATTTTTTGGGAGAAAATCAAGAGAAGACATCAAGAGAACAAGAGATCAAGACCTCCTCGACTATCAAGATTTCTTCGAAGATTTCTTCTCCTTCAATCCATGCCGGGTTTTATCAATTATTATTTTTCTAGTTTAATCATGTTCTTCTAGTTTTCTTTAGCCAAGATAGACGATGAAACCTTTTTTAATTAAGTGATTATTCCGTTATTCGTTTAATTCTTTCTTAAGAGCTTTAACGTTTATGGCTTGTTCTTAATTAGATTAATTAAATATAATTTCTTTCATCTTAAATATCATGTATTTTTGATAGTTAGAGATTGGTTTAATTAATCCATGCTTGGTGATTGAATTTATCCTATGAATTTCTTTTGATTTTCTTCATCTTCTTTTATTCAAATTGGGATACATTGAATGCTTAGATAATCTTTGATTCTTTGTTTTCTTTCAATGGAATGTGATATGAAAAATGCTTAAGTAATTTACGTTTGAAGCATAAGAGGAGCCTAAATTAGATCTTCTTCTTCTGGACTTAATTGATAAATCTTTAGGGACGACAATAGATTGATTTCGTATTGTCGTGTGTGTTTTTGGGAATTAATGAATGATTGGATGATTGCTAAGTTAGACAATGGTGGATTCCGAAACCTTGGTCTTTTACACAACTTGAATTCTCAATTCATCTGTTTAGCATACTTCTTTAGTCTTTTAGTTAAACAATTTCAACAACAAATCTTTTCAACTCAACTAGCCTAGAATAATAGTTAATTTGGATTAAATTACACCTTCCTCATAGCAGTCTCTGTAGGATCGACCTCGTTTTTACTTATCGATATTCCAATAGATTCGTACACTTGCGAGTTAATTAAAATTTGACATCATAAAATCAAGCACACCCATTTCACCATCTCCAACAAAAGAAATCCACTCCATCTTCCACACCCATGGAGAACAAAGTAAGGTGTCTGTAAATGAGACTCTCAAGCGTTCCAAGATCTGCTCCAGCGTTCCAAGATCTGCTCACAGATCTTCGAGATCTGCTCCGGTGTTCATTCTCCTCGAATATAGGTATTTTTATGGGTTGGCCAAATTTTTTGTGGACAAAAGATTTTCAAATTTTGGAGTTTATATAAACGAGTGTTCAACTACAGCGATTCGTTTGGTATTTGCTTGTAGAGTTAAGAATATTATGCTAGGATTTTCTGGACTCATTTTTTTCCAACAAAGACTTTTCAGCTTTTTGTTTTATATGTAGTTCTGGGTTTTAATTATCAACAAGAAGGCTGTCCGAATTTTTTGTGGGTTGTCCAATTTTTTTGGTAGAAATGCCTTTGTGGGTTGTTCGAATTTTTTGACAACTCCAGTTTCGACAAAATAATCTTTATTTTGCATATAAATTGAGAAATGCATTCACCTATGCTGAACGAGGAACTTATAGGCAGTTTGCGATTTTTCTTATAAGCATGTCAAACTACCAGCCATCTCCAGTTTTCGATTGAGTTTTTATTGATGTCGGAAATCATATATGGTTTGGAAAAACTCGTCCAAGAAAATCTGAATGTGAGTTTGGACATCAAAGATAGATGATAATAGATTGGCTCTAGAATCTGAACATATGTGGTTTGAAAATAGATAAAGAATTTTGGCCTTGTTAATTAGAAAGATGAGTTTGTTGCCATTAAAATTGTGGTTTTTTTTTCTTTTTGTTTTATTATTGCATTTTCTTTTAAGTAAGGATCACTGTGATAATTTTTTTAAGAACATTCTTTGTTTTGCATGATTTTGAAGTACAATACAAGACAAGTTATAGAACCACCTACCATTCTGTGATGTTTTCTTTCAAGTCATGCCAATCTTCTTGGTTTGATCCATAAGTGTATGTCCTTTGTGTTACCACTATTGTCAATTTTTTTCTTCCCAATCTTCTTGGTTTAATCCAAATATATCATAAACACTAATCAAAACACAAAATCTATAGACAACATCTTGATCAAGTCCCAGATTTTTTTTCCCTTTTTGTGCGGTGGTGGGCTGTCCATTAAATCAAAGGTAGTATATAATCAATAACAATCTTGGGGCTCGATCCCCTTTTGAACATGTTTGAGTAACTTGTGTTTTAAATATATACTATCTTCTTTGTTGCTTAACATGGTGAGGACACTGGAATTCAACTAATTGTACTTTGAGCTTTAACAATTTCACTTGAGTATTCAGGCACATGTATATATATACATGTACAGAGGTTTGTGTTGGGTGAACTTTAGTGAATTTTTTGGATTGTTGATTTTTCACTTCTTTACTCCCTATAGTTGAATGCTATGAATAGTTAGGTGGATGCTGAAAAGTTATCTATTTTCGTCGTGAATTCATCTCTTCACAACTCAAGTTTGCTGTCTTTTAGTTTTTAGTTTATTGCTTTGAAGTGTGGCACAAAGTAATAATCTGTGACAAAATCTGTAGACAAAATCTGTATACGCCCATTCTGTGGTGTTTTTTAAATATTTGCCAATCATCTTGGTTGTAATGTTGGACTTGGTAATTATTTGACTTATATACAAAACTGTTTTGTTTAAGTTGTTGATATTTATTACTTATCTTCAATAGAGAACATGGGTGGTCACAGAGATAAGACTAAAGAACCAATGTCATGGTCCGATGAGAATGAACACGCTTTTATCGGGATACTTTATGACAATGTGAAATCAGGAAAATTACAATGTTCTACTTTCACGAAAGACGAATGGGGCAAGATCAATAAAGACATGGTTGTTGTCACAAAATCGGATTATGGGGTAGAGAGATTGAAGGGTAAGTGGAACCATTTACGTAAAGTGCATCGCTTGTTCTCTGAACTTTTAGGGCATACAGGTGTTACATGGGATCTAAATACCAACCAAATTAATGCTGCAGAGGAAGTTTGGCAACATTTTTATACGGTATGTATTGTATAAGAACACTTTCACAATTATTTTTTAAGGATATCATTATCGTTTCAGGACGTCATTTTTTTGTTGATGTGAAATGAGTTAATGTTGCTTATATTACCTATTGCAGATAAACAAGACTGAGTACAGGACATTCAGGAAGGAAGGATGCAAGCATTATGAACTTCTTGGAGAGATATTTGGCGGGACTACAGCTACTGGTGGTTTAAGCAATGCTTCCACTCAGCTTCTGCCAACATCAGAAGAGGAAAGGCAACTAGAAGATGATTTTTTGAGCAGGGGAGTGCATGTGCACGTGGAAAATGATGATGATGATGATGAAGTTACAAATACTCGTCGCCGCGATAATGGTACATCTAATGAACGTCGACGTAAAGAACCCAAGTTAAGTAAAAGTGGAAAACGTGATGCATGTATGGCGCAGTGGTCATCAACAATTAGTATGAGGAACGATGAAACTGAACTTAGGACGCTTTACCTGAAAGAAAAGCTTGCACGCATCCAAGGAAAATCGTCTAATCAATCAGGAGATAGTGAAGCCACTAGCTCGGATCCTTATTCAAATATGGTATGTCTGAACATTCTAAACAACATGGAAGGGGTCTCTAATGAGGTTTACATGAAAGCAATAAAGGCTTTTAAGGATCCAGATTTCAGGATGTCATTTGTGATGATGCCAGAAATTAGGAGAGGGCCTATCTTAGAACTTCTTTGATTTGCTTGATGGTAATGTAGGACTATTCGTATTTTGAACTTCTAATGTAGGAATGTTTTATATTTATATGTTGATTTGCTTGTTTGGTTTGAATCGATGTGTTGAAATTTGAAAATGGTTGTACCTTTTTAAGTATGATAATTATATTTGTTTGTGTATTAATATTACTGGTGATTGATGTGGATTATGATGTTTAGTTTTGCAAATATTTGTGCAGAGGGATGTCTGCTGATTCAGGTTCGGTTCATCATTTGAGTGACGACGATTCGAGTGACGATGATTTTTTATGGACAGATGATTTCGATGCGACTGTTGGAGATATATTGATGCTTAGTTATTTTGCTGCTAACGAAAGAAGTATTATGGACATGATACTTTGTAGAACATCGTTGCTTACTGGAAAGATGTACATACTCAAAATTTTGAATGGACATTCGACCGTGTGTCATAATATTTTTCGTATGCAGAAACATGTTTTTATGAATTTTTGTGATACTTTGAAAGAGAAGGAGTTGTTGACAGATGGAAAAAAAGTGAGCGTTGAGGAGGGTGTTGCAATGTTTATGATGATTATAGGGCACACTACACGATATAGTGTTATTGGTGATCGATTTCAGCATTCCAACAATACAATATCAAAATGGTTTAAACGAGTTTTACAGGCTATTTGTTCATTGGGCACAGAGATAATCCACCCCACAAACCGAGATGTTGTACATGAGCGCTTGTTACGCAAATATCCTTACTTTAAGGATTGTCTAGGTGCAATAGATGGAACACATGTATCAGCTTGGGCACCTGCATCGAGACAAACATCTTTTCGTGGAAGAAAAACAAATATAACACAAAATGTGATGTTGGCATGTGATTTTGATATGAAATTCATATTTGTGCATGCTAGATGGGAAGGTACTGCTAATGATTCGCGAGTATTTATTGACGCAGTTACAAGAACATCAAACAACTTTCCAATGCCACGGGGAGGTATATTCGAATACTTCAATTTTTTTGTCAAATATTTTCATAGTACTAGAGTCGTAAATTATGTTCTTTTGTAGATCAATTTTACCTTGTTGATTCTGGCTATCTAAACATGCCTGGATTTCTTGGTCCTTATCGAGGTCGAAGATATCATTTTCGTGATTATAGTGGACGCGGAAGACCGCGTGGAAAGGAAGAGTTGTACAATTATAGACATTCATCGTGTCGAAATATTATTGAACGTTGCATTGGAGTGTTAAAGGCAAGATTTCCTATTTTGAAATTAATTACCAATTATCCACTAAGTAGGCAAAGACAAATCCCTACTGTATGTTGTACAATACATAATTTCATTCGTCAAGAACACACTTTGGATAGTCTTTTTGTTCAATATTCATCAGAGAATATGGTATTTGAAGATGTGCCGGAGTCCAGTCAAGATCATGAAGTCATACAATTTGATGCTAGTCAAACAGCTCAAATGGGACAAGTCAGAGATCAAATTGCTACACAAATGTGGAATGACTACTCAATGACTCATACATGATTATGTAGATGTCATTTTATTGTTTTAATTTTCCAAATGTGTTATTTTTGCCATCAATATGTAAGCTTGCAATCGTAATTATCTTTCTATTCAACCGTTTTAGGCAATCTTATCACACAATGACATTATGAAATTCTCAATCCACGTCACATCATTAATTATAATATTTTATTGACAAGTCAATTTATTATTATTTGTTAGTATTTAATTTTTGTAGCATAATTTTTTTTTTTTTGTAAAATTCACCAACTGTGTAATATATATATTACTTGATAAATAGTAAAATGTATATTTTACTTTTAGTTAATTAATATGAAATTATTTTACTTTATTGAATAATCAAATTTAATAAATAAAATAATATAAAATAATTTCTCAAAATTTCAAACAGAACGTGTTTTCTAGTTTTCTATTTTCAGAAACAGTTTTTCAAAATGACAAACCAAACGCGTTTTCAACAATCTTAAAATAGACTCTTAAAACAGAAAACTGAAAATGAATTCAAAACTCAAAACTCAAAACTCAAAACTGAAACGCAAAGAGAACAGCCCCTTAGTTTTTGACAATTTATTTCAATATAGTTTTGAATAATTAATTTTGATTTATTTGAATCTACAATTATGTGCGCAATAATTGTATGAGTGTTGTGGTTTGTTTTACTATCGAAAGATCAAAAGCAGGCTAGACAATATTTTAATTATTTTAAAGTCCGATAGGGGATAGAAATATACCGCTATGCTTTAGGTGATCTTTAATTATCCATAGAGATTTAATGCTTTCGTTTGTATTCGCATTCATCATAGAAATATAGTTGAGTCATACTTATGAATAAGTTTAATTTTATTCGAGAGAAACTGTTAAACAATCTAGGGATAGTGATCTTCATAACTGATGTATTTTATCAAAACCAAGAATCAAGATAAATGAATTAACAATTATAAGTGGATTCGAGATCCTAGTACTCTTCTTTCTTCAAGTTAAAGTAATTTCATTAATCTAATTTTTAGTTATTTGAATTATAATTATTTTATTGTTTTCAGTTCAGATTCTAATTAGTTATTAAACACAAAATCTTCAAAAGTTCATTAGATTCGGTTAAGGTTATTGTAATTGAAATTGAATTATCTAAATCTTCGTGGGAACAATACTTGGACTCAACATCCACTTTATAACTTGAGCGATCCGTGCACTTGCGGAATTATTAAAGATACAAAATCGCTGACAAATTTTTGGCGCCGTTGCCAGAGATTTAGTTTTAGTTCTTTTCAGTTATATTAGTACTAAATCGAACTTTCTTTATTTATTTGCTTTAATTTCTTATTATTATTTTCTTTAGTTATTTCAGTGTTTGCTTTGTCTCTTTACAGACCATTGCATGCGAAGTGTGAGACACGAGTCTCTAATTCCAATTGATCCAGAGATTGAACACACTTTTCATCGGAGACAGAAAGAGGCAAGAATAACACACCAAAAAGACCAAAAACAGCAAGCCAAAATGCAGAACAACGAAATTGTTCGAGGAAGACAGGAGATTGATGAAGACAATATGCTAGTTGGAGATTTTTTAACTCCACAGATCATCCAGAATCAATCTAGCATTGTCTACCCACCTTTTGGGCAGCCGAACTTTCAGTTGAAGACTAACGTCATTCATCTATTCTAGAATAGACATCAATTCTATGGCAGGGCTGAAGAGAATCCACGTACACATGTTTCGCGATTCTTAGAAATGTGCCAACACTTCAAATATCAAGGAATCTCAGACGACGCCATCCAGCTACGTTTGTTCCCACATACTCTCTAGGACAAAGCTCTTGAGTGGCTGGACTTACTGCCAATTGATAGCATAACCACCTAGAATGATCTTGCCCAAAAGTTCTGCACAAAATTCTTCCCACCAGCAAAGGTTTCGAAGATGAAGCATGACATATCCATATTTCAACAGTCAGAAACAGAACCCTTTGATGAAGCGTGGAACAGATTTAAAAATATGCTAAGGAAGTGTCCTCATCATGGCATTGGCAAGGGCCAACAAATTCAGTACTTTTATGCTGGACTACTCCCTTCATGTAAAAGTATGATCGACTCGTCCTCTAACGGCTCTTTATCTACCAAAACCGTTGTTGAAGCTCTAGAGGTGTTTGAAAGAGTAGTTACCACCACTGCTATGTGGGCATCAGATTGAGTCATACACAAGAAACCTGCAGGGTACATGAAATAGACACTGTCACGGTGTTATCTGCAAAAATAGATTCTTTGGCACACAAAGTGGAGAACATGTCACAATTAGCTTATGTGATGCAAACAAAGAAATCAACTTGTGAAGAGTGTGGGGGCAAATCACAGCACATCAGAATGTCCTATTCTATCACAGCAACCAGAGCAAGCCGAATATGTTCAAGGTGGTCAATACCCACAAAGTAATCCATTCTCCCATACATTTAATCCAGGAATGCGTAATCATCCAAATTTTTTCTGGAGGGATAATCAGAATAACAACAGACCACAATATTCTCAGTTTCAGCAGCCAGAAAAGAGAGTTTCATTAGAAGATGCACTCAGTAAATTCATCGGGAGACCTGATAAATTCATAGAAAAAACTGATTAGTTCATGAGACGGACAGAAATCAATTTTCAGAATCAAGGCGCTTTAATTAAAAATTTAGAAACACAGATGGGTCAGATGGCAGTTGCTATATCAAGTAGACCACATGGTACCTTGCCAAGCAACACTGAGGTCAATCCTAGAGAGCAAGTACATGTAATAACTATCAGAAGTGGGGTTCAGTTACCAGAAATCCATATAAAAAGACCAGTTGCAGATAAAGAACATGTACCTTCCACTGATGAGGAGCATGTGGAACAGACTGAGCATGCAGTAGATATTGAAGAAAGTTCAGTTACACCACAGGTTAAGGCAGCCGTTCCTATCAAACCATATGAACCTCCCATTCCTTATCCACAAAGGTTAAATCCAAAGAAGAA
The DNA here is from genome assembly GCA_030279155.1 of Forsythia viridissima. NCBI lineage: Eukaryota > Viridiplantae > Streptophyta > Magnoliopsida > Lamiales > Oleaceae > Forsythia > Forsythia viridissima. The sequence goes on along the minus strand of CM059037.1, from coordinate 3,487,930 downwards.
GAAACAGGATCAGCAATGTGCAGAATTTCTAGATCATCTAAAGAAGCTTCATATTAACATACCATTTGTAGAGGCTCTGACTCAAATGCCCAACTACGCCAAGTATATGAGACAACTGCTTTCAAATAAGAAAAAATTGGTAGAAGGGGATATGGTACAACTTACAGGAGAAGTAAATGCTATAATGGAGAGGCGACTACCAGACAAAAGACATGATCCATGCAGCTTCACAATTCCAATTACCATCGGTAATCTCATGATTGACAAGGCATTATGTGATCTTGGTGCAAATATCAATTTAATGCCTCTCTCTATTTTTAGGCGATTAGGAATTGGTGAAGTTAAACCCGCAAAATTCAATCTTCAGTTGGATGACCGATCTGTTAAAAAGCCATTTGGAATAGTGGAAGATGTGGTAATGAGAGTGGAAAAGTTATTATTTCCCATTGATTTTGTTGTTCTTGATATGCCTGAGGATGCTGAAATCCCTATCATCTTGGGTCGTCCCTTCTTAGCTACTTCAGATGCTCTCATTGATGTTTCACGAGGTGTATTGACATTAAGAGTTCAACATGAATGTGAAGTATTTTATATGTTGGGTAGAGATGTCGCCCCACCACCACTTCTTTCTTATTGGACAGGTTATCAAGTGGAGACTTTGAAGAAATTCAAGAACAACTTCTTTAAAAAGTTTTAGGATACAAAGCCCACGGTAAAGGTGAAAGACAAAGGTAAACAAACTGTTCAGATGCAAGAAACTACCGTTGGTGAACATAAGGTTGGAGCTGAAGAATTCATCCCTGAAGCACAAGTTGGAGCTGTTAAATGGAAGATGAATGACAAGCTACAAAGCATAGAGAAGAAAAACAAGAGAATATTGGAGAGTGACGTCTTCGATAATCTCAAGTTCCCTTCCTCTTCTACTTGAGCAATCAGACAATAAGTCAAGCTAATGACTATAAATAAGCGCTTAATGGGAGGCAACCTATTTTCTAACCTTTTTATTTACTTGCTTTACGTGTAGTAGTTTTAGTTAGTTTAAATAATTCATTAGTTTTTTTTATTTATTATTTAGTGCACTTATTAAGCCTCCCATATCAATTGCAGGGTGTCCCATTTTGTGAGCCGCTTGTATAATATATATGACATAATCTTTTGGTCAATAGTCGCAGCACTACATCTGAGTCCACTTCAACCGGACCTTCAGCCAGCCAAATCCATCTTCTCCACATCTATCTCTGGGGAGTAACTGTTCTTTTCTCTCTTTTATCTGCTTTATTTTGTTATTAAATTGGGGACAATGTAATGTTTTAGTTTGAGGGTGGGTGGGTGGGTTAAGTATCAGGATACTTAATTTTTTTGAATTTGCTTATTTTTCGGGTCTAAGTAACTGTAAAAAATCATTTTTTTTATTTAGTTAAAAAAAAACATTCATAATTATTGTTGAATATCTTGCCACCAATAATGATATTTGTTTGAATTTAAGTATGTTTTTAGTTAGAATATTAGACAACACTTTAATTCGTGTTTTTACCTAAATATTTATACATGTTAGACTATATTCGAAGTACGTAGCCACTATTGACTTATCACTGATATAGAAACATGACTTGAGTGTTTGTGTTGATATTATTGACCTAGGATTATTGTGAAAAATTTCATTATTAAATTCTGAGACTAGTAACCAAACTGTTTGAGAACAGTTTGGAGGTGTTAAAGTTAGTACATATTTTTGTAGAATTTTGATGGTTTGGGTTTTCTGACTCTCATCTTTGGTTGAATAGGTTGTTGTCAAGGAATCCAAATCGAGCACTACTCACTGCTGAAAATAAAATAAAATAAAATAAAATATCTGACTTGAACAATTAAGCCTGTTAGGGTATTTTGAAACCTGGTACCCTAAAGTCATCTGACTTGGGAGTCATCGGCCCAAAGCTCGCTACACGGGTCATAAAAAAAATTATATCTTCACTTCTCTATAGTCTGTGGGACTCAAGCAATTAAGCATGTTATGGTATCTTAAAACTTGGTGCCCTATGGTCATCTGACTTGGAAGTTATCGGCCCAAAGCTCACTACAAGGGTTACACAGGAAGCTAGTGAGAGAGAAGTATTGCACATGATGTAAGATTGTTTATATTGGTTAAATAAAATAAAAAGAGTTAAAGTGCTCGGTAAAAATTGCTAGGTTAGAATCTAAGAGACTGAAGATGAGAATTTAGAAATCACTCACCATCCTAGTTCTAAGAATACAAGTTCTAAATTTTATCACTTTATTTGAAAAAGCATTGTGTTGATCAGTAGGAACCAAATTTTCTAGAACACCTCGGGATTGGAGAGAAAAGCATAATAAGTGTGATATTTTACAAGATGTGTAAGAAATAAATGACTACAAAGGGTTTGAGATTGTAAAAAAATATCAACAACACAAAATTAGTCATAGTCTAATACAGGTATAAGTTCAAATTTTGGCTACTCACACACTCACTAAAGATCGAGCATTGGATAAGTGATTTTTTTTTTTTTTTTTTTTGATCTCTTTCTAAACATGTTATTTTATTTTTCAAACTTGAGGCATATGGTAAGAAATTTAACATTAATTCATTTCCTGTTAATTCTTTTAGTTTAGTTTAAATTGGTAGTTTAATTTTATTTTTGTTCGAGGACGAACAAATATTTAGTTTGAGAGTGTTTGATAAGTGTATTTTGTGCACTTATTCGGACCTTTAAACTAAGTTTTTATTCTGTCATTTTATTGAATTTATACTTAATTTTGTGTTTTATTCTTCATATTTCAGTTTTGGACCTGTTTAATAGCAATTGGAGAAGAATTGATGCAAAGAACAATAAATTGGAAGATATTTCAAAAATATGAGGATCCAATTGCACTCAATTGAAAGTTGAAGGACCAAATGAGATGTTACAAAAAGATGGAGGACCAAACATCACAATTGGAAATTATAAGCTGGGCGAGTGCCCAGCATTGTCCAACAAAAGCAGTGAGCAAAACCGGTCTCCTGGGTGATCGCCAATCGCCCAGGCTATTTTTCTGCTTCGAGAGATTTTTTTCCTTTTTCAGTTGGACTCCGATTAGGTAACTTTTGGCCCACGGGTTTTAGGATTTTTTTGGAGATCTTTTGAGACACAATTAGGTAACTATAAATATGAGTTATTAACTTATATCAAAGGGGTTTTTTTGGGTGGAGTTTTTGGGAGAAAACAATAGACAAACACACCAAACGGAAGATCAATATTCATCTCTCTAAGAACGAAAATCAATATCAAGATTTCTTCGTCTCCGGGTGATGAATTCCATATTTTCTTCTCCTCTTTCTTTTCTTATTATTAATATGTTATGCTAGTTTATTTTGTGCTAGGATTTACGATGTATCTTATAATTTAAATTCTTCTATTCAAAGAATTGGTTTTTGACAATTTATTTCAATATAGTTTTGAATAATTAATTTTGATTTATTGGAATCTACAATTATGTGCATAATAATTGTATGAGTGTTGTGGTTTGTTTTACTATCAAAAGATCGAAAGCAGGCTAGACAATATTTTAATTATCTTAAAGTCCGATAGGGGATAAAAATATACCGTTATGCTTTATGTGATCTTTAATTATCCATAGAGATTTAATGCTTTCGTTTGTATTCGCATTCATCATAGAAATATAGTCGAGTCATAATTATGAATAAGTTTAATTTTATTCGAGAGCAACTGTTAAACAATCTAGGGATATTGACCTCCATAACTGATGTATTTTGTCAAAATCAAGAATCAAGATAGATGAATTAACAATTATAAGTGGATTCGGGATCCTAGTACTCTTCTTTCTTCAAGTTAAAGTAATTTTCATTAATCTTATTTTTAGTTATTTGAATTATAATTATTTTATTATTTTTAGTTCAGTTTCTAATTAGTTATTAAACACAAAATCTTCAAAAGTTCATTAGATTCGGTTAAGGTTATTGTAATTGAAATTGAATTATCTAAATCTTCATGAGAACGATACTTGGACTCAACATCCACTTTATTACTTGAGTGATCCGTGCACTTACGAAATTATTAAAGATACAAAATCGCTGATACATAGTATGCATGATTAATTTAGAGTATGTTTGTGTGTGTTTATAAGCACTTATGAGCTGGTCAAACATTATTTTCATCCACACATTTTGTAGGACCTACAATTTTTATCCACACATTTCGTATAACCCATGACTTATAATTTACAATTTTTTTTTTTACCAAGCATGCGATCTTAGTGTTACATTGAAGTGGATGGAGTTACTTTCTTTTTTGTATCAATGTGAACTCCACAACCTAAGGGTTACTAAATTTCACTTCTCTTCTTGCAGATTCAACTTGAGAATTTCGAGGTTGCTCTATTGAAATTACTAAAGATTGCATAGTTGAGATGTTGCCTTGCAAGGTAAACTTATACAACCGAGACGAGAGATAATTGCGGCACTTGCCCGAATGCCACAATTACCCCTCCCTCCTTTTTTTTGAACTGCGGCTCCCCCTCCCCCTCCCCAAAAAAAACACTCCCCCAGCGATGGCAATGGGCAGAGTCAGGCCAGCTCAGCCCAAGGTACAGGCCGAGCTCAGCCCGTCCCATTTCCACGAGTCTGAACCGGCCCATGGCTCGTGAACCACACGTGCCCACGTGAATTTTTTTTTTAAAATAAAATAAGTTATGATAAAATTGACGAGCCACTGACCATTTATGGAATAAGTTATTTTTTCCATTAACAGAAGTATTTTTCTTTCCTGTTCATGTCCTGGTTATGCATTGATAATGGAATTGTAATTGGAATTGGCAGTTTCTCTTCATCAATAAGCTTTATATTTAATATTTCATCTAATAAAAAGAAGCCCAATATCACATACACGCTGCTGCAATGTATATTTTTCATTTTCCTTGGGAATTACTTATGTAATTTGATGCTAATACGTTCAACGGCAAGCCGTTCAATGTGTGATAACTTCGATTAACAAACAGGTACGCTATAATGTCTTCCTTGAGTGGGCATGATGCACAACCTGTCTTAGATGTAGATGTGGGAAATATATGAAGATTCATACATCACACACTAAAAGGAATCCTCATCGGAGATATTGAAAATGTCATAATGTTAAGGTACGTGTCGTTTGTTGCATAATTTGCATAGGTTGTAAAAATGTATTGATTAAGTTTGTAATTTCAATTTGTAGGATGGTGTCATGTGTAGAGAGTTTGTTTGGGCCGATGAGATCGAACCAAGATTGGGATACCACTATGAAGGATGTGAAATCTAGCTAAGAACTTTGATTGAATTGAACTTTAATGTGACAAGAGACAATGTGGACGAAGTATGGGCATTCCAGGGATTATTGTATTGAAGTATGTTGTATGACTTGAGAACGGCGATAAAGTTTGAGAATAACCTTGTAAGGAAACTTGGTATTTAACATTGCAAGGCTGATGTCCAGACCCTTGGGGGGCAGGATATGGTGCCCACCTGCTGAGGTGTCAGCAGGTGGGCACTTGAGATTAGTGGTGTTTAACATTGATGGTAGTATTTATTTATGTGCATGTGGGTTGACTGTATCGAAAATTGTGTTCCATAATCGTGTTCCAAAATTGTGTTGAAGGCAAGTCTTGGCGGCCTTTTTCCTTCCCGTTGAAATCGATGTCCTAGCGAGGGAAACTAACCTGCCGTTCAACATTCATTACTAAGAAAACAAAGAAGCATTTGGGAAATAGATTGCAACAGCCCAGTCAACAGAAACCATTACAACTTAATTAAGTGTTCTAGCTAAAAATCATTAATCAAATAGAATCAACCTTTCATACATTAGTGAAATTGCAACAATCATTAATCAATCAAATACATTCAACCCGCGTACAAAATAGTACAACATCACAGAACCAAGAATTATTAATCAAATATATTAATCAAGATGAAATACATTGTTCGTGTAATTTGCACATCACATAACCAAACCATCAAATATATTCAACCCTCCGCACATATAGCTTTGCGCTTATAACTGCTGCCTCCAGTGCTTCAGTTGCAGAATGTACTGGTAAACAATAGAAAGAGAATTTAGATCACATATGTACACCAAAATCACAATGTACTGGTAAACAATAGAACATTATTCAAACAATAGAAAGAAAAATTATCTGGACTTTGTGATTCAAAAATGAAAGAAAATAGGCAAAATATTAAATAAAAAACTACAAGTTTAAAAAATTGTACAGTTGCATAGACCAAATAAATTTACAGATTCAGTTTCATAGTCCTTCAAATAAATAATGCATTTCTCAGCTAATTTTACCAGATTCATTGTTAAAAGATTCTAACATTTTAACTACTAGAATGAGATCAAACGTATTTTTTCCTTCTTTTAACAACAAGGTGCAGGCATTGATAATCCCCAAACCCCATTCATTGACACTCAAAATTCAGTGAAAAAGGTAGCCTCCGTAAAAATAATCATCAGCAGCAGTTTAACCCCTAAAAATAGGACTTCCATTGGAGAAAGATACATACCCAAATCGAACCAAGAGGTTGAGTTTGACCCAAATTGCATAAAGAAAAAGGACTTACCTGGGTTTCGTAGTGTGGTGGTGGTGCGACGTGTGTGCTCTGTCCAGCGAGGTTGTTCGATGTGAGTGCTCTTCCTGACGTGGTGGTGGTGGTGGTGGTGGTGGTTCGACGAGAGTGCTCTTCCCGGCGTGGTGGTGGAGCACGAAAGAAGAGAAAGGGAGTAGGGTTTTCAATTTACGGGCGGAATGGGAGAGAGATGAATTTAATTTGGGGGAAATGAATTGCTGACAAGGCTGGGAGAGAGATGAATTTAAATGACTTGGCTTGTTCACATCCTATGTGGGCAACATAATTTCCTCCCAGACATGAGATCGCCCAATCATACTTTATTTATGCCTTAACATTTAGTAAGGATATAAGAAGAGAACAAAAAAAGGGAGCCAAAATGAGTAGTACCAAGGCAATATAATATTATTGTGGGGATATAAACCAATCACGCACATACGTATTAAAGCTAACAAGACAAGGTTGACAAAAGATCCCAACCAAAAGTAAACGCTGTAGGATATATATATAAATTATACGCGGCAAGGCAACCCATTAGACTCACTAAAAGCAATTTTGTAGGATATATATACACTAATAGTCTAATACACACACAAAGGCAAATAATTAGAATCACTACAAGCAACAAAGAATGTCACACTTGGATTTAAGATTTGCTTTCCTGTTTTTCATAAACTTTCTGAAATCACCAATAGCAATGCCTTGGGAATGGGATCCATTTGGTATTGTAATTGCTAACTTCACTTGGATCAAGTTTTGGCTTCTTACTATCCTTTTCTTCATCTTCTCCTTCGTTTCTATTGAAATCCCATTAACATCTATAAGATACAAACGCATTCAAGTCAAGAATTTCTCAATCTCCCTAATGGTTTGTTTTTTAGTTTCACTATTCCTCCCACAAGTACTATTTTGGTACATTTATCTCATTATTTTATTATTCTCTTCATGCTCTACTTGTATCTCTAATTTGTGGAGGAGATTTGAAGTTCTGCTGCTGACAATTCCTCGTCTCGACATATTTATGATCACTGCAACAAACACTGATGATGGGCCCAACTTAATAGTAGTACACGAGATAGAACAAGAAATTGAGCAAGTTTAGGCCATATGTTTGCATTAGTTGGTCCTCTCTTTTATTTCACAAGCTTGTTTCTCAAATTATGTTCCTTTTATATATTTTGCCTATGTAGCCACTCAAGTTTTCTATTGAACAATATATGTGTTTAAACAGGTATGATGCCAATTAATCAAGCACACAACATTAGTAGCGCATAACACAAATGCGTCCTTTTTACTTTATTGGCTCTTAGCAGAATTGATGACAATTTAAAATTCATAACTATTTAAATTTACACTGCTAAAGGGCCTAAACCAAACTAAATACAAACGCAAAAAGATTAGTCTTTCTCTTTTTATTTTCATGCCCTAGCTAGGGTTTAATTCCATGAATTGATGTGTTAGATTTGATTTTCTTTTTCTTTTTCGGTAAAGGTAGGTCATAATTTAAAGGGTAAATTATACTTAAAGTCTTCATTCTTTCAACTTTGTAACAATATCATCATCATTCAATTTGATTAGCAGATGTTTTTCCACGAAGTATGGATAGTTGATTTGGGGTAGTTGTGAAGGTGGCTCCGCCGTTGTGGTTGTGATGGGTGGAGCGGTGGTAATAGAGGGTCCATAGAATGGGTGGAGCGGCGGAGTGCAGAAACAGTATGAAAAAGTAAAGCAGAAATCAATTGAAGTTCTTAAAATGTATGTTCGTCTTTCTAAAAAAAATTGAGCGAATCTTTATTTGGAAAACCACTATTTTTTTTTTTTTTTTTTGTAATGGATTTTTGATGCGAAATTTTCGATCCATTATGACTTTTACCAATAAATTGGCCATCAACCTCATATTTTTTTTAGGTTGTTAACAGAGTTATTCATTATAGTAACTGTGCAAGATGAAATGATCCATGATTGAATTATAACTTTTAAGAATATATTATTATAAGACAAGATACAAAAATGAAAGGGATTCAATGTCCTTAATACAAAAATGAAAGGGATTCAATGTCCTTTAGTTTAATTAAGAAAACTTTATGATTAGGCAATTAAGGTATGCAATTCTTGTTCCTTTTGTTTATATACATACATACACAAATATATACATATACATCAATTTATCTTTCACAAATTTGTTAAAGTTGTAAACAAATTCTATAGAATTAAATTGTCTCTTTAATCATATAAACAAAAATCATAATTTTGGTCAAATTCTTTTTCACGTGGGCTTCTCCCCCACCCCAGGGTCTGTCCTTGCACTCACCATTACGCATGAATTAACCATTGTTGTCAAAATCATATCAAACTTGCTAATTCGACCAGAAAAGTCAAAAATCAGTCCAATAATGCAAGAAAAACCAAAAAAACTGCAAATCCTTAACATAATGCAAGAACCAAAAATCAGATCAAACTTGCTAATTCGACCAGAAAAGTCGAAAATCAGTCCAATAATGCAAGAAAAACTGAAAAAACAGCAAATCGTTAACATAATGCAAGAACCACTGCAAGAATCGACCAATTCACTTTCAAATTTTAGTTTATCTTCTTAAACACCAGTTTAACTTCAGTTGGAGCCCAATTTAATTATTTGACCTTTTACATTTTCTCTACAATGTCTAGACCAATTTTTAAAACATGAAAATTAACCTGTGATCATGTGATTGATGTTGGGTAGTATGCCCATATAGTATAGTTTTTACTGTAATAAAATAACAATTTTATGATAAATAAAAGTTTGTTCTTTTTATTTATTATTATTGCATTTGTTTAATATTGAGTATGTAAACAAAGTGCCAATGATCACTTTGGATACTTGCGTTGAGAAGTATAGTGTGATACAACTTATATTTTGATCATCAATAAAATTGTTCACAACTAATGTATAAGGGTTGGCGCCTTGTACCGGAAGGTTGTAGTGTTGACTATTTAATCATTCGGGTTTGCGATTTGTCCTTATCGCAGAAATGGATTAATGGTGACACTAGTACACTAAGAGTGTATTGAACGGACCATGTGTTGAATTTAATTATATAGCATGACTGTGCGAATAATTAAATTCCACTTGATCACCGAGTATTTCATCTAAATCCTTTGACAGGATTGTGTATATCTTTTCGTTAGTTTGATGGTTCTTTGATTCACCAATGGGTGAGATCAATTTAGTTGATCAAATATCTCGGTGAGTTGGGAGCTTGAGAATAAGCGAAGTAGAGAACACGAATTCATGTCGGGGAACTGTCACCCTGAAAAATATGTCGAGTGACAACTTAAGTATTTTCTGTTGAACGGTTATAAATCTGAGCTCAGTGTTTAGCGACGGCTAAACTTCGACATCTGTGAATTAGTTCACAGGACCGTTGAAGAAAATGTAACTTAAAGTTAGTGAGAATAATTAGAGGGGCAAAACGGTCATTTATGCTCATACCTAATTATTGGATCTCAGACAGGGATGAATTACATATACGGTAGGTCAGAGGAAAATATTACAGCTTCTATAATTTTATATATTCCAAGAGTGCAGTCTCTTGCCTTTAGTGGAAAAAGCAAAAGACTAATAATTAGATTGAGGGGTCTAGGGTCGACTAGACGGAATCTAATTTTTGGAGCTTGGAAAATATATGTTCGATCAGGTCCTGTGGTAGCTCCATAAAGTTTTGGACTTAATCATAGTTACTATAAAAGTTTTGGACTTAATTGTAATTGTGGTATAAGTTCAGGGATTACATGTGTAATTAAATCAATCCTAAACTAATTGGACTTTGATGCAATCAGGACTCTTGACGTTGTTTGCAATCAGATCACTTTCCGTTATTTATATCACATTGCTTGTGATGTAAATTAATTCCAATTTATTCTAATTGATTTAATCAAGAAAAGAGAAGAAATTTAGCTTCTCAGTTTTCTAGATCTAACTAGTCCAGAAATTAGTTTTGTTTTTGATTAAAATTAAAAGGTGACCACACGCCGGTGTAATCCAGACTTGGGAGAATACCATAGAAGGCTTGAACGTTAGAAGCACTAAGTTCGTGAATCAAAAGCAGCAAGTTCGTGAATCAGATCCAGATCAATATCGATTATCGATTCAGGTATAATACTAATCCATTAGTATTTTAATTATAATAAATACGTGAATGCCTAGCAAAGATCCTGATTTTATTGAATTAAAGAAAATTTTTATTTTTTGGCTAATTCTCGTGCCAGTTTCCAACAAATGGTATCAGAGAGGTCTAGATCGTTCACGTATTTATTGTATTATCTAGATCTAATAATTGCATGTTCTAGTCGAGCGATGTCTAGGATTATCTGTTTATGTGTTGATTGAATAATTGATATTATTTTAAATTGTGATCCAATTATTTTGTGGCCCTACTTGTTCGTTGTACTTCGTTATTTCGAGTCTGTAACAAGATCGGTGGATTACGACTCCATCATCTTGATTTAATTTTAATTGCAAAATAGATTTAAATTGTGAGCCCTAAATTGGGATATAGTTATTTTTGTAATATTGAAGATTCAAGATCAGACCGACGAAAGGAAAATTCAGACAAGGCCAAAGCAGATCCGGTACACAAGAGATGGTATGGCCGATCCGGCGCGCCGACGAAAGGAAAATTCAGACAAGGCCAAAGCAGATCCGACACACAAGAGATGGTATGGCCGATCCGGTGCGCCAGACTGCGCGCCGGCAGATTCGGTGCACAGATCCGGCGCACCAAATGATCTGTGCGACGCGCAGATCAGGTGAGCGTCGGATCTGTGCGATCACAGATCTGCGCCCGGCGAGGATCTGCGATACAGCGCAGATCTCGCTGGATCTGTGCTGCTTCTGCGGAATCTCCGGCCCTGCGGTTGGGTATGGGAGGCGCAGTTCTGATGCGTCGATCGCGCGGCGGATCTTCGCTGGTAACATGATGGACGCGCCAAGCAGATTCGGGATCTGCGGCGCTGGGTCGCTATCTTCGCGCGACGGTGGCACAACTCCAAAGTTGTGTCTCCGGCGGTGTCCTTCTTGCATTTCCGGCGGCTATGGTGGTTGTTTGTTTTGAGGAAGAGACTCAAGGTAGAAGAAGACCACGTTTGGTTGCTGGGACAGTGTCTGTTTGGAAACTTGGATTGCTCTTGTTTGGTTGCTGAAATAATGGTTGTTTGGTTGCTAGAATAGCTGGGCTTGTTTGGCAATTGGAGCAAGGACTAGAGATGAAGATTTAAATTAAATATTGGATTTGAATCCAATTAGTTTTTAATTTATTTATTGAGTCTTGTTTTGGGCCACAAATAATTGTTAAATTTATTGCTAATGTATGCTTTAAATATTTGTTTGAGATATTATTATTCTGTAAATCATATCATATAGAATTAATTTTGGCATCGCTCGTGACACTTAGAATGGAATGCATTTTATTGAAATATTGTTTTTTTCTCGATTAATTTAATTTAAATTAAATTTTTCTGGAAAGGAAAATTCGTAATAATTAAAAGTGTATGTTAATTTGATTAATGTGAACAGTTGGTAATTATTTTAAAATTAAAATCCATTATTTTAAATTATTGAGTGGGAGCGGGTATTTATTTAAATAAAAACTCATGGTCTCCTCTTGTCAATCTATAAGCAACAGAATGCGTTAGTCTCGTACCGGTAAGGCAACGGACTCCCTATAGGAGGGCTGCGTAATTCAGGTTGTTTGATTGGATTCCTTTTTGGTAAGATCGTCTAGATAGAATATAATTTGAGATCATCCTATAGATGACGGAATTATTTTTCAAGTATCTAGAGATCTAGACAAAAGTTATACACTCAAATCGAGATTATCTACGAACCTCCTATAGAGGCTCTCATTTATAATCTTGGTGACCAAATAAAGCGATACTGGATTTATCTGGACATTTATTGTCAAGATATGATTTGTCCAGTGGGAGGGTCCCAGCTTAATCAGTGGACACGGTGACCTTTCCTATAGAGAGGCATGTTGGATCACAAGGATTAAGTAGTCGTTACATTATTGTAGTTTTATGGATCTACATGTACATTCATGTATTATATGTTAAATTCACTGCTCAATTTTAATATGCAATAATTTTGTTATTTTCAGCAAAATGTCTCTCAGTCCATTTTTCGTTATCCTAAAACAAAACCAACTAACTGGGGAAAATTATGTGGATTGGAAACGTAATCTAATTATTGTTCTCACCGTTGAGAAAATTGATTTTGTGCTTGAAGAAGATTGGCCTGAGCAACCTACTGAGACTGCAAGCAAGGACATGAGGGATGCTTATGATAAGTGGGTAGCTGCAGACAAGTTGGCTCGCTGTTACATTTTGGCATCAATGTCAAATGTGTTACAGTAGAAGCATGACAGTCTTGAGACCTCTTATGACATAATGAAAAGCCTCAAGGACATGTTTGCACATCAAAGTAGGAGAGCTCGGTTCGAAGTCATTCGTACCTTACAGAACATCCGTATGAAACCCGAAACGCCAGTGAAGGATCATATGTTAACCATGATTGGACACTTCAATGTGGCGGAGAATCTGGGTGCAACCATTGATGCAAATACTCAGGTTGATATGGTATTGAACTCTTTACCTGATATGTTTTCACAGTTTACTGTGGACTATCACTTACACAAGATGGATATGCCATTGACTGAGCTAATGATTGAGTTGCAAAATGTGGAAAGTGGTCTGAAGGCCAAAGGTGGTAATGCTTATGCAGCAATTGGTAGCTCCTCTTGTTCCAAGCCGAAAGGCAAAGGCAGAAAGAAAAGGAAGAGAGCTAGCAAGAAGCCAGTAAGCAACAAAAAGACCAAAGCAGATGGAAAGCCGAAAGGCAAGTGTTTCAGTTGCGGCGAGAAAGGTCACTGGAAGAAAGACTGTCCCAAAGCACTAGCTAAACAGAAGCAAAGTGCGGGTGAGTTTTTCATAACTGAGTCTTGTTTGGTGGTTGATTCTACATATTCCTGGGTTTTAGATTCTGGAGCTACTAATCATGTTTGCATGTCAATGCAGGTGCTTCAGGAGAGCAGAAAACTCAATGAAGGCCAGTTTACTATCACAGTCGGCACAGGAGCAGTAGTTTCGGCGAGAGCTGTAGGAGTAGTTTATTTTTATTTCAGTAGTGGTAGGCGTTTAATTCTTAAGGACTGTTATTATGTCCCGCAGATGAAACAGAATTTGATTTCCATTTCTTGTTTAACAGGACAAGGTTATTCTCTTGATTTTGCGCCTAATAAAGCGCTTTACATTTTGATGAATAAAGCTCCTATTTGTGCCTGATATTTGATGAATAGTTTTTATATATTAAACTATTCCACAAATAAAATTAATAATACTTCTGCAAACTATAATAAACAAAATACATACCATACTAGTGATACTTATCTATGGCATCTTAGACTTGGACACATCAACCTTAACAGAATACAAAGACTGGCAAAGGATGGTCTCCTCAACTCAATTGAGGTCGAACCATTGCCGGTCTGTAATTCTTGTTTGGAAGGTAAGATGACCAAAAGGTCCTTTTTAGCAAAGGGACATAGAGCCAAAGAAGTGTTAGAACTAGTTCATTCTGATGTATGTAGACCTATGAATACACCAGCGAGAGGGGGATATGAGTATTTTATCACCTTTACAGATGATTACTCTAGATTCGGATACATTTACCTGATGACTCGAAATTCAGAGGCTTTTGAAAAATTCAAAGCATATCGGACTGAGGTCGAGAAACATTTGAGTAAAAGTATAAAGACATTTCGATCAGATCGAGGTGGCGAATATCTCTCGGGAGAATTCAGGGACTACTTAACAGAAAATGGTATAGTTTCTCAACTGAGTGCGCCTGGTACACCCCAACAGAACGGCGTTTCAGAAAGAAGAAACAGGACATTATTAGATATGGTTAGATCAATGATGAGTTTTTCAACTCTACCTATCTCATTTTGGGGATATGCACTGGAGACAGCCGCTTATATTCTTAACCTAGTTCCATCTAAGTCTATTCCCAAGACTCCCCTGGAAATATGGAATGGGCGCAAACCAAATTTGCGTCACATCCGAATTTGGGGATGTCCGGCTCATGTGCTGAAAAGAAAGACAGAAAAGTTGGAGTCTAGATCAGAAATATACCTGTTTGTGGGATACCCTAAAGGTACCAGGGGATACTATTTTTATAGTCCTCTAGATATGAAGGTTTTTGTCAGTACAAATACAACCTTCCTAGAGGATAAATATATTAATGAACGTCAGTCCAAAAGTATGGTTGTTTTGGAAGAAATGAGTGGGAGTAATCCCAACTCATCAATTCCTGAAACACAACCTAGTGACAGACTACCCATGGTGTCGCAAACACCTAAGGAACGTTGTCTGAGTAGGAGAAATGATTCATTATTTAATCCCATAGATTAAGAAAATGTTCAAGGTAATGAGGAGGTAATTGTATCACCTGAAGGTGATACCAACATTGATGAAAATGTTGCAATTCCAAATGAAGCCACGATTCAAGATCTACCGCCCCTTAGGCAAAGTCAAAGGGTTATCGGAAAACCGTCTAGGTACTTGTTTGTCGGAAAATCCAAACAGGCGATCTCTGCAAAACAAGTAGATGATCCAAATTCATATAAGGAGGCTATAAATGATGTGGATGCAGATTGTGGAGACTAGCTATGAACACTGAGATGGAATCTATGCATTCTAATCAAGTCTGGGAACTTGTAGATGCACCAAAAGGGATAAAACCCATTGGGTGCAAATGGGTCTACAAAAGAAAGAGAGGAGTAGATGGGAAGGTGGAAACCTTTAAAGCAAGGCTAGTGACTAAGGGTTTTACCCAAAGAGAAGGTATCGATTACGAAGAAACCTTTTCGCCTGTAGCTATGCTTAAATCTATCCAGATTCTCTTATCCATTGCAGCTCATTATGATTATGAGGTGTGGCAAATGAATGTTAAGACGGCTTTTCTTAATGGTCATCTTGAAGAGTGTATCTATATGGTACAATCAGATGGGTTCGTACGGTCATGAATCTAAAGTCTGCAAGCTGCAACGGTCCATTTATGGACTAAAGCAGGCATCAAGATCTTGGAACAAAAGATTTGACGAGGTAATTAAGACATATGATTTTGATCAGAACTTCGACGAACCCTGTGTCTATAAGAAGATACAGGACAAAAATGTAATTTTCCTGGTACTTTATGTGGATGATATTCTACTCATAGGAAATGATGTAGGTATGTTATCATCGACGAAAGCGTGGTTGGCCCAACAGTTTCATATGAAGGATTTGGGTGAAGCTAGTTATGTTCTACACATTCAGATCTTGAGGGATCGAAAGAACAAGCTGATAGCATTATCCCAAGCTACATATATCGACAAAATACTTGTCAGATTTGCCATGCAAGATTCC
Organism: Forsythia viridissima; assembly: GCA_030279155.1. Taxonomy (NCBI): domain Eukaryota; kingdom Viridiplantae; phylum Streptophyta; class Magnoliopsida; order Lamiales; family Oleaceae; genus Forsythia; species Forsythia viridissima. The sequence goes on along the minus strand of CM059037.1, from coordinate 3,471,876 downwards.
AAGAAAGGCAATTTGACTTTCAGACATGGAATTCAACTCTCTAAGGAACAATCTCCAAAAATTCCTGAAGAGATAGAGCGCATGAGTAGAATACCTTATGCGTCAGTAGTGGGTAGTCTCATGTATGCTATGTTGTGCACTAGACCTGACATTTGTTATGCTGTTGGTATGATCAGTTGTTATCAATCTAACCCAGGACCGGAACATTGGGTGGCTGTAAAGCATATCTTTAAGTATCTTCGGAGAACAAGGAACCATATGCTAGTTTACTCATCACCAAACATTGTTCCAGTTGGGTATACAGATTCCAATTTTCAAGCTGATAAAGACTCTCATAAGTCCACATCAGGATCATTGTTTACACTAGGTGGTGGAGCTATTATATGGAGAAGTATCAAGCCGTCATGCATTACTGATTCCACCATGGAAGCCGAGTATGTGGCATCTTGTGAAGCTGCTAAAGAGGCCGTATGGCTCAAGAAATTCCTAATGGACATTGAGGTAGTGCCTGCATCATCACAGCCCATGACATTGTACTATGACAATAGTGGGGCAGTGGCAAATGCTAAAGAACCAAGGAGTCATCAAGGGGGAAAACATATAGAACGGAAATATCATCTCTTAAGAGAGATTGTTAGTCGTGGAGATGTAATTGTCAGCAAGATTGCTACTGAGGATAACCTAGCGGACCCATTTACTAAAAGCCTTCCGACTAAAAGTTTTGGGGGACATCTGCAAGGTATGGAGTTGCAAGACATGACATATATACTTTAGGGCAAGTGGGAGAATTGTTGGGTAGTACGCCCATATAGTATAGTTTTTGCTGTAATAAAATAACAATTTTATGATAAATAAAAGTTTGTTCTTTTCATTTATTATTATTGCATTTGTTTAATATTGAGTATGTAAACAAAGTGCCAATGATCACTTGTGATAATATAAGTTGGATACTTGCGTTGAGAAGTATAGTGTGATACAACTTATATTTTGATCATCAATAATCACAACTAATGTATAAGGGTTGGCACCTTGTACCGGAAGGTTGTAGTGTTGACTATTTAATCATTCGGGTTTGAGATTTGTCCTTATCCCAGAAATAGATTAATGGTGACACTAGTACACTAAGAGTGTATTGAACGGACCACGTGTTGAATTTAATTATATAGCATGACTGTGCGAATAATTAAATTCCACTTGATCATCGTGTATTTCATCTAAATCCTTTGACAGGATTGTGTATATCTTTTCGTTAGTTTGATGGTTCTTTGATTCACCAATGGGTGAGATCAATTTAGTTGATCAAATATCTCGGTGAGTTGGGAGCTTGAGAATAAGCGAAGTAGAGAACACGAATTCGTGTCGGGAACTGTCACCCTGAAAAATGGGTCGAGTCACAACTTAAGTATTTTCTGTTGAACGGTTATAAATCTGAGCTCAGTGTTTAACGACGGCTAAACTTCGACATCTGTGAATTAGTTCACAGGACCATTAAAGAAAATATAACTTAAAGTTAGTAAGAATAATTAGAGGGGCAAAACGGTCATTTATGCTCATACCTAATTATCGGATCTCAGACAGGGATGAATTACATATATGGTAGGTCAGAGGAAAATATTACAGCTTCTGTAATTTTATATATTCCAAGAGTGCAGTCTCTTGTCTTTAGTGGAAAAAGCAAAAGACTAATAATTAGATTGAGGGGTCTAGAGTCGACTAGACGGAATCTAATTATTGGTGCTTGGAAAATATATGTCCGATCAGGTCCTGTGGTAGCTCCATAAAGTTTTGGACTTAATCATAGTTACTATAAAAGTTTTGGACTTAATTGTAATTGATATATAAGTTCAGGGATTACATGTGTAATTAAATCAATCCTAAACTAATTGGACTTTGATGCAATCAGGACTCTTGTCGTTGTTTGCAATCAGATCACTTTCCGTTATTTATATCACATTGCTTGTGATGTAAATTAATTCCAATTCATTCCAATTGATTCAATCAAGAAAAGAGAAGAAATTTAGCTTCTCAGTTTTCTAGATCTGACTAGTCTAGCAATTAGTTTTGTTTTTGATTAAAATTAAAAGGTGTCCACACGCCGGTGTAATCCAGACTTGGGAGAATACCATAGAAGGCTTGAACGTTGGAAGTACCAAGTTCGTGAATCAAAAGCAGCAAGTTCGTGAATCAGATCCAGATCAATATCGATTATCGATTCAGGTATAATACTAATCCATTAGTATTTTAATTATAATAAATACGTGAACGCCTAGCAAAGATCCTGATTTTATTGAATTAAAGAAAATTTTTATTTTTTGGCTAATTCTCGTGCCAGTTTCCAACAATTGACTTGACTTGTTTCATAAACTACTAAAAGAGAGTCTAATCTAATGCTCGAAATGATTAACATATCCAAATACTACAAAAGGAAGAATCAATTAATATTAAATGACAATGGATTATATTAAAAATTAATTGATGTCAATGTAGATGGAGATTCTCCAAATTAGTTCAAATACAACATTTTGTATTTGACTTTTTGATGTGCTTCTCGTTGCTGATTAGGCTTAGCAAGTGAAGACCTGGACTTGGATTGAATTACATATTAAAAGAACTTATTTGCCATATTAAATCGCTCATTAATTTTTCACTAATCAACTTAATACCATGAATCGCACGGGTATTTGACAAGAACCTCATGTTTCAGCTCGAGCCCACCTTGGCCTTTTTTAAAGAACGCGTCGAAGTTATTTGTAGCATTGGTGAGTTCTTCATAGGATAATTTAACTAATAAGTCCTCAGAATTAGACAAATTGACTCATTCTTAGATCAAATACAAATTCAGACTAATATGCATTAAAAGAAAGTCTTGTGATCAGCACAAGACTTGTTTCCTAGGAAATTATAAGTGCTTATAATCACTAGCAAATATACTCGAAAATTTTAAAATCTTAGTTCATGAATCGACATTTTGAATATTTCATTGAGGCTTAATTTGTTTGATTTTATTGAAAAGTTGAAGTCAAAGTCAACAATTAATTTTAACCCACATTTCAGGGTACACATATTTTTTTACACTACAAGAAAATCGTCTATTTATGACAAATTTATTACAACATATATAGCGCCTGTTGTAAATAATACTATTTGCGACAAGCAAATCACCTGTTGTTAGTAGTGAAACTTATTAACAGCAGACTTTGTCTTTCTGTCTTAATTTTTTTTTTAACCGACAACAAACTTATGAGTGTCTTAATAAGTAACAATACTTATGATGGGTCATGGTAAAAACTAGCTACTATTAACCACACATTTTTGAACTCGTGACAATAATTGCAATTTTTCCGGCTAAAAAATAACGTGAATTTTTTTTTTCAATCCTACGGTTTTTCCCTCAATTTCAAGTTCTCCCGCTGAACCCCTTTTCTTCTCACAGCAATCTTCCTTTGGCAATCCCCTTGCTCACAAACCCTATTTGTTTCTATCAATCACAAATCATTCAACAAATACCACATTGTCTCCATTTTTTTCTTCCTAAAATCTTTAATTTCCCCGATCATAACCAACACAATCAATTGTGTCTCTTCCTCCTGCACTATTGGATTAGCAAAATCTGGCCGAGTATTTCTCTCTAACAAAGTTTGAATTCAAGTATATGTTAATTGCAAGTTTATGGACAATATTTTATTTTTATATGAATGTTTTTAGTTTTGAGATGAATATAGAAATCCTGAATTTTAATACTAAGAAATAATGAATATGCTTATATGTTTTGTAATACTCTGTAAGTTTCGCTAGCGGATGGGGTATGATGGGCTAGGTAGAGAAAGACAAAAGCCATACTTTTAGGTATATCTAGTTCTTTTCTAGTGCATTCTACTCATATCACGCAAGGTGCGAAATTCACACGCTCGAAAAAAATACTGTTCAAATTAAGAACTCCGTTTTATCAATGAACAAGAGTTGGCAATTATAACAATTTCATTGAATTATCAATTGAATCCTTGAGGTACAAATCCCTAAATATATTGCAAGCAGAATCTCGTATGTATTTCCCTTATTTATGCTAATTTTTTTATTGTGGGTGGGTGGTGAGGAATCATCTTTTGGGATGGTGTTTGGATTGAGTCGTAAAGGTACAATCATAAATTTAAAGATTTTGATATGAAACCCAGCCTTATTACCTAATACCATTATGGACATGTCTTACCGTGGCGCAAAAAAAAAAAAAATGACAATCTTGTATGGAGGACATACTTGCAAGATGTAGTTGTCTTGCATTTTTCAATATTGTGCTATAAGCTTGGGTATTTGCTCGATTGTGTTGAAATATTAACGAATTTTATTTGAATTGATATTTCACTGATAACATTACTACATGTCTTGGTTTGTTGTAAATTTGATGTTGTTGTTGGGTATCTAATCTATTATGGATTTAGAAGGTTTCAAATATATCTATCAATATGTCTAGCTAATTTGTTTGGTTTGCTAGAAGCTTGTAGTGTTGTGTTGACTGGCATTTAGAATCTGTTACAAAAGTATGATAGGAAATCTTGAATATAATGAAATATGTTTACCAAATAACTGGGACCCACTGCTTAGGAGCCTCATCAACAACCTCAGTTCCCTTACTCTTTCCGGCCCTATCAATAATAGTAGCCTGAACATCAACAGGCTTAGGAGCCGGAGTAACAACAAGCTTTTGAACCGGAAACAAAACGCTTAGTAGCCTGGGTAACAAAATGCTTAGTAGCCTGGGTAACAATAGAATCTACTGGTAGGGCACCCACCCAGCACTGATCAATAATATGGCCCATATGACGCCACTTGGTACAAAAATGTGGCAACCTCTCATACACAATAGGCTGCCAAAAACTACGGGATTCACCCCAATCAATCCAAATCCTATTTGGGAGCTTATACTCCAGACTCACCTCAACACAAACCCTGGCGGCCTCAATAAATCAACAGTAGCCTCATCAATTCTCAACGGCACCCTAATAATTTTAGATAAAGCAAATAAAAATTCTTTTGCACGCAAATGAACAGGCAATAAAGGAAAAGATATCCATATAGGGGCAATGGGGGTTTCAACAGGATGAAAATTACATGTCCAAGCACAAGCATAGGGTAACCCTCAATAAACCAAAGCGGTTTTAAAAACAATCTATTATAGTCATCCTCGTGTGTCAAGTGAATCAATATGTGCTTGTAATCTATAACCCCAAGTTTAAAATCATCGCAAAATCTAAACTTCTGAAAACTAGTACGTACCTCCACCATTTTGGGCTTGCGATGAGAAAACTCGCCAACATGTGTGAACTTGATTGGCTAGGAGAGAGAAGCCTCATCGTCAGAAGAAATAACCAAGGGTGGCTCACCACATTACAAATAAGTCTCCTTAGCCACGAACTGATGGCAGGTAGAATCAGGAGAAGCCTAAAGAACAGAAACAAATGACTTTCTCACACTCAACTCAGTCGATGAAATATTATGTCTATCAGTGATAACAGCAGCATAAGTCTTTCTACCCAAATTCAACGCAGACTGAGCTTCATGAGGAAATACATGTGGGCCCGGAGCAATCGGAACTGAGGCAAACGGAATGGGCCAGAAAAAACAGCCGGAGGCGCGCGCAGCAGCCTGCTAAGAAGAATTGGGCTAGATTGTCAACATGTTAGATCTTGGCTACTTAATGCTATAGTCTCATATTGCAAAAAAATTTACTTTCTGAATTGTGGGCTTAGTATCTGAATTGTATAGTGGAATAAAGAATTCTGTGAGAATTTTTGAATTAAAACTTGAAATTGCGGCTGCAAAACAAGGTAAAAATTAATTCAATGAACATCTTGGATATCTCAAAAGATTGTGCTATGAGATGAAACATGTACCGTCCATATACTGTTGATCCAGAATTGTAATTACAAAGAGCCGCTTTGCTTAGCAGTTTGGGACCAGAGTACGAGAGTCTCAAGAGTATCATTCTTATGGACTTTAAACACTCATCATTCTCTAGCATTTGAGCTACCATACAAAGGGAGGAAACTTGGCTAAAAGCTTCCAAGCACGACACCCAATTATCTGCAGGCATCAAATATTCATATGAAAAAGTTGAATTTGTCCCTAGCTAATAAGCATGATGCCTGTGTTGCAAATTGATCAACAGTCCCTATGTTAGGACGTGGAAAAAATAATTTCTTTCCCCATAAAACTACTTCTAATGTGCTTGTTTTTCCTTTATTTCCTGTTCAACTTTTATCTGTGGGAAAAATTACTAACTCATTAGATTGCGAGTGATTTTCTCTCCTTCGTCTGTCATATTTCAGGATTGAAAATTGAAGAAGACGATTGGTGAGGGAGTTTACTCTATCCGTCTTTATTTATTAAACAATTTGGACGAGACATGCTGTATTGAAAGTCTAGTGGAGACTCAGATACTGCATAAAGGTGTTGGGCACCCTTCCAATTGAGTCTTATCGAGAATGTTTCCTTCTCTTACTGTTGAGTTTAGTGTTAGTCAACTTTGTCAATTTGATAAGAAAACTCATTTACCTTTTCACTACAAAAAAAAATCTACCACAGCGATGACAAATAGTAGCGATTTTTAAGTTGTCACTATAGGATAATGGATATAGCGACGACACACTCGTGTCGTTGCTATAGTATAGGGAAAGATATTGTGACAACAATTGTCGTATCTATAAATCAATTTAGTCGTCCCTATTGTTTTAGAAGATGGAAAGTTTTGCCGCTTTTTTTGCATCTAATAGCAACGACATTGTCGTCTCTATAGATAAGAATTTTTTTTAAATTTTTTTTTACTAATAACTGATTTTTTACGTTTTAAGCAATTATTGAAAATGTATCTAATATATATATATATATATATATATATATATATATATATATATATATATATATATATATTATAAAAACAAATATATTAACAAGAATTCATTGGTATCCAATGATTAGGTTGCAACTTCATAACTCTTAGGTCAAGAGATCGAATTACATCTCCACCATTCTAAAATAAAAATGCCAAACAAAGCTTAGTGGGATGAAGATGAAATATCGTCACAATAAAACTATAGCCACTAGCCTATAGCGACAATTTTTCGTCGCTGTAACACTATAGGGACAAAATTTTTGTTTATAGAGACAACAAAAATCATTGATAGACAACATTTCTCTATCTTGTAGTGTCTGTTAGCTCATTTTCTGAGAATTGATTCATTTAGATTTATAGGGTATTTCGCCCTGTGATACTTATAAGGGATATAAATATTTTGTTCTTTTTAGGAAAAATTACACCTACGGTTCTTATTCTTTCAACTTTATAACAATATCATCATCATTTAATTTTATTCGCAGATATAATCTTCATTCTTTCATTAATTTGCACAATAAGAGATTTTGCGACAGAGTCCCAAACATTTCAAAAATATACTGAAAGATTCTAAATTTTTTAAGCCTAGCCCTTAGGTAAAAAATAATAATACAGAAAAAAATATATATTAAAAAGGAAAAAAAAGGAATTCAGCAAAAACAAAATGAGAAAATTCTTCATCTTCCTTTCCCGTCTATCCAAACCCACGGCTCCACCCCACCACCAATTGAAATAGGAAAAAGTGGAATGAACAACGTAAACCCCTTCGGTCACAACTCAACTAACCATCGGCCTCCGCCAAAAATAAGGAAGAAAATGCCTTCAGCCACCACGACAGCTCTGTCCACAAACCACCGTCCATTAAAATCAAATCTTGCCTCCACCATATCCCTATGATTTTCACATAATTTTGTTGGATTTAAAACCATTTTACTTATAATGACATGGGTAATTGGTACAAAACGTCCCTACCTTTTGAAGTGATTGTGTAAATCATCCCTACCTATGAAATTTTGGCATTTTCACCATCAAATCCACATTTTCTTGCACAAAAAATCATTTCCGTCCATTTTCATCCAAAAAGCTCCGTTAAGTCTGATCCTCAACACGACTCGTACTACTTTGCAAGGGTAATTTCATTCACACACCTATTAAACTTGGGGCAAAATTGTCTAAAATGACCATTTGGAGGACTATCTGTGCGAATTAATGAAAAGATGGGAACGATACATGCGAATAAAATTGAACGAGGATAATATTGTTACAAAGTTGAGAGAATGTGGACTATGAGTGTAATTTACCCTTCTTTTTATTGACAACCAATTGCGTGCTACTTTGATGTATTTGTTAAATGGTGGATATATTGACACTACAATTTCTTATAAGTGCACTATATTTTAGTTGCACTCTACCTTTGTTCATTGTAGTACTGTGTTATTAACTTTTTTCGTCGAATTTTTATTTTCAACTTCTATTAATTAGAACATATCATCCTTAATGATAATTTCTATCAAGATGTTTTGTTTGCGTGCTTTGAAATAAGAAAAAAACATTTTTGTCGCACTTTGTATTTTTTTTATAAATATAATGGACAAGTAAGTTTTTTTACGCTCTCTCTCAACATATTTTTTGAACAGAAATCGTTATCAAACATAAGATGTGCTAATTAATGAAAAGATGATGATAAGAATGAGACCAAAAAAAAAAGGTTGTAACATGAGTACACCCCCAAACTAAACATTTGTTCGTCCTCGAACAAAAATAAAAATAAACTAGAACTTTAAACTAAGCTAAAAGAATTGACAGGAAGTGACTTAATGTTAAATTTCTTACCATATGCCTCAAGTTTGAAAAATAAAGTAACACGTTTAGAAAAATATCAAACAACACAAAGAATTTTTCACTTATCCAATGCTTGACTTTTAGTGAGTGTGTGGTTAGCCAAAAATTGAACTTACACATATATTAGACCACGACCAATATTGTGTTGTTGATATTTTTATAATCTCGAACCCTTTGTAGTCATTTATTCCTTACACCTCTCGTAAAGTACACACTTCTAATGCTTTTCTCCCCAATCCCGAGGTGTCCTAGCAAATTTGGTTCCTATTGATCAACACAATGCTTTTTTCAAATAAAGTGGTAAAAATTAGAACTTGTATTCTTAGAACTAGGATGGTGAGTGATTTCTAAATTCTCATCTTCAGTTTCTTAGGTTCTAATCTAGCAATCCTTACCGAGCACTTTAACTTCTTTTATTTTATTTAACCAATATAAATGATCTTACATCTTGTGCAATACTTCTTTCTCACTAGCTTTCTATGTAACCCTTATAGCGAGCTTTGGGCCAATGACTCCCAAGTCAGATGACCATAGAGCACCAGGTTTTGAAATACCCTAACAGGCTTAATTGATCGAGTCCCACAGGCTATAAGAGAAGTAAAGATATAATTTTTTTTTAGTGACTCATGTAACGAGCTTTGGGCCGATGACTCCCAAGTCAGATGACCTTAGGGCACCAGGTTTTAAAATACCCTAACAGGCTTAATTGCTAGAGTCAGACATTTTATTTATTTATTTATTTATTTTTTCAGCGACTAGTGCTTGATTTAAATTCTTTGACTACAACCTATTCAACCAAAGATGAGATCTAGAAAATCCAAACCATCAAAATTCTACAAAAACATGTACTAACTTTAACACCTCCAAACTGTTCTCAAACAGTTTGGTTACTAGTCTAAGAATTTAGGAACGGAATTTTTCACAATGATCTAAGTCAATAATATCAACACATACACTCAAGTCATGTTTCCAATAAGTGATAAGTCAACAGTGGCTACGTGCTTCAAATCTAGTCTAACATGGATAAGTGTTCAGGTAAAAGCATGAATTAAAGTGTTGTCTAATATTCTAACTAAAAACGCACTTAAATTCAAACAAGTATTATCATTGGCGGTAAGATATTCAACAATAGCTAAATTTTTTTTTTTTTTTGAAAGACGAAAAAATAATTTTTTTTTTAAAAAACGAAATTTAAAAAAAAATGGCAATTATATAGACCTGAATAATAAACAAATTCAAAATAATGAAGTATTCTGATACTTAACCCACCCCCAAACTAAAACATTACATTATCCCCAATGTAATAGTAAAATAAAGCAAATAGAGGAGGGAAAAGGTTAGTTACTCCCCAGAGATAGATATAAAGAAGATGGATCTGGCTGGCTGAAGGTCCGGTTGAAATGGAATTAGATATGGAGCTGGGACTCTTGCAAAGTGGGACATCCTGCGATTGACATAGTGAAGCTTTTTAAGGGCATTAAATAATAAATAAATAAAACTAATAAATTAATTAAACTGATTAAAACTACTATAACATAAAGCAAGTAAATAAAAGGGTTAGAAAATGGGTTGCCTCCCATTAAGCGCTTATTTATAGTCATTAGCTTGATTTATTGTCTGATTGCTCACGGCACTCTAAATAGTGCTTTTAAGGACTTGCTTTGCTTGCATCTATTGACTTTGCGCCATTTTTTATTTATCCTCAAAATTTTGAATTTGTGATCCCCATAAAAATAAGATTTTAGTGTAACACATTGCTCGAACATAACCACGAAAATTTCAACTTCTTCATCGACCTTGATCACAAAATCAATTTTAGAAGAGATAGAGGAGTAGGAGAATTGCTTGTCCGACTCGTGCTTTTGTAATCTCTGAGGAAGTGGGATCGGAGGCTCATATGGTTTGATAGGAACAGTGGACGTAACCTGTGGTGTATCTGAACTCTCTTTAATATTTGATGTCTGCTCAGTCTGTTCCACATGCTCCTCATCAGTAGACAGTATCTTTTCTTTATTTGCAACATGCCTCTTCACATGAATTTCTGGTAATTGAACATCACTTCTAATAGTAATATCCGTAACACTTTCCTTGGGACTCACCTCTGTATTGCTTGGCAACGTACTTGTTACTCTGGCTGATATATCAATTGCCATCTGACCCATCAGTATTTCTAAATTTTTTATTGAAGCGCTTTGATTTTGAAGATTGATCTCTGTCTGTATCATGAATTGATCAGTTTTTTCGATGAATTTACCGAGAATGTCTTCTAGCGAAGTTCTCTTTTCTGGCTCTTGAAACTGAGGACCTTGTGATATGATATTATTGTAATTATCATTACAAGAGAAATTTGGATGATCTGCGATAAATTTTCCAACAAGCATGTTGTCATCATAAATATCAGAAGTTGCCCCATATCTTGCTATATTGGTATGCTGCATTGCAAGAAAATCTCCAAAAAGCATATTGTCCTCATCAATTTCAGAATTAGCCTCATATCTCGCTATATTGGCATGCTGCATTGCAAGAAAATCTCCAAAAAGCATGTTGTCCTCATCAATCCCCGGCAACGGCGCCAAAAACTTGTCAGCGATTTTATATCTTTAATAATTCTGCAAGTGCACGGATCGCTCAAGTAATAAAGTGGATGTTGAGTCCAAGTATCGTTCTCACGAAGATTTAGATAGTTCAATTCAATTATACTAACCTTAACCGAATCTAATGAACTTTTGAATGTTTGTTTCTTAAACTAATTAAAACATGAACTAAAATTAATTAACTAATTATAAATCAAACAAATAAGAAATTAAACTAAATGACAATTACTTTAAAATTGGAAAAGAAAAGAAACGAAAAGAAAAGAAAAGTGTATTAGGATCTCGAATCCACTTATATCAATTATCTTTTACCCGAACCATTAAATTTGATAACATGATTTACTTATGAAGATCAATATTTCTAATTTAATTTAACAATCTCTCTCGAGTAGAATTAAACCTATTCTTATATACGACCCGACTATAATTCTATGACGAATGCGAGCATACAAGAATGCATTAGAATTTGTGAATACTTAGAGATCACGTAAAGCATAGCGGTATATTTCTATCCCCTATCGGACTCTACGATAATTAATATATATATAACCTATTTTCCATCTCTCGAAGGTAAAATAAGCCACAAGAATCATACAACTATTGCGCATATAATTGTAGAAGAAGAGAAAATCAATATCAATTGTTCAAAAATAAAAACATGCTTAAATATCAAAAACTAGGTTCGAAGAATTAAAGATTCATGATACAAACTTCATCACGATCCTAGCTTTAATTAATTCTAGCCTAGCATACTAATAATACAAAAATAAAGAAGAGATGAAAATATGGAGTTCATCACCCGGATAAGAAGAAAATAATTGGGAGATAAAATATTGAACTTGATCTTCGTTTTAGATCTTCGTTCTTGATTTATCTCCCGTTCTTCTCTCCAAATTCGGCTCTCCAAAATTCCCCTTTTGATATGAGTTAATAACTCATATATATACTTACCTAATTGTGCCCTAAAAGATTCCAAAAATTCATTAAAATCGTGTCCCAAAGGTTTCCTAAGTGTATCAGGACTCAAAAAGGAAAGAAAATTACGTTTTTGCTGAAAATACACTGGGCGATCGCCCAGTGCAAACCCGGGCAGTCGCCCAGGCAAAGTAAAAATCATTCTGCTGCCAAAAAAGGGTTGGGCGATCACCCAAATTTAAGCCTTGGCGATCGCCCAGCTCACGCTATTTCCTCTGCCACGGCTGTTTTTTCAAATGAGCATAACTTCTTGTAGGAAATTTCAAATTGAGATCCGTAAAAAGTGTTGGACTCGTAATTCAATTATCTTTCCAATGGTGTATCATTTGAATTTTGAAGATTTCTATATCAAAAGTTGTGCTTGAATTTCCCCACATGCTGCTGTAGGTAGTTTCTCAATTCGGTTCTTTAGCTTTTTGGTGTTTGATATTCACTTCAAAAACTCCATTTACTTGTCGATTTCACCAAGTTGTTACTCTTTCCGTCCATTCTTCTCCAATTGCTATTAAACAGGTCCAAAACTGAAATATGAAGATTAAAACACAAAATTAAGTAATAATTCAATAAAATGACGGAATAAAAGCTTAGTTTAAAGGTCCTAATAAGTGCACAAAATGCACTTATCATACTACAATGAGCAAATATGAAGACATTAAATGCTATTAAAATATGGTGTAACAATTAAAAAGTGTAGAATGAATATAATTACCTTTTGTTAAAATCTAAAAGTGAGATAATAATTGCTTTTAAAGATTTTCATTCTTTGTTGATTAATCAATTCAATGAAAAGATTAAAAATTTTAGATTTGACAATGACAGTGAATATGTTCAAAGTTCTTTTCCTGATTATCTTTAGTAATATGGAAATATATATCATACTAACTGCGTGAGAATTCTACAACAAAATGGCGTGTAGTCAAGAAGAAAAATTAGCATATTCTTGAAACAACTAGAGCTCTTACGCATGAGATAAATGTGCCAAATAAATGTTTGTCTCATGTAGTGTGGACTGCAACATATTTGATTAATCAGCTTCCAAGTAGAGTGCTTAATTTCAAGTTCCCGTTGGAGATATTGAAAATCAAAAGCCAGATATTTCTCATTTGCGAGTGTTTGTTATGTCCATCAATAAACCACACACCCTGATAAGTTTGATGCTTGGGCATTGAATTGTATATTCTTCAACAAAGAAAAGGTATATTTATTATAGTGTATCCAATCACTGTTGGAAATGCTTCAATATGACATGAACAGACCACGAACTTGTAGAAAAAAATCTGCAACATAAACAACGAACACCCGAACTTGTATCGCGTAGAACACTATCCTAAAAGTGTTATTTGCGCCCTCTCAAAGAATGAGATGCTAAAGGGCCTTAAAACAAATAGCTTTGATAGATTTGCAAGTCTTAAACAGGATTGCACAAGCACAAGTGAAATCCGGAAAAAATGAACAATGAAACTTTTTATAAAATCCGAGTATGGGGAGAAAATATAGATAATAATTTTGATTTTGATGTTTTTATTGTTCGTAATAAAAGAAATCTATCACATATTTATATATTTTTATCAATATACCACGAAATGGTATTAAACCATCAAGAACACTCACAAAGATTGATGAAAAGGCACCAGAAAATCAAAAACTGCACTAACCGCGCCCAGGCCAATTTCACTCGAAATATTTTTTTTTCTTTAGAATTTTTTTTCTTTTCATTTACCAATATTTGAACAATATTACAACAATATCTCATTTGTTCAAATATTCTTAAAGCAACTCAGATTTTAAAGACGATGCTAGGCTAAGTCAGGTCCAATAGAGTTGGAGAACATCGATGATGATGTACATTACAAATAGGCAAGCGCCTTGGCACTGAATGCAGCGTAGGGATGAGTTCGAGTGTTTACATGCTAGTAAGCTTTGTGGGTAAAATGAGCAACGGGTCATGTCTAGACATATGATGGATAAGGCGGAAGGTAGTTGAATAGAGTGAAACTACTGCCGCACGGAGCGAAAAATAGTCATGGTGTGCGACTTGAAGAGCCGGCCTGTAATACAATGGCTACTTACAAGTCTCCTTATTGTTATTGCCCAACTTTTCACACCTTCTACATTGTATCATCTGCACTTGCTCACCTTTTGATCTGATTCGCCTCTTTTTAGGCCTTCCAGGTGATCTCTTTGTAGGTGGAAGAAAATATCAATGGATACAAACATGTACACAAAATAATAATATTACCAACAGAATCATATAATGACACTGTAAAAATACTTGAAATCAAATTATACTAGAACACGTACAACAACCTACACCATAAAAAACTTATTAAACACAGTAACAACGATAATGAAATTGTATACTTTTATACACTAGTTAAGAATACGTGCATTGCATGTGATTTTGTAATAATATTGTAATTTATTTATTTTTGAATCATCGATGAATATAACACTTATAAAAAATTCCTTCTCAAACATAAGTTCAGCCATGTCTATGACCAAACAGTCAAATTTCATTGTAAAACAGGTGGTTTATTAAAAAATACATGGACTACGTGAATGTTAAGTTTGAAGGATTGCTGATACTCTTTTAATTATATTTTGGAGTATTTATATAATGGCATATCAAGAAAAGACAGCTTTCTTTTATAAAAACTAGTATCAAATTCTAAAATACAAGAAAAGTAGTAGGCAGAACACAATTTTTCGTTGAATTTCTGTATTTATAACATTATAAAATGTACATGGAAACAAAAAATTTAGCTTTTTTTAGGCAATTATTTCTCCTCAAAAAAAAAAAAAAAAAGAATCCCAAAATCATTTGATATAGAATAAACAAAAATTTTCTCCTGTAATATCCTCACTAAAACACTTATCAAGACATTCAGTCTTAATCCAACTCATAAACTTTTTTTTTTTTTTTTGTTGTTCTCTACATGCATTCTTTCGCACAATTCCATTTCAAATATTAATAAATTTCAAGAAGATTCAAAATAATCACATACTTAGACAATTTCTTTTTTAATAAAATTCATAATTTTAATTCATTAAATAAAACCAACTTATTATGCGAGATATACTTTCACCTTATGTATGACACGACTCAATTTATCCAAGTTATGTAATATTTGTTAACACTCTTCTTCAGTTGCGGAGAAAGCTAGAGTAACACCAATCCTCCTTGTTTTAATTCGAACAAACATTATAGAAATCAAAATTTAAATGAATATTAGTTTATTACCATCATATTCTCACAATTAGTGAATCTTTCATGGAAAATTAATACATCAACTATTACCACGTTAGTATAAAACTAATCAAAGATTAGAAAAATTCCCAAGGAAAAAAAATTCCCGGCAATTAAAAGCAAAGAAGAAGAACAGATGAAAAAACCATGAATCAATAATAAGAAAGTCGAATTCCTCTTGTTTTATTATGTTGATGAATTAATTTGCTTAAATTCTCAGGCATAAAAAGATTGACTCTTGGAGTGTTTACAATTAAAAATAATAATTTCAATGTATTAAAAACTTTATTAGCATTGCATTTTTATTTATTTCCTTTAATTACAACAGATAATGGAATTTAAAGGGGCAATCCACCTTCAATGATCCGAAATGCAATATTTTGGTATTAAATAATTTTATTTAAAGCCAAAATAAATAATACTAATTTAAATATGATTTTAGAAATTATAAGTTATTTGCAGGGACAGTATCGTCCATAAATATTTCTCCCGTATTGGGACTTTTATATGTAGTGTAGATAAAACAATATCAAATCAGAAAAACAGTGGATTCAATGAATACGAACATGTACATAATTAATAATATCGCTAACAAAATTATATAATGGCATCCTAACAATACCTGAAAGAAAATTATATTAGAGCAACAACGTACTCTATAAAAATACTTGTTTCGAGTTATGATTTATTGTTAAACAATCATATTTTGCCTTTAAGAACATGCATAATACTGTTTTATTAAGCTATTGTGCTATCTATAATACTGTATACTCTTATATATAAAGCAACGATGGTAAAAATTTGCATCTAACTACTAGCTAGAAAAAGAATTATTTTAATCTTAGTGATAGTGTAGACTGATAAAACAATATCAAATCAGAAAAATATGGAACTCAATGAATACAAACATGTACACAAATAATAATATCACTAACAGAATTATATAATAACATCATAACACTACCTGAAAGAAAATTATATTAGAGCATCAATCTTCTCTATAAAAATACTTGTTTCGAGTTATGGTTTATCGTAAAACAATTATATTTTGCCTTCAAGAATATGCATGATATTATTTTATTAAGATATTGTGCTACCTATGTTACTGTATACTGTTATAATCTTATAAATAAAATAACGATGGTAAGAATTTGCATCTAACTACTAGCTAAAAATATTATTTTAATGATAATGTATGATGTTAAACATAAAACATTATCAAATTAGAAAAACATGGGACTCAATGGATACAAACATGTACACAAATAATAATATCACTAACAAAATTATATAATGACATCGTAAGAATACTTGAAAAAAAAATTAAATTAGAACAATAACGTACTCCATAAAATGATATTTTGCCTCCAAGGATATGCATGAAATTCTTTTATTAAGATAATGTGCTACCTATGATACTGTTTGATGATAGATATTTTTTTCCTTCTCCGAGTGCGGTGACGACAGTGGTGGAGACCTGCAAAATAGTGGTGAGGTTTCTATCCCCCCGTATCCACTTCGGTGTGATAATCAGTAGATTGTTGAATTATATATGCAAAATAGCAATATAGAAAATATAGCAGTCATTTTTACATGGAGTGATCAACTTCTATTTATAGGGGTGATTGTCAGTCATTTTTACCTGAGTTCAAATAATTTGTTATAGTTAATTAGGTCATAATCATTAGTGTAGTTCACTAGTATAATAATTGTTGCGATATCATACACTTGTGACTTTTCAGCAATTTAAATAAGTTATCTTACAATGGTGGAGATTAAATTTACAGGCATTTTCAAAACTATCATACAACAGTGGAAATTAAATTTACAGGCATTTTCAAAACTATCATCTATGACACGCGATTTATTTATACGTTCATTATCAACTATAGCATATGATTCTACTTTTAGTGTAGGTGGTAGTGTATTGAGCGACATGCCTTCAGGGTAGATGGAAGATATATATTGGAAGTGTTTCATGTGCTTTATGGATTGACATGGTGCAGATTTAAGAATTCAATATTTTAAACGTATGTTCATTAACAATTTTAAAGATTATTTAACTTTAAGAGTACATTGAGGTAAGTGTAAATTATATTCTGTATACTTAATTTAATCTTTTTAGTTTAAATGAAAATTGTACACAGAATAACACAATACATAGTTATTAGAGTATCGTCAATAGTATCTTCTATTTTGAATATCCAGCTGATATGGTGATGAGGTGGATGAGACAAAATTCACATGACAATATTTATTGTAGAATGCCGTCCAACAGACTGTCCAATTTTAAACTTCCTGTTAGACGGTCTTCCACCCTTTTTTTATTAAATTGTGTCTATCTCTCTCATCTATTTTTTCCCTTCTTTTTCCTCCTTCCACCCTCTCTCCTCATTTATTTTCTCTCTCTTGTCACATAGATTTTTTAGAAGGTGTCTAACATTGGAAATGTACTCTTACTTAGTATATAAACAGTAGAGTTTAAAAGTAGTTTTTTAAGAGATTTTGAAAAAAGTTGGTGAGACGTGTGGTTGATAACAAATAAAAAAAATATCCAAATCAATTTTAAAAAAGTAGATTTGTACTGGATGTTTAATACATCCAACGAATTCTTATTATTACCATCTCTAAGAGACCGTTTCAAATGGTGTTCTATTAATTCAAACAAGTTTCAAAATTTGAAATTCAAAAATTCGAGTCTTTATCATCATCCACAAGTGAAAGTTGAAGAGTTCGACATTGAAGTCTCCCTTCTAATTTTTATCCAGGTTTCGATGTGAAATTGAAGTATCAATCATCATCAACAGCTGAAATTTCAAGAGTTTTGGATATTAGGACATTTCTGGTATTGCTATAGAGTTTCTAAAAATTCAGCCGACGAGTTCAAAGACAATTCATAATCTGACATCTTTTCTTGTTTCTATGACACAATTATTATTCAGTAATGTTGTGATAATATACTTAAGAACATTCAGGGCTAGAAAAGTAGATCAAGATATGGTAATAGAAAACAAATAACAATATAAATAACTAATACAAGTTAACAATATTTGATTCGTAACGCAATAAAAAAACACAACAGTGGATTAAGAAATTTTATTGTGTCCATAAGATAAGATGCAGAAATTAGAAGTGCAAAAATTGTGCTTTGAGTGGCAATTGGTATACAAGAGTGGATTAAGAAATTCTACGATATTGTAGCATACATTTATAAAATTATTACATAAACTAAGTAAATTTTTAACTTCCAGTTTGATCGAGTCCAACCATTTGACGTAACTTTTTTTTTTTTTTTTTGACCAATTTGCTCTTATAATTGAGCAATAGTGTTTTAGGATAGAACCGAATTTCAATCTCTTTGTCGGTCGAGATACAAGACTTTTTCTAAAGTCAGTATTGCACTATACAAATTTTGTCGGTCGAACTAAAGTATTGAATACACTCTTTTTGAACGGATTTATAAAATACGAATTTTAATTGCTAGGACATAATTTTATTCAAGGAATAATTTTGGACAGATTTTTAGAGATTGGAGGAATTTTTGGAGACCGAAGGATTTAGAAATCAATTTAATTTGGAATTGATTTGGTGTAAGAAAACTGGAATTAGGGATCCCAATTTATAGATTTTCAAGCTTTTTTTTTAAGAATGGACACATCATTTGGCTTGAATCGATCTAAACCTTCATATCACACCCCTTTAAATTGTGTGGTTCAGATAGCACTCATTTGTGAAAGGCCATGGTTTTTCAATACACACCCTTTGCACTTTAAGAGATACCTAATTATATCATCATTTAGACTTATTCTAATTCACACATAAAAACTATTAAGATTTGGAGTTTCATTTTAGAATGTCAACCTTGTTAAAATGAATAGCCCAAATCTTTAAATATTGGTTAATATTTCAGTATTTAACCGATATGAATTTATCCCTTAACATACCTTACAAGATAGTGACTGTTTGAGAACACCTAATAACTTTAGGTCCATATCCTTTTATGATCCAATTTTTTTATTCCTACAAATTCCAATTCTCAAAATTACAGGTCCCCCCCTGATGTCAAATTTTAATTAACTCGCAAGTGTACGAATCTAGTGTAATATAGATAAGTAAAAACGAGGTCGATCCCACAGAGACTGCTATGAGGAAGGTATAATTTAATCCAAGTTAACAGTTATTCTAAGCTAGTTGAGTTGAAAAGATTTGTTGTTGAAATTGTTTAATTAAAAAACTAAAGAAGTATGCTAAACAGATGAATTAAGAATTCAAGTTGTGTAAAAGACACCAAGGTTTCAGAATCCACCATTGTCTAATTTAGCAATTATCCAATCATTCATTAATTCCCGAGAAAAAACACATACGACAATACGAATTCAATCTATTGTCGACCCTAAAGATTTATCAGTTAAGTCCAGAAGAAGAAGATCAAAAATAGGCTCCCCTTAGGCTTCAAATATAAACCACTTAAGCGTTTTTCGTATCAAGCTCAATTGAAAGAAAACAAAGAATCAAAGAAGTTCTAAGCATTCTATGTATCCCAATTCGAATAGAAGATGACGAAAAATCAAAAGCAATTAATAGATCATATTATATCACCAAGCATGGATTAATTAAATCAACATCTAACTATCAAAAATACATGATATTTAAGATGAAAGAAATCATATTTAATTAATCTAATTAAGAACAAGCCATGAACGTTAAAGCTCTTAAGAAGGAATTAAACGAATAACGGAATAATCACTTAATTAAAACAAGGTTTCATCGTCTACCTTGGATAAAGAAAACTAGAAGAACATGATTAAACTAGAAAAACAATAAATGATAAAACCCGGCATGGATTCAAGGAGAAGAAATCTTCGAAGAAGTCTTGATAGTCGAGGAGTCTTGTTCTCTTGATCTCTTTCTTCTTCTCTTCCGTCTTCTCTTGATTTGCTCTCCAAAAATCCAACCCCTTGTTATGAGAATATATCTCATATTTATATTGCCTCTAATGTGCCACAAAAATCCCAAGAAGACCTAAAAAATTCGTTCAAAACGTTTCCTAGTTGAATTGGGACTCAAAAAAGGAAAGAAAATAAAGCACAAAATCTGCAGCCGGAATTGATCGCCCAGGCTATTCCCGGGCGATCGCCCAGGCGGCTGGTTTAGTCTCTGCTTCTGATTTGAGGTGCTGGCCGCTCGCCCAGAGTTAAGCCGGGCGATCGCCCAGCTTGTCTTCTTTAAAGATTTGCACTTTGGTCCTTTTTGTTTCAACGGTCACTACTTTGGTCCTTCAACTTTGGGTCTTGGTCATTTCAGTCCTCAAACTTTTTATAACATCAACTTTGGTCCTTCAACTTCACATCATCGCCAGTTTAGTCCCTCAACTTTGCATTATCTCTAGTTTGGTCCCTCAACTTTGGGTTGAGTGCAATTGAGTCCTCGACCTTATGAGATATCTTCTAAGTTATTGCTCTTTTCACCCAAACTTCTCCAATTGTTCACCAACAAGTCCAAAACTGAAATAAAACAATAATAAACTAGATTAAGTAGAAAAACAAATATATGACGACATAACTGATTAATTAAAAGGCTAAAATAAGTGCATAAAACGCACTTATCAAACACCCCCAAACTAAACATTTGTTCGTCCTCGAACAAAAACAAAACTAAAATATAAATTAAAACTACGCTAACAGAATCAATGGAAAATTAGTCAATGTTAAACTCCTTACCATATGCCTCAAGTTCAAAATAAAGCAACACTATTAGAAGGAAATCAAACAACAGTACAAAAATTTTCACTTATCCGATGTTCGACCTTGTGTGAGTGTGTGAATAGCCAAACATTGAACTTATGCATGTATTAGACCATGACCAATATTGTGTTGTTGATATTTTAGCAATCCCGAACCCTATTCCTTACACCTCTCGTAAGTTATCACACTTCTAAAGCTCTTCTCTCAAATCCCGAGGTGTTCTAGCGAAGTTGGTTTCTACTGATCATCACAATGCTCTTTCTTTTTAACAAAAGTGGTAAAACTTAGCACTTGTATTCTGAGAATTAGGATGGTTAGAGATTTCTAAATTCTCATCTTCAGTCTCTAAGGTTCCAATCTAGCAATCCTTCCTAAGCACTTCTACTCTTTTATTTATTCAACCCCTGTTAACAGTCTTACATCCTGTGCAATACTTCTCTTTCACTAGCTTTCTGTGTGACCCTTGTAGCGAGTTTTGGGTCGATGACTCTCAAGTCAGATGACCATAGGGCACCAGGTTTGAAAATACCCTAGCAGACTTAATTGCCCAAGTCCCACAGGCTAATAGAGAAGTGAAGATGTAGATTTATAAATGTCGCTCTCTTTTTTTTTTTTTTTCCCTTATTTTAGATACAGGACTCATGTAGCGAGCTTTGGGCCGATGACTCCCAAGTCAGATGACCATAGGGCACCAGGTTTCAAGATACCCTTACAGGCTTAATTGCTCGAGTCAGATATTTCATTTAATTTTATCAGCCGCGAGTAGTGCTCAGTTTAGATTCCTTGACTATAACCCATTCAACCAAAGATGAGACCTAGAAAACCCAAACCATCAAAAGTCTTAGAACAGAAGTAGTAACTTTAACACTCCCAAACTGTTCTCAAAACAGTTTAGTCACTAGCTCTAAGAATGTAGGAACGGAATGTTTCATCATGATACTCAGTCAATAATATCAACACAAACACGTAAGTCATGTCTCCAATAAACGATAAGTCAAAGTGGCTATGTGCTTCCATAATCAGGTCTAACATGGATAAGAATTCATATAAAAGAACAAGTTCAAGTGCTGTCTAATAGTCGACTAAAAATGTGCTCCAGTTTGAACAGATATCATCATTGGCGGTAGGATATTCAACAGCAACCAGACACATTTTTTTTTTTATTTTTTTTATTTTTATTATTATTATTTTTTTAACAAAACCATTTCAGTTACACAGACCAGAATGATAAGCAAATCAGAAGTTCTTAAGTAACATGATATTTTATAACCCACCCCCAAACAAAAACCTTACATTGTCCCCAATGTAAGAATAACATAAAGCACAGAGTAGGAGGGAAAAGATCAGTTACTCCCCAGGGATAGATGTGGAGAAGAAGCATCTGGCAGGCTGAAAGATGGTGAACACCGTGGACACCGCATGATCAGTTGTACACAAGCAGTCCTAAAAGAAAAATGAGAGAAAACAACAAACAAAAACAACGAAAGCAAAAATTTTATTTTTTTTTTCTTTTTATTTTATATTTTATTTTTTATTTTATTTTTTTTTTTTTTTTTTTTTTTGCACGTTTTTTTTTTGTTTTTTGTTTTTTTTATTTTTTATTTTTTATTTGTTGTTTTTTGTTTTTTTTTTTTAATAAAAAACGATTTTCAAGAAAGAAGGGCAGGATCACCCAAATCAATTTCCTCCTCCCCCTCGCGAGAGTGAAACTCCAAGTAAGGTTTTAAACGTTGGCCATTAACTTTAAACAAATCACCATTTTTTGGGTTTTCAACCTCAACAGCACCATGGGGATGAACAGTGAAAATAATAAAAGGGCCTGACCATCGGGAACGTAGCTTACCTGGAAATAAATGCAGGCGAGAATTATATAAGAGTACTTTCTGACCTGGACTAAATGATTTTCTGACTATGTGCTTGTCATGAAAGACCTTCATCTTGTACTTGTAAATCTTAGCATTCTCATAGGCATCATTTCGAATTTCCTCAAGTTCAGCTACCTGCAATTTTCTTTTTGACCCTGCTTCCTGCATATCAAAATTGAATTTCTTAATGGCCCAATAAGCACGATGTTCTAACTCAACCGGAAGGTGACAGGCTTTCCCATACACCAATCTATAAGGGGACATGCCAATGGGTGTTTTAAAAGCTGTCCTATATGCCCATAATGCATCAGTGAGTCGTAGAGACCAATCTTTTCTATCAGGTCGAACTGTTTTTTCTAAAATATGCTTGATTTCCCGATTTGAGACCTCAACCTGACCACTAGTCTGTGGATGATATGGGGTGGCCACTTTATGTGTGATGGAGTATTTTGCTAGAAGGGTTTGAAAATGTTTATTGCAAAAATGAGATCCCCCATCACTGATAATGGCTCGTGGAGTGCCAAAGCGAGAGAAAATATTGCTTTTCAAAAATGCCACTACGCTTTTGTGATCATTGGTCCTACAAGGAATTGCCTCGACCCACTTAGAAACATAATCGACACCAACTAATATGTAAAGATAACCAAAAGATGGAGGAAAAGGTCCCATGAAATCAATCCCCCAGACATCAAAAATTTCAACTACGAGAATAGGATTAAGCGGCATCATGTTTCTTTTTGAAATGCTTCCCATACGTTGACACCTATCACATGAAGAACAAAAAATATGAGTGTCACGAAAGAGAGTAGGCCAGTAAAAACCACATTGCAAAATTTTGGAGGTAGTCTTTTTAGCACTGAAATGGCCTCCACACGCGTGGTCATGACAGAATGATATAACACTGTGGAATTCACTTTCTGGGACGCATCTCCTTATAATTTGATCAGCACAGTATTTAAACAAGTAAGGATCGTCCCAAAAGAAATTCCTCACTTCAGCCAGGAATTGAGTTCTATCCTGTTTAGTCCAATGTTCTGGAAGTTTGCCTGTAACAAGATAATTAACAATATCAGCAAACCAAGGCACAACATCAATATTCATGAGTTGTTCATCTGGAAACAACTCATTTAATGGTAGTTTATCCTGCACAGAGTCGAGCACAATTCGAGATAAATGGTCAGCCACAACATTTTCAGACCCCTTTTTGTCCCTAAATTCAATGTCAAATTCTTGCAAAAGCAAGACCCACCTAATCAATCTAGGTTTAGCATCTTTCTTAGTTAGAAGATATTTGAGGGCAGCATGGTCAGAAAAGATAATAACTTTACACCCTACAAGATAAGATCGAAATTTATCTAAAGCAAATACTACTGCTAGCATTTCTTTCTCTGTAGTAGAATAATTTAATTGTGCATCATTAAGAGTTCTACTAGCATAGTAAATAACAGAAGGCAACCGATCTAATCTCTGTCCTAAAACTGCTCCTACAGCATAATCAGATGCATCACACATAAGTTCGAAAGGCAAAGTCCAATCAGGTGGTCGAATAACAGGTGCAGTGGTCAGCACTTTCTTAAGATGTTCAAAAGCCTCTAAGCACGCATCATTAAAGATAAAAGGTACATCTTTAACAAGTAAATTGCATAAAGGTCTAGAGATTTTACTAAAATCTTGAATGAAACGTCTATAAAAACCCGCATGCCCAAGGAAAAATCTTACTTCTTTCACTGATTTTGGAGGTGGAAGATTGGAGATAAGATCAACCTTGGCTTTGTCAACCTCAATACCATTGCTAGAAATAATGTGGCCAAGAACAATACCTTGTTTCACCATGAAGTGACATTTTTCCCAATTTAGTACTAAATTCTTTTCCTCACATCTCTGCAAAACTAAAGTTAGATGGCGCAAACAATCATCAAAAGAGTCACCATACACAGAAAAATCATCCATAAACACCTCAAGAAACTTCTCAACCATGTCAGAAAATATACTAAGCATGCATCTTTGAAAGGTAGCAGGTGCATTACACAAACCAAACGGCATTCGTCTATATGCAAAGGTTCCAAAAGGACAAGTGAAAGTAGTTTTCTCTTGATCTTCTGGAGCTATGGGAATTTGATTGTAACTCGAATAACCATCTAAGAAACAATAATAATCATGCCCTGCTAGTCTATCAAGCATTTGATCAATGAATGGAAGAGAGAAGTGATCTTTTCTAGTGACTAAGTTCAATTTCCTATAGTCAATGCACACACGCCATCCTGTAGTTACTCTAGTTGGAACCAATTCATTGTTTGCATTAGTAACTACAGTGATACCTGATTTTTTTGGGACAACATGCACAGAACTTACCCATTTGCTATCAGAAATAGGATAGATAATTCCAGCATCTAACAACTTAAGGACTTCAGTTCTCACAACATCTTTCATGTTAGGATTTAACCTACGTTGCATCTCTCTAGTGGACCTAGAATTTTCCTCAAGATGGATATAGTGCATGCAGTCTACAGGATTTATACCTATAATATCAGCAATGGTCCAACCTAGCGCCTCTTTATGTTCAGTTAAAACACCTAACAACTTACCTTTTTGTGCATCATCAAGGGCAGAAGAGATAATTACAGGTAAAGTTTCTGCCTCTCCTAAGAATGCATACTGCAAAGTGTCAGGCAATGCTTTGAGCTCTAACTTGGGCGGTTGTTGAACTGATGGGATGTTCTTCTTCTCACTTAATGGAAGTGGCTCAATTTTCTGTCTCCACTTACTTGTATCCATGACAGGTGTTGACTCAAGCAAAGTGTTTACCTCATCTATAGCACCATCAACATCAAAATCTGTACCAAAATGGGTTAGACACATCATTAAAGCATCATCAAAGTTAGTTGAAATACAAGAGTCATCAACCAATGCTTCTATCATGTCAACATCAGCAACATCCTCGTTGTCATGTGGTTGCTTGTTGACATTGAAGACATTCAATTCAATTGTCATGTTGCCAAAGGACAGCTGCATGACTCCATTCCTGCAATTAATTACAGCATTAGATGTGGCTAGAAAAGGACGACCAAAAATCACAGGAATATGCTTAGTGGAGTCTCGAACAGGTTGAGTATCAAGTACAATAAAATCAACAGGAAAATAAAATTTATCAACCTGTATCAAAACATCCTCAACAATGCCACGAGGTACTTTCACAGATCTATCAGCAAGTTGTAAAATAACAAATGTTGGTTTTAACTCGCCTAGTCCAAGTTGCATGTACACAGAGTAAGGAAGAAGATTGACACTAGCTCCTAAATCTAACAATGCCTTCTCAATTTTATGGTTTCCTATGATGCAAGAGATAGTAGGACAACCTGGATCTTTAAATTTAGGAGGGGTATTGCTTTGAATTATTGAGCTAACCTGTTCAGTTAAAAATGCATTTTTACGTACATGTAATTGTCTCTTTTTAGTACATAGGTCCTTCAAAAATTTAGCATAGGCAGGAACTTGCTTAATAGCATCAAGTAAGGGGATATTTATGCTTACCTGCTTGAAGATGTCCATCACGTCATTGATAGAATTACCTTGCTTTACCTTTGTCAGCCTCTGAGAAAATGGGGCTTTTGGGATGTAGGAAGGCTCATTGTCTTCTTTGTGAGCTTCTTGGACTGAATCATCAGTTGAGGTATTACCTGGAGAAATTAGTTGAGGTGTGTTGTGCTTTGAAAGATTCACTTGGTTGTCAACTAGTTTGCCCCGTCTCAAAGTCATGATGGCCTTCGCCTCTTCATGTTGGTTGCTTGAATCTGTTCCAATATTGTGCACCCCTTTAGGATTAAGAAATGGCTGACTAGGGAATTTACCTTTTTCAATGGTTGTTGCCAGCTGTTGTACTGATGAAGCCAGTTGCCCCATCGTGTTCTCCATATTGGAAATGGATTGTGCCTGTGAGTTCTGGCTAGTGCGCACTTCCTTCTTGAACTCAATAATGGTGTGATTCTGATGCTCCAAAGCAGCTTGTGTAGCTTTTGTCAAGTTTTGAATTGCCTCTTCCCATGGTTTAGGCTGTGAGAAGTTTTGGTTGAATTGTCTAGGCTGCTGAGGGGCTTGACCTGCTGTGTTGTCCTGTTGACTACCCTGTGACCAAGAAAAATTGGGGTGGTCCCTCCAACCTGGGTTATAGGTGTTGGAGTAAGGATTGTAAGGAGGCTTCCTCATCATGTTGAGGGCATTTGCTTGCTCAGCACCTGCTTCTGGTTCTGTAGGACTATTGGCTGTCAATGAGGTCAATTTTCGAGAGATGTCCTCTATCATGCATTTGACTTCCTTGATTTCTGAGCTGGGTTCAGTGCTGCGAATCTCATAGATACCCCTTTTCTTTGGTTCAGTTCTAGAGGATCTGCTCCGCTGTTGTGAATTGTCAGCCTGCTTTTGAAAGAAGGTCCAGATCTCTGAAGCATTCTTAGACATAAGCTCTCCACCGCTTGTGGCCATCAACCATTCTTGAATATGTGGTAGCAACCCCTCCAAAAAGTATTGGCATAAATGCCATTTTTCATACCCATGATGTGGACACTTCATGAGAAGCCCGTTGAATCTCTCCCAAGTTTCATAGAATGGCTCATCGTCTCTTTGCACAAACTCTGAAATTTTCCTGCGAATGGCATTAGTTTTGTGAACAGGAAAGTATTTATTCAAAAATTTAGCAACCATTTGTTCCCAAGACGTAATACTATTTGCAGGCAATGTATTAAACCAAGATCTAGATCTATCTTTCAGAGAAAAGGGAAATAGACGAAGTTTAACATTATCAGGAGACACATTCTCATATTTAAATGTTTCACATACAGCATAGAAGTCAGTCAGATGATTATAAGGTTCTTCACTATCTAAACCATAGAAAGATGGGAGACAGTTAAGGACACTCGGTTTAAGCTCAAAATTCCTAGCTGTGACCTGAAGGTATTGTATGCATGAGGTGCTCAAATTAGCTAATGGACTAAAATAGTCCCTGAAGGGTCTCTCCTCAATTTCATTCCCCATAGCTACTAGTGCTTCGGTTCCTTCAATTTTATCTAGATTAGTGGCTCGTTTTTGTTGGTGAAAAGTCCTTTCAATTTCACTATCTAGATGTTCTAGCTTAAGTTCTAGAGATCTACGACCAAGCATGCACAATGAAGATTTTTGATTTTTTGAAATTTTTTTTTTTTTAAAAAATTAAAAAATAAAAACGAAAGTTAAATAAATTAAATAAAATCCTAAATTATAACTAGTCGAGAATAAAATTAACTAAGATTAGATTAACCTTCAGACGCAGTCCCCGGCAACGGCGCCAAAAACTTGATGTCAAATTTTAATTAACTCGCAAGTGTACGAATCTAGTGTAATATAGATAAGTAAAAACGAGGTCGATCCCACAGAGACTGCTATGAGGAAGGTATAATTTAATCCAAGTTAACAGTTATTCTAGGCTAGTTGAGTTGAAAAGATTTGTTGTTGAAATTGTTTAATTAAAAAACTAAAGAAGTATGCTAAACAGATGAATTAAGAATTCAAGTTGTGTAAAAGACACCAAGGTTTCAGAATCCACCATTGTCTAATTTAGCAATTATCCAATCATTCATTAATTCCCGAGAAAAAACACATACGACAATACGAATTCAATCTATTGTCGACCCTAAAGATTTATCAGTTAAGTCCAGAAGAAGAAGATCAAAAATAGGCTCCCCTTAGGCTTCAAATATAAACCACTTAAGCGTTTTTCGTATCAAGCTCAATTGAAAGAAAACAAAGAATCAAAG
Organism: Forsythia viridissima; assembly: GCA_030279155.1. Taxonomy (NCBI): domain Eukaryota; kingdom Viridiplantae; phylum Streptophyta; class Magnoliopsida; order Lamiales; family Oleaceae; genus Forsythia; species Forsythia viridissima. Next base: position 3,442,937 of record CM059037.1, on the reverse strand, counting down.
AAGTTCTAAGCATTCTATGTATCCCAATTCGAATAGAAGATGACGAAAAATCAAAAGCAATTAATAGATCATATTATATCACCAAGCATGGATTAATTAAATCAACATCTAACTATCAAAAATACATGATATTTAAGATGAAAGAAATCATATTTAATTAATCTAATTAAGAACAAGCCATGAACGTTAAAGCTCTTAAGAAGGAATTAAACGAATAACGGAATAATCACTTAATTAAAACAAGTTTTCATCGTCTACCTTGGATAAAGAAAACTAGAAGAACATGATTAAACTAGAAAAACAATAAATGATAAAACCCGGCATGGATTCAAGGAGAAGAAATCTTCGAAGAAGTCTTGATAGTCGAGGAGTCTTGTTCTCTTGTTCTCTTTCTTCTTCTCTTCCGTCTTCTCTTGATTTGCTCTCCAAAAATCCAACCCCTTGTTATGAGAATATATCTCATATTTATATTGCCTCTAATGTGCCACAAAAATCCCAAGAAGACCTAAAAAATTCGTTCAAAACGTTTCCTAGTTGAATTGGGACTCAAAAAAGGAAAGAAAATAAAGCACAAAATCTGCAGCCGGAATTGGCCTGGGCGATCGCTCAGGCTATTCCCGGACGATCGCCCAGGCGGCTGGTTTAGTCTCTGCTTCTGATTTGAGGTGCTGGGCGCTCGCCCAGAGTTAAGCCGGGCGATCGCCCAGCTTGTCTTCTTTAAAGATTTGCACTTTGGTCCTTTTTGTTTCAACGGTCACTACTTTGGTCCTTCAACTTTGGGTCTTGGTCATTTCAGTCCTCAAACTTTTTATAACATCAACTTTGGTCCTTCAACTTCACATCATCGCCAGTTTAGTCCCTCAACTTTGCATTATCTCCAGTTTGGTCCCTCAACTTTGGGTTGAGTGCAATTGAGTCCTCGACCTTATGAGATATCTTCTAAGTTATTGCTCTTTTCGCCCAAACTTCTCCAATTGTTCACCAACAAGTCCAAAACTGAAATAAAACAATAATAAACTAGATTAAGTAGAAAAACAACTATATGACGACATAACTGATTAATTAAAAGGCCAAAATAAGTGCATAAAACGCACTTATCACCCCCCACCCACCCACCCACCCACCCACCCACCCTTTTTAGAATATTACATCTTCAAAATTCCGGTCTCTCTCTCTCTCTCCCTCCTTGCACTAAATCTGTCCAATTACCCAAGGCGCCAATCCATCCTTCTTGTTCACTAGTATTTATTTCTAGAGAGGATGGTAGAATCTAGTCAACAACTTTTTTGTGGGATTCATAACTAGTAGGTTAAATGATTACATGCTTACGTTTCTTTTCAATTGTACCAAATTTTTCTCTATCTTTAAAGTGGATGGAGTTACTATCTTTTTGGATCAATGGTTGAATTGTATGCATCAAGCATAATGATGCTGTTTAGCATAAATGGTAATAATGACATCACTAGACCAATTAATGATATATATTACTATTCATACTATTTACATATAGTACATATTAATGACCCAACAAAAATATAGAGTTAATACGCAATTGGTCAAATCAACTGATATCTCGTTCAACCGGTGAGTCATTGTTGGTTAAAAACTAAAATAAAAATATATTTTTTATTTTTAAAATTTAGGTAAGTTAAAAATTAAAAATATGTCGCATTTTCATTCTTAAAATATAAAAAAATTTAAAGATACAATTCGAAATTTTTAAATAATACAAAATTATATATAGTTTTCTTTCGAAAAAGCAAATAGTTTAAATAGCCCTTGATAATTATCAAAATTAATAAAAATAATTTGATATTATAAATTGGAAAGAAAAGTAGAAGAGAATATAGATATATATTATATTTTTCATATTGGAAAAGAATTGAAGCATTCTGTATCTGTTTGTAATGCATGACAAATGCTAAATTTAAATCTATTCTTGAACACATATTATGAGGTCTTACTAGACATTAGTGGTGGAAAAAATAAAAAGAACTCGCGCAAAAGTTTCAGCTTATGTGATCAGACAAGTTGACAAAGTGTTTTTATCTAAAAACAAGACAAGTTAGACATCACGTTCCAACAAAAAAAAAGTGAACGTAATGCTTGGGACACATTAGGGAAAGTGCATGGAAACTACTAAAATAGTGAACGCAAATCAGAGCTGGCAGGCTAGTATATATACGCACCAGATAAACAATATAGAATTACTACAAGAAACAAAGAATGTCGCACTTTGATTTAAGATTTGCTTTCCTGTTTTTCATAAACATTCTGAAATCACCAATAACAATGCCTTGGGAATGGAACCCATTTGTTATTGTAATTGGTAACTTCACTTGGATCAACTTTTGGCTTTTTACTATCTTTTTGTTCGTCTTCTCCTTCGTCTCTATTGAAATTCCATTAACATCTATAAGACGCATACGAATTCAAGTCAAGAAATTCTCAGTCTCCCTAACGGTTTGTTTTTTAGTTTCACTATTCTTCCCACAAGTACTATTTTGGTACATTTATCCCATAATTTTATTACTCTCTTTATCCTCTGCTTGTATTTCTAATGTGTGGAGGAGATTTGAAGTTCTACTGTTGACAATTCCTCGTCTCGACATATTTATGATCACTGCAACAAACACTGATGATGAGCCCAACTTAGCAGTACTACACGAGATAGAACAAGAAATTGATCAAGTTTAGACCATATGTTTGTATTAGTTGGTCATCTCTTTTATTTCACAAGCTTGTTTCTCAAATTTTGTTCCTTTTATATATTTTGCTTATGTAGCCAATCAAGTTTTCTGTCGAACAATATATGTGTTTTGAACGGGTATGATGCCAATTAATCAAGCACACAAAATTAGTAGCGCATACCACAAAAGCGTCTTTTTGATTTTATTGACTCTCAGCAGAATTGATGACAATTTAAAATTCATAACTTTTTAAATTTACACTGACAAAGGGCCTAAACCAAATTAAATACAAACGACAATTATGACTTTTGCCAATAAATTGGCCGTCAAAGACAATTTTTTTTATTTTTTGTTTTTTTTGTTTATTGTTAACAGCGATATTAATTATAGTAACTGTGCAAGATGAAATGATCCATGATTGAATTATAGCTTATAAGACAAGATACAAAAACGAAAGGCATTCAATGACATGTAAAGAGAACAACCGACGTAATCGGTATCATAAAGTCTTTTTGGCTCTATTTGACGTCATCCCTATGACCGAAGTAAGATTTTGTTTTTAATGGAATTATACTATTACTTAGGGGTAGCAAAAAAGTTCGTCGATTTGTAGACTTGCCGGCTCGGTCCATAAAAGCTCTGGCCAGTCTGAGCTCGGGCTTGTCGAGGAATTAGCATGAGCTAGGGCCGAGCCCAAAATAAAAAAAGAGGGCCGAACTCGTTCGACTTGACCAAAAAACGAGCCGGCTCGACTCGTGGCTCATGTAACGATCACTTCATCGTGACTGTTGGCCAACAGCCACAGCCATTTTTTTTAAATTTTTTTATTGTTTTTTAATTTCATTTTTCTCCTATAAATACTCCTATTCTAAACTCATTATTTCACACTTCAATTTCTTATCTCTCATTCAATTATATACTCAATCCATTAATAATTCTCAAATTTCATTCACTTAATATTAGTGTTATAATTAGTATCTAATATCTCATTATCTAAATATTACTCTATAATTTTAAGTTGTAATTTTCTACTTCTACTAATTCTCTACAATTCTATTTTCTAGTTTCTAATTTCTACTACATCTTCATCTTCTCCTATTCTCTTTATTCTATTATTCCAAATGGCATACAATTGAAATGATGATGATTTCAGTGGTCTTAATGACATTCCAATTCCAAACGATATTTTTGATCAGTTTGGTGGTAGCATTGATCCAATTGATTTGGAAGACTTTCAAGAAGATGCCGATACACAAAATATCATCGGCTCTAGCACTAAACGAAAAGCCACCAAACAAAAGGCTAAGTGCTGGCAGCATTTTGAGTTGATGCCGACTGGTAAACTAGTGGACGGAGTCCCTGAGTTCAAAGCACAGTGTAAACACTGTCAAGAGAAGTTAAATTGGCACAAGGGGATAGGCATGACCCATCTAAATAGACACTTCAAAAAGTGTCAATACAAACATGGAGGTTTGGATACAAATTAGGCACAACTCCAGTTTGGATCTCCAGGAGCCGGGTCCAGTAGTCTCACTCTCAACAACTGGATATATTCACAAGAACTCATGCGCCACAAAGGACTGCCAGAATTGATAGCAAATATTGAGTTTCCACTATGCTTGGTGGACAATTCTCATTGGACGAAATTCATCCAAAAATATCTCCAACCAAGGTACGTTAATATTGCTAAAAATACACTTCGTAAAGACACTATTGTTAGATATAATACCAAGAAAGAAGCTATTATTAATGATATTAATAATTACAATAGTGTTGTATTTTTTAAATCGGACTTATGGATACGTTGTAACAAAAAAGGATACATTGTTGCAACTTCACACTATATTGATAATAATTGGATAATGCATAAAAAAGTAATTATTTTTAAACAAATAGACCATCCTCATAATGAAAATAATATTTATCATGTTTTATTAGGTGTGTTAGCTGAATTTAAATGTGATTCTAAGGCTCGTAATTTTACATTTGATAATGCAGGTCCAAATAATATAGTAATTGAAAAATTAATGCAACATTGTTACATTTGTTATGTTTGTTCGTGTACACGTAACATCTTGTTCGTGTACAATTTTAACTCCGCCTACTTTCAAAGTAGCGATCTCAAATTCGAAAAAAGGAGGAGAGTTTTCAATTTTTAATTTTTTAACATAAAGAATTCTCGATATTGTATTTCTTTTTTATTTTCAATTTTTAAAAAAACAAATTATTTTATTTTAAAAAAAATGTGAGGGCCAGCCGAGCTCGTGGGTAGCTCGGCTCGGCCCGCTTGGCCTACGAGCTCATGGGCTGAACCGAGTGCCTACTTTAGGGACAAGCCGAACTCGTTTTTTAACCCGGCTCAGCCCATTGCCATGCCTACTATCATTCATTATATCTATTGACTTAGAAACATTAATTTTATATGAGAACAATTATATTTTAGAATGAAAAATAGGCATACAACAACAGACAAGTTTTATAATGGTTCTCTTTAATGTGAAATTACGCCATCTTCTCACCATGGTATTGATTCACTATAGTGAAATATTAGTTTATAAGAGAAATCACACTCTTTCAAATTCTCTGTGTTTTTTTCTGCCATGCTTTTCTCTCTCAAACTTTCTTCTTCTCTCTCTTCTTCTTGATTATCGACCTGACTCTGTAAAAGACAATATCATTCAGAATTCAATTATTCTTAGGGTGTGTTTGATTTTGATTAAAATCAGTTTTTTTGATAAAAGTTGTTGAAATGTGTGGTTGAAAAGTTGTGGGACCATGAAATGTGTGGTTAAAATTAATTGTTGACTTTGACTTTAGCTTTTTAACAAAATCAAAATTGAAAACAAACGGGGTCTTAGTTTATAAACAATGTGATAATTTCACTATATACTATAAAATACAAAATAATTTAAAAAATACTATTTAACTTTTTTTATTCTAAAAATACTGTTTTTTATTTTTGTAACACTTGTTGTTACATTTATTATGTTTGTTAATAACAAATGTAACACATTTATTATAACTAAAATAACAAATGTAACAAATGTAACAACAAGTGTTACAATAAAAAAACAGTATTTTTAGAATTAAAAAAATATGACAGTATTTTAAAAAATATTTTATTTATCGTAATTATTTTTGAAAAAACCCCATAAGCAATTCATCGAGATTTACTAATATTTACATTGTACCCTCTCAATTGTCTATCATAACTCTATTTTCTCTTCTCTTTAATTTGTTTACCTTTCTAATTTTTCTACACGAGTATTAACCCTGCATGTGCCGGCCCCAACTCCTTTTTTGACTAATTGTTTGGTCCATCAGAATGCGCTTTACGCGGATCAAGAAGTTGGTGAGTACCCACCTTTTGAATTAAGTTAAAGCTTAATCATATATGTCCCAACCTCGTTGGGTTTGCACCGTTAATGAATGCTGCTGACTCAACAATATATGATTAAGTAGATTCTGAATTCAAGATATAATTAAACTCTTTCAAACTTAAAAAACTCAAAGATAAATTACTATATATATGTGTGTGAATATTGTAATTGATCATATACACTAATAAAATCACCATCGTCTAGGAATGGCAACGGAGTGAAGCCACTTTCCGCTCCGTCAGAGAATTTTGGGAGGCGAGAAGGGGTGGAGATTTAAATATCCACATTCAATGCCTCATTTAATTAATTATTTATTTTTTAAATATAGTTTAAATTTTAAAACATAAAAATAAAATAAAACAAGACGACTTCAAATGGGTTTGACAATTTCGAAGCACGGACCATGATCTTTGTCCTCGTCCTAATTAAAACATTATTTAGAATATGTTTATCAGTGTTTATAAATTGATTAAATAACATTTTTGTCTACACATTTCATAGGACCATTGTTTAATTCTAATCAACAATTTTTTTTTTTACCAAATATACACTTAATTGAGTAATACTCAATAGGTGTGCCCTTTTTTGTTCCAAGGTCAGTAAGGTGCAATGGCAACTAATGGGCAGATTTAGGGGGTATAGTCCAGCCCCTTTCCAAAAAAAAAAAAAAAAATCGTTTTTTAAGTGTAATTTTTTTTTAATAGTAGCAGTCTGGTCTCCAAAAATTTATGGTTCCTCCCTTACTTGGACTTGTTAATTATTGAAACCACTTATCAATTGAGGAATTGTGTTATTATTTGGTGATTCCTTTACTATTTTTTAATGGCTGAAGCAGAATATAATCTCAGCTTAAAGTTGCCTTTGGTATTGTTAAACGAGGTGAATTATGTACCTTGGTTAGGAGAGGTAAATATGTCACTTCGTGCTAAGAAGAATTGGGCTAGATTAATGGTCACCAGGTTTTATCTTGGCTACTTAATTCTATAGTCACGTATTGCAAAAAAAATTTACTTTCTGAATTGTGGGACTTAGTATCTGAATTGTATGGTGGAATAAATAATTATGCGGGAATTTTTGAATTAAAACTTGAAATTACGGTTGCAAAAAAAGGTAAAAATTAATTCATTGAACATCTTGGATATCTCAAAAGATTGTGGGATGAGATGAACATGTTGTTCGAAAATATATTGGAGGAAAATAGATTTTCACTAATGAAGTGAAATTGAATCTCACATTACTTGAGAAGTGGGATTGGGAGAAGAGCCTTAAAAAGGGATTACAATCCCACATCGGTTACAAATGGAATAGTGGGAATTTATGGGGAATATAAATATTCCATCCCACATTGGAAAATGGATAAAATATGAAAATGTGTGGAAAACTTAAATAGTTGTCCCACATCGGATAAAAACAAGATTGTGGACCAATTTATATATGGTTAACAATTTGTAAGGTGTAACCATTTGTTGCATAGAGAATCCTCCGTGGCCTACGCGCCCGCAGGGGGGGGGTGCAAATCTTGGACCGACTTGGCCTTCGAGCTTTGAACTTGTGTGCGGGCGCGACCTGCGTACACGAATGTCGGACCGAATGAACCAAAAATTGGCCACAAAGTACAAGCTACGTTTTGGAATTTTATTTTACGTTTTTTCATTTAAAAACGTAACTCCAAAACTTATATCCATTTATTCTGTAACATCAAAACCTCTGGAGTAAAGGCAGTGTACTGAATGCATAAGGCTCATCCTTGCCTATATATACAGCAACAATCTTCAGTCCAAAACATAACAATTCTTACTCCACGAAATCTCTCTGCATTTTCATTCCTTACTAGTTCCAATCGCTTGGTGATTCTGTTTCGGCATATTCTCAGTTCGACTGCTCAGTTGCAGTACAAGCCGCTGTATCCTGGGGAGCAAGCGCTCGCGTTACTTCGGTGAGGGGGCGAATATTGCTTTAAGGACACTGTGTTGAACACAGGCCCCAGCTCCAAGACGTTGATTTTATTTGCCTATCCATCGCTGTTATTTTTTCTGCTTAAGCATACTGTAAATCTGCTTTGGGTCCTGCTTTGTTTTGTTCACTGTTTAACAGATTTGTAACAATCTTAAAGCAATATTTTTTTGTTAAACAGTTTACAAAACTGGTTTTAAAAACAGCTTTCTTACTGTTTTCAACTCAGAGTCCTTACTGTTTTCAAAACATATTCCTTACTGTTTTAAAAACAGTTTTCTTAAACTGCATTTGATTTATTCTATTTCTTTTGTACTAATATTCTGATTGTTTTAGAAATGGAAAATACAAGCACCAATAATGTTGTGGCATCCAGAAATGAAAATGTGCCTCCAATGGTGCCGAATCTACCGAATGTGGCTCAAGCTGTGGCTATGCCAAGTTCTGATGTGGCTCCAGTAACACAGACTTTGGCTATGCCAAGTCTAGCTGCTGGCTCAAGTGGAACTAAGACTGTGGCTTCCATGCCAAGTCTGGCTACTGGTCCAACTATGACAGTCCCGGTTAATCACGGGGAAAAGTCGGAGAAGTTCAACGGTTCGAATTTCAAGAGGTGGCAACAAAAAATATTGTTTTACCTCACGACTTGAATCTTGTGAGATTCTTGACTGAGAATGTTCCAGTGCTCCAAGAGGGTCAAGGAGACCTTCAAGCAATCAGTGCAGTGGATGCTTGGAAGCATTCTGATTTCTTGTGCCGAAATTATGTTATGAACGGTTTGGCCGATTCATTGTATAATGTGTACTGTGCAATAAAAACGGCTAAGGAATTATGGGAGTCTTTAGACAAAAAGTATAAAACCGAGGATGCCGGGGCCAAGAAGTTTCTTGTTGGCCGCTTCTTGGAATACAAAATGGTGGACTCCAAATCTGTAATCAGTCAAGTACAAGAACTACAAGTGATCTTGCATGAAATTCATTCCGAGGGAATGGTTGTGAGTGAATCCTTCCAAGTGGCATGTATAATTGCAAAACTACCTCCTGCATGGAAGGATTTCAAAAACTACCTAAAGCACAAACGAAAGGAAATGAACGTTGAGGAACTAATTGTGCGACTTCGAATTGAAGAAGACAACAAAAGTTCTGAAAGAGGGTTCAATCCGGTTGTGGCCAAAGCCAATGTTGTGGAGCATGGTCAAAGCTCCAAGACCTACAAGAACAAGTATGGGCCATCTGGTGGAAAAGGGCCCAAGTTGGGACCTAAAGGTGGAATCTCTAAACAGAAGTTTTCTGGAAAATGCTTCAATTGTGACAAAATTGGTCACAAGTCTACGGAGTGCCGTTTGCCGAAGAAGAAAAAAGAAGCACACATGGTTGAAGATACATCTGTCATGAACCTTGCAGCTGTCATTTCTGAAGTGAACCTGGTGGGTTCAAATCCTAGAGAATGGTGGATAGACACCGGTGCCACCCGACATGTTTGCTCCGACAAGGAGATGTTTAGTGGTTTTGAAGAAGCAGATGGAGAAAAGCTGTTTATGGAAAATTCAGCAACCTCTGAAATCAAGGGCCATGGAAATGTGGTTCTAAAGATGACGTCTGGGAAAGAGCTGACTCTAAACAATGTGCTCTATGTACCAGAAATTCGCAAGAATTTGGTGTCTGGCTCGCTGTTGAACAAACATGGATTTCGTATAGGGTTTGAGTCAGACAAAGTTATTTTGTCAAAGTCTGGAATGTTTGTAGGAAAGGGTTATGTAAGTGACGGGCTTTTTAAGCTCAATGTTATGGCTATTAAGCCAAAAATGAATAAAATGAAAAACTCTTCCGTTTACTTGCTTGAGTCTTCCAATTTGTGGCATGGTAGACTAGGACATGTTAATTACGATACTTTGCGTAGACTAATTAACTTGAATTGCATACCTACATTCCAAATTGATAATAAACATAAGTGTGAAACTTGTGTTGAGGCAAAATTGACAAGGTCATCATTTCAATCTGTTCAAAAAAAAAACTGAACCACTTGATTTAATTCACACTGATGTATGTGATTTAAAATCTATACAAACAAGGGGAGGTAACAAATATTTTATTACTTTTATTGACGATAGCACAAAATATTGTTTTGTGTATTTGCTTAAAAGTAAAGATGAAGCTATAGAGAAATTTGTTCTCTATAAGAATGAAATTGAAAACCAACTCAACAAGAAGATCAAAGTATTGAGAAGTGATAGAGGTGGTGAATATGAATCACCATTTGCTGAATTCTGTGCACAACACGGAATTAAACATGAAACAACAGCACCTTATTCACCTCAACAAAATGGTGTTGCTGAACGGAAAAATAGAACATTGAAAGAAATGATGAATGCAATGTTGTTAAGTTCTGGATTACCTCAGAACATGTGGAGAGAAGCTGTGTTATCAGCTAATTACCTTTTAAATAAGATGCCCCGGAAGAAAGAAGATAATAGCCCCTACGAGTTATTGAAAGGAAGAAAGCCTTCCTACAAATACTTACGAGTGTGGGGGTGTCTTGCCAAAGTGGCGGTACCTGCACCAAAGAAGGTGAAAATAGGACCAAAAACTGTTGATTGCATATTTATCGGATATGCACATAACAGTAGTGCTTATCGATTTCTTGTGTATGATTCAAAAATTTCTGATATACACAAAAATACGATAATGGAATCAAGAAATGTATCATTCTTTGAACATGTATTTCCATACAAATCCAAAGAAGAAGCGAGTTCTTCTAAACGAACATATGAGACTATGATTGAGAATAGTCAGGACCAAGAAGTAGAAGAGGAAGTTGAGATTGAACCAAGACGAAGCAAACGAGAAAGGACAGAAAAATCTTATGGTCCTGATTTTCTGACTTATATGTTAGAAACTGAACCTCAAAGCTTCAAAGAAGCTGTAAACTCTTCAAAAGAACCTCAATGGAAAGAGGCCATTAAAAATGAAATAGATTCCATTTTGCAAAACCATACATGGGAGCTGGTGGATCTTCTCCCGGGAAGCAAACCACTAGGCTACAAATGGATTTTCAAAAGAAAAATGAAAGCAGATGGAACTATTGATAAGTACAAGGCCAGACTTGTAATTAAAGGTTACAAGCAACGAGAAGGCCTTGACTACTTTGACACTTATTCTCCGGTAACGAGAATAACTTCCATTCGGATGATATTAGCGATTGCAGCTTTGCACAATCTCGAAGTACATCAAATGGATGTCAAAACTGCCTTTCTAAATGGAGATTTAGAAGAAGAAATTTACATGGAACAACCTGAGAGATTTTCTGCACCAGGACAAGAAAACAAGGTGTGTAAATTGGTGAAGTCATTATATGGCTTAAAACAAGCACCAAAACAGTGGCATGCAAAATTTGACAATGCCATGATAGAAAGTGGATTTAAAATCAATGAATGTGACAAATGCGTTTACATCAAAGACACGGAACATGGTTATGTCATTTTATGTCTTTATGTTGACGACATGCTCATCGTTGGTAGCAACGATAAGATGATTAAATCTACTAAAAATATGTTGAATTCAAAATTCGACATGAAGGATATGGGTTCAGCTGATGTGATTCTTGGAGTTAAAATTTCAAGAACATCAGATGGACTCGTTCTAAGTCAGTCACATTATGTGGACAAAATTTTGGAAAAATTCAATAATGATGATACTGGCGTGACTAGAACACCGATAGATACAAGTCAACATCTATCGAAAAATAGAGGCAATGGTATTTCTCAAGTTGAGTACTCTAGAATAATCGAAAGTCTTATGTACTTAATGAGTTGTACAAGACCAGATATAGCTTACGCAGTTAGCAAACTGAGTAGATATACCAGTAATCCAGGGTCTGACCACTGGAAAGGAATAGTAAGAGTACTGAGATACTTGAGATATACGCGTGATTATGGACTGCACTATACCAGATATCCCGCAGTTATTGAAGGATTTACCGACGCTAATTGGATATCTGATATCAAGGACCCAAAGTCTACCAGTGGATTTGTATTCACTTTGGGAGGTGCAGCGATATCGTGGAAATCTTCTAAACAAACAGTTATTGCAAGATCTACCATGGAATCCGAGTTTATAGCTCTGGATAAATGTGGTGAAGAGGCTGAATGGCTACGTAATTTCTTAGAGGATATTCCAAGATGGTCAAAACCTGTGCCAGCAATTTGCATACATTGTGATAGTCAATCTGCAATTGGAAAGGCACAAAGCAACATGTACAATGGTAAGTCTAGACACATACGTCGTAGACATAATACCATAAGACAGTTATTCTCAACTGGAGTTATCTCTATTGACTATGTAAAGTCTAAAGATAACATTGCGTATCCACTAACCAAAGGGTTAAATAGAGAGTTAGTTGCAAATTCATCGAGAGGAATGAGACTTAAGCCTCTGAAAGAATAAGTTATTGTAATGGAAACTCAACCTAACTGACTGGAGATCCCAAGATCTAGGTTCAATGAGAAAACCTAATTACAAATACTTAATAGGATCACTGTGGGGGTTAACTCTTGTCCATTCCTGTAATAACAGTGATGCCCGTGGAAAGAGGATAAGCAATAGGCTTTTAATGATTCTTATGCGTCGGAAATCCGAGCGGAGTAATGCGGGTTACTCTTAATTAAGAAATCACCTATGTGAGAGAGAAGTGGGGCCCCTTCGAAGGAAATTGTGAGGCTCAATTCTTCATAACTCTCACTGAACTAGGCATATGTTCATGGCCACAAACGAACATACCAATGAGAACTGAAATGTGTTAGGAAGAATCCTGTGTGAGGTACATCATCGTTTACACAAAAGGCAGAATAGTTCAAAGACATCGTGTCTACTAATCAGCTAGTAAAGTAAATGTACTTTAATAAGGGAAGGTTCAAAGGTAACTCCTACCTATCCTATGCAGGTTTCAACTATGGAACTTTATCATCAAGTATTCCGTGTCTCTGTCAATTTCCTTTCATGTGGGGGATTGTTACAAATCTGTTAAACAGTGAACAAAACAAAGCAGGACCCAAAGCAGATTTACAGTATGCTTAAGCAGAAAAAATAACAGCGATGGATAGGCAAATAAAATCAACGTCTTGGAGCCGGGGCCTGTGTTCAACACAGTGTCCTTAAAGCAATATTCGCCCCCTTACCGAAGTAACGCGAGCGCTTGCTTTCCAGGATACAGCGGCTTGTACTGCAACTGAGCAGTCGAACTGAGAATTTGCCGGAACAGAATCACCAAGTGATTGGAACTAGTCAGGAATGAGAATGCAGAGAGATTTCGTGGAGTAAGAATTGTTGTGTTTTGGACTGAAGATTGTTACTGTATATATAGGCAAGGAGGAGCCTTATGCATTCAGTACACTGCCTTTACTCCAGACGTTTTGGAGTTACAAAACGTTTTGATGTTACAGAATAAATGGATATAAGTTTTGGAGTTACGTTTTTAAATGAAAAAACGTAAAATAAAATTCCAAAACGTAGCTTGTACTTTGTGGCCAATTTTTGGTTCATTCGGTCCGACATTCGCGTACGCAGGTCGGGCTCGCACACAAGTTCAAGGCTCGAAGGCCAAGTCGGTCCAAGATTTGCACCCCCCCTGCGGGCGCGTAGGCCACGGAGGATTCTCTATGCAACAAATGGTTACACCTTACAAATTGTTAACCATATATAAATTGGTCCACAATCTTGTTTTTATCCGATGTGGGACAACTATTTAAGTTTTCCACACATTTTCATATTTTATCCATTTTCCAATGTGGGATGGAATATTTATATTCCCCATAAATTCCCACTATTCCATTTGTAACCGATGTGGGATTGTAATCCCTTTTTAAGGCTCCTCTCCCAATCCCACTTCTCAAGCAATGTGGGATTCAATTTCACTTCATTAGTGAAAATCTATTTTCCTCCAATATATTTTCCAACACATGTACCGTTTATATACTGTTAATCCAGAATTGTAATTACAAAGAGCCGAAGAAGAAAAAGTGTTTTCTTTGCTTAGAAGTTTGGGACCAGAGTACGAGAATCTCAAGAGTATCATTCTTATGGACTCTAAACACTCATCATTCTCTAGTATTTGTGCTACCGTACAAAGAGAGGAAACTTGGCTAAAAGCTTCCAAGCACGACACCCAAATATCTGCAGGCATCAAATATTCATATGAAAAAGTTGAATTTGTCCCTAAGGCTGATAAGCATGATGCATGTCACTACAAGAAAAAGGAGCTATAGGGACGACATCTATAGGGACGACACAAAATTCGTCTCTATATATGGCATATATAGGGACGACAATAAAATGTCGTCTCTAAAAATTGTAATAGATATAGAAAGGACAAAAGTCGTTTCAACACACTTATTTGTCGTCCCTATAGGTCCAGAATCTATAGAAATGACTTATTTGTCGTTCCTATAGGTCCAAAATCTATAGAGACGACTTATTTGTCGTCCCTATAGAGTACATATAAGAAATAAAGTCGACTAATATCGTTCTTATAGCCTAAACAATTCGTCCATGTAGGTCATAAGAAATGGCGCCAATTTTTCTCGCTTTGTAAGCTACTGGGACGACTAAAGTCGTCCTAATAGTGCTAAAGTACGTTCCTACATGTCCAGAATCTATAAGGACGACTTATTTGTCGTCCCTATAGGCCCAGACTCTATAGAGACGACTTATTTGTCGTCCCTATAGGTCTAGAATCTATAGAGACGACTTATTCGTCGTCCCTATAGAGTACATACCTATAGCAACAACACGGTAACATCGTCTCTAAAGAAATAAAGTCGACTAATATCGTCCTTATAGCCTAAAAAAATCGTCCCCATAGGTCATAAGAAATGGCGCCAATTTTTCCCGCTTTGTAAGCTACTGGGACGACTAAAGTCGTCCTAATAGTGTTAAATTACGTTCCTATAGGTCCAGAATCTATAGGGACGACTTATTTGTTGTCCCTATAGTAACAGACCTGTAGAGACGACGGAGTATGTCGTCCCTACAGAATCAAATGCGACTATTGTCGTCTCCATAACTTAAATATTCGTCCCTGTAAGTCCTAATACCCTCAGCATATTGGCGGGATATTCTCGCGCCCAACTCTAGCAATTGGGACGACATTATGTCGTCCCAATAGATGTTCTAGCAATTGGGACGACATTATGTCGTCCCAATAGCTCCAGTCTACAAATTCCCATCAGAAGCAATATTTCTTCAAAGTCTCTTTCAAGCTTAATCCACAAATTCTACCATTTTGAACCTCTCTTTCTCTATTGCAGTCCCCCAGTTTAAAGGTCTTAGTTGCAGTATTCAAGAGATCATTGGTTAGTCAAATTTACGTATTTCACTTATATATTTAAGATTTACTTTTCTGTTTTATTTTTTACTTTTTATTTTATTTTCACAATACATTGCACTTTCATAAACCTTAGAATGCCGTTTGAAGATTAGTTTATTAAGCACGCACAACCTCATTTTGGGTTGTTTGATGTTTACAAACTAATCTTTGAATTGTCCTGTTTCGGACAGTTTGACATTGATTTGTAAGTTACGAGTTGTGTTATCATACATTTTTCCTATAATTGCCTCGACTATCGCGTATGATTTTTGGTATTGTCTCAATTTTATTCTCCGGGTGTGGACTGTGTTTAAAATAGTGCGCACACTTAGGAGAATAGAAGGGAGATGCTGTCGAAATTTACACGTGAAACATAGGCAATCATAGAAAAAATTAACACAACTCGTAAATTACAAATCAATGTCGAATGGCTAGGGCCCACACCTAAAATTAGTATTGGAGCGACAAGGAGTCAGGACATTCTCACACCACTTGTATACTACACTTAATTATTGTTATTTTTTTGGTGTTGCAGCAACTCTAAAATGGAAATGGAAATCGATAAGAGTTGGATAAAGTTGAATAGAAGACGGGCAAAGTCTGCAGAGTTTTGGCATGGTCTGAAAGCGTTCATAAATATGGCGAGGCCATTAGCAAATGATAGGGGAATGATTCAATGTCCATGCAAAAGATGTATAAACATGATGATGCAATTGGTAGATGATGTTGAGTCTCACATATGTCGTCACGGTTTTTACGAGAACTACGAGAGGTGGATTTATCACGGGGAGAGTGAGGAAGGGCTTGTGAATATGCAAGGACAGAACGAAGGGCTTGTTGCAGAAGATGAGATGGCGGATGTTCTTACCGATGTGGTCGGGGATGACTCAGCTGCTGGCAAATCTTCTGATTTAGGTTACGACGCTTTGTTCGATGCTCTGCATTCAGAGTTGTATCCAGGAGTATCTTCTTACTCGTCCCTAAATTTTTTAACTAAGCTGATGCATTTGAAGGTGGTCAATAAGTGGACAAATAAATCTATAGATGGGCTATTGAAGTTGTTAAAATCGGCCTTCCCCAAAATCAATCTTGTCGACTCTCACTACGAGGCTAAAAAATTAATGTCGAAGTTGGGATTGGGGTACGAATCTATTCATGTTTGTAGGAATGATTGTGCGTTATTTTGGAAGGAAAATGCTGATAAAGAAATTTGTCCAGTTTGCTATGAAAGTCGTTGGGTGCAAATAGCTGGCAAATCCTCTGGGAAGAATGTCCCGCATAAAGTGTTGCGTTATTTTCCATTGACCCCTAGACTGAAGCGTTTGTTTGCAACAACACATACTGCGAGACTAATGAGGTGGCATAATACAGGTCGCTCGAGGGACGAGGATGATATGGGTCATCCCGTGGATGGAAAAGCTTGGCGGGCCTTTGACAAAAATCACCCTGATTTTGCGTGTGAGATAAGAAATGTTCGGCTGGGATTGTCGTCAAATGGTTTCAATCCTTTTGGTAATATGAGTCAGTCTTACAGCATGTGGCCGGTAGTTTTGGTAACTTATAATCTACCACTTTGGCTGTGTATGAAAGAAGAAAATTTAATGCTAACCCTTTTGATCCCAGGTCCCCAATCACCAGGCAAAGATATGGATGTATTTTTACGGCCATTAGTAGATGAGCTGAAGGAATTGTGGACATCTGGTATCGATACGCGTGATGTATCAAGTAATAACTGTATATTCAGAATGCGAGCAGCGATGTTATGGACAGTTAGTGATTTTTCTGCTCGTAGTAGTTTATCAGGGTGGAGCGGTCAGGGTTACGATGCATGTCCAACTTGTAATGAAGAGACACCTTCGACGCGTGTCATCGGTAAGACAGCTTATGTGGGTCATCGACGTTTCTTACCAAGTACTCATCATTGGCGAAATGACCGTACTTTCAACGGACAAACAGAGAGACGTGGGCCACCGCCTCAATTGACTAGTGCAGATATCCTACAGCAACTTAGTCATGTGAAAATTAGAACACCAGAAAACACCCAAGCTATGGGAGTGTTAAAAGAAAAAGGGATAAGAATGAGCTAAACTGGAGAAAGAAGAGCATTTTCTTTGAGTTGCCCTACTGGTCGACAAATGAGTTGAAACACAATCTCGATGTCATGCATGTAGAAAAGAATGTATGTGATAGTTTGTTGGGTACATTATTGGGAGATCCTCATAAATCTAAGGATACAGAAAAAGCGAGACGTGATTTGATGAAATTAAAAATCAGACATGAGCTGCACTTGTACGAAGATAAGGGGAGATTGATGAAGCCTGCAGCAGAGTACACATTTATTAATGCAGATCGTCAAAAATTTTGCAATTTTATACGGAAAGTCAAATTTCCCGATGGTTTTGCATCGAATCTGAGAAAGAACGTTGCGCCTAATGAAAACCGAATAATTGGTTTAAAGTCACACGATTGTCATATCCTCATGCAAAGATTGTTGCCCGTCGGGTGTCGAGCATTTCTAAACAAGACAATTTCATCCACTATTATTGAACTTTGTACATTTTTCAAAAAATTGTGTGCAAGGTCGATAAAGGTTGGCGACATGGTTAATGCTCAACAACAACTCATCCTCATATTGTGCAAGCTTGAACGAATCTTTCCACCGGCTTTTTTTGACATTATGATTCACCTTGTGATGCATTTGCCTGAAGAGGCAATTCTTGGTGGGCCCGTTTACATGAGGTGGATGTATCCTTTTGAGAGATATCTTAAGAAACTAAAGGACTATGTGCGAAATCAATCGAAGCCTGAGGGTTCCATAGCCGAGGGATATGTTGTTGAGGAAGCATTGACTTATTGTTCACGGTATTTCGACGACGTCGAGACAGGATTCAACCGACCAGAGAGAAATGACGATCTATGCGTTCCCAAAAAGCAGCTATCTGTTTTTGAATCCCAATGTCGTCCTATAGGAAAGAGAAGTTTAGTTGTCCTCGAAAGTGATCTTCGAGCTCAAGCTGAGTTTTATATACTTAACAACTGTCCTGAGATTGAAATGTACTTAAAGTGAGTGTGTACATATTTGTTGTAGTATCTTTAACATTAAACGGTTTTATTATTATAACAATTGCTCAATGTAGTTTTTACTTCAACAGTTTGAGCACAAGGATCAGTTGCAGACTCGTGGAGTTACCAATGTTAACCAGTTTCATAGATCCGATTTTCCTGCTTGGTTTCATACGAAGGTAGAACAATAATACTGTTTGCATTTATAATTAGTATAATGTTTGATTAGTTAATGACTTCACATCTTATTATGATATATTTATGCTCTACATCGGATAAACGCTGATGATGTGTCTCCAGAATTGCTATCTTTGGCGTCTCAGACAAATGCTGTTGTGCATTCCTACCCAGCATGTATCGTTAACGGATTTCGATTTCTAACTTATGATCGTGATATCCGACGTAAAACACAAAATAGTGGTGTGAGTATTGCAGGGACCGGTGATGACATATTTTACGGCCAGCTTCAGGATATATTGGAGCTTTCATACATAAACGGTTTCTCAATTGTGGTGTTTCGGTGTAGATGGTTTAAGTGTGACGGAAAAAGAAAGGTCACAGAGAACAACATCACAAGTATTGACACCAGCAGAGAGGCTTACAAAGATGACCAGTTCATACTTGCTTCACAAGCGAGGCAAGTGTTCTATATTGATGACCCATCACGTAGTCATAACTGGCGAGTGGTTCAAGAAGTTAATCATCGTACTACGTGGGATACGCCAGCGACGGTTCTGACTGAGATAGATTTGCTGCACGACGATAGCTCGTCAAACTTCTCGCTGTTTGTTGATCTTGGCAATTTTGAACACATTACTATGCAGCGGGTCGACAATGATGCCATTCAATTGGATCATCCTGCAGTGAGAGCGTCATCGTCGAATGTTAGTGGAGATGAATATAATTTTATTAACGATGAGGAGGTGGATAATGAGGACGAGGACGAGGACGAGGACGAGGACGATAACGATGAGAGCGATGATGGAGGTGAGGTTGAGGCATCTGACACGGAGACAGACTGCGACACTGTCGAATATGACGATAATGCTGATAGAAGCAATGATAGTGACGACGATTGATCAAACAACACTTTGTAATCTTGTACTCTGTTTTTAGTAGAATTTTCGTTATTAAATAAAAAATGACCAATCATTTATCTATTTTTTTAATTAAATTAAACAAATAATAATGATAACGTAATTTATTTAGTTCTTTGTTATTAAATAAAAATTTAGACATCAATTATCTAATTTTGTTATTTTAATTAAAGAAAATATTACAATAACGTCATTTAATTTTGAACAATTTCGTACTAATTGTCTGTATTAAACATTAACTGAAAATGAAATTGTGGCGCCATCTAAAGAGACGAAATTAGTGTTCTCTATAGATAAGAAAAAATTGAAATTCGCGCATTTACAATTCAGCACTTTAGATAACCTGGAAATTGGTTTAAGAATTCGAGAAATTGACAACTCAAGTGACTCCGTGTCAACTTGGCCAAATATACAAGACCCGACCCAATCTGTTTAGGCAAATTTGTTTGCCACTTCGACGCTTCGGGAGCAACACCCCCGGAACGGGGATTGACCTGTCCGGTCAGGTCGCGGGGGTCGAGGGGGCAGCGCTCCTCGTGGGGGCTCGGGGGCAACGTCCCCGAAAGAGAATTCAAATTTCTCTGCATGTGTTGAAGGGCATCTCGAAACCAAATCGAATGAATGAGAAATTACGAAAAATGTAGAATTCGGGTCAAATTTTTTACCATGCGATCGCAAATGGCTGAATTTTTCAGCAGAATGTTTTTCCTTCATACCATGCGATCAAAAGTAACAAATCCATGCGATCGCATGGCTTTACGAATAGATGCCCCAACAATTTTTTTGACCTTGCGATCGCATGGGTTTATTATCATGCGATCGCAAATGGCTGAATTTTTCAGCAGAATGTTTTTCGTTCATACCATGCGATCGCATGGCTTTACGAACAGATGCCCCAACTTTTTTTTTTCGTGTTTTTAATGTATAGGGACGACTGCAAACCCTAAAATTTACAAAATGTAAACATCCCGCATAATCCTCACATATCATTATTTCCCCCCAATTTCTCACTCTTTTGCACAAGCTGAACTTTTGGCTCCGAAACCCCCAAATAATCTCTTCAATCTTGTCCCTCAAACCAACCCTCCCTCAACAATCATCTCCAATCTCTACTCACCACCTCAATCTATCACCCTAAAACCATATAAAAGACGCGGGTTCATGATTTCATGCCAAACATTTGATGGGCGGAAAATATTGCAGCCTCCCGACGTTTGGATTCCAGCAACACGTTAGTTTCTCATCGGACTTCTCTTGAAGAAGAATTCATGCTTTTGGTTCATGTTTATTTTGGTTATTGTTCAATAACTAATGCAATTAATGAAGTTAGTTTTTGTGACTAATTTTATAGGATATGTTTCTTCCCTACTGCTGTACTTGATGAATTTATTATCCGTTACAATTCTCAGACATTTTCTCTTCTTCTCTGTTATAGAAGCAGTCTTTTTATCATTCATTTTCATTAGTGTTCAATATGCAATTAACATATTAATAGTTGAAAGATGTTCATTGGTTGGTTTAAATGAATTTTTATTCATTTTTGCCTTCTCTTCGCTCTGAGCCCGTGCCCTATTTTGCTTCTTTGTTGGACCGCAAACATCCTTGTTTAGTTTGGAGTATTCTGAACTGGATAAAGTTTGGACATGTTTATTTATTATTAAGTTCAGATTTAGGCTGTATTGGATAGTGGCACAAGTAAGTTCGATTTTGAACAACTAAATACATATATCATCTTTGCAACAAATGTTCAGAAATGTATGTCATTTCAGTACGTTTATTTTGGTACATTATTAAATATTCAAGTATACTATGTCATATGTTAGAATTAATTTCCATTGTTGTTCTGCTTTTGTTTGTGTAATGATGTTTTGTTTGTGTGATTTTTATGTCTTTTTGGAATGTTTGTATAATGTAATATGTTGTTAAGTGGTTTGTAATAAATAAAAGTTGAATTACTTCATAAACAATTTTAACATTGTATGAAATGAGGTAGGCTCGACTCGATGGTGTTATTTCTCTGTACATCATAGATTAATTTTGAGTTTTATTATCTATTTATTATTATGCATCAATGCAATGTTGAAGTCTTTTAATATTAAATATTCAAGTATACTATGTCATATGTTAGAATTGAATAAGAAGAAGATTGAGAATGAATGATTGGCATTTGAACTTAAATTCCTTGAAACAAATGATTGTCGCAACTGATATCTATGTCATATGTTAGAATTAATTTGTTTTGGAACGGTCATATGAAGTCCTATTGGATGTCTGAGGGTCTTGGCTCGACAACTTTGTTTAGGTTGGACTAGCTCTCAACTAGATGTCATTAAGTGATGGTTTAAATGAATATCTCAATATCAATTTTTTTTAGTGAGTCTATCATCTCTACTCGTTCAAGAAATTTGTAATCGATATGTTTAAGTGTTTGTACCATATAGTTAGATGATTTGCAATTAACCATATAGGAAAACTTTGGCTTGTCATTGCCAACGCTTGGTTGTCTGACTGAAAAGGTAGTGTAAATACTTCTGCAGAAGCTTCATGGCATGCTTCATTTTGCCAGAGTTGG
The DNA here is from genome assembly GCA_030279155.1 of Forsythia viridissima. Taxonomy (NCBI): domain Eukaryota; kingdom Viridiplantae; phylum Streptophyta; class Magnoliopsida; order Lamiales; family Oleaceae; genus Forsythia; species Forsythia viridissima. The sequence continues at coordinate 3,420,823 of CM059037.1, read as the reverse complement.
TTTTTCGAAATTTTGCTCCCGATTGACCTCTCTGTACTGTGCTTCTCTTCTGCATCCTTGCTTGGCAGTCCAGAAAATGTTCCTTGTTGGTTCTTGCTTGTTTTTAGGGAACTTTATTGATTATGAATAGGTAAGTGGGTAGAGCTTGAATTTATGGAAGAAATTTGGTGCTCGTACATTTCTTCCTTTATTTATTTATTTATTTTTTTGGGGGGTGGGGATTGGAGTGTTGTTATGAGTTTATAAACACACTTGCTTGTAAACAAGAAATCCTAATCCATTTTGTTGTGTTATTCTAACCTTATTAATTATTAACCCAAATCAGGCGTTAATAGTCAATCTTGATAACACACTAGCCGTGCTAATAAATAATTTATACCAAACATTTATGCTATGTTCAAGACTTCAAAAGTTTAGTTTTAGTCCTTTCAATGACTCTTTGTCGCGACCTCATTGGCACAAGGGTGTGGCCTCTCTCTCTCTCTAAATCATCTATCTATGGCTCGGTAGAGTAGAGAAAAAGACAGTTCATTATTTTATGTGTTAGGGCTGCGGAAGGAAGATCTGTTAATGCACTTGAATGAGTATATATATGGTACCATATAGGAAAAAGATAAAAACAATAAAACAATAAATTTTGATATTATTAATTTGAGTTCATTATAGTTTAAGAATCTTTGTTTTGAACATTGAGGCCCCATAGGAACAACTAAGAACACTTTGTCACGTTGTTTATTAATTGCCTAGGAGTGCATTGTGCTGAAAGTGCTAACTCATCTAATTTACTCACATATGCCATCTTTTCTAAAGATGGTTAAATTATGTACATGTATTTTGAAGCTATGATAGTTGCCTGATCATTTTTTTGTTGTATTGAGACATTGAGACAGGAGATTTCAAAGCTTCTTGTTAAGTAGGACTTATTGAAGCTAAGGACGTGATACAATGGCCGATGTATTAAACCATGGAGGGGATGGTGGAGATGAGCCTCCACATCAGCATGCAAATAGGCTACAAGCGGACTGCCAGACAGGTAAGATAATTTTTTTGGCAGTAAATAGTGTGTATTCTAAGTGATTTACATATTAAAACATTTTTTTTGTGAATTCGTAGCGCCTGCAGCTAAAAAACGGGGCCCTTCAAGATCGTTACATCTTGTTAAACTATTCCAATCTAACGGGAAAAAACCACTCCCCATAGATTTTGATACACAAGAGGGGACCTATTTACCTACAGGAGAGAATCAAAAATACGTATCGAGGGTTGTAGGGACACATGTGAGACAATTTGTGCACCACTACTTCGATAGATGGGCAAATGTTCCAGAGGAACAAAAAGCCCGTGCCATGGGCTGCGTATACGTAAGTGAATTAGCTGTCATTTTATACCTTAAGTACTTTTAATAAAGTCTAACTTCAATGACTTAAACAAGATTGATTTGCTATAGGAATTCTTCGACGTCAATCTAAGGCGTTACTCCAAGGCTGATTACAAGCTCATTGTAGACGGTATCGAAGATACAGCGGCCCGACGATTTCGTCAGTACAAGGCCAATGTGAATGCATACATAAGAGATAAGAGTACTGCCGTACCTTACTGTGGCCTGAGGGCGGATGTATGGGAAAAGTGCATAGAGCGCTCATCGAGTCAAAAATTTAAGGTAAGCACAATTCATTGAATTTAATTAAATGAATTTCCATTAAATATTAATATTAACATTGTATTCATTTCAATTAATTTTTTATATGATATTTCAATGACGAACAAAGTGAACAGGGAAAAAATAAATTATACTAGCCTGCAGGGGTCAAAAACTATAGTTGCTACGCGTTTTGATATGGTAACATATATTATTTTTCATCCATAATTTCATTTTCAAATTATGGAATACGTTTGAGTTATTCATTTAATACTGCATACTTATACAGCGGGACCACCAGACCCAGGAGTGGCCGAGTGTCATTGAAACTTTCAAAGTCAACCATCAAAGAAATGGCGAGTGGGTGAACGAAAGGGCTGCGCAAGATTATGTACGTAAAAGTTATTACAAAGTGATGTATTGCTGTTAAATTTTTGAGTTTCACATTTAATTGACAAATATTTGAAATTTGATTATTTAAGGAAAAAATGGTGGAGGAACGGGAAGAGCAAACGCAGCAAGCTAGCTCAAGCGGCGTGGCAGTTAACGAGCACGACGTTGTTCTTAAGGTCCTGGGAGAGAGGAGGGGACACCGACGCGCAGTTGGACGGGTTCTGAGGGGCACTTCCTGCTCTCACTCGTCCACTACGACATTGCGGGACCAACCCAGTTCCAGTCAATCTACTCAGGCAACCAATGCATTGAAGTACAAAATGGAGACATACATGCATCAAATGAATGAATTTATGACACTTTTAACGAGTAATCTGCAAGCTGTCATGCCGAGAATTCAGCTGCCGACACCGCCACCACCACCTCCCCTGTCGCCTATGCATGAAGAAGAGTTAGATTCTTTGAACGACGAAGATTATTTATCTGATCTTTAGTCTTCATTTGACTATCTATTTTTAGTTGTACATACTTTTGTTTTGTACATTATGGTTATTTTGTGTTGGAAGTTTTTGTTTTTGTGCATAGTTTTTTATGATGTTTTAGGAACAATTTGTTTTTGTGTAAAAATATGATAATATAATTAATATTATTTCAGTTGTTTTTAAAGATTTTATTTAATGTTTCTATTAAGTCATTGTTAATAAATAATTTGAATTAGTATTGAAAGTGTAATAATTACTAGAATTAATAAATTTGAAAAAAAAATAATTAATATTTTTCTATAGATATTGGGACGATAATAGTCGTCCCAATAGTTTGTCCCCGTAGATATTTTTCTATTGAGACGACAACAGTCGTCTCAATAGTTTAACATATTGGGACGACAATAGTCGTCTTGAGACGACTATTGTCGTCCCAATAGTTTAACCTATAGAGACGACAATAGTGTCGTCTCAATAGTTTAATCTATTGGGACGACAATAGTCGTCTCAATAGTTTTTTGAGACCTACTATTCACTTTGGAAATGGGACATAAAGGGACGACAAATGTCGTCCCTATAGATTAAACATATATTGGGACGACAATTTGTCGTCTCAATAAATAAGTTGAAACGAATATTTAGACGAAAATAAAAGACGAAAGTAAGGGCTATAGGGACGATAAATGTCGTCGCTATAAATCGTGAATATATTGGGACGACTATTATCGTCTCTGTTGACTTACTAGGACGGGCTTATTGGGACGATCATTAGGGACGACTATGTCGTCCCTGTAGCCCTTTAGCGACGACATATCCACCTATAGGGACGACAAAAGTCGTCCCTATAGCTCCTTTTTCTTGTAGTGTGTGTTGTAAATTGATCAACAGTCCCTATGTTAGGACGTTGAAAAAATAATTTCTTTCCCCATAAGCCTACTTCTAATGTGCTTGTTTTTCCTTTATTTCCTATTCAACTTTTATCAGTGGGAAAAATTACTAACTCATCAGATTGCGAGTGATTTTCTCTCCTTCATTTGTCATATTTCAGGATTGAAAATCAAAGAAGAAGATTGGTGAGGGAGTTTACTCTAATCGTCTTTATTTATTGATCAATTTGGACGAGGCATGCTCTACTGAAAGTCTAGTGGAGACTCAAGCATTGTTAGTTCAAGATTTAAATTAAACATTTTAAAGTACAGATTATTATACTAAAAGATAAAACAAGTAAACAGCAAGAAAAGAAAATGAAAAACAGTAATAGTAAATAGGAAACTACAAATCGAGGCCTGTGCAAATACAGTTTCCTTAAAACAGATTTGCTCCTCTACTGTAGGTTCTTGAGAGTACTTAGCTTCTGCTTCCTAGGACATAAGGGAAGAACTGTTAGTACGAAGCTACTAAAACAGTAAACTGAGCTACTGCCAAAACACGATTACCAAAAACACTTGAATTGACTTTTTGAAACAGAAAAGAAGGAATAGAAAACTGAATTTCGTGTGTTTGATTGTGGGAGTTCAGACTCTTTTTATAGGCTCCCAGATGACCCCCTAACCTCCTCCTCCATTAACAACAGTCTTTAGTAACAATAAACATTCAGCTGCTGCCTTTAGGAATTTGGTAGTTTAAGGTAGCTGAAAAGACAAAATTTTTAAGTTGTCACTATAGGATAATGGATAAAACGAAGACACACTCGTGTCGTTGCTATAGTATAGGGAGAGATATAGCGACGAATTGTCGTCTCTATAAATCAATTTAGTCGTCCCTATTGTTTTGGAAGATGGCGAGAAGCTTTGTCGTTTTTTTTTGCATCTAATAGCGACGATATTGTCGTCTCTATAGATAAGAATTTTTTTAAAGTTTTTTTTTACTAATAATTGATTTTTTACCTTTTAAGCAATTATTGAAAATGTATCTAATATATATTCTAAAAACGAATATATTAATAAAAATTCATTTGTCTCCAATGGTTGGGTTGCGACTTCACAACTCTTAGGTCAAGAGATCGAATTACATCTCAACTATTCTAAAATAAAAATACCAAACAAAGCTTGGTGGGCAGAAGATGAAATATCGTTGCAATAAAACTATAACCACCAGCCTATAGCGACGACATTTAGTGACGATTTTTTTCGTTGCTATAACACTATATGGATGACTTTATGGTCTATAGAGACGACGAAAATCGTCGCGATAGACAACATTTCTTGTAGTGTTTGTTAGCTCATTTTCTGATATTATTGAGTTGTTTGAATTGAATCATTTAGATTTAAAGGGTCCTTCGCCCTGTGATACTTATAAGGGATATAAGCACTTTATTCTTTTTAGGATAAATTACACTCTCAGTTCTCATTCTTTCAATTTGTAACAATATCATCTTCATTCAATTCGCAGATATCGTCTCCATCCTTTTATAAATTCGCACAAAGGAGAATTTGCGACAGAGTCCCAAACCTTTCAAAAATATATTGTAAGATTCTAAACTTTCTAAGCCTAGCACTTAGGTTAAAATAAAAAATAAAATAAATAAAATAAAAATAAATATTAAAAAGAAAAAAAAAAGGAATTTAGCAAAAACAGAATGAGAAAATTCTTCTTCTTCTCCCCTATACCCCAAACCCACGGCTCCACCCCACCACCTATTGAAATAGCAAAAAGTGGAATGAACACCATAAACCCCTACGGTCACAACTCAACTCACCATCGGCCGCCGCAAAAAATAAGGAGGAAAATGCCTTCAACCACCATGACAGCTCCGTCCACAAATTAAACTGCCGTCCATTAAAATCAAATCTTGCCTCCACCATAACCCTACGATTTTCACATAATTTCGTTGGATTTAAAACCAATTTAATTATAATGATATGAGTAATTGGCACAAAATATTCCTACCTTTTTGAGGGATTGTGTAAATCATCCCTACCTATGATATTTTGACATTTTCACAATCAAATCCACATTTTTTCTTGCACAAAAGCCTAACCTCCTACCGACGAGGAGAACAAAGAAATCCAATCAATTAAATTTGATTATTCTCTCTAAGAGAGATTGTCAAATAGTTTAGATAAATTCAATTGTCAATACAGATAAAATAAATTATCATAGTTCGGTAGGCGAAGTTAAACATGATAACTAAAGTTAAATCGTTAGTTGTAATACCTTTAAAATATCTAGTTTTCTCAAATCTTAGATTGACAATCACTAGTATACTACTTATTGCAATATCATACATTTTCGATTTTTTAGTAATTTAAAAGAGTTGTCTTACAACGGTGGAAATTAAATTTACAGGCATTTTCAAAACTATCATCTATGTCATGCAATCTATTTGTACGTTCATTATCAATCATAGCATCTGAATATACTTTTAGTGTAGTTGGCAGTGTATTGAGCGACATGCCTTCAGGGTAGAAGGAAGATGTATTGGAGGTGTTTCACGTGCTTTATGGATTCATATGATGCAGTTTTAAGAATTCAATATTTTAAACACGTGTTCATTAACAATTCTTAAAGATTATAAATTATGTTATATATACTTATTTTAATCTTTTTTAGTTTAAAATAAAAATTGTACATGGAATAACACAATATATAGTTATTAGAGTATCTTTAATGCTATCTTCTAGCTTGAATGTTGAGCTGATGTGGTGATGAGGTGGAAGAGACAAAACTCACGTGGCAGTATTTATTGTAGAAGGATGTCCAACATACCATCCAGTTTTAGACATCTTGTTAAACGGTCTTCCACCTATTTTTTTTTTTAATTAAATTGTGTCTATCTTTCTTATCTATTTTTCTTTTCTCTTTCCTCCTTCCACTCTCTCTTCTCATTTCTTTTCTCTCTCTTGCCACATAGAATTTTTAGAAGGTGTCTAATATTGGAGATGCTCTTACTTAGTGTTTGTTTGATAGAGTTTAAAAGTAGTTTTTTAGAAGATTTTGAAAAAAGTTGGTGAGATGTGTGATTAATAAAAAAAATAAAAAAATATCCAAGTCAATTTAAAAAAAGTAAATGTGTACTGAATGTTTAATACATCCAACGAATTCTTATTATTACCATCTATAAGAGACTGTTTCAAATGGTGTTCTATTAATTCAAAAAAGTCTCAAAAATTGAAATTCAAATATTAGAGTCTTCATCATCATCCACAAGTGAAAGTTGAAGAGTTCGACATTGAAGTCTCCCTTCTAATTTTTATCCAGGTTTCGATGTGAATTTGAAGTATCAATCATCATCAACATGTGAAATTTGAAGAGTTGTGGATACAAGGACTTTTCTGATATTGTTGTAGAGTTTGTAAATATTCGGCAGACGAGTTAAAAAACAATTCATAATCTGACATCCTTTCTTGTTTGTGGAACATAATTATTATCCAGTAATGTTGAGATAACATACTTAAGATCATTCTGGGCTAGAAAAGTAGATCAAGATATGGTAATAGAAAATAAATAACAATATAAATAACTAATACAAATTAATAATATTTGATTTGGAATGCAATAAAAACACAATAGTGGATTAAAAAATGTGGAAATTAGGTCCCTTACGCCATTTTGCAAAAAAAAAATTTAAAAATACGGTCATTTTTAAAAAAAAAATTGAAAGATAGGCATTGAAATACGGTCAATGAAATCAACGGCTTTACAATGAATATGTGATTTGTTTGGCAGTAGTAGAAGGTCTACGGGATTGCGAGGAAGAGCTGAATACACGACCTGAAATGGGCAGAAACTTGTGCTTTGGTTAAGCATGCGATTATGCGCAAACTCAGCCTAGAAAAGCTTTTGGTCCCAAGAATTCAGATTATCACCCACCAAGCTCTGAAGTAAATTTCCCAACAACCGATTAACCACCTCGGTTTGTCATTCCATCTTGTCAAGAAAGTTTGGTTTTGAATACCTCTCATTGTGAGGGTTCCTTCATTTATATAGATGCAAGGTAAATAGCTTACCAAAATAAACGCCTATCAATTACATGATAATTACATTATAATATTCTATACATAGCTAGTCTAAATAGAGTAGATGCTAATTACAATATGCTCTTCTATACATAGCTAGTCTAAATAGAGTAGAATATATGACGTCTCAATTATGCCATATATATAATATATGCTAACATCCCCCCTCAAATTGATATTGGGCGATCAAGAAGCATCAATTTGTCAATCATGAACTGATGGGGATGACGAAAGAGAGCTTTGGTGAAGACATTAGCGGTTTGGTATTCAGTGAAAATGTGTGGAAGAGTAATTTCATGGGGAGCAAGGGATTCACGAATGGAATGACAATTCACTTCAATATGTTTGGTGCGCTCATGAAAAATGGGATTAGCTGCAATCTGAATAGCATTGGTATTATCAGCATGAAGAGGAGTAGGAGTAAGCTGCGGAACACTAAGTTCACTTAACAACCCGCGAAGCCCTACAATTTTAGAACAAGCAGACGATATAGCCCGATATCCAGACTCGGTGAATGACTTGGAGACACGAGCCTGCTTCTTACTCTTCCAAGAAATAAGAGCATCACCAAGGAACATACACCAACCTGTAACAGAACGATGAGTATCCACACATCCAGCCCAGTCGGCATCACTAAAACCCTCCAACTTTAAAGAATTCCCTATAGGAAAAAATAAACCGCGACCAGATGTCCCTTTGAGGTAAGGAGCATGCATAAACTGACTGACCTGTTGAACAGCAAACGAGATATTAGGTCTCGTAATGGTCAAATAATTCAAACTGCCCACTAGTTGCCGATACATCGAGGGATCAGATAAGGAATCACCATCCACTTGATGCAGCTTCAAATTGACATACATAGGTGTAAGATACGAATTACTGTCTTGAAGACCCGCTAACAAAAGAAGTTCTTAGGTATACTTATGCTGATGTAAGAGCGTGCCATTTAGACAATGTTGGACCTCAAGTCCAAGAAAATACTATAGTAGACCAAGATCTTTCATATGAAACGAAAATTTGAGACGCTGCTGCAGCTTCTCAATTAACTGGAGATCATATTCGGTAATCACAATATCATCGACATACACAAGAAGTATAACGATCCCAATAGCAGTCTTGCAAAAGAAGAGTGAGGAGTCATACTGACTCTGAGTAAAAGAAAAATCCAATAGAGTAGTACGAAACTTCTCAAACCAATCGGATTGGAACTCAAAAAGGAAACTAAAAATCTCTTAGCAAAATTAACACTAAGCGATCATCTAGTGCTTTCCCGGGCGATCGCCCAGGCAAGTGGAATTGGTCTATGCATTTGAATCATGGTGCTGGGCGATCGCCCTGCTTAAGTTCTTGGCATTTTTGCCTTTTGGTCCTCCAATTTCGAATTTTGGTCATTTTAGTCCTCCAAATTTTTTATAACCTCAAATTTGGTCCTTAAATCTTCGATTGAATGTTACTTGATCCTCATACTTTCAATATCTTCCAATTTATTGCTCTTTTCGTCCAATCTTCTCCAATTGCTCACAGACGGATCCAAAACTGAAATAGAAGCAAAAATAAACTAAATTAAGTAGAAAATCAACTATATGACAAGATAAATATTTTGTTTAAAGGTCAAAATAAGTGCACAAAATACACTTATCAATAAGATAAGATGCTGAAATTAGAAGGTTTTAAAATTGTGCTTTGAGTGGCAATTGGTATACAAGAGTGGATTAAGAAATTCTATGATATTGTAGCATACACTTGTAAAATTATTACATAAACTAAGTAAATTTTTAACTTCCAGTTTGTTCGAGTCCAACCATTTGACGTAACTTTTTTTTTTTTTTTTGACAAATTTGCTCTTATAATTGAGCAATTGTGTTTTAGGATAGAACCGAATTTCAATCTCTTTGTCGGCCGAGATACAAGACCTTTTCTAAAGTTAGTATTGCACTACAACTTTGTCGGTCGAACCAAAATATTGACTACACTCTATTTGAATGGATTTAAAAAATACAAATTTTAATTGCTGGGACATAATTTTATTCAACGAATAATTTTGGACGGATTTTTAGAGATTGGAGGAATTTTTGGAGACTGGAGGATTTAGAAATCAATTTAATTTAGAATTGATTTGGTGTAAGAAACTGGAATTAGTGTCCCAATTTATAGATTTTCAAGCATTTTTTTAGAATGGACGCATCATTTGGCTTGAATCAATCTAAACCTTCATATCACACCCCTTTAAACTATGTGATTCAGATAGCACTCATTTGTGAAAATGATTTTTCAATACACACCCTTTGCACTTGAACAGATGTACCTAATTATCGCATCCTTTAAACTTATTCTAATTCGTATATAAAAACTATTAAGGCTTGGGGTTCTATTTTAGAATGTCAACCTTGTTAAAATGAATAGTACAAATATATAAATATTGGTTAATAATTCAGTATTAACCGATGTGGAATATATCCCTTAACATACCCTACAAGATAGTGACTCGTTTGAAAACATCAATCTTAAAATCCGTGTGTTCGTTTAATAACTTTGGACCCAAATCTTTTTACGATTCAAATTCTTTCATTCCTACAAATTCCAATTTTCAAAATCACTTCTCTCTCTCTCTCTCTCTCTCTCTCTCTCTCTCTCTCCTCCTGCTAATCATATAAAAGGTTGGGGTGATAGATGCCAAGAATTAAATACTGAGGATAAAAGTACAAATAAAGTCAAAAGTTAAGAACACTAGCTACAATTTACTCTTTTTAGAATATTACATTCTCTCTCTCTCTCTCTCTGTCTCTCTGCGCACTAAATCTGTCCAATTACCCAAGGCGCCAATCCATCCTTGTTCCCTTGTATTTATTTTTAGAGAGGATGGTAGAATCTAGTCAACAATTTATTTTTTTTAACATTGATTAATATATGAAAGACACTCGTACTAATTTATGGGATTCTAGAGAGGATCCTACAAATTTTTTTGTAGATGCTTTCATTTGTAGAAGCTCTTTTCAATTGTACCAATTTTTTCTCTATCTTTAAAGTGGATGGAGTTGCTATCTTTTTGGATAAATGGTTCAATTGCATGCACCAATGTAAACCCCACAACCAAATACCAATCACCCAAGAAAATACTAAATTTACTTGTCAAGTAATGCTATTTAGCATAAATGGTAATAATGACATCACTAGACTTAATAGTATTATTCATACTATTTACATATAGTACAAATTAATAATCCAATAAAAATATAGAGTTAATAGGCAACTGATCAAATCAACAAGTCTCTTGTTCAACCAGTGAATCATTATTAATTAAAAACTAAAATAAAAATATATTTTATATTTTTAAATTTAAGGTATATTATAAATTAAAAATATGTCATGTTTTCATTCTCGAAATATAAAAAATTTTAAAGATACAATTTGAACTTTTTAAATAATACAAAATTATATATTTTTTTCTTTCGAAAAAGCAAATTGTTTAAATAGCCCTTGATAATTAATTCGTTGTTATAAATTGGAAAGAAAAGTAAAAGAGAATGTAAATATATATAATTTTTTTGGTATTGGAAAAGAATTGATGCATTCTGTATCTGTTTGTAATGCATGACAAATGCTAAATTTAAATCAATGCTTGAACACTGAACACATATTATGAGGTCCGTCTTACTAGACATAAGTGGTGGAAAAATAAAAAGAACTTACACAAAAGTTTCAGCTTACGTGGCCAATTACGGTGCACATTCGGAAAGTGCATGGAAACTACCTCTGGCCAATTCCGGCTACTATATTAATATATAAACACACAGATAAACAATTAGAATTACTACAAGCAACAAAGAATGTCACATTTTGATATAAGATTTGCTTTCCTGTTTTTCATAAACATTCTGAAATCACCAATAACAATGCCTTGGGAATGGGATCCATTTGGTATTGTAATTGGTAATTTCACTTGGATCAAGTTTTGGTTTTTTATTATCTTTTTCTTCGTCTTCTCCTACGTCTCCATTGAAATCTCATTAACATCTATAAGACGCATACGCATTCAAGTCAAGAATTTCTCGGTCTCCCTAATGGTTTGTTTTTTAGTTTCACTATTCTTCCCACAAGTACTATTTTTGTACATTTATCCCATAATTTTATTACTCTCTTTATGTTCTACTTGTATCTCTAATGTATGGAGGAGATTTGAAGTTCTACTGCTCACAATTCCTCGTCTCGACATTTTTATGATCGCTGCAACAAACACTAACACTGATGATGAGCCCAACTTAGCAGTACTACCCGAGATAGAACAAGAAATTGAGCAAGTTTAGGCCATATGTTTATATTAGTTGGTCCTCTCTTTTATTTCACAAGCTTGTATCTCAAATTCCGCTCCTTTTATATATTTTGCCTATGTAGCCACTCAAGTTTTCTGTTGAACAATATATGTGTTTGAACGGGTATGATGCCAATTAATCAAGCACACAACGTTAGTAGCGCATAACACATATACGTCTTTTTGACTTTATTGACTCTTAGCAGAATTGATGACAATTTAAAATTCATAACTATTTAAAGGGTAAATAGTACTGGAAATTCTAAATTTTTGAACCTTGTGACGATAGAGTCTAAACCTTTAATTTCTAGCATCCAGATTTCTAACCTATGAAATATTAGCACATGAGGTCATTTTTTGACAAAAACTGTTAGTTTAATCGTTAAATGGTCAAAATTTTATTAAATACATCATTTTACCTTTAAATTCAATGATTAAAAAGAAAAAGAAAAATAAATAAAATAAAAATTACATTACAAAACCTAATCAACAAAATTACAGCTAAACTCCAACTCAACAACTTCTACTATTCCAAACTTGCCGTCGCCCATCACCACTCACCGGAAAATTTGCCCGTGTGTATTTGAAAATTCGGAGACCGCAAAAGATGTCGCTGGTAGAAGATGAAGAAGACAAGATCCAATACCTAGAGGATATGGCCATGGAAGACGACAGTTCTAAGGAACAGAATTCGAGGAAGAAGACTACAAAATCTGAAAAAAAAAAAAAAAAAAGTTAAAAAACAGGCAGCAATGTGTCTATAGTATAATCAAAGCTCTGCCACAAGTAATTTTCCGGGTCGGGATCATTTTCTAGCCGGAGAACGGAATTTCCAGTTTCCAATTAACGGTCAGTCCATTTCCAGTTTCCAGCAAATTTTCTGGGTCGGGATCATTCTGCAAATGATTCGTTGACCAATGACCACACAGATTTTCTGACTTCATCCAAGAGAACTAGATTTCCATCTTCGTCAATTTTCAGAACTCCTGAAGAGTTTCTTACACGTAAATCTCTAAATCCTCCACAGCCAGAGGATCTTACAGGTGGTATGGATCTTTGAACCTCTCAATCTCCTCATCAGACAAACCATAAAATATGCATAATCTCCCGTTGGTACTTGACGCCACCAGACTTAGCAACAACCTTCGATTTCTTACCCTTAAACTTACCACCAGGGGTTGGAGATTACTTGTGAAGATTTGTAAGCGTCATTATTGGTTCTTTGGTGAATGGAAGTAATTTCGAGCAGTACGTAATCCAGGGACGGCACATTAATTGTCGGGGTTAGTTGCAATTTTGTTGATTGGGGTTTAATCGTAAATTTTATTTTTATTTTTTTTATCATTCAATTGAAGGATAAAATAGTCTATTTAACAAAATTTTACCAATTTAACGGTCAAACTAACAATTTCTGTAAAAAAAAAAAGGACCTTAGGCGCAAATGTTTCATAGGTTAGAGATCTTGGTGCTAGAAATTAAAAGTTTGAAACTCCATCGTCACAAAGTTCAAAGATTTGAGACCCTTAGTGCTATTTACCCCTATGTAAATTTACACTGCCAAAGGGCCTAAACCAAATTAAATACAAACGGAAAAAGATTAGTCTTTCTCGTTTTATTTTCATGCCCTAGTTTGGGTTTAATTTCATGAATTGATGTGTTAGATTTGATTTTCTTTTTCCTTTTCGGTAAAGGTAGGTCATAATTTAAAGGGTAAATTATACTTATTAATGTCTTCATTCTTTCAATTTTGTAGCAATATCATCCCTTATTCAATTTTATTCGCAGAGGTTATTCCACGAAGTGTGGATAGTTGATTTGGGGTAGTGAAGGTGGCTCCGCCGTTGTGGTTGTGATGGGTGGAGCGGTTGAGGGCGGTAGTAGTAGGGGATCCATAGAATGGGTGAAGCAGCGGAGAAAGTACGAAAAAAATAAAGGAAAAACTAATTGACGTTCTTAAAATGTATGTTCGTCTTTCTAAAAAAAAATTGAGCAAATCCTTATTTGGAAAACCACTGTTCTTTTTTATTTTTTATTTTTTTATGTCATGGATTTTTGAAGCGAAATTTTCAAATTGAATTATAGCTTTTAAGAATATATTATAAGACAAGATACAAAAATGAAAAGGATTCAATGTCCTTAATTTTAATTAAGAAAAATTTATGATTAGGCAATTAAGGTATGCAATTCTTGTTCCTTTTGTTTATATACATACACATACAAATATATACATATCATACATCAATTTAAATATATATATTCTCCTATAAATAATTCCCTAATAAACTTTTATCATGATCCTTATCTTTCAAAATTTTGTTAAAGTTGTAAACAAATTTTATAGAATTAAATTGTCTCTTTAATCATATAAACAAAAATCATAATTTTGGATAAATTCTTTTTCACGTGGGCTTCTCCCCCCATCCCAGGGTCCGTCCTTGTACTCACAATTACCATGAATTAACCATTGTTGTCAAAATTAGATCAAACTTGCTAATTCGATTAAAAAAGTCAAAAATTTGAATTAACATTATAATTTAGTTGCAGTATATAATACAGATTCTAAGATGATATAAATAAATATTATGAGGGCTTCGCTACTATCAATTCTAATATCTTGTTTTAGAATTCAAGTAAAAAAGACTGTGTAAGTTCTTTTTGTTCTCACTCTTCTTTCTTTCTATTGAGTTAGAATTAACTGTATAAAGTCTTGTATCTTTTCAGTGATTGTCTTAATGGTAGTCTAGCAAAGTTGAGAAAGATAAAAATAAGAAGAAAATAAGAACTAGATGTAGGGTCCTTGTATTAATCGCTGTAGTTGCATTCTTTTTTTTTTTTTTGGGAGCTTTTCTTTTTCATCCCAAAAAGAGCCGACTTATTGAGCATATTTGCTACAGGTAAAGATAGGTATGTCAATAATATATCCTTGATAATACTGCCAAGGAGTAATAAACAAGTTTAATTTCTAAAAAAAATTTGACTTTTCACCATCTATTTCATAAACGAGAGGCAGCCCAGATTCTTCCATTTTTTTTTTATGTATATTGTCTCTAGACTGCCAATTTTTTCATCAGCTTCAATACCTTAAAAGCCAAACAAAGGAAAGACATAAGTAAACTAAAAAAAGACTAATGTCCCTGGTGAGCATTGTTATAATGCCCACCGGGACACTTCGCATTAGATCATTGGATGAGTGTAAAGTGGACTTTACACTCATCCAATGATCTAATGCGAAGTGTCCCGGTGGGCATTATAACAATGCTCACCAGGGACATTAGATCAAAACTGATTATAGTTGTGCCATCATTATATTATAATTAATTGCTTTGCAGCTTGTAGAAAAGATTTTTCAATTACTATGTTGATATTTAAGGTGTTTGGTATGTTAGACTACATTGGATTGGACACAAATTACAAGTAATATCTAGCCAAATATTTTATACCGAATGTTGCTATATTAATTAGATTGGATGATTCGGTTATTTTCAACCGATAGGCATACTTGGTATTTGGACTTGACTCCAAAAAAAAAAAAAAAAAAAAAAAAAAAAAAAAAGAGATAAAATTTGTTACTAGTAATGCTTAATGTTCAATCTTATACAATTTAGCATAGCCATTATGCTATAAAGGAACTCCAAATAATGTAAAATTTGAAGCCTTATAGCCTATCTCGTGGAGCATAGGTTGAAATGAAACTTAGTTAGCAAAGACTTTGACTAAAATATTATTTTCTTTTGTGTGTCTTTTTTGACTTATAAAAAAGAATGCTTGAAGTTAGTATTATTAATTTTCTTGTTACATTTATTATATTTTGAAAACATATACCTAAGAAAAGTATATTTCAACATTCAGGATTTAGACAAATAAAGTGGTCCCAGTTTACTTAATAAACAATGGCATGAAGCTTTTAATATATCAGGTTTAGGAATTGAAGCACCACTTGAGATGACCGTTGATCAATATATATCCTTATCTTTATCTTTATATATTAAAAGAGTGAATTGAGTGTAGACACTATTCTTAGGAATGAGTGCCAGTTACTATTCATTTTTATAAAACTTTTCCACGTTTCTCTATCTTTTCTTTTCATTTTTTATTTAAATTGTTGATCTTTTTAAGCTCTATTTTTTTCCCAACATTTCGCCATTTTTCTTGTCTTTCTCTGGTCGTCTTGTTTCCTTTTTACTTTAGTCATGTCTTTTGAAAAATCGTTCAAAAATTTTGCACATATGTTAATTATTTTGGATACCCAATCAAATATTATTTTTATTTTTCTCCAAATAGAAACTATCCAAATGCCTAATAACTTAAACCATTACAACAAGATTCAGCTCCACATACACACACACACACACACATATTAGGCTCTAGATTCAACTTTTTAAGCCGAGTCATAGTAACATATATCAAAAAAATCACTTTGAACTTCAAAATTATTTGTAATTGAAACAACTACCTTCAATTAATTACTTATATTAAATTAGCAACAAAATTATCAAGATTACAAGAAATACATAGTTTTAAGTTATTTTCTGGTGATTACTGAATCAAATTATAATTTAGTCAAAGAAGATTTACCCACAAGCTCATAATCTTGTACTATGCAAGAAAAAAGAAAGAGAGTATTACTCTAAATGTAAAAAGTAACATTAGTATAGAATGAAAATATATACATGAATACAACCATGTTCAATATACCAAGAAAATAAAAACACTAATCAACAACTTATGTTAATCTATAATACCGCAAGTTCACAAGAAATCTTGTGCATATCTCACGATACTTGCGTGATTTAAACTTTTTTGATTGTTTGATACAATAGATGAACAAAATTAAATTCAAAAATTGAAATAATTTACAAAGTCGGGTCATAATGAAGAGAAATAAGGAATAAGTTTAAACTTTAAAGCATCAGAATAATCTTGTGAGATCATAATTGAAGTATTCAGTTCTAAGATTTGTATTAATCAATTTTAATAATGAACAATACACTATTAACTACATATCTAAAAATGAAGAACGTTCTTGTTAAAGATCAATTGAAACTATATCACCCACATTTAAATAATACGTAATTTTCTTAATAAGTTTTAATACATGTTTTATTTAGTCTGTCATAAGTGAGAAAATAATTAAGAAACTCACTAACAATGACCACATTATTAAATACTTAATTAAAATACAACACATGTCTTGCACGTGCATTTCACTAGTATCTGATGAACATTTGATCAACATACTATCCGAGGTAAAGAAATGAATTGTGATTTACTTAATTGAGCAGGAACTATCATTCCTAATGCATTGGAACCCATTTTACCACGAATTTCATTATCTGTAACGATGATTATTGATAAGTGTTGTTTTACACTTATTTGGACCATCAAAAGTAGATGATTATAAGTACTCTTAAGTAATTTTTTACTTAATTGTGTGTTGATTTATTTGTTTTAGGTCAAAACCCGAGATCAAATGGAATTGGAGAAAAATAAAGCAAAATAGGCGAAAAGGGACTAAAGGTGTACGAAAACTTGGATATGGGATCAACTTGCAAATATTCAAAAGTTGAAGGACTTGGATCGCAAATAAAAGAGAACTAAATTGAAATGAAAGAAGAAATTGGAGGACTAAAGAGGATAAAATCAAAAGTTGAAAGACCTTGGATGCAAATAAGAGGACAAAAAGGACAAATTATAAAGAAACATGAAATGGGGACCAAATAAAATACATATCAAATCTTGGAGGACTAAAGCTGCAATTTGGGATTAGAATTCAATTTGGAAAGTTTTTCACTGTTTATTGCATACCGCTGTTTGACCGCGGCAATGCGCTGTCTGCGCCTCTGAGTGATTTTTAGCTTATTTTTAATTTCAGTCAGGATTTTTTTCGTCTTTTCACGTACATGAGTTCCAAAATTAGTAAAACACTATATAAAGACCTATTTCTTTGGAGAAGACAAGAGAAGACTGAGAAAAGAATGGCGAAAAAAATGAAGAACGACCAAGATCAAGAATATTGGAACGTGAAGATCAAGATATCTTGGTGCAAGATAATCAACATCTTTTCATATTTTCTTCAAACTCAGTTATGTATTCAAATCTTCTAATGTTTTCTTCTTCCCGAATCATAAGTAGCTAAATTCATAGTTTAGATGAACGATCTAGCCTAGTTTTAATTCTTTAATTTCGAATCTCAAGTTTTGACTTATAAATTGTTTAAGTATTTAATTTTACTTCTTCTCTTAATGCTTGGAATAACTGGCCATTATTTCATTGATTTCATGGATTGTAATGAACTGAGAAGCAAATTATTAATCTAGACCACGTAGTAAAATTCAGTAATTAGATAAAAAGTAAAGATACACTTTTATTATTGTTGCGGTCTTAATTGAATTCTTAGGAGAATTAATGCATCTAATTAAGGATCATTCTGACTGCCTAAGATGACTTAATTAGATATGGCTAATTTGAACTCGAGAGAGGTAAATTAGGTTAATTTCATGAATTCGACCGAATACAATTTTAGGAACAAATCTTGAGATGAGGAATTAGAGATGACAACTAGGTGAATTCGTTCGTCCAAACGCTTTAACCATCATTCTTCTCTAAATTCTTGTTATTTGCTTTTACATGCGTTCTTATAATATTTCCTTAAATTCATAGTTTTACTTTAAATTTTTCAAATCAACTCAATTCAAATTATTTTAAATAAATTAGCATTAATATTAATTTAACTAGTATATAAATAAGATAGTCTTCGTGGGAACGATAATCCGGACTCAATAGGTCCACTTTATTACTTTTGTTCGATATTGTACACTTGCAATCACAATATTTTACAACAAGTTTTTGGCGCCGTTGTCGGGGACTATTCTTATTTAATATTAGTTTAGATTAATCGTGAGTGTTAATTTTATTTATTTTAATTTTATTATTATTATTGATTTCTTTTATTATTGTGATTATTACTATTTTCTTTCTTCTTTGTTTATTTCTTTCAAATGACAGATGCTACTAATGTACAACTTGCTGTATTGACAAAGCAGGTGGAGCTCTTGATCAGAACAAAGACGCAAAGAATGAATGACATCCAACCAACTATCATGTGCGAAAACTGTGGGGCTAACCACTCGACATCAGATTGTATGTCATTGGCCTCTCTAGAACATATCAATTTTGTGCTGAATAATACACATCAGCAGTATAATCCACAAAGATACAATCCGGGTTGGAAACAACACCCAAATTTCAAATGGTCAGATAATCAGAACATTGGTAATCCTAACAATGCTCAGCAAGAGAGAAGACCAAGTTTGGGGGAGATGTTCCAACAATATATGCAAAAAACTGATAAAGTATTGGAGCGGCTGAATACAAACAGTCAAAATCAACAGGCGTCTATCAGAAAATTAGAAACTCATATTGGTCAGTTGGCCTTACAACTATCAGATAGAACTCTAGAGACCCTACCTAGCAATACTGTAATAAATCAAAAAGAGTAAGTATAAGCAATCATTACTAGGAGCGAGATACAACTGCCAAAAATTCACATGAAAAGGCCAAAGAAAACAGATAAATTGTTGGCAATTGAAGAAGAAGAAGCTGGAAAACAAAATGCAAAATCAAAAGAAGAAGAGTATGTGAAAAAAGAGAAGTTGATCCTAAATGAGCAAAATAAAAAAGTGACATTTAATGATGTTTCACTTATCAAGCAATTATCCGACTCCCATATTTATTCTAAAATTGATTTTATGATCAAGGCAGATGGGGAAGTTGAGGTTTTCGTAGTGGTGTTCGAGTAAGGTGCTAAACTACAATTATATTTATCTGAGAAGCACAAGTTAAATTTTTGGAGGATAAACGAAAAATGGTGCAAAGTCAATAAATGCAAGCAAAGCAAGTCCTCCAAAGCACTATTTAAAGTACCGTAAAGCAGCCAGACAATAAGTCAAGCTCTAGACTATAAATCGAGCGCTTAATAGGAGGCAACCCATTTTTCTATTCCTTATATGTTTATTGCATTGCATGTAGAATTTTAGGACTGCATTAGGAAGTAGAGCACGTTTTTCGATTTTTAGTAAATGAGTACATTTAATTATTTTTATTTATTTCAGGCTACACATCGTCGTTCCAATCTCAATACATACTAATCAGCTGACAGACCGACGTTGTCTCCACATCTTTTGATTCGGGTTAACTCTTTCCTTTTTTTATTTATTTTACTTTCTTTTGTCACATTGAGGACAATGTGGATTTTAAGTTTAGGGTGGACCTTATTATTTTCATTATTGTTGTGTGTGTGTGTGTGTGTGTGTGTTGTAAAAAGAAAAAAGAAAAAAAAATTATTTGTGTGCTTGTATGTTGGATAGCTTTGCCGGCTTATGGTGATATTATTTGAAACTGTTATCAATTCATGAATTATGACTAGGTGATGCTACTTAAACTGTTTTTATAGACTATACTTATCCATGTGAGATATGATTAAGTGTAAGCACAATAGTTATGAATATCACTACCTTTGGTTGGTATATTATATTGAATACAATAGTAAACATAAGTTGTGAAAACCAAAACCACCAGTTGACAACTCAATTACCTAATCAGTTGAAAAGATAATTTGGGGGTGGTTATACCATTGTAGAAGCTGTTTAGATATGTGTTGATTACGTGCTTGAGTAATAGTTGTGTAGAGTGTATTTGGCTCCCATGTGGAATCTAGGTATTGACCAGATGTTAGAAATCTAATTCCTGCTTATTTATCTTACTTCTTTTCTCAAAAATAAAAAAAAATAAAAAAATATTTGAAAGGCATTGCAGTTGTGTTATCTTATACCTCTTTTCGTAGTCTAGTTGACTCGAGTGATAAAGCCCGTTGGAGTTCTCAAAACTCGGTGCCCTAAGGTCTATCAGATCTGGGAGCCATCGGCCTAAAGCTCGCTACAAGGGTTATCTAGAAAACTTAAGGGAGTGGGGTATTGCACATAAGATATTTAAAAAAAAAAGAAAAAAAAAAAAAGAGAAGCAAAAGCAAGTTTGAGCCTTTGTGCGCATAACTTGGAGATTTAGATGACTAGTGGGTTTGACTTACCTAGTGGAAGCTTGATGGCCAAAGCATTCAATAAAAGGAAAATCATCACAGATCTAGATAGCAACTGTATTGACTAGACCTAACCAAATTTTGAGCGGTAAAAGAATAAGTGTTTTGAAGGCAACTTTATAGTTAACATCAGGGTGAGAGAATGAATATCAATATGGGAGTGTGTATTCTTACGAGAGAGAAATGAAATACTTGACCATTGGGGGCAGAATATTACTAACCTAAAGGTTTATGTTGATTGGATTGACTATGCGCACACACATATATCAATCGAGCATCGGATAAGTAAAAAAATTAATTTTAGTAGCATAATTTAGAAGTTTTTTATGAATTGATTGAGTTATTTCAAAAACATGAGGCAAATACGGCAAATTTCAAAAATATGAGGCAAATACGGCAAACTATCTATTATAGTATATTTTAATATTATTTGTTTGATTGTTTAAGTAAATAGTCATGTTCGAGGACGAACAAATATTCAAGTTTAGGGGTATTTGATAAGTGTTGTTTTACACTTATCTGGACCATCAAAAGTGGACGATTGTAAGTACTCTTAAGTGATTTTTTACTTAATTGTGTGTTGATTTAATTGGTTTAGGTCAAAACTCGAGATCGGATGGAATTGGAGAAAAATAAAGCAAAATAGGCGAAAAGGGACTGAAGGCGTACGAAAACTTGGATATGGGATCAACTTACAAACAT
Organism: Forsythia viridissima; assembly: GCA_030279155.1. Lineage (NCBI taxonomy): Eukaryota > Viridiplantae > Streptophyta > Magnoliopsida > Lamiales > Oleaceae > Forsythia > Forsythia viridissima. The sequence continues at coordinate 3,399,246 of CM059037.1, read as the reverse complement.
CCAAAAGTTGAAAGACTTGGATCGCAAATAAAAGAGGACTAAATTGAAATGAAAGAAGAAATTGGAGGACTAAAGAGGATAAAATAAAATTTGAAGGACCTTGGATGCAAATAAGAGGACAACAAGGACAAATTATAAAGAAACATGAAGTGGGGACCAAATAAAATACATATCAAATCTTGGAGGACTAAAGCTGCAATTTGGGATTAAAATTCAATTTGGAAAGTTTTTCAATGTTTGCCGCGGTGAAATCGCGGTTTGACTGCGGCAATACGCTGTCCATGCGTCTGAGTGATTTCTAGCCTATTTTTAATTCCAGTCAGGATTTTTTTCGTCTTTTCACGTATATGAGATCAAAAGATAGGAGGTTAATTCTTTGGAGAAGACAAGAGAAGACGGAGAAAAGAACGACGAAGAAAACGAAAAACGACCAAGATCAAGAAGATTGGAACGTGAAGATCAAGATATCTTGGTGCAAGATAATCAACATCTTTTCATCTTTTCTTCAAACTCAGTTATGTATTCAAATCTTCTAATGTTTTCTTCTTTCCGAATCATAAGTAGCTAAATTCATAGTTTGGATGAACGATGTATCCTAGTTTTAATTCTTTAATTTCGAATCTCAAGTTTTGACTTATAAATTGTTTAAGTATTTGATTTTACTTCTTCTCTTAATGCTTGGAATAACTGGCTATTATTTCATTAATCTCGTGGATTGTCATGAACTGAGAAGTAAATTATTAATCTATACCACGTAGTAAAATCCGGCAATTGGATAAAAAGTAGAGATACACTTTTATTATTGCAGCGGTCTTAATTGAATTCTTAGGAGAATTAATGCATCTAATTAAGGACTATTCTAACTACATAAGTTGACTTAATTAGATAGGACTAATTTAAACTCGAGAGAGGTAAATTATGTTAAATTTGTGAATTCGACCGAATACAACTTTAGGAACAAATCTTGAGAGGAGGAATTAGAGATGACAACTAGGTGAATTCGTTCGTCCAAACGCTTTAATCATCATTCTTCTCTAAATTCTTGTTATTTGCTTTTACATGCGTTCTTATATTATTTCCTTAAATTCGTATTTTTACTTTAAATCTTTCAAATCAACTCAATTCAAATTGTTTTAAATAAATTAGCATTAAGATTAATTTAACTAGTATCTAAATAAGATAGTCTTCGTGGGAACGATAATCCGGACTCAATAGGTCCACTTTATTACTTTTGTGTGATATTATACACTTGCAATCACAATATTTTTACAACAATTATCGATTGTGATAAAAAAACTTATTTCTTGTAGTATTATCAACTTTTCAACCGTAGTTAAAGAGCAAACTTTATTTGCTATATAGGCCAAACAAATTGGACATAAATTAAATTGAAAAAGGACATCAAATGACTTACAAAGGAACAAAGGACATCAAATGACTTACAAATTCAAAGTTTGCAGGTTCAATTTTGGCCTAAACTTGTTCACAAGCTCATCATCAATATTCATTATACTGATGAATATAATGCGATAAAAAATTACACTATAATGAAATATTAGTTTACAAGAGATCATTAGTAATCATTAGTGTAGTTGTCGTGGGAACTATATATAGTCCACTTCACTAGTATACTACTTATAGGCAATGATCTAATGCCCCTTGGAACTATATATAGTCGACTTCACTAGTATACTACTTATATGCAATGATCTAATGCCCCCCATGTGGGCAAAATAAGGTGCGCACATGCTGATGTGGCAGCATGTGGACACTTGATGATACTTTATCATCAAGTGTCCACATGCTGCCACATCAGCATGTGGGCACCTTATTTTGCCCACATGGGGGGCATTAGATCACCCCCTTACTACTTATTGCAATATCATATATTTGCGATCTTTTAGCAATTTAAAAGAGTTATCTTACAACGGTAGAAATTAAATTTACAGGTGTTGTGCGATTATAATCCCGCAAGTGGACGGATCGTTGACAAGTAATAAAGTGATGAATGAAGTGTCGAACCCACGAAGACCAGATATTAATTTAACCAATTAATTTATAACTTAAATTTTAACAATAAAAAGAAACACAGATTTAATTTTTGGTTTTGTGATTCTAAAACTAACTTAACTATTTTAATTAAAACTAAATTATCAAACAATTAACTTTAAAATAGTGAGAACGAATTCAAGATCTATTAACACTAGGATTTGCGAATCCACCAACACTTTCCTTAATCAAATATCCATTTAACTGTTTTAGCTTATAATTACCATAGATTGAAAATCGGCGTTCCTAAATTAATCAAAAGCCTCTCTCGATGGTCAATCAATTTTATATGTTATGCGAACTTCATTATCTCTAATTAAGCTTCGAACATAAACACGTGCATTAAAATCTCAAGAACACCTAAATGGATTTCATAAAGCATAATAGTAATTTCTATCTATTATTGGACCCTATGTTATTCAATACCACGTGTTTAATCTATATTGAATCTCTCGACTTCAATATAGATCACAATATATTCTAATGGTGATCAGGCATTAAAATAATAGAAAAACTGCATAAAGAATAATCAACCCAAACGCAATTAATTACTAAAACGAAAAAACTTCTAATTAATTAAAAATCATGAGGTTTCATCGTTCATCCTAGAAAAAGTAAATTAGCCGGACATGATTTCGTCAATTATGACAATAATTGACTTCATCATGATCCGGCGAAAGAAAAAGAAGAAGAAATAAATACAATCCGTGACTCTGGCTGAAGAATCTTCAATCCCGTGCCTTGATCTTCGATTCTCCTCTTGTATCTTGTTCCCAAAATTCGTCTCCAAAACGGCTCTGAATTCGGCTCTCAAAACGGCTCCCAAATTATGAGTTAATAACTCATATTTATAGTTACCTAATTGTGCCCCAAAAGATCTCAAAATATTATAAAATTCGTGGGCCAAAAAGTTTCCTAATCGGATTAGAACTCAAAAGGGAAAGTAAAAATCTCGCAGCCAAATTAACATTGGGCGGCTGTTTATTGAGATCCGTAAAAAGTGGTGGACTCATAATTCGATTATCTTTCCGATGGTATATCATTTACTCGTTGATTTAACCAAATTATTGTTCTTTTCGTCTATTCTTCTCCAATTACTTATAAACATGTCCAAAACTGAAATAGGAAGAATAATACAATAAATTAAGTAAAAATTCAATAAATTGACAAAATAAAAACTTAGTTTAAAAGTCCAAATAAGTGCACAAAATGCACTTATCAACAGGCATTTTCAAAACTATCATCTATGTCATGCAATCTATTTGTACGTTCATTATCAATCATAGCATCTTAATCTACTTTTAGTGTAGTTGGGAGTGTATTGACTATTGAGCGACATGCCTTCAGGTAGAAGGAAGATATATTGGAGGTGTTTCATGTGCTTTATGGATTGATATGATGCAGTTTTAAGAATTCAATATTTTAAACACATGTTCATTAACAATTCTTAAAGATTATAAATTATATTATATATACTTATTTTAATCTTTTTAGTTTAAAATAAAAATTGTACACAGAATAACACAATGTATAGTTATTAGAGTATCTTCAATACTATCTTCTATTTTGAATGTCCAATTGATGTAGTGATGAGGTGTAGAGATAAAATTCACATGACAATATTTATTATAGAAGACTGTCCAACATACCGTCCAATTTTAGACATCTTGTTACACGGTCTTCTATCTATTTTTTTATTAAATTGTATCTATCTCTCTCATCTATTTTTCCATTCTCTTTCCTCCTTCCACTCTCTCTCTCTCCTCATTTCTTTTCTCTCTCTTGCCACATAGATTTTTTTAGAAGGTGTCTAATATTGGAGATACTTTTACTTAGTGTTTGTTTAATAGAGTTTAAAAGTAGTTTTTTAGAAGATTTTGAAAAAAATTGATAAAATGTGTAGTTGATAAAAAAAAAAAAATATCCAAATCAATTTCAAAAAAGTAGATTTGTACTCGATGTTTAATACATCCAACGAATTCTTATTATTACTATCTATAAGATACTGTTTCAAATGGTGTTCCATTAATTCAAAAAAGTCTCAAATTTTGAAATTCAAAAATTAGAGTCTTCATCGTCATCCACAAATGAAAGTTGAAGAGTTCGACATTGGAGTCTCCAATCTAATTTTTATCCAGGTTTCGATGTGAAATTGAAGTATCAATCTATTAAGATAATGAATTGTGTTTTTTTATTGATAATACATCTCTATAATTACAATGTATATATAAAGTATTCATGACATAAACCCTAGAATCAATCTAAGATTGTGATATCTTAATTACAGCCTTGCAATCTTTTATAATTAAGTGAAATTCTCTTAAAATAGGAAAAAATAAATCTATACAACTAATGACATATTTCAACACAATCATCACCAATAGCTGAAATTTGAAAAGTTGTGGAGACTAGGACATTTCTGGTATTGCTGTAGAGTTAATGAAATTCTGGCCGACGAGTTCAAAAACAATTCATGATCTGACATCCTTTATTGTTTCTGGAACACAATTATTATTCAGTAATGTTGAGATAACATACTTAGGGTGTGTTTGATTTTGATTAAAATCAGATTTTTAGAAAAGTTGATGAAATGTATGGTTAAAAAGTCGTGGGTCAATGAAATGTGTAGTTAAAATTAATTGTTGACTTTGACTTCAGCTTTTTAGCAAAATTTTAATTAAAAACAAATGGGGCATTAAGATCATTCTGGGCTAGAAAAGTATATCAAAATATGGTAATAGAAAACAAACAACAATATAAATAATTACTACAAACTAATAATATTTAATTCGTAACGTAATAAAAACACGAGTGAATTAAAAAATTCTATTGTGTCCGCAATGAAAACACAAGAGTGGATTAAGAAATTCTATTGTGTCCATAAGATAAGGTACTGAAATGAGAAGGTGCTAAAATTGTGCTTTGAGTGGCAATTGATATACAAGAGTGGTTTAAGAAATTCTACGATACTGTAGCATACACTTATAAAATTATTACATAAACTAAGTAAATTTTTAACTTCCAGTTTGTTTGAGTCCAACCATTTGACGTAACTTTTTTTTTTTTTTTGACAAATTTGCTCTTATAAGTTATAATTAAGCAATTGTGTTTTGAACGGAATTTCAATCTCTTTGTCGGTTGAGATACAAGACTTTTTCTAAAGTCAGTATTGTATTATATCAAATTTGTCAATCGAACCAAAGTATTGACTACACTCTTTTTGAACTGATTTAAAAAATACGAATTTTAATTGCTAGGACATAATTTTATTCAACGAATAATTTTGGACGGATTTTTTAGAGATTGGAGGAATTTTTGGAGACCGGAGGATTTAGAAATGAATTTAATTTGGAATTAATTTGGTGTCAGAAATTTGGAATTAGGGGTCCCAATTTATAGATTTTCAAGCGTTTTTTTTAGAGTTGACGCATCATTTGGCTTGAATAAATCTAAACTTTCATATCACACTCCTTTAAATTGTGTGGTTCATACTCATTTGTGAAAGGCCATGGTTTTTCAATACACACCCTTTGCACTTGAAAAGAGACATACCTAATTATATCATCGTTTAGACTTATTCTAATTCACACATAAAAACTATTAAGACTTGAGATTCCATTTTAGAATGTCAACTTTGTTAAAATGAATAGTCCAAATCTTTAAATATTGGTTAATATTTCAGTATTTAACCGATGTGAAATTTATCCCTTAACATCTCTTGCAAGATAATGACCGTTTGAGAACATCAATCTTAAAATTCGTGTGCTCATTTAATAACTTTACACCCAAATCCTTTTATGATCCAAATTCTTTTATTCTTACAAATTCCAATTCTCAAAATCACTCACTCTCTCTCTCTCTCTCTCTCTCTCTCTCTCTCTCTCTCTCCTTCCTTGCACTAAATCTCGTTCCCTAATATTTATTTCTAGAGTGGATGGTAGAATCTAGTCAACAATTTTTTTGTGGGATTCACAACAGTAGGTTAAATGATTAACCTATTTCAATTGTACCAATTTTTTCTCTATCTTTAAAGTGGATGGAGTTACTAACTTTTGGATCAATGGTTGAATTGTATGCATCAAGTATAATGATGCTGTTTAGCATAAATGGTAATAATGACATCACTAGATCAAGTTAATATCGTACGGATCAATGACCCAACAAAAATATAGAGTTAATACGTAATTGGTCAAATCAATTGATATCTCGTTCAACCGGTGAGTCATTGTTAGCTAAAAATTAAAATAAAATATATATATATATATATATATATATATATTATTTTTAAAATTAAGGTAAGTTATAAATTAAAAATATGTCGAGTTTTCATTCTTAAAATATAAAAAAAAAAATTAAAGATTCAATTTGAAATTTTTAAATAATACAAAATTATATATAGTTTTCTTTCGAAAAAGCAAATAGTTTAAATAGCCCTTGTTAATTATCAAAATTAATAAAAATAATTTGATGTTATAAATTGGAAAGAAAAGTAGAAGAGAATGTAGTTATATATTGTTTTTTGGTATTGGAAAAGAATTGAAGCAATCTGCATCTTTTTGTAAGAGTAGTGATCTAATGTCCTCGGTGGACATTGTTATAATGCCCACCGGAACAAGTGTCACACACTCATTGACTCTTAGCAGAATTGATGATATATGTATATGTCTTTTTGACTTTATTGACTCTTAGCAGAATTGATGACAAGTTTTCATGAATTGATTTGTTAGATTTGAATTTCTTTTTCCTTTTCAGTAGAGGAAGGTCCTAATTTAAAGGGTAAGTTATATTAAAGTGTTCATTCTTTTAACTTTGTAACAATATCATTCTCATTCAATTTTATTCGCAGAGGTTATTCCACGAAGCGTGGATAATTGATTTGGGATAGTTGTAAAAGTGGCTACGCCGCTGTGGTGGTGATGGGTGGAGCGGTTGGGGACGGTGGTAGTAGAAGATCCATATAATGAGTAGAGCAGCAGAGTGCGGAGGCAGTACGAAAAAAATAAAGAGGAAATCAATTGATGTTCTCAAAATATATGTTCGTCTTTCTAAAAAAATTTGAACGAATCCTTATTTGAAAAACCACTTCTTTTTTTTTTTTTTTGGTGATGGATTTTTGAAGCGAAATTTTCGATCCATTATGACTTTTTGGGGACTTCCAGCACAACTTTCCATTTTCTTTTTCTTCTCTCTCTCCGTGTGTGTTGTTTTGTAATGCAACAATTATGACTTTTTGGGGACTTCCAACACAACTTTCCATTTTCTTTTTCCCCTCTGTCTCCGTGTGTGTTGTTTTGTAATGCAACATATATACATACAGACAAAGATATATACATTGAAAAAAAAAAAAGATATATATATTGAAGGGTTGGTTGTTGGTGATTGATGTGATGGGAGAGGGAACAAATGACTACTGGGGAGTTGGGTGGGGGATGATCTAATGCTCCTAATGGATTAAATAAGAAGTGTCTATTGGACACTTGTCCAGTAAGCATTGAAAGAGTATTTGACTTGTTTGTCAAATACTTTTTCATTCTCTAATGCTCAATGGACAAGTGTCCAATATGCCAAATAAAGAGTGCCCACTAGAAGTATTAGATCATTTCTCGAAGACAAAATATCTCCTATCCACAATGCATATGAGAACGGAACTGTATATACATACATCAATTTAAATAGAGATATTTTCTTATAAATAATTCCCTAATGAACTTATATCAGGATCCTTATCTTTCACAAATTTGTTAAACTTGTAAACAAATTTTACAGAATTAAATTGTCTCTTTAATCATATAAACAAAAATAATAATTTAGGTCAAATTCTTTTTCACGTGGGCCTCTCCCCCACCCCAGGGTCTGTCATTGCACTCACAATTACCATGAATTAACCATTTATATCTATATATCTATATATATATATATAAAAACAGAAGAGCCGTCAAAAATTTATTTTCCCGCCTAAATACTTTCCTATTTAGAATTTTTTTTTTTTTTTAGAGTTTCCATAAATAGATTTTTTTAATAGCATTAAATGTTCATTCTTAATACTGTATTTAATAGCCGTCTGATTTTGTAGTTTTTCAATTAGAGTCTCTCCATCCACCTTTTAATTTAGTTATCATTACAAAAACTAATTTAGTTTTATTATCATTACAAAATTAATTATCCAATGCGTTTTAATTTAATTATCTATATTTAAAATATTTAATTAATTAATCTTATCTTTATTTTAATACAAAAAAAAATGCATGGATTTTTCAATACTAATTAAGATTTAAGATATCGTATTTTCAAGATTATTTTTAAGATTATTATGAAAACAATCAATGTACATTGAAAGAAAAATAAGTCCAAGTCAGTATTTTTAAAGTTTTGTTATTATTGCAAAAATTAATTTTCCAATGCATTTAATTTAATTATCCATATTTTAAATACTTAAATAATTTAATTTAATTACTTAATAATTAATTAATCTTATCTTCATTTTAGTCAAAATATGCATGAGTTTTTCAATGCTAATTAAAATTTAAGAAATCACATTTAAACTTTTGTCATAGTTTAAATGTGTTATTCAATTTTCATTAATCCTTACTTTATAACTTTTCAAAAAAAAACAACAAAAAAAAAACAACAAAAAGTAACATACATAACAAAATAGCCAAACATGTTTCGAATAGATTGAATGATTATAGGACTATTAGAAAAGTTGTACTCAACTAAAACATTATTATGACACGATTTAAGAGATCACATTTAAAATATTGCATTTTCAATATTATTATAGAAAACATCAATGCAAAGTGAAAGAAAAATAAGTCAAAATTCATATTTTCAACGTTTTGTTATTATTGTAAAAATTAATTTACAATACGTTTTAAATTTAATTATTTATATTTTAAATATCTAATTAATTTAATTTAATTAATTAATTATCTTCATTTTGATCAACGTATGCATGAAAATACTAATTAAAATTTAGTGTTTGGTCAACTTGAAATGAATAAATAATAATTTTATTGAATTAATAATGGGTTGAAAATTATATAAAATAGTTAATTTGAATTTTTTACAAAGTAAAAATAAAAATTTATAGACTCATCTTTCTAATTGACAAATTCTGTTCAATGAATAATAAATAAATAAAAAATTAGTCAAATGACTTTTGATGTTAATTATTATTCTTATTCATTTTAATTTGGAATTTTTAGTTTTTTATTATTTTGCAATTTAAAAAAAGTTCAAGAATGAACGTGTTTCATTGGTTTTTGTTGTGGATGGTCTTTTACTTTTATGGGAGGAAGCTTTGTAGAAAAAGAAATTGAATATAAATATTGGGTAAAAATATATAATTTTGTGCAATAAGAAAATAGAATAAATAAAGTTGTATTAGTAGTGTAGTCAATAGATTTCTAGAAAATTTATATACGGAGAAGATAGATGAAAGAAAAATTATTTTTTCAAATGTAGAAGTAATAGTAATTAAAATTTTACAAAAAAGTGAATGGATTTTTCAGAAGTGTCATCAAAATTTTATTTTCCCGCTTAAATACTTTTATATATAGAATTTCTATTTTTTTTTCAGTTTCCATAAATGGATTTTTTTAATAGCATTAAATGTTCATTCTTAATACTGCGTTTAATAACCGTCTGATATTGTAGTTTTTCAATTGGAGTCCCTTCATCTACCTTCTAATTTAGTTATCATTACAAAAACTAATTTAGTTTTGTTATCATTACAAAATTAATTATCCAATGCGTTTTAATTTAATTATCGATATTTAAAATATTTAATTAATTTAATTAATTAATCTTATCTTTATTTTTGTACAAAAAAATGCATGAATTTTTCAATACTAATTAAGATTTAAGATATTACATTTTCAAGATTATTTTATTATAACTAATTAACTTTCATAGATAACTATAGAAATTATTTTTTAACATTACACCTCCCGTGCATCGTACGGGTGCAATACCAGTTATTGTTAAAATCAGATCAAACTTGCTAATTTGACCAGAAAAGTCGAAAAGTTGAATTAACCAAATAATTTAGTTGCAATCTATAATACAGATTCTAAGATGATGTAAATAAATGTTATGAGGGCTTCGCTACTATCAATTCTAATATCTAGTTTTAGAATTCAACTAAAAAAGACTGTGCAAGTTCTTTGTATTCTCATTCTTCTTTCTTTCTACTTAGTTAGAATTAACTATATTAAGTCTTGTAGTTCTTCAGTGATTGTCTTAATGAGGTTATAGGTAGTCTAGCAAAGTTGAGAGAAAAAAAAAGAAGAAGAAGAAAATAAAGACTAGATGTAGGGTCCTTGTATTAATTGATGTAGTTGCATTCTTCTCAGTTGGGAGCTTTTCTTTTTCATCCCAAAAAGAGATGACTTATTGAGCACATTTGCTACAGGTAAAGAAGATTTGTCTATTATATATCCTTAATAATAGTGCAGTGCAAAGGAGTAATAAAAAAGTTTAATTTCTGAAGAAAATCTTGACTTTTCACCGTCTATTTCAGAAGAGGCAGCCCAGATTTTTCTGTTCTTTATTTATATTGTCTCTAGACTACCAATCTTTTCCTCAGCTTCAATAACTTAAAAGCCAAACAAAGGAAAGACATAAGCAAACTAAAAAAGGACTACATTCCTAGAGAATAAGCATTTTAGGTTCATGTTATAGTTATGCCATCATTATATTATAATTGATTAATTTGCAGCTTGTAGAAAAGATTTTCCAATTACTATGTTGATATTTAAGGTGTTTCGTATGCTGGAATACATTGGATTGGACACAAATTACAAGTAATAACTAGCCAAATATTTTACACCGAATGTAAAATATATTACTAGTAATGCTTAATGTTCAATCTTATACAATTTAAAATAGCCATTATGCTATAAAGGAACTCCAAAGAATGTAAAATGTGAAGCCTTATAGCCTAACTTGGGAAGCATGGGTTGAAATGAAACTCAGTTTGCAAAGATTTTGAATAAAATATTTTTTTCTTTTGTGTCTTTTTTGGCTTATAAAAAAGAATGATTGAAGTTAGTATTATTAATTTTCTTGTTACATTTATTATATTTTTAAAACATTTACCTAAGAAAAGTATTTCAACATTAAGGATTTAGACCAATAAAGTGTTCCCAGTTTACTTAATAAAAAATGGCAGAAGCTTTTAATATATCATGTTTAGGAATTGAAGCACCACTTGAGATGACCATTGATCAACATATATCCTGAAATAAGCAGTGATGAACATTTGATCAACATATTATCCAAGGTAAAGAAATGAATTGTGATTTACTTAATTGAGCAGGGAACTATCATTCCGAATGCATTGGAACCCATTTTACCACGAATTTTGTTATCGGTAATGACGGTGATCGATTGTGATAAAAAAAATTATTTCTTGTAATGTTATCAAACTTTATTAGCTACATAGGCCAAACAAATTGGACATAAATTAAATAGAAATCAAATGACTTACAAATTCAAAGTTTGCAGGTTCAATTTTGGCCTAAACTTGTTCAGATGATGAGTTTGGATCAATATTCATTACACTGACAAATATGATGTGATCATAAATTATATAATAGCATCGTAACAGTACTTGAAAGAAAATTATATTAAAACAACAATGTACTCTATAAAAATACTTGTTTCAAGTTATAATTTATTGTTAAACAATCATATTTTACCTCCAAGAACATGCATAATGATGTTTTATTAAAATATTGTGCTATCTATGATAATGTATACTCTTATACATAAAGCAACGATGGTAAGAATTTGTATCTAACTACTAGATAGAAAAAGAATTCGTTTAATCTTACTCATAATGTATACTGATAAAACAATATCAAATCAGAACAATATGAAACTCAATGGATACAAATATGTACGCAAATAATAATATCACTAAGAGGATTATATAATGACATCGTAACACTACGTGAAAGAAAATTATATTAGAACATCAATGTACTCTATAAAAATACTTGTTTCGAATTATGGTTTATTGTAAAATAATCATATTTTGCCTCCAAGAATATGCATAATATTATTTTATTAAGAGATTGTGCTGCATATGATACTGTATACTGTTATACTTTTATAAATAAAACAACGATAGTAACAATTTGCATCTAACTACTAGTTAAAAAAAATTATTTTAACGATAATGTATGCTGTTATATATAAAACATTGTCAAATTAGACAAATATGGGACTTAATGGATACAAATATGTACACAAATAATAATATCACTAACAGAATTATATAATGACATCGTGACTGTACTTTAAAAAAAATTATATTAAAACAACAACATATTCCATAAAATGATATTTTGCCTCCAAGGATATGCATGAAACTGTTTTATTAAGATAATGTATACTTTATACATAAAACAAATGAAGGTAAGAATTTACATCTAACATTTATTTTAATAATACTGATATTATGTAAACATTATCAAATCAAAAAATATAGAGTTCAATGCATACAAACTTGCATACAAATAATTCAACTAACATAATCATATAATAAAAACAAATTCATCAGGGATAAAAAAAAAAAGAAAAAAGAAAAAGAAAAAAATTTATCGTAATTGGAGAGAGAAAGTGGTAAACGTGAAACACACATATCATATGATGTCTAAATTTATATTATAAGGGTAGTTGTGGTATTAGTCTGAATATTTCTGAATTTTTTATTTAAGAAAAATAAAAATGTGACTTAATAGTAATTTTAGAACTGTTTAGACCTAAGATGAAAAAGTACCATATGAATGACTTAAAAATAATTTCCAGCTTGACGTGGCACAGCCCAGGCCCTTGAGAGTCTAACATGGCCCTTTAATTAAACACCGTACATCTATTGTGTAAAGCTTTATAAAAAAAGGGCTTTTACATAAATAAGCCATTTTTTAAAAATCATTTCAAAAAATTATTTTTATTTCATTTATTTTAAAAAAATATTGTTTTTTAACAACTATTATTTTAATTTATTATATTAAATAATATATGGTAGCTGAATAAGTAAATTTGATGCTTGAGTCTTTGATTATTTGTACGATAAGTTCTTTATTTTTATAATATATCCACTTTAGTCACTGTACTTTTTCTTTCATTTCAATTTCGTCTTCTTTTATTTGCAATTCAAGTCCTTCAACTTTTGAATTTTTGTAAATTGATCCCCATATTTATATTTTTATGTCAATTTAGTCCTTTCTAGTATCACTATTTGATACATAGTCGTTGCCATCTTCCTTAGCCACTCTTTTAAATCTCTGTTAAAGTGGTTTCTTTGATGCTTGACATCAAATCTTCATTCAATCATTTTTTATGGGCCAGTGGATTCATAAATTAAAGTGATGTGGTTTCCAGCTAACTTTCTCATATTTGAATTTTTTGGTTAGTGTTTATGCTTTTTTGGGATTTCTTGAATTTCCATTAAAATAGTCATATTAATTTATGATCCCTTTTTGAGCTAGTTGTATGAAATTAGAAGAAATTTTTGAAGAATTATATATCTCCATTCAATCATTTTAAGAGGACTCGTGGATTTATAAATTAAAGCGATGGTTCCAGACAACATTCTCAGATTTACAAATTTTTAGTTATTCTTTATGCTTTTCTTGGGTTTCTTGAAATTCTACTAAAATGAGTATATTAAATTCTAATCCCTTTTTGAGCTAGTTATATGTAATTAAAGGAAATTTTTGAAGAACTTTTGGTAGTTGCGTTTTTCTTAGATCAATTGTGATTTATGGGATGTCTAATTTTTTAAGATCTAATTTAATGCATTCTTGGTCACGTATGGTTTAACACATTTGATTTACTGCATTCTTGATAACACTTGTAATCTTAATTTAAATTACTAGTGTGGTATAACAGCATTGGTGGTGGAGAAAGATGATGAGCGTTACCAAACAACATGTGTTACTCTAATTTAAATTTAAGGTAATACATGAGTTATTCTAATTTAAATTAGTGTTGGTGCTAAAATTGCGTGGTAGTAGAGAAAGTCGGTGATGGCATGTGTTATTCTAATTAAACTTAGGGTAACAAATATGTTACCGAAATTTAAATTGGTGGTGGTGCAGCAGTTTTAATAGTAGAAAAAGATGGTGGTGGTGGTAACACATGTGTTAACTTAATTTAAATTATAGTAACACATGCGTTATTCCAATTATGATGGAGGATATTATAGTTGTGGATGATGGTAGCAGATCCCGAACATGATTGTGGTGGTCGTGGAAGGTGATTGGAAACGGAAACACATGTTATCCGTGTAAAATGTTGTTTTGAAATGAAATATTGAAATATTGATTTAAAATGATACTAATGTATTTTTAAAAAAAATTATTAAATGTGAAAAATTATAAAATATTGATTTTAATAATGAAAATGAGGAAGTAACATAGGGTAGCACATATGTTACCCGTGTAAAAATGTTGTTTTCAAATGAAAATTTGAAATATTTATTTTAAATAAAAATAGTGTATTTTTAAAAAAAGTATAAAATAAGAAAGTATAAAATATTCATTTTAATGAAAATAACGAAGTAACATAGGGTAACACATATGTTATCAGTGTAAAATTGTTGTTTATAAATGAAAAATTGTAATATTGATTTAAATGAAATTAAAGTATTTTAAAAAAAATATAAAATGAGATAAATTGTAAAATATTGATTTTATAATGAAAATGACGAAGTAACATATAGTACGACATGTTACGCGTGTAAAATGTTGTTTTTCAAAAGAAATATTGAAATATTGATTTGGAATAAAAATAATAAATTTTTATAAATTTTTAAAAGAAATAAATTATAATATATTATTACTACTACTACTACTATGTTTGAAATAGTATACAAATATGATATTTTTAGGTAATAATAATATAATTTTAGATAATGAAAAACTAAATTATTGATTTTAAAAAAATAATAATATAATTTTAAATAATGAAAACTGAAATATAGACTTTAAATGAAAATAATATTTTTTATTAAATTATAAAAAGAGATAAATTATAAAATATTGATTTCAATGAAAATTGGGTATTTTTTTTTTTAAAAAAAAGATGAAAATGAGTTATTTTTTGAAAAATTAAAAAACAAGTATTTTTCAATTTTTTGTACAAAATGTAGGGTTCTTGTCAATTTTGCCCATAAGTAAATTCAAACTTCCAATTTGTTCGAGTCCAACAATGAATTCACGTAACTTTTTTAGACAAATATGCTCTTACAGTTGAGCAGTTTTGTTTTAGGATAGAACGGGATTTCATTCTCTATATAGAACAAATTGATAAAATATGTAGTTGAAAAATTAATAAGAGTCTATAAAATATGTGGTTGAAAATGAGTTTGAGAAAAAAATTTATTTTAAACTCCACCAAACATGTGATTAACAAAATTCTTGACTTGCATGAATCGAACTCAAAGCAATATTGTTGAGAGCAGAAAAATGAAGAAATTATTGTTGTCGTATATTGATTAGAAACTATCAAATGAAAATAAAAAAGAGATGAAACGAGGTATGCCGAAGTAAATATTCTTAGGAAAGATTTGCTCTTTGCATTGGTGTCAACACAATATTGAACGTCTGTCTTCCAAGACAAATTGCTTCTTTCAAAGTCAATATTACATTATACTAGTTTTGTCTGTCGAACCATAGTTGACTACACTCTTCTTAAACTGATTTAAAAAACACAAACTTTTAATTGCTCGGACAAAATTTTATTCAACAAATAATTTTGGACGAAATTTTGGAGAATTGAAGGATTTTTTTAGAGAGTGGATGATTTAGAAATCAATTGAATTTGGAATTGATTTGGTATAAAAAATCTAAAAATTAGAGGTTCTAATTTATAGATTTCTGAGTTTCTTTTCAAAATGGATGCACCATTTAATTTGAATCAATCTGAACCTTCTGATCACACTCATTCAAATTGTGTGATTCAGACTGCACTCTTTTGTGAAAGACGATGACTTTTCAATACACACCTTTTGTACTTGAACAATGTATCTATTTATTGCATCATTTGAACTTATTCCAATTTACATATATATATTATTTAATAATTAGATTAAGTTCTATTTAATTCCAACAAATATTTCATAAATGTTGGAGGTAGTATGTAGTATATACTGAAAAAAGTATATTTACTTAAGAATAATTATAGTTATCGAGTAATACAATCTAATATAAATAGTGTTCAACATTAGTCATAGAATAATGTAATAGTGACATTATTGTCACGTAAACCGGCGTTAAGCACTACTAATATATATATATATATATATATAAATATAATTATTCATACTTATTAGATTCGTACCAATGAATGACCCAACAAAGTATATGGTTAATTGATAACCGGTTCAATCGGCAGGTCTCCCATTCAATCAATGAGTCATTATTGATTAGAAATTGAAATAAAAATTATTTATAACTAATAAAAACAACTTAGATTCCATTTTTTTCTCATCACCTATATATTATTGATCACTAATTATGAAAAAAATCTGCTGAGACCAAATTTATGCCATCAAAATCCGCCCCATCCCCCCCCCCCCCCCCACCACTCAAAGAAATTTTCACTTCTCATCTTGCCTGATGTTAGCTATATGCAGGTGTACTCTAACACATATTCAACTTCTGAGTTTCGAGGTTGCGGCCATTGGAATCAAATGTATGTATGATTTCAATTAAAATTTTGTTAAAAAATTGAAATTAGAGTTAATAGTTAATTTTAACCATACATTTTATAAGAACCACAATTTTTTATAATTTTTCAATCACATATTTCATCAATTTTTTTTTTTTTAAAAATAATCTAATTTTAGACAAAATCAAATGCACCATAGCGTTTAGAGCTCGCAAACGGGTCGGGCCACACTTGAAACTGGCATGGGCTGGGCTGGACCAACCCGACCTTAATTTTATTTCTTTTTAAATAATTTTTTTTCTTACTAGAAAAATAAACAATATATCTTTTATGTTAAAAATGTGTTATAAGTTAAAAACAAAATTTATAAAATAATTTATATATAACTCTTTATTCCTCTTGTTAAAGACCTAATACATGTTAAATAACAATTTAAATGCATTGAATTAAATTTTCTATGTTTTAATAATTCAATTGTGGTCATTGGATTTATGAGTGTCAGTTAAACAAAAGTTGGATTAGTGTAACGGATTGATTTACTTGTTTAAGCTTAATGACATAAACAAATTTTGTTGAAGATTAACATTTGAAGGACAAAATGGGAATGGATTTGTTTAGGTTTATTTGGATTCTAACATTTCTAGTTTCTGTATAGGACAATGGTGACTTCCCATACGGATATGCAAGAATGTTCTCTCGGTGGAATGGACCTTCAGTATTGCTTGGATTCGGGGAAAACTCCCTTCTCTCTTGTTTCTTGTAGTGTAAACTTTAGTCAAGCAGTTCAAGCCGGATATTACTGCTTATGCTCCTTATTAGGCCCTTCTAATCCTCTCTAGACTACCAATATATCACTTCTATTCTCTAACTATTACATATCGATGCCTTCTGAATGTCAGTAAATTCTCGACATTATCCAACTTTATATTGCCGTACGTGTTTGTTTTAAAGTTCAACTCTGATATATATGATGTTTTTGAATTTAGATTCGTTTATTGAGCTCCCCCTACTTGGGATTCTAGTACCGATTCTAAATTAGCCACTGGCTAGTCCATGGCCAGTGCTAATGTGACTTCTATATCAAATTATTGTAAAACATTTACCACCATTCCCATTTTGTCCTTCAAATGTAACAAAAGTTGGATCATTGGATTAGTGTTTATAAAAAATGGGGGCCAGCTCGGTCTAAGCTCGACTGGCCCAACGGGCTAGCCGTGACGAGCCATATAGGCCCGATTTTGTTCAGGCCAGTATTTTAACGGGCCAGCCCAACCTGAAATTCGAATTATACGGGCCTCGCCAGTTTTGCCACCTCGAATAGCGTTACCCCCCACTACTTAAGATTGTATAGAAGTGTGGTGAGTGGGGGAATGGGTGGAATGAGTTGAAGAAGATGATATTTTTTTTTCTTTTGTTTTTATTATTTTTATTATTTATTTTACAATTAACAAATTTACTCATGCTATTAAAAGAGTAGCACGTGCACAACGAACGGAATCTATCTACAAGACTATTTTCATACATAAGAGCATAGGTTAAGGACTTCTTAGTCAAAATTAAAAGATTATGACCAAAAGCACACTAATTACATACTTTAGAGATCGTTTACATACATATTAAAGCTAACAAGTCAAGTATGTTGACAAAAGATCCCAACAAAAAAAGTTGAATGCAATGTTTTAATTAATTTAGATCTTGCATTGAATTGTTAGTTAAGTAGTTTGATAATTAAATCTTAGAAAATTCTTTGAATTATATAGTTTCGATTAATGTTAAATGAATTTGAAATTAGACTAACGCAAATTCTGTGGTTACAATACTTGAACTCAAAAATTTATTATATTACTTGTGCGATCCGTACACTTACAGAATAATATTGTTAACAATTCTATCAAAATTTACAAAAGATCTTATTTTTAATTGTTTGGAAAAAATCATTTGACCTCCAACTCCATGCGCCCCTCTCTAGCAATAAGACTACATAATCTCTTATGAATCAACATGATATATTTTAAGCCAGTCATGATCATTTATGAATGAAAAGGATTAACAATCCAAGTCCAACATATATAAGTTGACTTTTACAAGTATAACATGACATAAAACATCATCTTACAACCTCACAAAATATTTATAAACTGGGATTCTACCTGTACAAAATCCATAGTTTGTCCAAGTAAAGAGCAAACTTTATTTGCTACATAGGCCAAACAATTGGACAGAAATTAAATAAAAAAAGGAACATCAAATGACTTACAAATTCAAAGTTTGCAGGTTCAATTTTGGCCTAAACTTGTTCAGATGATGAGTTTGGCTCATCATCAGTATTCATTACACTGATGAATATGATGCGATCAGAAATTGTAGATATCATAAACTGAACTGCCTGCACAAAGCCCCCCAACATGCTAGAAATACGAGTCGAGCATAAAAAGAGTAGCAAAATTATGGGATAAAGATACCAAAAGAGAACTTGTGGGAAGATTAATGAGGCCAAGAAACAAATCATTAGACAAGGTGAAAAATTCTTCACTCGAATGAGAATATACTTGTTTCTGTTGTTAATCCCAGCAAATGTTAGCGGGATTCCAACGAAAATGAAGGAGACAAGAAAGATAAGAAAAGTGACAAAACAAAATTTCATCAAAGTGAGGTTAAGAATAATATCAAAAGGATCCCATTTCGATGGATTCTCCGTATATATGGATTTAAGAATGTTAGCAAGAATTGGAAATGCAAAAGTGATATCAATTAGGGTTGACATTATAGGATTTTAGTGAAATTCTTGAGCACTCTTGAGGTATTTATAGGCTGTGAAGAGAACAGTACAGACGCGTGGTCCATCAGAAGGCAGTTTACGCAGATCAAGAAGTTGGTGCATGGTACCCACCTTTTGAATTAAGTTGAAGCTTAATCATATATGTCTCAACCTTTTAGGGTTTACACCGTCAAAGAATGCTGCTGACTCAACAATATATGACAAAGTAGATTCTGAATTCTAGATGTCATGATCAATTCTAGTCATCCATTCATAAGTCACGGCTCTTTTACGTAGATGTGTGAATCTTAATCGAAGTGAGTAGGATGTTGCTTTAACATAATTGTATGCATCATTGAGAACCCCACAACAAATCACCCAAGAAAATACTAAATTTACTTAAGAATAATTATAGTTATCGAGTACTACTATCTAATATGAGTAGTGTTTAACATTAGTCATTGGACAATGTAATAGTGACATTATTGTCACAAACCGGTGTTAAGCACCACTAATATATATAGTATTATTCATCCTTATTAGATTCGTACTAATTAATGACCCAACAAAGTACAGAAATAATGGATAACTCGTTCAATTGACATGTCTCTCATTCAACCATTGAGTCATTGTTAATTAGAAATTGAAATAAAAAGTATTTATAATTAGAAATATAATATAGAAAAATATTTTATTTTTAAAAATCAAGGCATGTTGTAAATAAAAAATATTCTTTTATGCAACATTATGTAATATTTTCAATCTCCAAATATAAGAACTATTTGAACTTTTGAAATAATGAAAAATTATATTTTTTTTATTAATTATTTTTCTTTCGGAAAAAGCAAATAGTTTAAATAGCCCATTGTTAATTATCATAATTAATAAAAACAACTTTATTCCATTTTTTTTTCTCATCACCTATATATTATTGATCACTAATTATGAAAAAAATATTCGGAGACCAAATTTATGCCATCAAATTTTCCCCCACGAAGTTTTCACTTCTCTCCTGTTGAGATACAAAGTTTTGACTGTCAGCTTTAGGGGGATAATGTATTTAATCTGGC
The DNA here is from genome assembly GCA_030279155.1 of Forsythia viridissima. Lineage (NCBI taxonomy): Eukaryota > Viridiplantae > Streptophyta > Magnoliopsida > Lamiales > Oleaceae > Forsythia > Forsythia viridissima. The sequence continues at coordinate 3,378,687 of CM059037.1, read as the reverse complement.
ATTTCTCTCAAAAGCCACTTGGCTTTAGGAAGTATGGGTGCATCATTTGGCTGGAATCAATATAAACTTTCATATCACACCTCTTTAAATTGTGTGATTCAGATAGCACTCTAGGTAAAGGACCATGATTTTTTGATACACACCCTTTCGGTATTTAATTACAGTAGAATTTATCTCTTAACATGTTCTCACAAGATATTGGCTCATTTGAAAATATCAATCTTGAAATTCGTATACTCATTTTTGAGTCTTAGTTAGATCGAATATCTCGTTTGAACTTAATGGTTCTGATAACTTATTAAGACTTAGAGTTTCATCTTAAAACTTCAACTTTGTTAAGAAGAGCCAAACTTTTATGTATTAGTTAATATTTCAATATTTAACCGATATGTAATTTATCCGTTAACAAAAACCATTTAATAATTAAATTAAATTCTATTTAATTCCAACAAAATATTGCATAAACGTTGGATGGAGTATATGCTGAAAAGTAAAACAGATTAAATGGCAAAGTGAAAGTCTCGGTTTATTACTGTAACTATAGTCATTCATTCTCAAGTCATCGCCTTTTTAACATGGATGTGTGACTAGTCGAAGTGAGTGGGAGGACTCATCACTCATGCATAATATTCATGATTAATTTAGAGTATGTATATGTTGTAAGAAATTGAAGTATACATGTACAGCGGAAATTAAATATTCAATTTCTTTAAGTCGGATCAACTTCGTACTCAGAGAGAATTCGTGATAGAAGTTTACCTTTGATGAATATCATGAAATTTGATTTCTGATTAGTTGGAGGTGCGATCTTCAATACCACAGCTGTCCAATTGTCTAGTCTCCAATGGTAATCCACACAGTAAGAACAGATCTAGACTTCCACAATCAAGAACAGATGAAAGCAGAACCTTTCGAGAGTAATTGTATTTGACTGTCTTTTTCTTGTGCTAGCAAGTAATGAAAACCAACTTATCATTTAATCTGTCGTAGCCTTTGTATTTATAGGTAGGGCTAACCCTAGCCCTAGTTCTAGTAGAACTAGAACCCATCAACAAATGAGCCTAATTAATTAATTTGGTCCAATAAATAATTAAGTCCGACCCAACTAATTGGACATTGAACATTAATTATTACAATCTCCCACTTAGACAAGGTCCAATTCCATATGCTCAATTCTCGCTTTATGTGTGTGACCCATTAGGTTTCCATTCACGATGGCAAACGCAGTGACATTCTCATCGATTCACCGAGATCGATCAAATCACGTCGCCGTCCAAGATTGACATCTAGCAATATATCAAGGCAATCCATGTGAAGGAAAATGTCATGTGGTATGACAAAACCAATATATGTGCAGTTACTGTGGAAATATAATCCCTTCATCAATATAATTCAATTGGTTAAGAGATATAGATCAGCGTCAATCTCATTTCAACCAATTATGTTATTCACCTCAACTATTCGTTGATCTAATCTAGTTATGATTGAAACATTTTTCAACTCATAACTCCACCCCGACCGAGGAAATTTATATCAACTTAAGTGGGCAAAAATCAGGTTATAATCTCCTACTTTTCAGGAGTGACGAATCCTCATATTGGACATTCACAACCTTCATATGATTCTCACTATATCCAAACGACGTCTTCTTGGTGACTCAAAATCTTCGAATCCCATCAAACGCTCTACAAAGTATAGTGGTCCTCATATAAGATTCTATGAAGTCCTCAAGTCAAAGGACCAAATCCACTACCGCACATTAGAGATTTACCACTGACGCTTGGATAGTTATCCATGTGGAATCTCTAGGTTGATCATCCAATGTCATGTTCTCATAACAATGCATTCACGTGTTCATTCAGATGTCTCTCTACATCTTAGCTCGTGAGATCAACTACTTTTTTCAAAAGAAATGCAACATGCTAGTCTATCCGCAATAATGATATCCACATCTCATTTCAAGAATAAATTATTTATAACTTGTATCTCACAATCACAACATCTAGTGATTAACAAGTTACTATGAACTTTTCTTCGGACACTATTATTTTAAATAATAAAATTTAAAAAATAACAGATCTACCATTATAATGCAAGCAATTATTTAATTAATCAATTTGATCATATACTTCAATATCTAACAAAGAGTATATCACAAATGTCCCATACAAACTAGATTCAATCACTCAGGTATCTTAATACCATCAAATTTAGCATGACCATCATGCTTGTACTGGGACAACAACTTTGTGATGGAGTGTTGAACAAAAAAAAAATCTTAAAGATTATAAATTATATTATATATACTTATTTTAATATTTTTAGTTTAAATAAAAATTGTACATGGAATAACACAATATATAGTTATTAGAGTATCTTCAATGCCATCTTCTATTTTAAATGTCCAGCTGATGTGGTGATGTGGTGAAGGAGACAAAACTCACGTGGCAGTATTTATTGTAGAAGGCTGTCCAACATGCCGTCCAGTTTTAGACATTCTATAAGAAGTCTTCCACCCATTTTTTAATTAAATTGTGTTTATCTCTCTCATCTATTTTTTTCTTCTCTTTTCTCCCTCCACTCTCTCTCTCTCCTCATTTCTTCTCTATCTTGCCACATAAATTTTTTAGAAGGTTTCTAACATTGAAGATGGTCTTACTTAGTGTTTGTCTGGTGTCAGCGATTTTATATCTTTAATAATTCCACAAGTGCACGGATCGCTCAAGCCTCAAGTAATAAAGTGGATGTTGAGTCCAAGTATCGTTCCCACGAAGATTTAGATAATTCAATTCAATTATACTAACCTTAACCGAATCTACTAAACTTTTGAAGTTTGGTGTTTAAGAACTAATTAGAACATGAACTAAAATTAATTAACTAATTATAAATCAAACAAATAAGAAATTAAACTAAATGAGAATTACTTTAAAATTGGAAAAGAAAAGAAAATAAAAGAAAAGTGTACTAGGATCTCGAATCCACTTATATCAATTATCTTTAACCCGAACCATTAAATTTGATAACATGATTTACTTATGAAGATCAATATTCTTAATTTAATTTAACAATCTCTCTCGAGTAGAATTAAATATATTCCTATATGCGACCCGACTATATTTCTATGACGAATGCGAACATACAAGAATGCATTAGAATTTGTGAATACTTAGAGATCACATAAAGCATAGCAGTATATTTCTATCCCCTATCGGACTCTACGACAATTAATATATATATAACCTATTTTTCATCTCTCAAAGGTAAAATAAGCCACAAGACTCATACAACTATTGTGCATATAATTGTAGATGAAGAGAAAATCAATATCAATTGTTCAAAAATAAAAACAAGCTTAAATATCAAAAACTAGGTTCGAATAATTAAAGATTCGTGATACAAGCTTCATCACGATCTTAGCACTATTTAATTCTAGCTTAGCATACTAATAATACGAAAATAAAGAAGAGATGATAATATGGAGTTAATCACCCGAATAAGAAGAAAATAATTGGAAGATAAAATATTGAACTTGATCTTTGTTTTAATCTTGAAAGGATGAATCTTGATTTTCGTTCTTGATTTGCTCCCGTTCTTCTCTCAAAATTCGGTTCCCCAAAATTCCATAAAAAACGACCCTCAAAATGGCTTTTTTGTTATGAGTTAATAACTTATATTTATAGTATCCTTGTTGTGCTCCAAAAGATGCCAAAAAATCATTAAAATTGCGTCCCAAAAGATTTCCTAATTAGAGTCGAACTCAAAAAGGAAACAAAAATCCGTGTCTGCCAAAATTACACTGAGTGATCGCCCAGTGCAAACCCGGGTGATCGCCCAGGCCAACCAAAATGCATTCTACTAACGAAAATAGGTTCTGGGAGATCGCACAGCTATATCTTGGGCGATCACGCAGTTTAACTTTTTTCTGCTCCGCAGATGTTTTTCAAATGGCCATAACTTCTTGTAAGAAACTTCAAATTGAGATCCGTAAAAAGTGTTCGACTCGTAATTAAATTATCTTTCCAATGATATATCATTTGCCTTTTGAAAATTTTAATATCAAAAGTTGTGCTCAAATTTCTCCACATGCTTCGATAGATAGCTTCTCAATTCAATTCTTTGGCTTTCTAGTGTTTAATCATTTGCTTCAACTCTTCATTATCACTCAAAAACACCTTAAACTTAATGATTTTATCATCTTCCTCATCCTCCAATGTTTAGCTCTTAATATTCATTTCAAAAACTCAACTTACTCGTCGATTTCACCAAATTGTTGCTATTTCCGTCCATTCTTCTCCATTTGCTTATAAACATGTCCAAAACTGAAATATGAAGAATAAAATACCAAATTAAGTAAGAATTCAATAAAATGACGGAATGAAAGCTTAGTTTAAAGGTCCTAATAAGTGCACAAAATGTACTCATCATCTGATAGAGTTTAAAAATAGTTTTTAAAGAAATTTTAAAAAAAGTTGATGAGATGTGTGGTTGATAAAAAAAAATACAAAAATATCCAAATCAATTTCTAGTATTGCTGTAGAGTTACTAAAAATCCAGCCAACGAGTTCAAAAACAATTCATAATTTGACATCCTTTCTTGTTTATGGGAACACAATTATTATTCAGGAATGTTGAAATAATATACTTAAAAAATATTTAGGGCTAGAAAAGTAGATCAAGATATGGTAATAGAAAACAAATAACAATATAAACAACTAATACAAGTTAATAATATTTGATTCGTAACGCAAAAACACAAGAGTGGATTAAGAAATTTTTTGTGTCCATAAGATAAGATGCTGAAATTAGAAGGTGCTAAAATTGTGCTTTGAGTGGCAATTGGTATACAAGAGTGGATTAATAAATTCTACTATACTGTAGTAAATTTTTAACTTCCAGTTTGTTGGAGTCCAACCATCAATAGACCAATTAATGTTATATAGAATTATTCATACTTATTACATATCGTACCAATTAATGACCCATAAAAAATATAAAGTTAATAAGTAACTAGTGAAATCATCTCGTTCAACTAGTGAGTCATTGTTAACTAAAAACTGAAATGTAAAATATATTTTTTATTTTTAAAATTAAGGTAAGTTATAAATTAAAAATATGTCACGTTTTCATTCTCGAAATATAAAAAATTTTAAAGATACAATTTGAACTTTTTAAATAATACAAAAATATATTTTTTTTTCTTTCGAAAAAGCAAATAGTTTAAACAGCCCTTGATAATTATCAAAATTAATAAAAATAATTTGATATCAAAATTAATAAAAATATTTTTTTGGTATTGGAAAAGAATTGAAGCATTCTGTATCTGTTTGTAATGCATGACAAATGCTAAATTTAAATCTATGCTTGAACGCATATTATGAGGTCTTACTAGACATAAGTCGTGGAAAAATAAAATGATCAGTCAAGTTGAACTAATAACAAGTCGAGTTTGACAAAAGATCCACAAAAAATATAACTGTCCCGCAAACAATTATATATATGTGGGACACATAGAAAATGCATGGAAACTACCTAGAATTATAGCAGGCTAGCTAGTATATATACGCACACAGACAAACAATTAGAATTACAACAAACAACAAAGAATGTCACACTTGGATTTAAGATTTGCCTTCCTGTTTTTCATAAACCTTCTGAAATCACCAATAACAATGCCTTGGGAATGGGATCCATTTGGTATTGTAATTGGTAACTTCACTTTGATCAAGTTTTGGCTTTTTACTATCCTTTTCTTCATCTTCTCCTTCGTCTCTATTGAAATCCCATTTACATCTATAAGATACATACGCATTCAAGTGAAGAAACTCTCAGTCTCCCTAATGGTTTGTTTTTTAGTTTCACTATTCTTCCCACAAGTACTATTTTGGTACATTTATCCGATAATTTTATTACTTTCTTTATGCTCTACTTGTATCTCTAATGTGTGGAGGAGATTTGAAGTTCTGTTGCTGACAATTCCTCGTCTCGGCATATTTATGATCACTACAACAAACATTGATGATGAGCCCAACTTAGTAGTACTACACAAGATAGAACAAGAAATTGATCAAGTTTAGGCCATATGTTTGTATTAGTTGGTTCTCTCTTTTATTTCACTAGCTTGTTTCTCAAATTCTATTCCTTTTATATATTTTGCCTATGTAGCTACTCAAGTTTTCTATTGAACAATATATGTGTTTGAAGGGGTATGATGCCAATTAATCAAGCACACAACATTAGTAGCGCATAAGACAAATGCGTCTTTTTGACTTTATTGACTCTTAGCAGAATTGATGACAATTTAAAATTCATAATTATTTAAATTTACACTACCTAAGGGCCTAAACCAAACTAAATACAAACGGAAAAAGATTAGTCTTTCTCTTTTTATTTTCATGCCCTAGCTAGGGTTTAATTCAATGAATTGATGTGTTAGATTTGATTTTCTTTTCCCTTTTCGGTAAAGGTATGTCATAATTTAAAGGGTAAATTATACTTGAAGTCTTTATTCTTTCAACTTTGTAACAATATCATTCCCTATTCAATTTTATTCGCGGAGGTTATTCCACGAAGTGTGGATATATAATTGATTTAGGGTAGTTGTGAAGATGGCTCCGCCGTTGTGGTGGTGATGGGTGGAGCGGTTGGGGGCGGTGGTAGTAGGGGATCTATCATCCATAGAATGGGTCGAACAGCGGAGTACAGAGGCAGTACGAAAAAAGTAAAGAAGAAATTAATTGACGTTCTTAAAATGTATGTTCATCTTTCTAAAAAAATTTGAGCGAATCCTTATTTGGAAAACCTTTGTTTTTTTTTTTTTTTTTTTTTTCTGTGATGGATTTTTGAAGCGAAATTTTTGATTCATTATGACTTTTACCAATAAATTGGCCATCAACGGCAAAAAAAAAATTTTATTTTAATTTTTTGTTAACAGCGTTATTCATTAATCATTATAGTAACTGTGCAAGATGAAATGATTCATGATTGAATTATAGCTTTTAAGAACATATTATAACTTTATAAGACAAGACACAAAAATGAAAGAGATCCAACGTCCTTAATTTTAATTAAGAAAAAATTATGATGAGGGAATTAAGGTATGCAATTCTTGTTCCTTTTGTTTATATACATACACACACAAATATATACATATACATCAATTTAAATATAGATATTCTCCTATAAATAATTCCTTGTTGAACTTTTATCCAGATCCTTATCTTTCACAAATTTTATAGAATTAAATTGTCTCTTTAATCTTATAAACAAAAATCATAATTTAGGTCAAATTCTTTTCACGTGGGCTTCTCCCCCATCCCAGGGCCTGTCCTTGCACATACAATTACGCATGAATTAACCATTGTTGTGAAAATCAGATCAAACTTGCTAATTCGACCAGAAAAGTCGAAAAGTTGAATTAACCAAATAATTTAGTTGCGATTTATAATACAGGTTGTAAGATGATATAAATAAATGTTATGAGGGCTTCGCTACTATCAATTCTAATATCTAATTTTAGAATTCAACTAAAAAAGACTGTAAGTTATTTCTATTCTCATTCTTCTTTCTTTCTAGTGAGTTATAGGTGTAAGTTCAAAGCAAAGTTGAGAGAGAGAAAAAGAAGAAGAAAATAAGGACTAGATGTAGCGTCCTTGTATTAATTGCTTGTTTTCTAGAATCTAGTGGTACATTCTTTTTTTTTGAGGAGCTTTTCTTTTTCATCCCAAAAAGAGCTGAATTATTGAGCACGTTTGCTACAAGTAAAGATAGATATATCAATAATATATCCTTAGTAATAGGTATAATTGGTATTTTGGACGTGACTGTCTCAAAAAGAAAAAAGAAAAAAAAAAGATAAAATTTGTTACTAGTAATGCTTAATGTTCAATCTTATACAATTTAACATAGCCATTATGCTATAAAGGAACTCCAAAGAATGTAAAATTTGAAGCCTTATAGCCAATCTCGTGAAGCATAGGTTGAAATAAAATTCAGTTTGCAAAGACTTTGATTAAAAAATTCTTTTCTTTTGTGTTTTTTTTTTTTTTTTTGGCTTGTAAAAAAGGATGCTTGAAGTTAGTATTATTAATTTTCTTGTTACATTTATTATATTTTGAAAACATTTACCTAAGAAAAGTATTTCAACATCCATGAATTAGACCAATAAAGTGGTCCCAGTTTACTTATTGGCTCTATTTGATATGACGTCTCCCTCATAATATACAGTGGCTAGAAGAAACTTACGTGTAGTCTCTCACATAAATAAAAGTCTTATTGGCTCTGTGCATTAATTCTATGTACACATTTAAGTTTCAACTTAAAGACATTAATTCTATATGAGAACAATAATATCTTAGAATAAAAAATAGACATACAACAACACATAAGTTTTATGGTGGTTCTATTCGATATGAAACTACATCATCTTCTCGCCACTGTATTGATTCATTATAATGAAATATTAGTTTACAAGAGAAATCGCACTCTCAAACTCTATGTTTTTTTCTCTCTCTTCTTCTTAATTATCGACCTTTGTACAGGCTCTATAAAAGACAATATCATTCAGAATTCAATTATTCTTAGTTTATAAACAATTCATCGAGATTTACGAATTAACATTTACATTGTTCCCTCTCAATTGTCTAGCATAACTCTATTTTCTCTTCTCTTTAATTTGTTTACCTTTCTAATTTTTCTACACGAGTATTAACCCTGCATGTTCCTGCCCCCAACAACCTTTTTGGACCAGTTGTTTGGTCCATCAGAATGCCGTTTACGCGGATTAAGAAGTTGGTGAGACCCACCTTTTGAATTAAGTTAAAGTTTAATCATTTATATATGTCCCAACCTTTTAGGGTTTGGGTTTGCACCGTTAAAGAATGCTGCTGACTCAACAATATATGTCCCGGCAGTAGATTCTGAATTCAAGATATGATTAATACTTTTTCAATAGACAAGTCATCCATTCATAAGATATTATTGAGCACTAATTATGAAAAAAATCTGCTGAGACCAAATTTATGCCATCAAATTTTCCCCCACGAAATTTTCACTTCTCTTATGTTTAGATACAAAGTTTTGACTGTCAGCTTTAGGGGGATAGTGTATTTAATCTGGCATCTCTCTCCAAAGCTACTTGGCTTTAGGAAGAATGGATGCATCATTTGGTTTGAATTAATATAAACCTTCAGTTCACACCTCTTTAAATTGTGTGGTTGAGGTAGCACTTTGGATAAAGGATTGTAATTTTTTGATACACACCCTTTCGGTATTTAATCAGTGTAAAATTTATCTCTTAATATGTCCTCGCAAGATGTTGGCTCATTTGAGAATATCAATCTTGAAATTTGTGTACTCATTTTCGAGTCTTAGTCGGTTCGAATATCTTGTTTGAACTTAATGAGTTTTGATACCTTATTAAAATTTGAAATTCCATATTAAAATGTTAATTTTATTAAGAAAAATAATTTAAATTTATGTATTAATTAATATTTTGATATTTAACCCATGTGTAATTTATTCATTAACAAAAACCATTTAGAAAATCAAATTAAATCCTATTTAATTCTAACAAAATATTCCAACAGGCTATTTTGTCAAATGACAAAATGGGTCCCATTTTGTCATGTGACAAAATGGAACTTGTCATGGGACCCATTTTGTCAAATGTAAATGACAAAATGGAACTTGTCATGGGACCCATTTTGTCAAATGTAAATGAAAAAATGGGTCCCATTTTGTCAAATGATCGACTTTCCCACTTTGTCATACCATTTTGTTTGTTGACAAAGTGGGAAAATCCCACTTTGTCAATAAAATCAATAAAAGTGGGATTTATCAGCTATGTCGTTGTAAAGTGGGAAAATTCCTTCTTCTTTTTTTCACTTTTTTTATCTCTCATTTCGTGGACATCAATAAAATTAGTCTAATTTTCTTAATTTTTAATAGTTTATAACTGATGTCAAAATTTTTAAATCGATTAGACTTATTCAAATGTTGGAAAAAAAATAATTGAATTCTAAAATGGAATAAACATTTTGTCGAGGACCTGGACAAATTGGGATAAATTAAAGTGGGCCAAAATTTGGCCCATTTTGTCAACAATTGTGTTGAAAATCTCGACATAATTTAGTGGGATTCCAACAAAAATGAAGGAGACAATAAAGAGAAGAAAAGTGACAACAAAATTTCATCAAAGTGAGGTTAAGAATTACATCAAAAGGATCCCATTTCGATGGATTCTCCATATATATAGATTTGAGAATGTTAGCAAGAACTGGAAATGCAAAAGTGAAATCAATTAGGATCGACATTATACTATTATAGGATTTTTAATTTAATTGTTCAGCAATATCGAGGAGCTTACATATTTATAGCTAGTCATACAAGTTGCGTGAGAATTCTACAACAAAATGATGTGTAGTCGAGAAGAAAAATTAACATATTCTTGAAACAACTAGAGTTTTTATGCATGAGATGAATGTGCCAAAGAAATGTTTGTCTCATGTAGTGTGGACTACAACATATTTGATTAATCAGCTTCCAAGTAGTGTGCTTTATTTCAAGTCTCCGTTGGAAATATTGAAAATCAAAAATTAGATATTTCTCACCTACGAGTGTTTGTTATGTCCATCACACACCCTCATAAGTTTGATACTTGAGCATTGAATTGTATATTCTTTGAGTATTCTTCAACAAAGAAAAGGTATATTTATTATAGTGTAGCCGATCACTAGTTGATTATCTCCTGTGATGTGTACTATGATTCAAAATATTATGTTGAGATACAAAGTTTTGACTGTCAGCTTTAGGGGGATAACGTATTTAATTTGGCATCTCTCTCAAAAACTACTCGGCTTTAGGAAGAATGGGTGCATCATTTGGCTTGAATCAATATAAACCTCCAGATCACATCTCTTTAAATTGTGTGGTTCAGATACCACTCTGGGTAAAGGATCATGATTTTTCGATACACACTCTTTCGGTATTTAACTAATGTAGAATTTACCATTAACATGTCCTTGCAAGATGTTGGCTCGTTTAAGAATATTGATGTTGAAATTCGTGTGCTCGTTTTTTAGTCTTAGTTGGATCGAATAGCTCGTTTGAACTTAATGGATTCTGATACCTTATTAAGACTTGGAGTTCATCTTAAAATGTCAACTTTGTTAAGAAGATGTGGCTCAAACCCTTATATATTGGTTAATATTTCAATATTTAACCGATGTGTGATTTATCTCTTAATAAAAATTATTTAATAATCAAATTAAATTGTATTTAATTCCAACAGAACGTTGGATGGAGTATATAGTGAAAACAAAAATAGATTAAATGGCAAAGTGAAAGTCTCAATTTATTACCGTAACTATAGTCATTTCATTGGGTAATTAGCACAAAACGTTCCTACCTATTGAAGGAATTGTGCAAAATGTCCCTACCTTCTAAATTTTGGCAATTTTACCCTTACCTACTGGATTTCTTGGGCAAAAGGTCCTTCAGTCCAAAAATCAGCCATTAACATATGGGTAAATTAGTCCAATCACTTTTTTCACATATATATTACTTCTTTTAAAATTGGGGGGCTTCCCATGCAATTTTCAAAATTGCACAGCAGGCCCCCGTCCCCAAATCTGCCAAAACGACGCTGTGTTTCTGCAATTTCTGCAAGGCGGCGTGATTATAGTGTATGTTTTCACTTCAGGTTTGAGCTCGGGATCTTTGGTTTGGTTGAGTGGGGAAAATCAACTAAGGTTTACAATTGTGAAAGAGCTAAAGAAGCTCAGATCCATGGAATCCAAACTATGGTTTGTGTACCTACTTCAAATGGGGTTTTTGAATTGGGATCTGATGATATGATCACTGAAAACTGGAACCTGGTACAACAGGTAAAATTACGGTTTGATTCATGTGCCATTAATGGGTCCGGGCAGATTATTTCTTTTGCTGATATTGGTGTTGTTACTAGTTATCATCAAGAAGAAGAAGCAAAGGCCAAGGAAGGTAAAGGTTTTGCTGTACTTTCTTCTTATCTTGATTCCGATCATTCGGATTCTGATTGTCAGTTTTTCCTTGACACTCCGGTAGAGATCAAGAAAGCACCCAAGAAGAGAGGAACAAAGCCAAATCTTGGCCGTGACACCCCTTTGAACCATGTCGAGACGGAGAGGCAGCGGAGGGAGAAGCTGAACAGCCGGTTTTATGCACTCCGGTCGATGGTTCCCAACGTGTCAAGAATGGACAAGGCTTCCTTGTTATTAGATGATGTATCCTACATTAAAGAACCTGTCTTGGGCGGGTGTACAAGTAGTAGAAAATGGGGGCGTGATTATTTTTTCGGTGAAGTGCCCATTCCGGAGCACGAAATCAGCCACTTGATAGGAGCACTTCCGGTGAGGTGGTGGCTTGTAGCAGACATAGTTTAGCAGGAAAACCTGTCATAGGCGGGTGTACAAGTAGTAGAAAATGGAGATGAATGCGCAGATGGTGTATGATAGAGATAGGTGGAGGTTGGCAAAGAGAAGGCGGAGGGTGGCGGCGTATGTGGCGTAGGATAAGGTGGTGTTGAGGAGAAGGGTAAAGAATAAAAGGGCTAGAAATGAGAGATGGAGGGGTTTCTGCGTCGTTTTGGCAGATTTGGGGACGGGGGCCTGCCGTGCAATTTTGGAAATTGCATGGGAAGCCCCCCAATTTTAAAAGAAGTAATATATATGTGAAAAAAGTGGTTGGACTAATTTACCCCTATGTTAATGGCTGATTTTTGGACTGAATGACCTTTTGCGCAAGAAATCCAGTAGGTAAGGGTAAAATTGCCAAAATTTAGAAGGTAATGACGTTTTGCACAATTACTTCAATAGGTAAGGACGTTTTGTGCTAATTACCCTCATTTCATTCATTCACAAGTCATTTCTTGCTAACGTGGATGTGTGATTAGTCGAAGTGAGTGGGATGACTCATCACTCATGCATAGTATTCGTGATTAATTTAGAGTATGTTTGTGTGTGTTTATAAATATTTATAAGTCGTACATATTTTGTAAGCCCTATAATTTTTATCCACATATTTTGTAGGCTTCACGATTTATAATTTACAAAATGTTTTACCAAGCATACACTTAGTGTTACCTTTAAAGTGGATGAAGTTCCTATCTTTTTGGATCAATGGTTGAATTTTATGCATCAATGTGAACTCCACAACCAAAGGGTTACTAAATTTCACTTCTCTTTATGAATTGTTTGGTCCATCCGACCAGAATGCGGCTAAGACCCAACATATGACAAGACGATTTTGAATTAAGTTAAAATCACCAAAGGAATGCGTGAGAATTATACATCATACTAGTTGCGTGAGAATTATACAATAAAAATGGTGTAATCGAAAAGAAAAATTAACACTCTTGAATATATAACCGAGACGAGAGACGAGAGATAATTTAGTAGTAAGTTATATTTGGTTAAACTTATATATGTATATTAGTTCTGGTACATGCTTTGCACGTTTGGTAGTTGTAATGAAATAGCTCTTCATCGTTTGTATTTATAATTATTGCTTTAATATATACATATAAAAAATTCTAAATATAGAATACGCAAATAATAAATATGAAAAACATATTTTGAACATATCATTTAATAGGTTGTAAAGTAACTCTTAAATCAATGTAATAAAAAATGGATTTAGGCGCAAATGGTCCATAACGTATGCACTTAGTGCGATTTTGGTCCATAACTTTTTATTTTTTGCTAGGAGGTACATAACCTATGCATTTGGTTGCAAAACTGGTCCCTATGGACATAATCCATCCAATTGTGCCGTTAGCCATTAATTTGTTTTGAAATTTGGCGCAAATGGTCCCCAACCTTTACCATTAGTGTGGAATTGGTCCCTAACGTTCATTTTTGGCATACATGTCCCTAACCTATGTGTTTTGGTGCGAAATTAGTCCTTATGGGATGAAAAAGATAAATATGCCCTTAGTTAATTAGAAGAAAGTGTATGTGGATTCCTAATCAAAATGTGCAAATAGGTCCAATACTTTTATTTTTTATTAAAAATTAAAGAAAATTAATGAGTTTTTTTTTTTTTTTTTGGGTGGGGGGGGGGGGGGGGGGGGGGAATTAACACTTTAGTAATAAACATGTCAAATAAAATTATTATTTTTATTATTGAGTATATACACACACATACACACGGCAAACAATTAGAATTTCTACAAGCAGCAAAGAATGTCACACTTGGACTTAAGTTTTGCTTTCCTGTTTTTCATAAACATTCTGAAATCACCAATAGCAATGCCTTGGGAATGGGATCCATTTGGTATTGTAATTGCTAACCTCACTTGGATCAAGTTTTATCTTCTTACCATCATTTTCTTCGTCTTCTCATTCATCTCTATTGAAATCCCATTAACATCTACAAGATACATACGTATTCTGTAGAAATATGAAAGAGATGAAGAAATATAAAAGAGAATATGTGTGGAGAAATATAATTCTCTGTATTGATTCAATTGAATAATGATTGAATAACAGTACAATGCATATATAAACTAATAAAGAAAAGATCCTACCTAAAATAGAAATATTACATACATATATTTTCCTATATACAATTCTACTAACAAGGTAAATATATGAGATATGGTAAGTAAATATATTTGTTAATACTCCCCCTCAAATTGGAGCATGTATGTCAAAAGTGCCCAACTTGCGAATGAAACTGTGAAATGCCTCCTTGCCCAGTGCTTTAGTAAATAAATCTGCAATCTGATTGCTGCTTGGAACATAAGCAGTCTTGATCTCTCCTTTGATGATTCGTTCACGAACAATATGACAATCCATTTCAATGTGCTTTGTCCTCTCATGATAAACTGGATTAGCCGCAATATGTATTGCTGCTTGATTGTCACAATATAAGATTGCTGCTTGTGGGTGATTCACACATAAATCTGTCAGCAACTGTCTCAACCATGTAAGCTCACAAGTAATGGAAGCCATTGCCCTATATTCTGCTTCTGCTGAAGATTTGGACACAGTCGTTTGCTTCTTGCTTCTCCATGATATAAGTGCATTTCCCAAAAATACACAATATCCCGTAACTGACCGTCGTGTAGTAATATCTCCAGCCCAATCTGCATCACAAAATCCTGCTAGCTGCAATTTTCCACTTGATGGGAAATATAATCCTCGTCCTGGTGCTCCTTTCGAGTATCGAAGCAATCGTTGAACTGCATCAAGGTGGGGTTGTCTAGGTGCCTGCATGAACTGACTGAGTGTGTTGACCGAATATGAGATTTCTGGTCTAGTAATGGTGAGATAAATGAGCTTCCCTACCAACCGTCGATAATATGTGGGATCTTTCAACAATTTTCCATCTGTCGATTTAAACTTTGATGACTGCTCCATGGGAAATGCTGCAGGTTTTGCCCCAAGTAATCCGGCATCTTGAAGAAATTGCTCGCTCGAGATCAGGGATCTCAATATGTCAGTAAGGTCATATAAGGTGTATCTTTTTTGTCTTGAGGAGTATCCAAGAAACACACACCGTCTGGCTCATGTGTCAAATTTATGGCTAGGTTTAAGGTTGGTGGCAAAACATAGGCAACCATAGACACGCAAATAAGAATAAGGTGGTAATTTCTTGTGTAATCTTTCGTATGGTGATTTGTGTGAAAGCAATGGAGAAGGTATACGGTTGATAAGATAACAAGTCGTTTTGATATGTTCCCCCCAAAATTTTAATGGAAGATTAGCTTGAAATCTAATGGCACGGGCTACATTAAGGAGGTGACGGTGTTTTCTCTCTACCACTCCATTTTGTTGAGGGGTATAAGGACATGACCTATGAAAATTAGTGCCATTTTGATCTAAAAATGCTTGCAAGGATAAAAACTCTTGGCCATTATCAGATCGTAGGCTTTTTATAGTCAGATTGTGTTGTGTTTTGACCCAAGCAAAGAAATTCTTAATTATGCTTTCAGTTTCAGACTTGTGACGCATGAGATGTACCCAAGTATAACGAGAAAAGTCATCGACAATTGTAAGAAAGTATCTAGCACCAGAATAAGAATAAATTTTATGAGGTCCCCAAATATTACAATAAATCAGATCAAATGGTTTATTGCTAGAAATTTGACTAGCCTTAAAGGGTAGTCTAGATTGTTTAGCCAAATAACAAACATCACAAATATCGTGATATAATAATCTTTAAGGTGAATTGGGGTTTGAAATGATCTGGTGGATCGACGAATTTGGTCATTGGGTATGACAGAAGGTTGGATTAGCTGTCCGTCAGGTGAAGGTAGGAAAAACTACTCAACTGGTCGACCGATATGTGGAGACGGTCGACCGTCTGAGCTCTCTGTAGAAACGGATGAGGGAGACGGCTGACCAGACGGTCGACCGGGTGAACTCTTTGTTGAAACGGATGAGGGAGACCGGTCTACCGTTTGAACAGTGTGTGGGACTCTTAGGCAAGGAATCTGTTTTTGCTATATGTTGGTCCTCAAGGTAAGGTAAATGTGGCATGTCAACATCCAGAGGCATAGATTGTGGTAATGGGATGGAGTTGGTTTCATCATTTTGTTGGGAGGCGTATGGAAATATGGTTTCATGGAATATGACGTCTCGGGATATTATTAATTTTCTGTCGGTAAGGTCATATAAGGTGTATCCTTTTTGTCCTGAGGAGTATCCAAGAAACACACACCGTCTGGCTCGTGTGTCAAATTTATGGCTGGGTTTAAGGTTGGTGGCAAAACATAGGCAACCATAGACACGCAAATGAGAATAAGGTGGTAATTTCTTGTGTAATCTTTCGTATGGTGATTTGTGTGAAAGCAATGGAGAAGGTATACGGTTGATAAGATAACAAGCCGTTTTGATATGTTCCCCCCAAAATTTTAATGGAATATTAGCTTGAAATCTAATGGCACGGGCTACATTAAGGAGGTGACGGTGTTTTCTCTCTACCACTCCATTTTGTTGAGGGGTATAAGGACATGACCTATGAAAATTAGTGCCATTTTGATCTAAAAATGCTTGCAAGGATAAAAACTCTTGGCCATTATCAGATCGTAGGCCTTTTATAGTCAGATTGTGTTGTGTTTTAACCCAAGCAAAGAAATTCTTAATTATGCTTTGAGTTTCAGACTTGTGACGCATGAGATGTACCCAAGTATAACGAGAAAAGTCATCGACAATTGTAAGAAAATATCTAGCACCAGAATAAGAATAAATTTTATGAGGTCCTCAAATATCACAATGAATCAGATCAAATGGTTTATTGCTAGAAATTTGACTAGCCTTAAAGGGTAGTCTAGATTGTTTAGCCAAATGACAAACATCACAAATATCGTGAGAATCAAAACTAATATCCAAAAAACTTTGTGCTAGGAATTGGAGAGGTGAGTCGGAAGGGTGCCCAAGACGTCTATGCCATAGGTTGGTTGACCTACTGGTAGTATGATGTATTTGTGGTTTTTGTGAAAGGTAATATAGGCCGTTACTCTGCCTTCCCAAGCTAATTGTCTTCTTCGTAGTCAAATCCTTCATGACACAAAAATCAAGATAAAATATCACATAGCAACCTAATCCTCTAGTAAGTTTACTGATAGATAATAGATTAACTTTGAAGTTGGGAACATAAATCACATTATCAACAGTCATATTATTTTCCAAGTTAACTGCACCAATAGATTTAATAAGAGCATGACCCCTATCCGGCAATTGAACAGTTTTGTGCTTTGGCATGGATTTATTCTCAACAATCCCATCCTTCGTCACATGGTCAGTGGTCCCGCTATCAATAATCCATGAATTACTCAAAGAAGTAGTAGAAGAATTGATACCTGATGTGTTAACATAAGACTTATCATTACCCGTTTTGTTGTTTAAAAGTGTCATGATCTGCTCGTATTCTTTGGTTGTGAGCGTTCTTCCTTCCCTTGGGTTAGGTGCAGAAGCGGTAACAGTATTTGTGAAGCGTTTGTTTCGTGGCTTCACGTCCTTCCCATGAAACTTGTGCCATAGAGGGAAGCCATGTATGAAATAGCAGGTATGAACAATGTGGCCAGTCATCATACAGTAGGTGCACTGTCGCTGTCCAGTTTCTGTCGAAACAGTCGACCGGTAAGATGAAACGGTCGACCGGTTCGACCGATCTTCACTTTTCCGGTTCGATCTCCAATTGATTGAATGTTGTCCTGGTGCTTTGATCTTCTCATTAAGTAGTTTAGAAACAGGGATTATGCCGGGATGATCGGATTGCTGTATAGCCATGAGATCCGATTGGGCAATCGTCGCTTCTATGGTTTCTCTATTATCGTTTGTGCGAAGCATCGTCACTCAGAATCGTCTCTCTGATACCATGTAGAAATATGAAAGAGATGAAGAAATATAAAAGAGAATATGTGTGGAGAAATATAATTCTCTGTATTGATTCAATTGAATAATGATTGAATAAAAGTACAATGCATATATATACTAATAAAGAAAGGATCCTACCTAAAATAGAAATATTACATACATATATTTTCCTATATACAATTCTACTAACAAGGTAAATATATGAGATATGGTAAGTAAATATATTTGTTAATACAAGTCAAGAATTTCTCAGTCTCCCCAATGGTTTGTTTTTTAGTTTCATTATTCTTCCCACAAGTATTATTTTGATACATTTATCCCATAATTTTATTACTCTCTTTATGCTCTGCTTGTATCTCTACTGTGTGGAGGAGATTTGAAATTCTGTTGCTGACAATTCCTCGTCTCGACATATTTATGATCACTGCAACAAACATTGATGATGAGCACGAGATAGAACAAGAAATTGAGCAAGTTTAGTTTAGGTCATAGGTTTGTTTTAGTTGGTCCTCTCTTTTATTTCACAAGCTTGTATCTCAAATTCTGTTCCTTTTATATATTTTGCCTATGTAGCTACTCAAGTTTTCAGTTGAACAATACATGTGTTTAAACGGGTATGATGCCAATTAGTCAAGCACGCAACATTAGTAGCGCATAACACAAATGCGTCTTTTTCCTCATAATTGACTTTATGGACTCTTAGCAGAATTGATGACATTTTAAAATTCATAATTATCTTACCTTTACACTGCCAAATGGCCTAAACCAAATACAAACGGAAAAAGATTACTCCCTTTTTATATTCATGCCCTAGCTAGGGTTTCATTCCATGAATTGATGTGTTAGGTTTGATTTTCTTTTTTCCTTTTCGGTAAAGATATGGTATGCTTAAAATCTTCATTTTTTCATCTTTATAACAATATCACCCCATTCAATTTTATTTACAGAAGTTATTCCACGGAGTGTGAATAATTGATTTGGGGTAGTTGTCAAGGTAGCTCCGCCATTGTCGTGGTGATGGGCACGAGAACTGAACTATATATCCATATACATCAATTTAAATAAAGATATTCTCGTATAAATAATTCCCTAATAAACATTTATCAGATCCTTATCTTTCACAAATTTGTTAAAGTTGTAAACAAATTTTATAGAATTAAATTGTCTCTTTAATCATATAAACAAAAATCATAATTTAGGACAAATTCCTTTTCACGTGGGCTTTTCCCCCACCCCAGGGTCTGTCCTTGCACTCACAATTACGCATGAATTAACCATTGTTGTCAAAATCAGATCAAACTTGCTAATTCGACCAGAAAAGTAGAAAATCTGTCCAATAATGCAAGAAAAACCAAAAGAACTGCAAATCCTTAACATAATGCAAGAACCAAAAATCAGACCAAACTTGCTAATTCGACCAGAAAAGTCGAATTTCAGTCCAATAATGCAAGAAACCCCAAAAGAACTGCAAATCCTTAACATAATGCAAGAACCACTGCAAGAATCGACCAATTCACTTTCAAATTTTAGTTTATCATCTTAAACACCAGTTTAACTTCAGTTGGAGCCCAATTCAATTATTTGACCTTTTACCTTTTCTCTACAATGTCTAGACCAATTTTTAAAACATTAAAATTAACCCGTGTTCATGTGATTGACTTAACTTGTTTCATAAGCTACCAAATGAGAGTCTAATCTAATGGTCGAATTGATTAACATATCCAAATACTACAAAAGGAAGAATCAATTAATATTAAATGACAATGGATTATATTAAAAATTAATTGATGTCAATGTAGATGGAGATTCTCCAAATTAGTTCAAATACAACATTTTGTATTTGACTTTTTGATGTGCTTCTCGTTGCTGATTAGGCTTAGCAAGTGAAGACCTGGACTTGGATTGAATTACATATTAAAAGAACTTGTTTGCCATATTAAATCGCTCATTAATTTTTCATTAATCAATTTAATACCATGAATCGCTATGTTTCAGCTCGAGCCCACCTTGGCCATTTTTAAAGAATGCGTCGAAGTTATTTGTAGCATTGGTGAGTTCTTCATAGGATAATTTAACTAATAAGTCCTCAGAATTTGACAAATTGACTCATTCTTAGATCAAATACAAATTCAGACTAATATGCATTAAAAGAAAGTCTTGTGATCAGCACAAGACTTGTTTCCTAGGAAATTGTAAGTGCTTATAATCACTAGCAAATATACTCGAAAATTTTAAAATCTTAGTTCATGAATCGACATTTTGAATTATTTCATTGAGGCTTAATTTGTTTGATTTTATTAAAAAGTTGAAGTCAGAGTCAACAATTAATTTTAACCCACATTTCAGGGGACACATATTTTTTTACACTACAAGAAAATCGTCTATTTATGACAAATTTATTACAACATATATAGCGCCTGTTGTAAATAATATTATTTGCGACAAGCAAATCACCTGTTGTTAGTAATGAAACTTATTAACAGCAGACTTTGTCTTTCTGTCTTAATTTTTTTTTTTAACCGACAACAAACTTATGAGTGTCTTAATAAGTAACAATACTTATGATGGGTCGTGGTAAAAACTAGCTACTATTAACTACACATTTTTGAACTCGTGACAATAATTGCAATTTTTCCGGCTAAAAAATAACATGAATTTTTTTTTTCAATCCCGCGGTTTTTCCCTCAATTTCAAGTTCTCCCGTTGAACCCGTTTTCTTCTCACAGCAATCTTCCTTTGGCAAACTCCTTGCTCACAAACCCTATTTGTTTCTATCAATCACAAATCATTCAACAAATACCACATTGTCTCCATTTTTTTCTTCCTAAATTCATTAATTTTCCCGATCATAACCAAAACAATCGATTCTGTCTCTTCATCCTGCACTACTGGATTAGCAAAATCTGACCGAGTATTTCTCTCCAACAAAGTTTGAATTCAAGTATATGTTAATTGCAAGTTTATGGACAATATTTTATTTTTATATGAATGTTTTTAGTTTTGAGATGAATATAGAAATCCTGAATTTTAATACTAAGAAATAATGAATATGCTTATATGTTTTGTAATACTCTGTAAGTTTCGCTAGCGGATGGGGTATGATGGGCAAGGTAGAGAAAGACCAAAGCCATACTTTTAGGTATATCTAGTTCTTTTCTATAGTGCATTCTACTCATATCACGCAAGGTGCGAAATTCACACGCTCGAAAAAAATACTGTTCAAATTAAGAACTCCGTTTTATCAATGAACAAGAGTTGGCAATTATAACAATTTCATTGAATTATCAATTGAATCCTTGAGGTACAAATCCCTAAATATATTGCAAGCAGAATCTCGTATGTATTTCTCTTATTTATGCTAATTTTTTATTGTGGGTGGGTGGTGAGGAATCATCTTTTGGGATGGTGTTTGGATTGAGTCGTAAAGGTACAATCATAAATTTAAAGATTTTGATATGAAACCCAGCCTTATTACCTAATACCATTATGGACATGTCTTACCGTGGCGCAAAAAAAAATGACAATCTTGTATGGAGGGCATACTTGCAAGATGTAGTTGTCTTGCATATTTCAATATTGTGCTATAAGCTTGGGTATTTGCTCGGTTGTGTTGAAATATTAACGAATTTTATTTGAATTGATATTTCACTGATAACATTACTACATGTCTTGGTTTGTTGTAAATTTGATGCTGTTGTTGGGTATCTAATCTATTATGGATTTAGAAGGTTTCAAATATATCTATCAATATGCTTAGCTAATTTGTTTGGTTTGCTAGAAGCTTGTAGTGCTGTGTTGATTGGCATTTAGAATCTGTTACAAAAGTATGATAGGAAATCTTGAATATAATGAAATATGTTTACCAAATAACTGGGACCCACTGCTTAGGAGCCTCATCAACAACCTCAGTTCCCTTACTCTTTTCGGCCCTATCAATAATAGTAGCCTGAACATCAACAGGCTTAGGAGCCGGAGTAACAACAAGCTTATGAACCGGAGCAACAAAACGCTTAGTAGCCTGGGTAACAAAATGCTTAGTAGCCTGGGTAACAATAGAATCTACTGGTAGGGTACCCACCCAGCACTGATCAATAATATGGCCCATATGACGCCACTTGGTACAAAAATGTGGCAACCTCTCATACACAATAGGCTGCCAAAAACTACGGGATTCACCCCAATCAATCCAAATCCTATTTGGGAGCTTATACTCCAGATTCACCTCAACACAAACCCTGGTTTCTCAATAAATCAACTGTAGCCTCATCAATTCTCAACGGCACCCTAACAATTTTAGATAAAGCAAAGAAAAATTCTTTTGCACGCAAATGAACAGGTAATAAAGGAAAAGATATCCATATAGGGGCAATAGGGGTCTCAACAAGATGAAAATTACATGTCCACTTAAGCACAAGCATAGGGTAACCCTCAATAAACCAAAGCGGTTTTAAAAACAATCTATTATAGTCATCCTCGTGTGTCAAGTGAATCAATATGTGCTTGTAATCTATAACCCGAAGTTTAAAATCATCGCAAAATCTAAACTTCTGAAAACTAGTACGTACCTCCACCATTTTGGGCTTGCGATGAGAAAACTCGCCAACATGTGTGAACTTGATTGGCTCGGAGAGAGAAGCCTCATCGTCAGAAGAAATAACCAAGGGTGGCTCACCACGTTACAAATAAGTCTCCTTAGCCACGAACTGATGGCAGGTAGAATCAGGATAAGCCTAAAGAACAGAAACAAATGACTTTCTCACACTCAATTCAGTCGAAGAAATATTATGTCTATCAGTGATAGCAGCAGCATAAGTCTTTCTACCCAAATTCAACGCAGACTGAGCTTCGTGAGGAAATACATGTGGGCCCAGAGCAATCGGAACAGAGGCAAACGGAATGGGCCAGAAAAAACAGCCGGAGGCGCGCGCAGCAGCCTGCTAAGAAGAATTGGGCTAGATTGTCAACATGTTAGATCTTGGCTACTTAATGCTATAGTCTCATATTGCAAAAAAATTTACTTTCTAAATTGTGGGCTTAGTATCTGAATTGTATAGTGGAATAAAGAATTCTGCGAGAATTTTTGAATTAAAACTTGAAATTGCGGCTGCAAAAACAAGGTAAAAATTAATTCGATGAACATCTTGGATATCTCAAAAGATTGTGGGATGAGATGAACATGTACCGTCCATATACTGTTGATCCAGAATTGTAATTACAAAGAGCCGCTTTGCTTAGCAGTTTGGGACCAGAGTACGAGAGTCTCAAGAGTATCATTCTTATGGACTTTAAACACTCATCATTCTCTAGTATTTGAGCTACCATACAAAGGGAGGAAACTTGGCTAAAAGCTTCCAAGCACGACACCCAAATATCTGCAGGCATCAAATATTCATATGAAAAAGTTAAATTTGTCCCTAAGCACTACTAAAAATCGCAGTTTCACCAACGGAAATTTACCAACGGATTATTTCCGTTGGTAATCAGCAACGGATTATCCGTTGGTAAAAGTGATGACCTTTTAACTACGGTAATTAGCAACGGAATTTCCGTTGGGAAAGGTAATAGTTTTTCACCAACGAATTTTTACCTTTCAACAACGGAATTTTCGTTGGTGAAGAGCGAATCATATCACCAACGGAAATTCCGTTGGTGATATTAATTAATTTTAAAAACCAAAAAATAATTCGACGTTTCACCAACGGAATTTCCGTTGGTGAAGAGCGAATCATATCACCAACGGAAATTCCGTTGGTGATATTAATTAATTTTGAAAACCAAAAAATAATTCGACCTTTCACCAACGGACTTTCCGTTGGTGGAGAGCGAATCATATCACCCACGGAAATTCCGTTGGTGATATTAATTAATTTTGAAAACCAAAAAATAATTCGACATTTGACCAACGGAATGTCCGTTGGTGGAGAGCGAATCATATCACCAACGGAATTTCCGTTGGTGATATTAATTAATTTTGAAAACCAAAAAATAATTCGACATTTCACCAACGGAATTTCCGTTGGTGGAGAGCGAATCATATCACCAACGGAAATTCCGTTGGTGATATTAATTAATTTTGAAAACCAAAAAATAATTCGACTTTTCACCAACGGAATTTCCGTTGGTGGAGAGCAAATCATATCACCAACGGAATTTCCGTTGGTGATATTAATTAATTTTGAAAACCAAAAAATAATTCGACCTTTCACCAACGGAATTTCCGTTGGTGAAGAGCGAATCATATCACCAACGGAATATCCGTTGGTGATATTAATTAATTTTGAAAACCAAAAAATAATTCGACCTTTCACCAACGGAATTTCCGTTGGTGAAGAGCGAATCATATCACCAACGGAATATCCGTTGGTGACATTAATTAATTTTGAAAACCAAAAAAAAAAATCGACCTTTCACCAACGGCATTTCCGTTGGTGGAGAGTGAATCTTATCACCAACGGAAATTCCGTTGGTGATATTAATTAATTTTGAAAACCAAAAAATAATTCGACCTTTCACCAACGGAATTTCTGTTGGTGAAAAGTGAATCATATCACCAACGGAATTTCCGTTGGTGATATTACCTTTCACCTACGGAATATCCGTTAGTGAATAGTGATTATTATTGCATACGAATATTCTGTACATGATATAAATCAATTTTGAAAATTAAAAAACACAATTCAACTATTCACCTACTAGAAATTTATGTCAAGAGTAATTCATAAGTCGAAAAAATCTTTCGATCTATCACCTACTGATAGTCCGTATGTGATATTAATATTTCAACCATTAAGCTACGGAAAGTATGTCGTTGAAGAGTAGATCTTGTTACCCGCATATTTTACATGAGTAATGTAAATCAAATTTTGAAAGGTCGAAAAAATATTCAGTTATATGGAGTTGAAGGTTAATCACTTAAAGAATAGCCGTAAATTATGTTTCATTCATTTAACATTCGAATTTTTTACAACGAAGTTATGCAATTACAAAAAGGGTAATTATATTCTCACCACACTATTTGTTAATCACACCACATTTTAATTGCAACAAAAATCTCCAACCATTGCTCATTTTTGCATTTATGTTCTTAATTTTTTTTATCACATTAATTCTTATCATCATCTTATTAATAACAAATTAGCAAAACAAAAATTACAAATACAAAAGTTTGACAAAATATATTTTCCTCATTTCAATGCACATTAGCAAAATATATGGACAAAAATCGTCATCATAGACGAGATGTAAAAACTAATGAAACAAATACGATGAAAAAAGTTAAAGACATAAATGTCAAAATGTCAAAGTTGAAGGACTTTTATTGCAATTAAAAATGTGGTGTAGATAATAAAAATCGTGGTGTAAATATAATTACCCTTACAAAAATAAAAAAGATTCAAACTATAATCCCGTGCAAAGAAAACATAGGTGGACTAGTTTACATATATATTGTACATCCATTTTAGTTGGGTATTTCGTGTTCAAATAATGTTTATAATCATTTCATATAGTTTGTACAACTATGAAATTTTTTCGAGCAATGTGATATTTTAAGTTTAAGCGTTAACACAATAAAATAAATATTGAAACAAGATTTTATTCTCATTTGTTGTTAACGAGAATTTTGGTGGTGTTCTCTTTGCGTTTCAATTTTTTGTTTTGAGTTTTGAATTAATTTTCAGTTTTGTGTTTTAAATGTCTTTTTTGAGATTTATGAAAATACGTTCTTTTTGGAATTTTCGAAAAATATTTCTCAAAACAGAAAACTCGAAAACGTATTTACTTGAAATGTTTGAGGAATGATTTTTGTATAATATTTTATTCAAAAAAAATTGATTATTCAATAATTTTTAATAGTTTAATGCTTAAATAGTATGAAAATTGTAACAAAATAGACTATATAATGCTAATACATTTGTACATTTTCTCAAAATAGTTTAATGATGTTTGATGTTCGAAACGGGCAACGCCCCTGAAAGGAAATTTTGATTTTCTATAAATATTTTCTAACATATTTGATGTTAATAATTGATTTTCCAACATCAAAATCATCTATATAAAAATTTGATTTTAAAATTTTCAACAATTGAAGATTAGGAGCTCAAACCATTTAAAAATTTTATAATTAATTATAAGCCCAATTTTATAAATTAATTTACAGCCCATTTATCAATTCAGCCTTCTCAATGCGGGCACTGTATCAAAACCAAAACAAATTGAAATCAATTACAATTCTAAACCTACACCATCAGCCACCGTCGCGCACAAGACTCCCCGGCCACCGTCGCGCGCGAGATTCCCCAGCCAAGGTTCTAAACCTACACCATCAGCCACGGTCTACACCATCAGCCACGGTCGCGCGCAAGACTCCCCGGCCACCGTCGCGTAAGAGATTCCCCAGCCAAGGTTGCGCGCGATTCCTCTCAGCCACAGTCGCGCGCGATTCCCCTGAGCTACAGTCGCTTCCCTGAGCCACAGTCACGTGTGATTCTCTCACCCACCAGTCGCGCGCGATTCTCAGCCACAGTCACCGCGAGTCCTCCGCCACCAGTCGCCGCTGTGAGTCATCGCCTTCAGCCGTCGCTTCCCTAAGCCACAGTCGCGCGCGATTCTCAGCCACAGTCACCTCGAGTCCTCCGCCACCAGTCACTACTATGAGTCATCGCCTTCAACCGCAGCAGTGATTCATTAGGCCAGTTGCCCACCAGATACATTACCTCCAGTCGCACCAGGTATTTACAAATTTAATTTCTGAACCTATGTTAAGTTTCTTCATTTGCCGGGCACTTTGGTTTTAGATTGTTTTTGTGATTGTTTTATGCGGATGATAAATGATGAGGTTGGATTATGATAAGGTTGAATTATGAGGTTGGATTGTTTTATGCGGATTATGAATGATGAGGTTGAATTATGAGGTTGGATTAAAAACTGTTATATGTTTGATATCAGTACTTTTAGATTTGTACATTTGTTTCATGTTTACTGCCTATTAGGAACTTGTTCCTATTATTAGTTGTAAGCTAAAGATATTCATGACATAAAATAAACCAACAGAACTTAAGTATATTCTTAGAGAAAGCATCTCATTTCACTGTCCAGTAGATTTGGTTGATTATGAAGGATCATCAAAGGCAGCTAAAGGGATACCAATCCCATGTTAGATGTCATTCCCAATTTTGATCTAAGATTGGAACTTGTTTTTGCCTACCTTTTCGACAAAACTCATGAGCAGTTTTGCAGCAACCATACAACCATATATAATTTTCAGAAGGCCATAAAACAAGAATCCAGTAGGAAAATCACCAGACCAGAGAGATCAATAAAGACCTGTCTTAAACATTGAGAAATGACATTCCTGTTCAATATACTTCAACTATATATTAAGATCATCCAACCTATGTCAATATTTTACCAAGTTACCATTCGAACAAAATGGACTAATTGGATAACATAAGAAGCTAATTTTTCTTGTACATACAGAACATCACCATCCTCCTAATATACAACCACTTTCGATAGCTCCAGAGTTAGATCATGAAAATTTAGTTCGGGATAATGTTTTTCCTGAAGAAGTAGAAGTGGAAGGAACTAATAACGTTATGAACGCCCACATGCTTAATACAGAAGAAGGTGGAGAAGAAGAAGATGATGTTATACCTGATATAGATGATGATAATAATGGCTTTACATCGAGTTCAAGTGAAAACGACAGTGATGAAAATGTAAGATAAAAAGTATCCATATGTGTATGTGTTTGACAGTTTGATGTTATTTTAAATTCACAATGATATTTTATTTAATAGATCTATTGTTATTAATTTATGCTTCTTCAAATTTTGATTATTGTTATTTGAATTGGTTTTGCAAGCAGGATGCCAGTGACTAGAGGAGGATATAAATCTGGTCAAGCAAGTCAGGAGAAATCTACACAGGGTGGTGGTAAAAGATCTACACGCAATGATTATGGATATAGTGAGGCTAATATTTTGAACGATGAGTTAGAAGATGAGCATATGGATGATGCATTTCATTCAGAAGATATGTATAGATCTAATAATAGGGGCAGAGGTCACATGTATCTTTGAATATATACATATATTGTACAAATAGTAATTATTTGTGTAACTGTGATATTTTTTCATTATAGATTTGGCCGTGCAAGTCAGCAAAGATCCACACAAAGTGTTGGTAGGGGATCAGCACGTGGCAATTATCGTGAGACTAATATTTTCAATCATGAGGTCGAAGATGAGCACATAGATGATGAATTGTATCCAGAAGACGTGTCTAGACCTAATAAGAGGGCTATGTGTGATAGGTATCTTCATGTTTACATCTCTATGATTATTTAGATAGTTCAAATCTTGATCAACTTAATAAACAATTGATTGTTGTGTAGGAATCTTTAGTTTGCCTTCTTAATATTGATATGTAATTAAAAATATGAGCTGAAATTGAAAATTTGGTGTTAATGAAGTTGTTTTGAAAACAATGTTAATAATAGTAGCTCAACTTTCTAAATGGAAATGCATGAATATAAATCAATTTGCTTGGCATGCAGAACCTCGCCAACTAGAGGAGGATATACAATTGGCCGAGCAAGTCATCGGAGATCAACGCAAGGTGGTGGTACACAATCTATACGAGAAAATAATGGCCATCAAGAGCCTAATACTCTCAACGATGAGTTGGGAGATGAGCATATAGATGATGTGACCAGAGGTAGCAACAAGACCAGAGGTCCTAATCGTGGCACTCCAATGCCTGCTGATCAATCTCAACGTATACAAATAAGTATTGAAGGTGACACGTAAGTATACATTTTATGAGAATTGGGATTCATGTATTTAGAAACAGATAATTGTATGTTATTTATGAATTTACTTACAGTTGCATAACTTTTTGAATTTTATATTAACAAGTTTTTATGTTATTTATGCAGTTTCGTTGAAGCCTTCGTACCTCGTGACATCACTGCCACCATGAAAGCATATTTCGATGGCCCATATCCCACATTTCGCTCAATGCCACAACTCATAAGAGATGGTTTATGGGATAGATTTTTGGTAATTTTTGTTTATTATATTTGTTAATTTCGATATTCGTTATACGCATATAATTGATTTTATTTTATTAATTTATAAGGATAAATATGTATGGCCAACTGCAAGTACTGCCAATGTGTATGATGCATGGAAGAAGACGATGAAGGATAGATATAAAGATATGATGAATGATGCTCGCAACAAAGCAAAGTGTAAAAGTCAATCCGATAATCCTGTTGATTGGAGAGGGCATGGCCCACCTTGGATAAGAGCAGAGCACTGGGATAGTCTTGTAAATTATTGGGATACCGATAAGTGGAAAAACAATGCCAAGATTGCCAAGGAGAACCGCATTGCGCAAGGAGAGGATGGTGAAATGAAGAAGCATACTGCCGGTTCAGTCTCCTTTGTGACTACCAAGAAGAGATTGGTATATTATTTCTGATTTGATTTATATTGGTAGCACACCCATCAATCAAGTATTTAATACAATACTGGACTGAATATATAATGAGCATGAGTTTTCAAAAGTCACATTAAATTTTCATGTGGAGTCAATATTTTGTAATAGAAATGGACTAGTTGAGTTTATTTTTGGTTTTACTCAGTTTGTGATGCATTGATGGGACAAGTGGTTCCCAATATATGTTTTTTATGTTGGTATGAAGATTTCTGTTGATTTTTCAGGTTGGTTACGTCCATATTACAAGGGAGATTATGTCAAAAAATTTATAAAATCTTTTTTGTCATAGAAAAGTATAAGTAGCCTTCGTGGTAGATTGGTAGGTTGTATATCTAGTTGTGATTATATGATTTAACTTATTGTGATTAATTGTTGTGAATTGGCGGGACAAGTGGTTCCCAATATATGTCTTCTATGTTGGTATGAGGATTTATGTTGATTTTTCAGGTTGGTTAAGTCCATATTATAGGGGAGATTATGTCAAAAATTTTATAAAATCTTTTTAGTCAGAAAAGTCAATCAGTTATAGAAAAGTATAAGTAGCCTTGGTGGTAAGTCCGGTATCTAGTTGTGATTATGATTAAATGTGGTGAATTGGCATGACAAGTAGTTTTCAATATATGTCTTTTATGTTGGTATGAAGATTTTTGTTAATTTTTCAGGTTGGTTAAGTCCATATTATAGGGGAAACTATGTCAAAAATTTTATAAAATCTTTTTAGTCAAAAGTCAACCAGTTATGGAAAAGAATAATTAAGTAGCTCATTGTGATTAATTGGATGAGTTGACACTTTTTGAGTTGAATTTATGGTTTAGCTAATTGTGGTTAATGTTATGCGTATTTTCAGGAGAAGGATATGGACCATCCCATGTCTCAATTGGAGCTCTTCAGCTATGTCCACAAAACTAATCACGGACTTGGAGATTTTATTGATAAAAAATCCAAAAGAGTTCATGTAAGTAAACATATACAATATTTTTTAGATAGTGAAAATAATAAAAAATAATTTTCTTTTTTTTTTTCTTCAGGATAAGTATAAAGCTTCTATTGAGTTGAAGTATGGTACAGACAGAGACGATCAGCCTGAGTTTGATCCCGATTCATGGATCAATGCTGTCAATGGGTCATCTAAAGGTCGTATTTATGGGTTTGGTCCTCGACAACCTGTTTCACATGTTTTGGGTACACCTACTTCACCTAGACGTTCAATACTTGCACATGACTTTATGAGTAATGAAGATGTGAATAAGTTGAAGTCGGAGTTGGCTAGTGCACGAAATACGATAGAAGAAAACAATGAAAGGATTGATAATCTCACCGTACGTCTCGAACGAGTTGAAAAAAATCACAAGGTCGAGTTACGAGAAACAGTGCGAAGTATGATTAGGGAATTAAATATTCCAAACAATCAATTTCCTTCTAGTTCTGGATCACGAAATAATGATATATGAACATGTGGTACTTTTTCTTTAGAATTTTGATGTAATAAACCAATTATCAAATTTTTGTTGCGTTAAGTTAATAGTTTATATTTTGGTATATTGATTATTGTTAGCTTATTTATTTTAGTGCATTTTTATAATTTTTTAATAATTTTGTAAAAAAAAAAAAAGAAATTAATTTTCACATACGAAAGTTCCGTAGGTAATATGAATTTTACGAATTTCTAAAAGCATGCTATTACCAACGGAAATTCCGTAGGTAATGCAACACTTGGTTGCAAGTCATGCAAGCACTATTACCTACGGAATTTTCGTTGGTAAAGGCTTGGGACATTACCTACGGAATTTTCGTTGGTAAAGACTTGGGATATCACCTACGGAATTTTCGTTGGTAATAGTGCCCGTTGCTATTTTGAGGGTCGCTGAAAATTACCAACGAAAATTCCGTTGGTAAAAGCGTGTGTCATTACCAACGGCAATTCCGTTGGTAATAACACACACTTTTACCAACGGAAAGTCCGTAGGTAAATGGTTAAGACATTACCAACGGCATTTCTGTAGGTAAAGGGTTGTGTCTTTACCAACGGAATTTCCGTAGGTAAAGGGTTATGACATTACCAACGGACATTCCGTTGGTAAAAGCGTGCGTCATTACCAACGGAATTTCCGTAGGTAAAGGGTTCAAACATTACCAACGGAACTTCCGTTGGTAATGACGCACACCTTTACCAACGGAATTTCCGTTTGTGAAGATCACCAACGGAAATTCCGTTGGTAACTTTCAGCGACCCTCAAAATAGCAACGGAAATTCCGTTTCAAATAGTCCGTTGGTGACGACTATTAGGCACGGATATCGTGGCTTCAGCAACGGAAAATCCGTTTCTGAAGCCACAGTTTTTTGTAGTGAAGGCTAATAAGCATGATGCTTGTGTTGCAAATTGATCAACAGTCCCTATGTTAGGACGTGGAAAAAATAATTTCTTTCCCCATAAGCCTACTTCTAATGTGCTTGTTTTTCCTTTATTTCCTGTTCAACTTTTATTGTGGGAAAAATTACTAACTCATTAGATTGCGAGTGATTTTCTCTCCTTCGTCTGTCATATTTCAGGATTGAAAATTGAAGAAGACGATTGGTGAGGGAGTTTACTCTATCCGTCTTTATTTATTAAACAATTTGGACGAGGCATGCTGTATTGAAAGTCTAGTGGAGACTCAGATACTGCATAAAGGTGTTGGGCACCCTTCCAATCGAGTCTTATCGAGAATGTTTCCTTCTCTTACTGTTGAGTTTAGTGTTAGTCAACTTTGTCAATTTGATAAGAAAACTCATTTATCTTTTCACTACAAAAAAAAATCTGCCACAGCGATGACAAATAGCAGCGATTTTTTAAGTTGTCACTATAGGATAATGGATATAGCGACGATACACTCGTGTCGTTGCTATAGTCTAGGGAAAGATATAGTGACAACAATTGTCGTTTCTATAAATCAATTTAGTCGTCCCTATTGTTTTAGAAGATGGGAAGTTTTGCCACTTTTTTTGCATCTAATAGCAACGACATTGTCGTCTCTATAGATAAGAATTTTTTAAAATTTTTTTTTACTAATAATTGATTTTTTACGTTTTAAGCAATTATTGAAAATGTATCTAATATATATTATAAAAACAAATATATTAACAAGAATTCATTTGTATCCAATGATTGGGTTGCAACTTCACAACTCTTAGGTCAAGAGATCAAATTACATCTCAACCATTCTAAAATAAAAATGCCAAACAAAGCTTAGTGGGATGAAGATGAAATATCGTCACAATAAAACTATAGCAATTAGCCTATAGCGACGATTTTTTCGTCGCTGTAACACTATAGGGACAAATTTTTTGTCTATAGAGACAACAAAAATCGTTGTGATAGACAACATTTCTCTATCTTGTAGTGTCTATTAGCTCATTTTCTGAGAACTGAGTCATTTAGATTTATAGGGTATTTCGCCCTGTGATACTTATAATGGATATAAATATTTTGTTCTTTTTAAGAAAAATTACATTCTCGGTTCTTATTCTTTCAACTTTATAACAATATCATCCTCATTTAATTTTATTCGCAGATATAATCTTCATTCTTTCATTAATTTGCACAATAAGAGAATTTGCGACAGAGTCCCAAACTTTTAAAAAATATACTGAAAGATTCTAAATTTTTTAAGCCTAGCCCTTAGGTAAAACAAAATAATAAAGAAAAAAATATATATTAAAAAGGAAAAAAAAGGAATTCAGCAAAAACAAAATGAGAAAATTCTTCGTCTTCCTTTCCCGTCTATCCCAAACCCACGGCTCCACCCCACCACCAATTGAAACAGGAAAAAGTGGAATGAACAACGTAAACCCCTACGGTCACAACTCAACTAACCATCGGCCTCCGCCAAAAATAAGGAAGAAAATGCCTTCAGCCACCACGACAGCTCTGTCCACAAACCACCGTCCATTAAAATCAAATCTTGCCTCCACCATATCCCTATGATTTTCACATAATTTTGTTGGATTTAAAACCATTTTACTTATAATGACATGGGTAATTGGTACAAAACGTCCCTACCTTTTGAAGTGATTGTGTAAATCATCCCTACCTATGAAATTTTGGCATTTTCACCCTCAAATCCACATTTTCTTGCACAAAAAATCATTTCCGTCCATTTTCATCCAAAAAACTCCGTTAAGTTTGATCCTCAACATGACTCGTACAACTTTGCAAGGTTAATTTCGTTCACACACCTATTAAACTTGGGGCAAAATTGTCTAAAATGACCATTTGGAGGACCATCTGTGCGAATTAATGAAAAGATGGAAGCGATACATGCGAATAAAATTGAACGAGGATGATATTGTTACAAAGTTGAGAGAATGTGGACTATGAGTGTAATTTACCCTTCTTTTTATTGACAACCAATTGAGTGCAACTTTGATGTATTTGTTAAATGGTGGATATATTGACACTACAATTTCTTATAAGTGCACTATATTTTAGTTGCACTCTACCTTTGTTCATTGTAGTACTGTGTTATTAACTTTTTTTCGTCGAATTTTTATTTTCAACTTCTATTAATTAGAACATATCATCCTTAATGATAATTTCTGTCAAGATGTTTTGTTTGCGTGCTTTGAAATAAGAAAAAAAACATTTTTGTCGCACTTTGTATTTTTTTTATAAATATAATGGACAAGTAAGTTTTTTTGCGCTCTCTCTCAACAAATTTTTTGAACAGAAATCGTTATCAAACATAAAATGTGCTAATTAATGAAAAGATGATGATAAGAATGAGACAAAAAAAGTGGAAACATGAGTACTACAATGAGCAAATATGAAGACATTAAATGCTATTAAAATATGGTGTAACAATTAAAAAGTGTAGAATGAATATAATTACCTTTTGTTAAAATCTAAAAGTGAGGTAATAATTGCTTTTAAAGATTTTCATGCTTTGTTGATTAATCAATTCAATGAAAAGATTAAAAATTTTAGATTTGACAATGACAGTGAATATGTTCAAAGTTCTTTTCCTGATTATCTTTAGTAATATGAAATTATATATCATACTAGTTGCGTGAGAATTCTACAACAAAATGGTGTGTAGTCGAGAAGAAAAATTAGCATATTCTTGAAACAACTAGAGCTCTTATGCATGAGATGAATGTGCCAAATAAATGTTTGTCTCATGTAGTGTGGACTGCAACATATTTGATTAATCAGCTTCCAAGTAGAGTGCTTAATTTCAAGTTCCCGTTGGAAATATTGAAAATCAAAAGCCAGATATTTGTCATTTGCGAGTGTTTGTTATGTCCATCATCAACAAACCACACACCCTGATAAGTTTGATGCTTGGGCATTGAATTGTATATTCTTCGAGTATTCTTCAACAAAGAAAAGGTATTTTTATTATAGTGTAGCCAATCACTGTTGGAAATGCTTCAATATGACATGAACAGACCACGAACTTGTAGAAGAAAATCTGCAACATAGACAATGAACACCCGAACTTGTATCGCGTAGAACACTATTCTAAAAGCATTATTTGTGCCCTCTCAGAGAATGAGATGCTAAAGGGCCTTAAAACAAATAGCTTTGACGGATTTACAAGTCTCAAACAGGATTGCACAAGCACAAGTGAAATTCGAAAAAAATGAACAATGAAGCTTTTTATAAAATCTGAGTATGGGGAGAAAATATAGATAATAATTTTGATTTTGATGTTTTTATTATTGTTCGTAATATAAGAAATCTATCACCTATTTATATATTTTTATCAATATACCACGAAATGGTATTAAACCGTCAAGAAAACTCACAAAGATTTATGAAAAGGCACCAGAAAATCAAAAACTGCACTAACAAGGCCGTGGCCAATTTCACTCGAAATATTTTTTTTTCTTTAGAATTTATTTTCTTTTCATTTACCAATATTTGAACAATATTACAACAATCTTCCATTTTTTCAAATATTCTTAAAGCAACTCAGATTTTAAAGACGATGCTAGGCTAAGTCAGGTCCAATAGAGTTGAAGAACATCGATGATGATGTGCATTGCGAATAGGTGAGCGCCTTGGCACCAAGTGCAGCGTAGGGATGCGTTCGAGTGTTTACATGCTAGTAAGCTTTGTGGGTAAAATGAGCAACAGATCATGTTTAGACTTATGATGGAGAAGGCGGAAGATAGTTGAATAGAGTGAAACTACTACCGCACGGGGTAAAAAATAGTCATGATGCTCGACTTGAAGAGCCGGCCTGTAATACAATGGCTACTTAGAAGTCTCCTTATTGTTATTACCCAACTTTTCACACCTTCTACATCGTATAATCCGCACTTGCTCACTTTTTTATCTGATTCGCCTCTTTTTAGGCCTTTCAGGTGGTCTTTTTGTAGGTGGAAGCAAACGTCAATGGATACAAACATGTAGACAAAATAATAATAATACCAACAGAATCATATAATGACACTGTAACAATACTTGAAATCAAATTATATTAGAACAACCACCTACACCATAAAAAACTTATTGAACATAGTAACAACGATACTGAAATTGTATACTTTTATACTCTAGTTAAGAATATGTGTGTTGCACGTGATTTTATTGTAATTTATTTATTTTTGAATCATTGATGAATATAATACTTATAAGAAACTCCTTCTCAAACATAAGTCCATCCATGACTATGACTAAACAGTCAAATTTCATTATAAAATATGTGGTTTATTAAAAAATATATGGGCTACGTGAATGTTAAGTTTGAAGGATTGTTGATACTCTTTTAATTATATTTTGAAGTATTTATATAATGGCATATCAAGAAAAGACAACTTTCTTTTATAAAAATTAGTATCAAATTCTAAAATACACCAAAAGTAATAGGCAGAACACAATTTTTCATTGATTTTCTGTATTTATAACATTATAAAAAGTACATGGAAACAAAAAATTTAGCTTTTTTAGACAATTATTTCTCCTCAGAAAAAAAAAAAAAGAGAATCCAAAAGTTCTTTGATATAGAATAAACAAGAATTTTCTCGTGTAATATCCTCACTAAAACACTAATCAAGACATTCAGTTTTAATCCACTCATAAACCTAGTTTTTTTTTTGTTCTCTACATGCATTCTTTCGCGCAATTCCATTTCAAATATTAATAAATTTCAAGAAGATTCAAAATAAGCAGATACTTAGACAATTTCCTTTTTAATAAAATTCAGAATTTTAATTCATCACATAAAACCAACTTATTATGCGAGATATACTTTCACCTTATGTATGACACGACTCAACTTATCTAAGTTATGTAATTTATGTTAACACTCTTATTCAGTTGCGGAGAAAGCTAGAGTAACACCAATCCTCCTTG
This sequence comes from Forsythia viridissima, assembly GCA_030279155.1. Lineage (NCBI taxonomy): Eukaryota > Viridiplantae > Streptophyta > Magnoliopsida > Lamiales > Oleaceae > Forsythia > Forsythia viridissima. Next base: position 3,341,483 of record CM059037.1, on the reverse strand, counting down.
TTCTAATTCGAACAAACATTATAGAAATCAAAATTTAAATGAATATTAGTTTATTACCATCATATTCTCACAATTTGTGAATCTTTCATGAAAAATTAACACATCAACTATTACCACGTTAGTATCAAACTAATCAAAGATTAAAAAAATTCCCAAGGAAAAAAAATTCCCAGCAATTAAAAGCAAAGAAGAACAACAGATGAAAAAACCATGAATCAATAATAAGAAAGTCGAATTCCTATTGTTTTATTATGTTGATGAATGTATTTGCTTAAATTCTCATGCATAATAAGATTGACTCTTAGAGTGTTTACAATTAAAGATAATAATTTCAATGTATTAAAAACTTTAATAGCATTGCATTTTTATTTATTTCCTTTAATTACAATATATAATGGAATTTAAAGGGGCGATCCACCTTCAATGATCCGAAACGCAATATTTTGGTATTAAATAATTTTAATTAAAGCCAAAATAAATAATACTAATTTAAATATGATTTTAGGAATTATAAGTTATTTACATGGACAATATCATCCATAAATGTTTCCCCGTATTGGGACTTTTATATGTAGTGTAGATAAAACAATATCAAATCAGAAAAATAGTGGATTCAATGCTAATTAATAATATCGCTAACAAAATTATATAATGGCATCCTAAGAGAACCTGAAAGAAAATTATATTAGAGCAACAACGTAATCCATAAAAATACTTGTTTCGAGTTATGATTTATTGTTAAATAATCATATTTTGCCTCTAAGAACATGCATAATATTGTTTTATTAAGATATTGATACTGTATACTCTTATACATAAAGCAACGATGGTAAAAATTTGCATCTAACTACTAACTAGAAAAAGAATTATTTTAATAAAACAATATCAAATCAGAAAAATATAGAACTCAGTGAATACAAACATGTGCACAAATAATAATATCACTAACAGAATTATATAATAACATCGTAACACTACTTGAAAGAAAATTATATTAGAGCATCAATCTACTCTATAAAAATACTTGTTTCAAGTTATGGTTTATCGTGAAACAATCATATTTTGCCTCCAAGAATATGCATAATATTATTTTATTAAGATATTGTGCTACCTATGTTAGTGTATACTGTTATAATCTTATAAATAAAATAACGATGGTAAGAATTTGCATCTAACTACTAGCTAAAAAAATTATTTTAATGATAATGTATGATGTTAAACATAAAACATTATCAAATTAGAAAAACATGGGACTCAATGGATACAAACATGTACACAAATAATAATATCACTAACAAAATTATATAATGACATCGTAACAGTACTTGAAAAAAAAATTAAATTAGAACAACAACGTACTCCATAAAATGATATTTTGCCTCCAAGGATATGTATGAAATTGTTTTATTAAGATAATGTGCTACCTATGATACTGTTTGATGATAGATATTTTTCTCCTCCTCCGTGCGTGGTGACGACAGTGGTGGAGACCTGCAAAATAGTGGTGAGGTTTCTATCCCCCCGTGTCCACTCTGGTGTGATAATCAGTAGATTATCGAATTATATATGCAGAATAACAATATAGAAAATATAGCAGTCATTTCTACATGGAGTGATCAACTTCTATTTATAGGGGTGATTGGCAGTTATTTTTACCTGAGTTCAAATAATTTGTTATAGTTAATTAGGTCATAATCATTAGTGTAGTTCACTAGTATACTAATTGTTGCGATATCATACACTTGTGACTTTTTAGCATTTTAAATAAGTTATCTTACAACGATGGAAATTAAATTTACAGGCATTTTCAAAACTATCATACAACGGTGGAAATTAAATTTACAGGCATTTTCAAAACTATCATCTATGACACGCGATTTATTTATATGTTCATTATCAACTATAGCATATGATTCTACTTTTAGTGTAGGTGGCAGTGTATTGAGCGACATGCCTTCAGGTGGAAGTGTTTCATGTGCTTTATGGATTGACATGGTGCAGATTTAAGAATTCAATATTTTAAACGTATGTTCATTAACAATTTTAAAGATTATTTAACTTTAAGAGTACATTGAGGTAAGTGTAAATTATATTATGTATACTTATTTTAATCTTTTTAGTTTAAATGAAAACTGTACACAGAATAACACAATACATAGTCATTAGAGTATCGTTAATACTATCTTCTATTTTGAATGTATAGCTGATATAGTGATGAGGTGGATGAGACAAAATTCACATGGCAACATTTATTGTAGAAGGCCGTCCAACAGACTGTCCAATTTTAGACATCCTGTTAGACGGTCTTCCACCCGTTTTTTTATTAAATTGTGTCTATCTCTCTCATCTATTTTTCCCTTCTTTTTCCTCCTTCCACTCTCTCTCCTCATTTCTTTTCTCTCTCTTGTTACATAGATTTTTTAGAAAGTGTCTAACATTGGAGATGCTCTTACTTAGTGTTTGTTTAGTAGAGTTTAAAAATAGTTTTTTAGGAGATTTTGAAAAAAGTTGGTGAGATGTGTGGTTGATAAAAAATAAAAATAAAAATATCCAAATCAATTTTAAAAAAGTAGATTTGTACTGGATGTTTAATACATCCAACGAATTCTTATTATTACCATCTCTAAGAGACCGTTTCAAATGGTGTTCTATTAATTCAAACAAGTTTCAAAATTTGAAATTGAAAAATTCGAGTCTTTATCGTCATCCACAAGTGAAAGTTGAAGAGTTCGACATTGAAGTCTCCCTTCTAATTTTTATCCAGGTTTCGATGTGAAATTGAAGTATCAATCATCATCAACAGCTGAAATTTGAAGAGTTGTCGATATTAGGACATTTCTGGTATTGCTATAGAGTTTCTAAAAATTCAGCCGACGAGTTCAAAAACAATTAATAATCTAACATCTTTTCTTGTTTCTGTGACACAATTATTATTCAGTAATATTGTGATAATATACTTAAGAACGTTGAGGGCTAGAAAAGTAGATCAAGATATGGTAATAGAAAACAAATAACAATATAAATAACTAATACAAGTTAATAATATTTGATTCGTAACGCAATAAAAACACAACAGTGGATTAAGAAATTTTATTGTGTCCATAGGATAAGATGCTGAAATTAGAAGTGCAAAAATTGTGCTTTGAGTGGCAATTGGTATACAAGAGTGGATTAAGAAATTCTACGGTACTGTAGCATACACTTATAAAATTATTACATAAACTAAGTAAATTTTTAACTTCCAGTTTGTTCGAGTCCAACCATTTGACGTAACTTTTTTTTTTTTTTTTGACAAATTTGCTCTTATAATTGAGCAATAGTGTTTTAGGATAGAACCGAATTTCAATCTCTTTGTCGGTCGAGATACAAGACTTTTTCTAAAGTCAGTATTGCACTATACAAATTTTGTCGGTCGAACTAAAGTATTGAATACACTCTCTTTGAACAGATTTATAAAATACGAATTTTAATTGCTAGGACATAATTTTATTCAACGAATAATTTTGGACAGATTTTCAGAAATTGGAGGAATTTTTGGAGACCGAAGGATTTAGAAATCAATTTAATTTGGAATTGATTTGGTGTAAGAAAACTGGAATTGGGGATCCCAATGTATAGATTTTCAAGCTTTTTTTTTAGAATGGACACATCATTTGGCTTGAATCGATCTAAACCTTCATATCACACCCCTTTAAATTGTGTGGTTCAGATAGCACTCATTTGTGAAAGGCCATGGTTTTTCAATACACACCCTTTGCACTTTAAGAGATACCTAATTATATCATCATTTAGACTTATTCTAATTCACACATAAAAACTATTAAGATTTGGAGTTTCATTTTAGAATGTCAACCTTGTTAAAATGAATAGCCCAAATCTTTAAATATTGGTTAATATTTCAGTATTTAACCGATATGAATTTATCCCTTAACATACCTTACAAGATAGTGACCGTTTGAGAACACCTAATAACTTTAGGTCCATATCCTTTTATGATCCAATTTTTTTATTCCTACAAATTCCAATTCTCAAAATCACCGGTCCCCCCCACCCTTTTTAGAATATTACATCTTCAAAATTCCGGTCTCTCTCTCTCTCTCCCCCTCCTTGCACTAAATCTGTCCAATTACCCAAGGCGCCAATCCATCCTTCTTGTTCACTAGTATTTATTTCTAGAGAGGATGGTAGAATCTAGTCAACAATTTTTTTGTGGGATTCATAACTAGTAGGTTAAATGCTTACATGCTTACGTTTCTTTTCAATTGTACCAATTTTTTCTCTATCTTTAAAGTGGATGGAGTTACTATCTTTTTGGATCAATGGTTGAATTGTATGCATCAAGTATAATGATGCTGTTTAGCATAAATGGTAATAATGACATCACTAGACCAATTAATGATATATATTACTATTCATACTATTTACATATAGTACATATTAATGACCCAACAAAAATATAGAGTTAATACGCAATTGGTCAAATCAACTGATATCTCGTTCAACCGGTGAGTCATTGTTGGTTAAAAACTAAAATAAAAATATATTTTTTATTTTTAAAATTAAGGTAAGTTAAAAATTAAAAATATGTCGCGTTTTCATTCTTAAAATATAAAAAAATTTAAAGATACAATTCGAAATTTTTAAATAATACAAAATTATATATAGTTTTCTTTCGAAAAAGCAAATAGTTTAAATAGCCCTTGATAATTATCAAAATTAATAAAAATAATTTGATATTATAAATTGGAAAGAAAAGTAGAAGAGAATATAGATATATATTATATTTTTCATATTGGAAAAGAATTGAAGCATTCTGTATCTGTTTGTAATGCATGACAAATGCTAAATTTAAATCTATTCTTGAACACATATTATGAGGTCTTACTAGACATAAGTGGTGGAAAAAATAAAAAGAACTCGCGCAAAAGTTTCAGCTTATGTGATCAGACAAGTTGACAAAGTGTTTTTATCTAAAAACAAGACCAGTTCAGACATCACGTTCCAACAAAAAAAAGGGAACGTAATTCTTGGGACACATTAGGGAAAGTGCATGGAAACTACTAAAATAGTGAACGCAAATCAGAGCAGGCTAGTATATATAAGCACCAGATAAACAATATAGAATTACTACAAGAAACAAAGAATGTCGCACTTTGATTTAAGATTTGCTTTCCTGTTTTTCATAAACATTCTGAAATCACCAATAACAATGCCTTGGGAATGGAACCCATTTGGTATTGTAATTGGTAACTTCACTTGGATCAACTTTTGGCTTTTTACTATCTTTTTGTTCGTCTTCTCCTTCGTCTCTATTGAAATTCCATTAACATCTATAAGACGCATACGCATTCAAGTCAAGAAATTCTCAGTCTCCCTAACGGTTTGTTTTTTAGTTTCACTATTCTTCCCACAAGTACTATTTTGGTATATTTATCCGATAATTTTATTACTCTCTTTATACTCTGCTTGTATCTCTAATGTGTGGAGGAGATTTGAAGTTCTCCTGCTCACAATTCCTCATCTCGACATATTTATGATCACTGCAACAAACATTGATGATGAGCCCAACTTAGCAGTACTACCCGAGATAGTACAAGAAATTGAGCAAGTTTAGGCCATTTGTTTGTATTAGTTGGTCCTCTCTTTTATTTCACAAGCTTGTTTCTCAAATTCTGTTCCTTTTATATATTTTGCCTATGTAGCCACTCAAGTTTTCTGTTGAACAATATATGTGTTTAAACGGGTATGATGCCAATTAATCAAGCACACATCACTAGTAGAGCATAAAACATAAGCTTCTTTTTTACTTTATTGACTCCTAGCAGAATTGATGACAATTTAAAATTCATAATTATTTGCTAGGATTTAATTCCATGAATTGATGTGTTATATTTGATTTTCTGTTTCCTTTTCGTAAAGGTAGGTCATAATTTAAAGGGTAAATTATATTTAAAGTGTTCATTCTTTCAATTTTATTCGCTGAGGTTATTCCACGAAGTGTGGATAGTTAATTTGGGATAGTTGTGAAGATGGCTATGCCGTTGTGGTGGTGATGGGTGGAGTGGTTGGGGGCGGTAGCAATAGAGAATTCATAAAATGAGTGTAGCAACTGAATGCACAAGCAATACAAAAAAAATAAAAAATAAACCAATTGACGTTTTTAAAATATATGTTCGTCTTTCTAAAAAAAATTGAGCGAATCCTTATTTGGAAAACCACTTTTTTTTTTTTTTTTTTTTTTTTGGGTGATGGATTTTTGAAGCGAAATTTTCTATCCATTATGACTTTTTGGGGAGTTCCAGCACAATTTTCCATTTGTGCGTTGTTTGTAATACATACATAAATACATACAGACAAAGATATATATATATATATATATATATATATATATTGAAGGGTTGGTGGTGATTGATGTGACGGGAGGGGAAACAAATGACTAGTGGGGACATCTCCTATCCACAATGCATACGAGAACGGAAGCGTATATATACATCAATTTAAATATAGATATTTTCCTATAAATAATTCCCTAATGAACTTTTATTAGATCCTTATCTTTCACAAATTTGTTAAAGTTGTAAACAAATTTTATAGAATTAAATTCTCTCTTTAATCATATGAACAAAAATCATAATTTAGTTTATTTTCTTAAACATCAATTTAACTTTAGTTGGACCCCAATTCAATTATTCGACCTTTTACCTTTTCCCAGACCAATTTCTAAAACATTAAATTTAAACCGTGCTCATGTGATTGACTTGACTTGTTTCATATCATAAACTATTAAAAGAGAATCTAATCTAATGGTCGAATTGATTAACATATCCAAATACTACAAAAGGAAGAATCACATCAATTTCCAGTGCTTTTGTTAAAATCAAAACTTGTAAGAATCAATTTGTAGCATTTTCTCCAGTAATATTACGTGCAAGCAAAAATACAAAAATTTATACTGTTCCCCCGATATGCAAGCTACTTTCACTTGCCGCTGCAAATTTATAAATATATATATATATAAAATGAAGGAACTAGAGCGACCTTATAAAAAGGTGTGAATGTCCAATTTACACCTATAATATAAAGGTAGATTCACGGTCGATAAGATAAATGAGCAGTATAATTAAACTCTATACAATCCAATAATAATACCATATATCCATTATTCCTGAAACAAAGATAACTGATGCAATCTGATGATTAAATAAAACCAAGATTTCACCATGAGCAGCAATTTCAGAGAGACGCGAGCTAAAAGTAAGGGATGAAATCGACAGGTGTATAAAGATCAATCAAAAAAGTATTGCGGGAAAAATTATTTGCTGGTGTTTCAAGTGTTCTTACAATATATCATCAGGACACATTGTAGACTGCCAATTAATTGAACATATTTGGAAGCGGCCGAACTGCCATGAATGCATCCACCATCTACATGGAAAAGAAAATACGATGGTTCAGTAACAAAAATGTGAACATACTATGTCCTATACATGATAAACCTGGAATTAGCGAAATGGTTCATTTTTTGCCATTCATATCGATTTAGAGCAACCTCTTCTAAACTTTATAATGAAATCAAATATTTGCAACCACCTCGGGTTGTAATCAAAGGAAAAATAACCATTACACTTTTCAAACCACAAAGATAATAAAATAAACAAAGCTATAGATTAAAACTAAGAATTTCAGTCTCCAAGATTAGTTTTTATTAGAGTCAACCCATTGTAAGTTAGACGAAAAATTCAAGAACTGATAGAGAAGTTAATTTTATAAGCAACCATTAACGTGCAAAACAATATGCATCTAATGGCATATGCTTGAGCAACATATGATATTTGATTAACTTAGATTTTTGTTGTGGATTCTTTAGCCGGATGGTTCCTTGACATAAGATGACAAGATTATTAGAACTTCTAAATATATATGATAGATAATTATGGTATTGTGGTTCCACTACTGGCACTAGAAAATCACGGTAAGATTATCTAACCATGACTTTGAGATATAACAATATAATCTAGCTAATCAGGTACCTCTTCTGTGACAGCAGCTCTAGCCCTACGATGTCTTTCAACCAGTTCTGTTAGAACTTCAATAAGCCGCTTCTTCACTTCACCTGTTAGCATACGGCCCGTGCCATATTCCTGATAAACAATAAATTGAGCATTATTTGGAAAATGAAAGTCGGTGGTTGTGTGAAACTGGACAGACTAAATGAAAATTATAGTTTATATTGCCAAAAACAGAAAAATGCTTTGCAATAGATCACATTACTATCCTACCTTTCTGATGTGTTCAAGTTCAGCATCATCCTCCAGGAAAAAACCTAGATATTTAATTGGTATATCTACCTAATAAAGTCCAAGATGAGAGAGAGAGATCAGTACACCTCCATCACAAGCACAAAAATAACAAGTATGCATAAAATGATAATAAACCATGACAAACTTAGCGTCCCTTTGATTTTGCTAAAAATTAGTTTTTTAGCAGATTTTGATAAAAGTTGATAAAATATATGGTTGAAGGGTTGGTAAAAGTTGTGGGCCCCATAAAATGTGTGGTTAAAATTAATTGTTGACTTTGACCATGGCTTTTAGCAAAATCAAACAGGGCCTTAATAACCATCTGGCAAACAAACCATAAGTTCGTGCTAATAGAATATGAAATTAGCAAGGTAGAAAGATGAAAATTGTATTACCTCAAGGTTTGCTCCATACTTCCTGTGATTCTCTACAGAATCTTGGCCACCAGAGAATGCATATTTGTTTATCTGTATACAATAATTGTTAGCGGAAGGAGATGAAGAAAGTAAAGAAATCATTTTGGAGGTGTCCATCAACATAGGTTGGAACTCCTATAGAACTCCTATTTAGGTTAACGAGTAATACATATTAAAATTTAATGAGTAAAAAAAATAGAGAGAGAAACAACGGGCGAGGTTTTAACAATTAATACAGTCTAAAAGTTTCTCTCTTAAAAAACAATTGATTAACGTGTTCCAATTTATGGTGCGCTTTTGAGGTATGAATTCAGTTAATAAACACTACAGTTGAGAATTGAAATGACAACATAACAACCCAATGAATATCTCATCAGACTCCAACTTTGATGGAATTTATTGCACAAGCATGGAAACAGGTTTAAGAACAAACTAATCGCCGTAACTTTAAAAGAGAAGAGACATGGTCAAGTCAGAATCTATTTTATTTTCATTTTAACATCAGATAGAACAAAACAAATGGAAGAAGACTAATGCATGTATGCATTCAATTCCTTGGAAACGTCATTCTTCCCAAAATTCAGATTATCATTTAGAGGTACGAGTTATTTATGCATCACGACTGTCCTGTCAGGAGTGTATGCATGTAGATGAAGTATTCAAATACAGTTTTATGCGTAGTATATGAAAGACATTTACGCAGAAATTCGTTTAAAGAGGAAAAACAGAAAAACCTTGTTCTTTATGTCCTTCCCAGAATCAGTAACATATATAGCAGAATTTGGATCACTGGCAGACATTTTCCCCGTCTCTCCCTGCAGATATATAATCCAGTTTAAAGGATAATATTACAGAAAAAGAATAATTGACTAAGTTGCTGAGTGAATTGCAGAAACAAATTCATTGTGATAAATAAACACTGCATGATTGTCAAAAAGACAAGTTCTACCATCTTAAAAATTAAGAAGTCTTATCAAAATATTCATTTTTCCTTTCACACTCAATCCATTTATAGGGAGTCAAACAGTATACTGAACAACTATCACTATCACGAGTGAAGATAAAATGAATGATCATATGAGGTGTTGAAACTTAAAAGACAGTTTATTAATCCTAACCTTTGAAAAGTTCCCTCTATAAAACCTATTGAGAAACCACGCAAGACGCAAAAAAATAGAGCCTTCACCAATAAAATAGCAAAAAGTTACCACAAAGAAAACGAAGGTGACCATTTTCAGCAGTAAGATGAAACATACAGAACTATAACAATTTATTTCCATGGTATGAGAATGCGTCTTAATAAGAAAGCTAAAAGAAACCTGAAGTGCTGGAAAAAATGATGACTCGATCAGAGCAGGCTTGTGATAACCTATTCTGGGAGCAACATCTCGTGTCATTCGGAAGTAAGGATCCTGAAAACTCAATAAATTAAGCTAATGCCAAAAAGGAACAAGAAAAAGATTTAGGATATCAAGCCTATAAATAGTACTTGAGAATATAGGCTTTTGTGCCACTTCTTTCAAGCTTATATACAGTTGGACATTGTTTAGTAAGAATAGTAAAAGTGATTAATTAATGACTTAGTCTCCACAGCCTAACAGTTGGCGTCTAAAATACTCTTTTAACAGCACCAAGAAATGAATTGCTAAAATACATTTTCAAATATTACCAATTACTTCCGCTGACCTGACATATGGTTTAAAAATTGTATGCAATGTAATAAATATTATTGTAACAACTGACTTTTGAACTTTCCGTATATCTCATCAAATATTAAGACATCAGGACTACGAGCATGTTTGGGCGCAGCTTATTTGGACCTTATAAGCTCCAAAAAGTATGGGTCCCACACATGGTTTAAAAAATCCCAATTCAGGACTGCCTCAGAGTAAGCCGAACAAAAAACGCCTCAAGGCGCTGATTGTGAGGCATCTTTTGGAGGCCTACACCTCAGTTGATTGAGGCACACGCCTCATAGCACCAACTCAAGGCTTGTTAGGCACGCGCTCCTTAATTCTCCAGACTTATTTACTTTGCTTTTAGGTGCGGGCTCCCAAAACATAAAAATTCTAATTGACCCATTTTGGGAATAGCTCACTGCCCAGTGAAACATTAAAAATTACGTTTCTCATACATCCACCAACTAAAATAATAGTTTCTTCTATGTTACATTATAGATTTTTCTTTTATTTGTTTGCACGCTTTAAATTTTATTATTATAAATCTTGAAGATTGTTTATGATATATTATGAGCTTATTTTGCATTTGAATATTTTTTGACATTTTCTTGGTTTCTACCTCCAGTTAGGCTTACGCCTCGTCTCATGAAGGAGAAGGAAAAACTTATTAGTACTAGTTACGCCTATTTAAACATTGGTCCTACATACTTTTTATGGGTCCCACATACTTTGTGTGGCTTATAATTCCCAATAAGTATGGAAACTCATACTTATTGGAGCTTATATTGGAGCTTATAAGCTCCAATAAGCTACACCCAAACATGGCCTACATATCAATAATTATTTACTAATTGGTTGTAAGCAGATCCTTATAAATAATAGACAGAGGATGCCTGCAGTGTTTCTCCAAAAACAAATCACACCGAAGACCAAACATCAGAACACTTTTTGGTAGATTAGTTACTTCAAAAAGCTTGAGTCTTGAAGATATCAACTATAAAGTGAAATGTGAATTACATTTAGTTACTTGGAAGATTGTTGAACTACTAAAGAAAGTAAGCTACTTTCCTATATTTTTTTCTTTCCAGGTCAGGCCCAGGGCAGCCTCTTCTTTATGCAAAATGTTTAGTATTTGAGGATCATTGATACCACAATACTACAATGGTCTACCTTTCGTATTACGCTTCAATTTGCCAAGGATCAAGAGGATGTCACATATATTCAAATATGCTATGCCCATATCTTTGTTTATCATCAGGTGGAGTTCACAGTTACAATTTCATGAACCCTTGTCATTTCATATTTGTTCACTATTCAGAATTTTAATTTCATTGGACATTATAATCAGAACTAGTAAAAAAACTGAACAGGACTGAGACTAAACCTGGTCGATCGCACAAGGAATCAAGCAGCGAAGATCATCTTTACTGGAGAAGATATGAGGAAATGAACTTGGAAAGGATGGAGCGGCCTGAAAGAATGCAAGTGTCTAATAGCTACTAATAAAGGAAAAACCCCAAAAACTAATGTGATAGGACTCAATAAATAAATAAAGCAACAAAGGTGTTCATATATGCCTTTTTAGGCTCCACTGACTTCGGTTACCATTAAAAATATGTAGTGTGGAATAACTGATACAGAAAGGGAAATAAATGCCAAATCATTACCAAAACCAAGGGTAGCTCAATGATACAACAAAAGTAACGAATTCAAAACAAGATGATGTGCTATATGTACATAATATCAATTCAATCTATCATGTCGAGAACCAATAGTGTGAATCCAGTCGGAGAATGACAAGTTTACAATAGAAAGGCCAATTAGAAAAGCGAAATCCCTTAAACTCATTATACCATTGAATTTCCATATGCAAACATTTATGACAGCAGAAATTCAAAGGGAATAGGTTCAACAAGCAACTTGAGCCATGATCCACTTAGAAGAATGCAAAGATGAGGTGGTTATTTAATAACAGGTTACAGAATAGTTGTGAAGGAATAGGTCCACATTCAAGTGCCTACTGCCAAGAAAGAAAAAAAAATCCTATTTTTTGTCTTTGTATTAAATTCATTAAGAAAACTCAGCATCCTCATAAGTAAGAAAAAAAAGAATTCTGCCTTCAAGTTATCTTCTCTCTTCTTTTGGCTGCGAGCATTTCAAAGTGTTGATGTGTTACAGAAACAAACTAAATTCAGAAAACGCAGAAACAAAGTTCTCCCGAGCACCAATCACCAAAAGTTCATGTGAAACATGCTTATTGCAGAATACTTCACCGATATTTATACATCAGAGCCTCGGACATATAGCTGATTATGTGAGATGCAATCATGTAATGCTTTTACCTGAACAGGTGGAAAGCTGACTTTTCCAATGTGATCTTCGCCACTGAACCCAAAAATACCAACTACCTACCGCACAAAACATCATCTTTAGGTCAAAATGCACAGGTATGGAGTTACTAAAGCTCATAGTAGTTGAGAAAAAGAAACTGTTCTTATAAAATTTTCTTCATCATCGCTGATCACCTTATTATAAGTGACACATTTTGCAATTTTGACCATGTTCTTGTAGAATGACCTGGAAAAGAAATTTAATTGTAACAGTAATAGTAACAACATTAAGCAAGCAATGCATTATTACTGCTCACGACATTATGTTACGATAGTGGAGAGTTAAATGTTTGAAATGGCTAAATCGAGTACTGAAGCATTTTTCGTTCGGGAGGCGAGGTGTAAGCCTCGGGGCTTTTTGAGGCGTAAGCTCAACCCAAAAATGTAAGTCAAAAATTAGAAGATACAAAATTAAACCCATAATAAACTATAAACAACCTTGAAAATCCATAATAAAACAATTTAGAGTGTAACTTGCAAACAAAGACCAAATAAATCAGAATCAGCGTTTTAATTTCTATTATAGTTGGATTCAATTTGATTTATTATAACTGTAATAAGTGTTTTGTTTTATCATAGTTTATTAGTGGTGGCTAGCTTTTGTAGGTTTGACAATTAGCTTTAAAATTAAATTACAGGTTTAAATTTAGTGGGACACAACATTTGTAGTCGAGCTCAGAAAAGCAAAAATACTTAAATGAGGAGCACATTGTCACACCCCGTGTGTGATGCAGTTGAAGACCCGCAAGAGCAGCCAATGATTGCACCCAAGAATGTGCAAAGAGTGCCTGACGCGAGGGGCCGAAGTTTGGGTGACGATGCAGCAGCATGCAGGGGGTCGAAGGCGCGGACGAAAGCTGGACATGCAACAGACCATGCTGAATGCAAAGGGACAAGGCTTATTGCGGGGGATGTAGCTTAAGTCTAAGGAAGATAAAGTAACATACGTAAGCACACTGCAGGGGACATAGCCAAGCATGTGGCAGGCACATGCATATTCGAAGGTTGGACGCAAGAGGTGCAACTAGGCACTACAGCTGACCAAAAATGTAGGTTGGTAGCCTACATATTTGGGTGGACTTGAACAAGATTCACAGAAGACTCTGGAAGCATACGCAACATTGTAAGGAAACCAAAATTAGAGTTTCCTATGAAGAGGACATGTTGGAGCATTCTAAAGAGAAGCCTAAAATGATCCATGATAATGTAGGAAACTTGTAGAATATGACTAGAATGTTGCTAGGATATTTCTAAGTCGTAGAGAATTCTAGAGCGCTAATCCTAGTCATTGAATATATTGAATCCCCATCATCCATTCTAACGAGGTGTAGCCATATAAGGTCATGAGGGCTCATTTGTAATGCATCTAAAGAGAAATTCAAGTAAAGAGAGAGAGTTTTTGTGCGAGAATGAGTGAAATTTGTAAATACTTGTACTAAATTATAGAATTTTTTATATGAAGATTGTACATTTTCTCTTTGAATTATTGTCTTACAATACTTGTCCATTTTTTTCATTTCTTGCCTTAGAATATTTTCGAAGGTGCCGCCTAGTGCACTTGCAAGTGTTGTCAATCGAGGGAGGCTGAAATAGCTAAGGCCAATGGATGGATTGAGGAGCTAAGTACATCATGGGAAGCTTCGAAAGGCCAAATACATAATAGGACGTCTCAAATTCTCGAGCCGTGTGCAGTGAGGCGTAAAACTCAATAAATCAAGGCTTTCACGGGCGTGCATCCCGTATCTTTTATACCGCCTAAATCTGAGGCGCACCTCAAAGTAAATTAGCGATCTCGATTTTTAAACTATAAAAATCTTCTATTTAAAGAACCAAATCAAACCTAAACAAACTCAGTCCCCTAACCCCCACCTCACCCATAAAATGAAAGGGAAAAAAAGGAACACATACCATACTTACTTTTATTCAAAAAATTCATATGACAATTTATGAGGTAGAATATCAGGGTATGATTCACTTCCCACATGTCAGTTCTTCCATCAAAAATCCAAATGCAAATCAAGTATTTTCCTCCCATCACCATTCATTAAATTAAAGATCTTGAGAAAAAGAGGAAGAATGAGGAACAAAAATAAGGTCTATATTTTCAAATCACTTCAAATACTATGATTAATCATCGAGCACCTTTCCAAGGCTACTATTCAGTGAACTATTAATATGAGCCGTCAATATTTCGTGCTCTGTTTTACTTTTGAGGAAATTGTTATAGGGCCAAATTGAAGACAAAAACTAAAAAGATACTTGTTTTTCAAATTTGTGTAAATAAACTTATTTATTATTAGGATATCAATATACTCTTGTGCCCATTTCTTCTTTGCTATGCATTGAGATAGAGTAATGGTAAGTTCATTTTATGTTTCCTTAGGTAACAATGAATAAATGATCTATTTCAAGTTGTGAAAAGCAATGGTCACCCATCATCATGTAAAGGATTCCTTAGTGACTAGCATTTAGACAAAAATAAAGGGAAACATCATGGTCAAGTGCAAGCAATTTAATGTACTGACAATAGAACAATATTCGGAATAAAAACAACCGTAGATTTTACATAACTTTGAACTAAACCAACAAACGAGTAATAGAACTTGAAAGCAAACTACTCACCCACCAACAAAATCAAAATCAGAGAAAATAAATGTCCTCGAAATATCAAACCCACAAGCAATTATGTCTTTAGCATTTTCACGAGCAAGCCTTTGGCTTTCTTCCACTGTCAAATACTTCCACATGCACTTCTCATCATCTGTAAGTTGTATTACAAGCGGCACCTTGAATGCATCTTGCAAATATCTCCAAAAAATAAAGCAAACAAAATTTGCTTGTCATTTAAGTCATAGTAAAATATGAGATGGCTAACTAGTCGGCAATAGATAATGGAATTCATGCGGCATAAAGGTAGATAATGAGAATCTCCTACCATGAGCGGATGTTGTAATTACAATTCATGTGAAGTACTTTATTCAGTTAAGAATATGCGAAAGGTCGAATTTTTTTTATTTATTTCTGTAAACAATTACAAAAGATCCAGAGAAGACTAGCAAACCAAATGTGAATAAAAAAGATATTATAGTAGTTCATTGCATATTATGTTTCACAAAATTTATCTTCAAGATTAAATTTTCCAAAACATTGTTATTATTTATCTTCCATTATTTTTTCATTTATTTGTCTTCCATTCACATAAAAGAAAAACGTTCAATCACTTATTCGCCACGAAGGTAACTAGGTGACCAATTTATAAGCAACTTTGCATCGAGCAACATCAAAGGTGCCACCACTGAGACAAAAGGTACACAATGTTAGTTGTACACCTTAAGGGAAAATTGCTCGAAATTCTACACCAGATTTTCTCAGACTAGTAAGAGTGAAATAATATCACAAATTAATTAACATGAACTCATTCAATACATCCACATTATCAGAAGTGAACGTGGTACTATCAGAATGCTCGTTTAACTCATTCCAGAGGGATCCCCTGGGGCGTATTCCCAAAAACAAGCAGCCCCTTGTAAGCTCACCCATGAACGAGTCATTCTCTCCCCGCCACCCTCAGATGCTCGAGGGAAAATCCCAGGTAGGAGGGGCGAGAGGCCTATTAAAACAGAACAATTTAAAGACACAACGGCCAGCAAAGGCACATTGTACATCAAGCTTTGTGAGCTGCATCTAATTTCCAATTCAATCAGACACCCAAAGAACACACAATTAACTCAATCGAAACAGCATATAAAACATAGATTTAAAATTATTCAATTACTTGGTAAACATGAACGGCACAAGGTGGCCCAAATGCAATGCCTCGGAGGAGGGACCGCGGCCGGTGTACAAATAGAACTTCTGTCCCCTCTCATACGCATCCAGAATGTCACTGAAATCTCTGTGCGCAAAAAACACCCCTCTTCGGAGGAACACGTGGGGCGGACGGCCGGTGAGGCGCGCAACACGGTCGACCAGCGACTGATCGAGGCGCTGGCAGCCAAACTTGTCAATAAGCTTGTCGTAGTCGATTTTGCCACCCTTTTCAGCCGATACTTCCCATGGGGTCACCAGCTGCTCTTCTTCTTCTTGGTTTTTTGTCTCCATTTTGTGTTACACTCAATCTCTATTAGAAGAAAAAGAAGAGACCCGGAGAGAGATTGGGGTGAGTAGTGGCAATAGTGCTGCCATTATAAAATGGCCGTTAACCCCTGTATCTAATCTCGGGTGAATTTGTGAAATGGCCCTCTCAGACGCTTGGAATCGCAGAAGAGCTTAATTTATACCAAATAAATTTTGAAGGTCTCTTTTAAATAAAATAGACTAAAATACTCTTATTTTATAACATTAATTAACAGACTATCGATTAACAGATCATCTGTTAACAGGTCGGTTAACAGACCATCTGTTAACAGGTCAATCTGTTAACAGGTCTGTTGACCTGTTAACAGATGGTCTGTTAACCGACCATTAACAGACTCCAAATCTGTTAACAGACTTGTTGGTACTTCTGTTAACAGACTTTGGAATCTGTTAAGGCCAATTTTGGCCTTAACAGGCCCCAAGGCCTGTTAACAGACCCATGATCTGTTAACAGGTGTGTTATAGTCTGTTAACGCAGATTTATACGATTATAACTGATTTTTTCAATTAATCCATCCAAATCAACTCAGATTTGCAGAAATTTAAAGTAAAAATCATGATTCATACTCAGGTTTATACATTTTTTCATGATTTATACTACAAAATCCACAATTTCTACCGTGAATTAAATGAAAAAGATGGAGAATAATGAATTTCTACTTTGAAATGAAATTTCTTACATAAATGAAATGAGTTGGATTTTAACATTGAAATGAGTTGGATTTTAACCTTGAAATCTTCTCTTCTTCACAGACAAATGAATTTGAAATGGGTTTGATTATAACCATTTCAAATAAATTTGAAATCGTTTGAAATGGTTATAAGCGGGGAAGAAGGCAATGATATATTTGGTAATTTATACATCAAAATTGGTCAACGGCCATTTTGAAAAATTGATCGGGTCACCCGGCCATTTACCACCATTCCCACTATCTAATTAGATTCCACTCATTTTCATTTTAATTAGAACTCTTTTAATTCACAATTTTTAATTTTATAGTCTAATAAATCATAAAAATATGTATAAATTTGAGTATGAATTGTAATTTTTTTTAAAATTTTTATAAATCTGAGTTCATTTGAAATGAATTAATTAAAAAGTCAATTAAAAATGTTTAAATTCGAGTTAAGTCTTTTAACAGACTACTAATAAGTTAATAGGCCTGTTAAGAGTAGTCATTAAGTAATAGTATTTAAGTTTTTTTTACGTAAAAGAAATATTTTTAACTTATTTAATATAAGTTAGACTCTTCTCTTATACGAGTTCTTTGACACGCCTTTTAGCCAAAGTGGTGGATGGAGTAGGGGTTCAGGACGGGAGCATTTTTATTTTTAAGGTTTATTAGATGGAAATATAGTGAAAATGAAGGTTATTTTGGTTTTCAATATGAAAAAATTGTTTATTTTTTATTTTTTATTACATCAGAGTTATTTAATCATTATTTATTGTTACATTTATCTCCCCACAATTTTTTTAATCACATTCTCATTTTCAATTTTTCATTAATAATTAACAAATCTAGTATTTGATGATGGTTGATGCCCAAATATAATATTTGCATGCTTTAAACTGAAATTTTACTTTTGTATTTATTATTTTTTTTACTTAATTAAAAATATGATAGGCAAATAAATTTTTTTAAGCCCTCTTGGACACTGTTTGAGACTTTTTGAGTACCAATTATGAGGGTCTTTTAAAGTATTGATTTTGGGCATTTATGAGTAGAACAGTTTTTTTGTGGTTTTTAGTAGCGGTTTTTAAAATAGTTCAACTCATGATTGGGAGTTTATTATCTAGCGGTTCTAAAAAAATTTTAAAAAAATCAAATTATATATATGTCCATATATAAAAGAAATTAAATTTTAAAAATTTTATATATCCACCTATCATTAAATACATAAAATTAAATTAATATTCTTGCATATGTTGTTGTATTTTTTCAAATATTAAGTTTATGTTAGTTTTACAAATAATTGTTTGAGATAAGGTAAAATTAGAAGAAATTTTGAAAAACGACCAAAAATCACCGATTTGGGGAGTTGGGAGATGCACTCTAATTTACACTACACCGAATTTGGACGTTTAAAAACCACTCGAAATTGGTACTCCAAAAAACTAATAAGTATTTGTTTTTTCCAACCCTTCATAAATAATACCAACCAAAACCGGTGGAAAAAAACTCCCAAGCAAGCCCTTAGCGAATGTACAGAAATTGTTGTTAGGAATAAGATTTGCTAATAATAAAATGTTGATGATAAAAATGCAACAAAAAAATTATAAACATAAATGCAAAAATAGAGAAATGATGAGAACTTTTTGTTACCTCAGAAAGTTGAATCCAACAACAACAAGTAGTTGTCCACCTCCTTATAGAAACAAATTACTCCACCATTGTATCAATCACCAAGATCCTCTAAATTGAGGTTCTGCGTGGTGATTGCCGTTGATTAAGAGTTGAAAATTCGAAAAACAAGAATTTAACTAAAGTTTTCTAATTACCTCCTCATTTCTTTGATTTTTAGAAGGCTATTTATAGGTATCTCAAGTATATAGACATTTTAGTCTTCTGTACCTTCTTGGCCAAGTGTCGTCCCTTTTTTGGAAGACTCAGAATTCTAGATGATTCCATAACATATGGTAGTCAATCATTGTCCCAACGATATCTTTCATCATATTTTTGTGATAGTTAATCCCACATGCTCTTTATAATAACTTTGTCATGTGGAGATTATTCACATGCCCCAAGAGACACTTTGTTGCCTATGGTTAATGGATTAGGTGTTCGTCTTTTTTTCCCATTTTTGGCACTAGAGGCTTAGCCGAGGACCTTTGGCTATTCTTGTTACAGACTTCGGGCTTCGACGAAGCCTTCCGTGTTCTCTATTGTTGT
This sequence comes from Forsythia viridissima, assembly GCA_030279155.1. Classification (NCBI taxonomy): domain Eukaryota; kingdom Viridiplantae; phylum Streptophyta; class Magnoliopsida; order Lamiales; family Oleaceae; genus Forsythia; species Forsythia viridissima. The sequence continues at coordinate 3,321,670 of CM059037.1, read as the reverse complement.
TGTTGACCACTGGCTTAGTTAATGTCTTCGCTCAAAAGGAGGTGTTACGCAGGGACTTGGACCAAACTTGTTTTGACTTTCTGATTAGGCTATTTAGGCTTTAAGTAGCACATGGTCCCTACTCATCATCCACTTGGCCTTTATGTGAGCCCATTTTTGCCACATTTGTTTTGAGGCATAGCATTTTTAATGCAATTAAAAAGTAGTACAATACATTTATTTATTAGAAAATTAGAGTATAGAGTTTGGATGGCAAAATGCCCCATCCCCACCCTTTGGGGAAATCAGGAGTGAGAACGGAAAACGTTGTTGTTACCACACGATTATGATATGATGGCCACGTCAGCAAGGGCTCCATCCAAGCCCAGCAAGAGCTCCGTTCAAAATCCATCAAAAACCCCAAATGGGCCCTGTTAGGGCCTCGGAAGTTCTGATAAAACACCAGAAGGCCCATCGTACGCCTTGGTCTTCGGCAGCCAGAAATTCGCGGGGCTTGTGGAAGGCCTCGACACTCACGTGTGATCCATAGGGCATCGTCAGGCTTCATATCATTCGTAACCAGCGAGCAACTCGATATGCCGGGATGATCAAAGAAGTAATTAAAGAAAGATCGCGTTGATTTGGCGCACAAATCCTCACAAGGAAACCGAATCGTAATCTCCTAAAATCTTGCAACGTGATAAACTCAAAGAAGGAATATAATCTCGGAGATTGCATGGGTAAGGAAGGATCGTGATCACATAAGGAAGGAGGATCCGACTGAGTATCAAATTAATTTGTCTCCTAAATCAATTAGAACTCTTGCGCTATAAGTACAACGTCTCCGGTTGTTCCAAGGTACGCACTTTTTATGCTTAAGAATCCCACCCTAAACTTTGCTCAAATCTCTGCCTGCTTGTCTCTCCCACACCCCATTATTTCCACCCCTGTGTATCTCCTATATTCCGGCAGTTGACTTGATCGTCGGAGTACCAACGATCGCCGGACCCTTTTCCTCCGGAGATCTTGGTGCCTAACGATTGTCCTAGTGTGCAGGTAACATACGAGTTGGCAGAGGAGTAACTGGAGATCTGTTGACACGTGGACGTTGCAGGTTTCGACGTCAACAGATTGGCGCCTTCTGTGGGAATCGAAAAACGTAACACGACCAAGAGCTTGTGGTAAAAGTGTGTCTTCTACCCGAAAGAGCATGACATCTGAACGTTCTACAGAAAAGGAGGTGGAGTCCCACTACACTAACCTGCGACAGGAGAGCGTTCAGGATCTGCAGAACATCACCCGTCGCAGAAAGAGAAGACATCGACAGAAACAGAGGGTGGAACAGGAGAACCAGGACCTGAAAATGGATAACGCCCGGATGACGGCCGCGCTTGAACTATTGGAGAATCAATCCCTCCAACATGAACCCAAGCGCAGCCGTGCCCGGAGGAGCCCTTCACCCTCTGGTTCACTGGACAGCCACGGTTCCCGATAGGAACCGCCTGTCTCTAACGGCCGGAACCCTCGTAACCCCGTCCCGAAGCCCTCGCAGGATGGTTAGAGAGGGAGACCTTTCCCTGTACGAGAAAGCCACCCCATTCCTGCAGCTAGCGTGTTTGACAGGCTGGGAGTAGGGTCCTCGATTGCACCCCCCTGCCCGCACACAGCAGGCGCAGTGAACACAGCGAGGCCCGTACAGAAAAGAGGAAGGACCCGAAGAGTCACGAAAAGGCCGAGGAGGAAAAGGAGAGGCTGGAGTGTTATGAGGACGATGATGACGAGAACCTACCATTTACCAACTACATGAAGGCAATGGAGGTGCCCGCAAACTTCCGAATGCCTCTCATGGACAAGTATAACGGAAGGGGTGATCCGACGGACCACATAAACACCTACAAGACGAAGCTCCAGGGCCAATCCTCCGCGGTGAAGTGTCAGAATTTCCATACCACACTCGCTGCTGACGCGAAGAGGTGGTATAATAAGTTGAAGCCATGGAGTATCCGAAGCTGGCCACAACTTAAAAGGGAGTTCGTTAACGCCTTTATTGGCAACCGGACGATGATTGCTGACATCGCTCAACTCAACGACATCCGGCAAAAGGAAGGAGAGACCGTCAAGAGCTACTTCAAGAGATTCAGCAACATCATCAACAAGATCGAAAATGGTGACTGACGAGAAGGCCTTGGATGCACTGATAACCAGACTACACATGCGAACTCCCTTCTGGAGGGATGTTCAAAATAGCCAACCGAAAGTCTACAGCCAGTTGGTGGACATGATCCAGCGTGAAATCCGATCAGAGAAGACGATCGAGAACAGAGAGAGGGCCGAAAGGGAAAGAGGGGACCGATACAGGAGAGAGGGACGTCGCTCTCCAGAGCCTCGGTTTTCCCGCTTTCAGAGGAAGTGTTCTCCGGAACCAGCCAACAACCACTACTAGAGGTTCAATCAGACGGTGGTAGCCCCTGCGCCCCGTCCCAGGGCACCAGTAGCGGCCCTCCTACCAGTCGTGACCCTGCCCAAGTTCTACCGTATACGCAGAACCAGGGTGCATAACACGGAAGATTGCCCAGATGTAAGGGAGCTAATCAATCCCGGGAACCACGGGCAAGGCGAGAGGGATCAGCCGGTGCGAGGACGTCGAGGACCGCCCACACAAGGGCGAAGACCTCCTCCTCAGTGCCAGAACGATGGACTTCGCCACGACGGAAGAATGAACGATGGGGACAGGGACCAACCAAGGGCGGAGGGGCCCCAAGGAGCCCCCCCTGTCCGAGAGATAAACACCATCATTAGAGGGCCATATGTCGGAGGGAACACAATGAACTCGCGACGCAACTACGCGAAGGCAGCCAAGGGAGAACCTCTGGAGAGTTGGCAGGTCCACAGGCATCGGCCTAGAGTGCCACCAATCTCGTTCACCGAAGAGGACGAGTCTGGCATACATTATCCACATTGCGATGCCCTAGTAGTCCGTACTGTTGTTGCCAGAAACGGCCTGGGCTGAATGTTGGTCGATGACGGAAGTGCTGTGAACATTCTGTTCGGCAGTGCGTTCGACCAAATGGACGTGGATCATGAACTGACGGCTATCTCAGATCTGCTATTTGGTTTCACAGGAGATAGCCTTGTCCCACGAGGAAAGATCACTCTGGCAGTGGACTTCGGAGAACCTCCTTGCCACCTCCGGAAGTTCATGGAGTTTCTGATAGTGGACGCACGCTCCGCCTACCATGGGGTCCTTGGGAGGCCCGCGCTGAAGGATTTGCAAGTGGTTACATCCATACACCATCTGGCGATGAAATTCCCAACGCCCGGATGGGTGGTCAAAATCTGCGGTAATGAGACAGAAGCAAGGGCATGCTACATGAACGCATTGCGAAAGGCTGCCAAACGTGAGGATATCACCCCAGCAGTAACGATCGTACGCTCGGAGCCAACCTGAGGCCGTATCACCAGTATTTTCGTTTTTTGCACTGTTTTGGTCTTCTTGCAATTTTTTCTTGTCGGACGCCACGAAATTCGTCGCCGTCTAATAATATTCGTCGTTTATGAATCCGAAGTGTTCCTCATGCAAAAGGTACTAATGCAATAAACTCGACAGCGAGGGAGTGTGGTTCGTGGCCAACTCTATCAACTCGCTGGATAAATATTTTACGTGTAATTAAGCAAGTGCAATCAACTCGACAGCGAGAGAGCGTGGTTCGCGGCAAACTCTATCAACTCGCTGGATAAACATTTTACGCGTAATCAAGCAAGTGCAATTGACTCGGCAGCGAGGGAGTGTGGTTCGCGGCCAACTCTATCAACTCGCTGGATAAACATTGTACGCACAATTAGACAAATGCAATCAATCCGGCAACGAGGAAGTGTGGTTCACGGCCAACTCTATCAACTCGCTGGATAAACATTTTACGCGTAATTAGACAAGTACAATCAATCCGGCAGCGAGGGAGTTTGGTTCGCGGCCAACTCTATCAACTCGCTGGGTAAACATTTTACGCGTAATCAAGCAAGTGCAATTGACTCGGCAGCGAGGGTGTGTGGTTCGCGGTCAACTCTATCAACTCGCTAGATAAACATTCAACGCGTATTTAAGCAATTGCGATCAATTCGATGGCAAGAGAATGTGGTTCGCGACCAACTCTATTAAACTCGCTGGGTAGGATATCAAACGCGCAAACATTTGGAACAATCATAAAAGTTTCCACTAGTATTTCATGAATTAATTACATCAAAGAATTTTACAACGGCATAATCAAGAGGTATCGCCTATACACATGATCCTACGTCTCGGTGTAACCAGGGACCCCTAGTTTGGCTAGCAGACCCTTAGCCTTCGTCAACTCGTTCAAAACTTCGGTCAGTTCTCTATCTTTGGCCTGTATCATACTTTGGCAAGACTTTAGATGTGACTCTGCCTTCTTCTGGGCAACGACACACGCCTTCTGGATTGTCTGGGCCTTCATAACGTCATACGTGGCACGAGTTCGCGCGTCTTCAGAAAATGCAAGTCGTGCCCGAAGACGTTTGATTTCGGCCCGCATCGCTTCGGCATCTTCGTCCTCACCAAGGACGGAGTGTATTTCATCAACCTTCATCTCCAGCATTTTGTACAACTCACAGTTTAAAACGTGACTGCGGGAGGTGTACATTTCGGCCAGCTTCATCAACTCCGTCACTTCTACACTATCTGCCGCCTTCCCAAAGGAAGAAGTCCAATATTTGTGGGCTGACATAGCTGCAAGGGCAACCGTCGGAGGTAACCTTTCTACAACTGACGGATCGAGCTTGTCTTGGCGGGCCCCAATGTTGATATACTCGCACCTGCTAGGAGGGAGAGAGCTGGACGTCTGGGACGCCTGTTCCTCGCTCTCGACCTTTGGTTTCCTTTTCGCCGATGGCCTAACGTTCCCGAGGGGAGACACGGGTCTAGCAGGATTCGATGGGGACGGAATGTCTGCTCTCGCCTCTGGCGCTGGGGGAATATGGGGGTTACCCACTACCGTCTCCGGCCCTGCAACACTGTGGGCCTGGAACCAGGCACCGTGGGTGACGCCACGTGGGGGAAGGGAAACATCATCTACTATCCCCCCACGCCTTATATTAAACTTTGAGACTTTGGAGAAATGGAAGCCCGACATGACCGGCAATATTCAAAAGTCTGGATATGACGGCAGAATAGCAGGGAAGATGGTGATTTAGGAGAGCCCTATCACAATATATAAGCCCAACAGGATACTAACAGTCAGGTGGGCCGGCACGTGGCGAGAGACTAAAAGCACATTCAGTAAACCCTATGGAGATACATCGAGCACGTGGGGACGCGCAGCACGTGATTGTGCAAACGCCAAGGTGTGATAGCAATACCGTCGACGCCCGCCCACAATAAAGCGATTTTGTTAACGTCCGCCCTAACCTCGTCGGAATTCCTACATAGCAAGGAGTTATCGATTATGGCTCGCGAACCACACCGCGCCACCCGGAGCGTGTTTGGTGGCCTTGGAATTGTGCCAGTGATTTCGTAAGCGGCACTGAACGTGAACGAAGTCCGAAACAAACGTATGAAACATAGGTATCACGAACAAGATAATAATACATGCGCAAACAGGAAGGTAACTCGGCACGATTTTATTAAATCCAGAATACAGTACAGAAACAGATACAACTGAAATATGTTCTAACACCCCGCCGCCTCATTGGATCGGCACATAAGTGGGGTAACTAGATCTACTGAACCTATCCTCTGGTCTACGTAAGCATCGTCCAGGTTGGGGGGGACCTGACTTCACCATGATTGGAAGTCTCCCAAACCAACTTGAGTTGATTTGATGGCTAATTAGGCCATACTGCTCAAAAAAGGCCGTTGATGCCTTTTTGTCAGTGGGAGACCCCCCCAGCCCCATCAACCGTTCAGGGCAGGGCCGGGCTAAGGCTGCTAAGCCTAAATCCCCACTCCGTACGTTTGGTCTCCTGAACGTTGATTGGCCAGGCTTTTGGTCCTCTGAATGTTGATTCTCAGATTAACAGGCATCTTGAATGCCAGCTCTCCAGCCGTACTACCATCACACGTTGTTATACTCGTCCCGATCACACAGCTCTGGCAGGTTAGATACAAAAGGCTCACGGTGGAAGAGCCTTGGTACGTTTGCATCCTATTTATAAAGACTGCATTGGGAATGGATACAGTACAATGAATACAGTCATCACAGGAGGATTTGGACCGCCACGCTACTGTTCTACCTCCCCAAGGCATTGAAGACGCCAACAACGTGTGAATCCATCAGATATCTGCGCCATTAATACCAATGGGGTGATTCTTAGATTTGAAACATTCCCCCCACGTGCAATCACCCATAAAATTGAAACGTCGGGATAGCGAAAATTCAAGTACAATACTTCAATCAATTTTATTTCATTAACATAGGCAAAAACGGATAACAATTACAAAAGTATGAGTACCCCACCGCCTCTTCAAGGGTCGGCACATTGCGGGCCTTCTTCAGTTGGAGAGGGTATTTGCTCATCCACTGCACTAGGTCCGGCATCAGGAGCTTGAGCCTCGGAGGAGTCCTGCCGAAGGAAAGAAAGGTCCCACTCTGGATGGACCTCCGCGATGCGCTCCACCAACTGCTCGCCTCCAGCGGTCATCAGACGGTGGGCGAGGTCCTGATACTCGGGCGTTTCCATGAACGCATCCTGATAGGCATCCACCGCCCTGGCCCCGGCAACCACACATTCAGCTCGGACCCTCTCTAGTTCCAGCCTCGCGTCCGCCAGTAACTTCCCTTCCTCCGCGACGATGATCTCCAACCTGCTGGTCGCGGCGACTAGGGCTTTCTCGGCGGCACGGGCCAGGTCCTCAGCCTGCTTCTGAGCCTCTTCGGTACACTTCTGAGCCTCATCGACATTCCTCTGGACCCCCTCAGCTCGCTTCAGAGAGGCCTAGGCAGCCCGCTTCTGTTCCTTGGCGTCCTTCAGACACTCTTTTGAGGCCTTCAATTCAATCTCATATTTCTCCTTCACGTCCGCCTCCATCGCCACTGCGGAGTCAAGATGGAATTGAAGCCCCCTCTTCTCAGACTCCAGCTGCGCCTTCTCGAGCTGCACAGCCTTCAGCTCCTCAGCCAGCTTGGTGGACTTGGCACCTTCCTCGTGGCATTGGCCATCATAACTTTCCAAAGTACTGAACAATTCCTTGCTCAGTACCAGGCCCCATATCAGGTTCATCTTTGCCATCTTCAGCCTTTCCCGAACAGTGGCCCCCTCGGCGGCCTTCTCCCACTTCTGGGTCCAGTACTTATGCACCCTAGCCGCCATCATTGCAGGGTAGACCAGGAGCATTTCCATAACAGAGGTTTCCAATTCTCCCTGGCGTTGAGCTATACAGACGGGCTCCCCTGGCCGGACGAGGGACCGGGTTTCTTTGCACCCTCGGTTCGACCCGACTTGCGTGTATCCTCCATGAACCACCATGCGGACTCGAGAGCCTTCTTCTTTCGCGAACCCGCATCGCCCGTGTCCTCGGCAATGCCATTCCCCTTGTCCTTGGATGGAGCGAGGCTGGGATATAGAATGGCCGCCGAAGGCGGGGGCGGAGGAGGAACGTCCTGACTGGAGGTGGGTTCTGGTGGCGCAGCAGCCCGGATGTCTTGCGATGGCCTAGGCGCCTCCGTCACCGGTGCCTGGACAGAAGGACCCTCTCCACTGGCAGGACGGGCAAGGTGGAATGTAGGGACGCTTTTGAACCTGAAAGCTGTTAAGCATAGACATAAGTACGCAACGCGTCCAGATAATTCTCCACTATAGCACCAGCATATCAAGGTGAGCAAGACTTACACATTAGTCCGCAGCTGGCCAGTAGGTTATCGTCTTTTAACAGGTTTCCGAGGCTCCGAAAGTCACTACTGAGACATCGAACCTTCTCCCACTTCGACCTCAGCTCTCCTTAGTTTCTCTTCGGGATTGGTGGTTTCCCGCAATCTACAAAAGCAAGCAAATACATTAAGTCAGGAACTGTAAACAAAATTCCACACGAATGCGGCAGTTTATACCAAGTTCTTCGAACTGCCGAAGGATAGACACGTGAAGAAGAGGGTCCTCTAGCACAAATTCCCAGTCCCCGCCAACGAAGATAAACCTCTCTTTCCAATTGTGCACCTTGTTGGGACTATCGGTGGCTGTCCCCCACTTCTGACCCGGCCGGGGAGATATGTTATACCAGCCAGTTGACCGGCAAGGCCGATATATGGACTCGAACTCCTTGAGAAACAAATCTCCTTTCGCCTCGGCAACACTCCACAAAATGTAGGAGGTAACCATCTGCCCCCAGCCATTCAGCGTTATCTGACAGGGAGCCAGCTTCCAATCCCTTAACACCTGGCGAAAAGAAGGGGTGCATTGGTAGGCGAAGGCCTTGCTGCATCGCAGGTTCGTAGATCACCACATACCCTTCGGGAGGATGGTAGGCACGTTCTTCTGGGCCCGAGGCTCTGAGTGTCACGGTCGCAGGAATGTCATAGGACAATCGTATGTCCTCCAACTCCACTTTAGTGATCCTCGACTGAGCCATGGATGCTTCGGTTGCCGACCGCTTTAGTTCCTCGTCGAGAGCCCTCGCGGCCAGGGCATCCATCTTGTCAAGAGATCTCCTTATTTCGGGCGCCCCAGCGTCAAGCCTCCCCTTCACCGCCGTCCCTTCCGCCTAGAGATGGCAAAAATATCCGATCCGCCCTGAACCCGATGGATACCCGATCCGAATGGAGCGAAAAATACTTGATCCGCGGATCGGCGGAACGGATCGGGACAGATATCTGTGATCCGCCGCGGATCTCGGAGCAAATCGGATCGGAGCTGCCCCGATCCGTCTCGCCCCGAATTTAAAAAAAAAAGATTAAAATATTGAATTTATATTTTATTTTATATGAGATTTGATAATTAAAATATTTTTTGAATAAAAAATTTATTACTTTCGGCATATTGTGGACCTTGCACAAGATTTAGTGAGGAGGATGATGTTGTTTAAACTCTTATAGTATAGTAGTAAAATTTGTTTCAATATATTTTAAATTTTTTGAATGTCAAAAAAAAATATATGGATCAGTATACGGATCAGGGCTCTAATCCACCCCGATCCGTATCCGATCTGTCCCGAAAAATGACGGATCGCGGGGCGGATTTGGATCTCCTACAATTATTGCGGGGTGGATTTGGATCAGGCCGATCCGCCCCGATCCGTCCCGTTGCCATCACTACTTCCGTCGGCACAGACGGACAAACCTCCCTCCCACTCGTTGACGGAGCTGGCGAGCTTACGACAGGAGGCTCCAGATTTACCCCTCCTACAACTTCGGAAGATGAAGATGATGTGGCGGCCGACGAGGAAACGCTCCCAATAATACTAGGGTATGTGGGGGCGTTAGAAAGGTTCTGTGAATCGTCGTTTTCGGACGACATTTTGCTATCCCCAGGTTATGGAATCGTACAGTAACTATGAAAATAAACAACGAAAACAAATTTCAACTGCTTTCAGCGCGCTTACCACGAAAGTACGACTCAAACGACATACCCACTAGGAGCTTCTCGCTTATCAGCAAAGTAGTTAAAGTGAGCACGAAGGTAAGAAGAAGTCGTAATGTCTGGGAGGATGCCTGGTTTTATAGTGGTGCACTCTCATATCCCCCGTCCAAATCCCAAACGTCCCATCTAAGCATGCGGACAGTCGACACATGTTTTCAATTGCATTGCAGGCGGGAAAGTAAAACCCAAATGTTTAGTGAACCGAGGACGCGCGCGACCCCGTTTTCTGCCACACGCAACCGCATTAATTACATACACCCTCTCACTCATGATTGCCTGACCAGGGAAGGACAGTCTTGATTGACAGAATCACACAAACAGGGGACACGTCACCAATGGTCTGGCCTCTTGAAGCCCTCACCTGTCATGAATGTTCGACTTCAGACTTGGGGGACTATACTAGGTAGATTGAATCACTTTCTGCCGAACCACTTTGAACCATATTTCTCGCGAAGCGCATCAACATTCTGTTTATTCTCAAAGTCCCACGCCCATTATGAATAATAGGCTTGGACTTGGGGGACTATTGTTACCACAAGATTATGATATGACGGCCACGTCAGCAAGTGCCCCGTTCAAAATCTATCAAGAACCCCAACTGGGCATTGCTAGGGCCTTGGAAGTTCTGATAAAACACCAGAAGGCCCATCGTACGCCTTGGCCTTCGATAGCCAGAAATCCGCAGGACTTGTGGAAGGCCTCGGCACTCACGTGTGATCCATAGGGCCTCGTCAGGCTTCATATCATTCATAACCAACGAGCAACTCGATATGCTGGGATGACCAAAAAAGTAATTAAGGAAAGATCGCGTTGATTTGGCGCACAAATCCTCACAAGGAAACCGAATCGTAATCTCCTAAAATCATGCAACGTGATAAACTCAAAGAAGGAAGATAATCTCGGAGATTGCATGGGTAAGGAATGATCGTGATCACATAAGGAAGGAGGATCCGACTGAGTATCAAATTGATTTGTCTCCTAAATCAATTAGAACTCTTGCGCTATAAGTACAACGTCTCCGGTTGTTCCAAGGTACGCACTTTTTATGCTTAAGAATCCCACCCTAAACTCTGCTCAAATCTTTGTCCGCTTGTCTCTCCCACACCCCATTATTTCCACCCCGTGTATCTCCCATATACCGGCAGTTGACTTGATCGTCGGAGTACCAACGATCGCCGGACTCTTTTCCTCCGGAGATCTTGGTACCTAACGATTGTCCTAGTGTGCAGGTAACATACGAGTTGGCAGAGGAGTGACTGGAGATCTGTTGACACGTGGACGTTGCAGGTTCCGACGTCAACAATTGTGTTGGCCTTGACTTTTATTTTTTATTTTAAATGTAAATTTTATTTAAAAAAATTAAAAAAATAATACTAAAAAAATAAATGGGACGAGAAATGGAAATATATAATTGGGTAAATAGCAATAGGGTCCCGAATCTTTGAATCTTGTGACGATGTGGTCTTGAACCTTTCATTTTTAACCACGAGTCCTTAACCTTTAATAAAACACATGAGCAAAGTCTTTTTGTTAAAAAAAATTGTTAGTTTGACCATTAAATAATCAAAATTTACTTAAAATAACCAATTTACCTTTTCAAATTAAAACAAAAAGAATAGAAAAATAAACAAAAACAAAAACAAAAAAAAAAGTAAAAATTACAACAAACCCCTCATTCACTTCTAATTCTCCAACCAAGCCCCTATCACAAAACTTCTTATCCTCCAAAATCGGCCACCACCCACCATTAACTCCGATGACAATTTCTTGCTGAAACAGTGGATGAGTTAAAGAGAGCCCCAAGTCACGACTCGAGGATCATCTCAATCCTTTTCAACTCCATCTAGATTCGCATCTCCTCAACCATGCGTGCCATGTCCATTTTCACCTTCTCCATCTTCATAAACCCTTTACCCAAATCCCTTATTGCTGCAACGGAGTGCATGCGTTGGAGTGGACCCAGGAGGATGAGAATCGACTAGGCCACCAAATGCGGTAGCACTCTGGATCTCAGTACGATAGCGCTTGCAGAGTTTTTCCATCTTGTGATTGCATTGGACGGACGTCTTAGCAGGGTTAGAGGGGCAACGATAAGCAACGTTGTTGGCCACTTTCTGCCAATGGAAGGCGCGGAGGTTACCTCGACGGAGTGAGTACCATTTGTCCTTGTACACGTCGATCAGAGCCACCGTCTCATCCGTGGACTAGCACAGCGAAGGGAGGTGGATGTTGCGGCAATAGCGATCAATGGTAGAGCTAAAGTGGCTGTAGGGATATGGTCATCATTGGCCGATGGAGATGACGGTGAAAAAATTGTAGCCATAAATTTTTTAGATGGGTGTGCAGGATAAAAGATATGGCGTGGTGGAGGAGAAATGAGATAATATAAAAAGTGTGGTGGATAGAGGATGATGAGGAGAATGGGATGGTTGCGGTGGCATAATGAATGACTGGTTGGCGAGGGTGGGATAGGGTTTTTGTCATCGGAGTTAGTGGTTAGTGGTGGGTGGTGGCCGGTGTGGTTTTGGAGAAGAAGAAGTTTTGTGGTGGGGGCTTGGTTGGAGAATTAGAAGTGAATGAGGGGTTTGTTGTAATTTTTACTTTTTTTTCTATTCTTTTTGTTTTAATTTAAAAATGGTTAATTGGTCGTTTTAAGTAAATTTTGACAATTTAACTGTCAAACTAATGATTTTTTTTAACAGAAGGACTTTGCTCGCGCGTTTTTTTTAAAAGTTAAGGACTCGAGGGTTAAAAATGAAAGGTTCGAGACCCCATCGTCACAAGGTTTAAAGGTTCGGGATCCCCAGTGCTATTTACCCTATATAATTCTCATCTCTGCCCTACCTCCTAAAAATCTTCAACGAACTTCGCTGCCATCCCTAGACCCTAGTAAAGAGTAGTTGTGTTTTTAGCAAGCTAGATCACATTGTACAATAATTTATATGTAAAAATAGAGGAGATATTATTTAAGTTGGATAATATTTATAAATTTTTTATTCAAGAATGTACTTTCTTATCTAACATGAACACATTTCTTCATTCTGTATTATGTTATCCAATTAATTTAAAAAAGATAGTGCAAATAATATTTTTTTTGAATAAAAAATTAAAAATTATTATCCCAACTAATAATAATATAGTATTTCTATTATAATTTTATACTTAATTCTTTATACGGTTTAATTCGATGTATCAAACACAACTTAATATACTTTTATCTTCAACATTTGTTTTTTGAGAACTAAACCTTTCATTTATTAATGAATGTCATACTCACTAATGAATTCCTTTCAGAGTTGTCATATCTTGGCATGCATAAAACTAAAAACATTGTTAATCATGTTAATAAATCATCAATTTTTCTTTCAAATCTTTTGCAAGTTAACTCGATAGTCGGTTGAGTCCATCAAGCACAATATTCTCAATGGGCTTATCGAGTCCAATGAAAATATTGTGTTTGTCAAAGCTCGAACAACCATCTAACCAGCTACGAGCATTATTGATTAAACTTTTAAGTGGAGATTTAGACATGTTATAATAAGTTGTTGATGAATGGATAGATAAAAAATATGTTGTAAGTTATATATCCTATAAAAATGTGTGGATACAAAATTTGACCACCTGAAATGATAAGTTAAGCACTATCAAATATGGGCTAAGAGAATATTTGGTATACATTTTTAAGTTTTTTTTTAAACTCAGTTTTTACCACATATTTCACTAATTTTTTTTCACAATCTCTTATAAAATTATTTTTAAACTCTACCAAACAGACAGTTAACATTATTGAAAGCAAAAGTTGATTGTGAAGATTATGATAAAATCTTCTAGCGCAACTAAGAGCATATTCAATGCTTCGGTAGATTGCTAAAAAAGATAAAAAAATCACATAAGCAAATTAGATATTGTTTAAGAAAATTAATGTCTAATGCAATGTGACAAAGATTCAGTCAAGTGAATGTGGTAAAGAAAAAACAAACATTATCTACAACTCCATCTAGATTCAGAAACTTTGTTAGAGCGTCTTCAATGTATTCTATGGTTTGCAATGTAGGTAGCATGCAAGTTAAAAACTTATGGTCCACATGACATTGATGTCTAATGAATACACATTTAAATCCAAATTTGGTCTCAAATGAGTTTTATATACGATCCAATAATATTGTCTGTATGTGTCTTTTATTTTCTTAGAATATAAGCAAAATTACATCAAAAAATAATTTTTTGTCGAGTCAGCATATCTAACAAAGTTTCTGAGTATAGATAGAGCTCAAGACAATGTTTATATTTTTTTTTTTGCCACATCAGCTTGACACATTCCCTATCAGATTGAATTTGAGAGGAATTCTATTAAATATTGTTTTTCTTTTTGCATATTGCTGGCTTGTACAAAAACGGCTTGGCCAGGCCCAGACCAATTTCAAGTGTAGTATGGCTCTGGTGGTTTGGACTGATTGTTTGTTAGCTCTAGTTGCATTAGATATGCTCTTAGAAATACATTCTCAACAAAATTTAAAATTTTTATACAAATTTAGATGTATTTTTGTTTATATTTTAAGAAAATAGAAAAAATAGACAATAATATTAAATTGTCGATATAATTTATTGGAGACTAGTTTTAGACTTGAGTGTCTATCATTAGAAATCAATGTGACGTAAATTGAAAGTCTCTTAACTTATGTGCCACTTAGAGCATCTCCAATTCAATCGTAGATTGCACTACAAAGTATGACACATTACCCTAAATTGCTTACATGGCAAAGAAAAAAGTAGGGAATGTCTTGCACACTGTTTATATTTGGACGGTGTGCTAGATATCATCTACTTATTTAATGTCTATCAAAATGTGTGTTAAACCTATTTTATTTTAATTTTTTTATAATTTATCTCCATCGAAATGTGTGTTAATAATTCTTTAATTAATTTTTTAAATTTATCTTCCAATATTTCTTATACATGTGAACCACAATTTTTCCAATCCACATCTCCATTGGAAATGCTATTATTTCCGTCTACATTTTACATGCCATATATACAACAATTCACATTGTTGCATTGGATATGCTCTTAGATATCAATCCATATAATGTATTATAAATACTCTATAGATTTGCTTGGGAGTTTTTTTTTTAACCGATTATGAGTAGTACCGTTTATAAGAGGTTGGAAAATCTAGTGCTTGTTAGTTTTTGGTTTTGAGTGATTTAGAAACTACTCAAAATCGGTGTAGTGTAATTTGTGATGTATTTCTCAACCCTCATATCAGTGTAGTGTAATTTGTGATGTATTTCTCAACCCTCATATCAGTGATTTTTTGTCGTTCTTTAAATTATCTTCCAAGCTTAATATGAGAGGTTGAAAAATCTAGTACTTGTTTGTCTATTCAAACTTCGCGAAAAATATTAATGTAGACATTAAATATTGATCATGATAGGACAATATATCTTGTACCCAATTGTCATGTGTCGACAGCACGTACACATTATCCTTTTTGTTTGGCCCACTTCACCCCACCCCACCCCACCCCACCCCACGTCACCCCACCCCACGTGCCCAATTGCAATATTGCCCCGATCCCATTAACATATCTTCTTTCTATTGATTATTTCAGTCAAATAAAAGTTGGATCCGATTTTAATCTTTACATTGATAATTCTCATATTCAAATTCATAAATTTAGCATATGTTTGGAGGTGCTGAAATTATAATTTAAGTGCTTATATTATAAGCAGTTGGTAAATGTGTGGATAAAAAGTGGTTGTAAGTAGTGGGTCCCATGAAATGTGTGGATGAAAATTATGTTTGACTAGTTTGACCAGCTGAAATTATAATTTAAGTTATGCCAAACATATGAATAAGTTAAAAATTCAGTTGCCCTGGCCTAATTTTCCTCTTAAAGAGGCTTCGAAAGTTGTCAATTGTCATAATTCACTCTTGCCTTTGAAATTGGGTTATTTAAAAAACTTGCCAACACGCTTACTAAAAACTAATTGTACCTCTACCGTCCAGTTCTTTCCAATTTTCCCCAATTCAAATTTCAACCATACTCCACTCCCGTTGAATTCACATCTGAAATCCCTACAGACTAATCCTTCAATCAAAGCAAGGATTTCACTTCTTGTTTCTTGTTGATTCCTTCCCCCGTTGAAACGAAACAAGATTTAATATGAAGCTCTCTTTTTCTCTTCCTTCGAAACCCCAATCCAATCGCTCTAAAAAGCCCTCGGAATCCTTCTCCGCCGCCAATTCTGGGCCGTCCACCGCCAATTCGTCCTCCAAAAACTATGTCACGGAATTCAACTCGGCTGAAGCCCCGACCGGACCCGACCTAAAACCGAAATCCATTCCCCCCATTCCCAACCAATGGCGTCCTAATAAAAAACTCAAAAACCTACCCAATCTTCCCTCCCTAAAGTCTGACGGCGAAAATTCTTCTCTCCAATTTGAAGTGGTGCCTGATGGGAATCCCGATTCTTCTGATAGTTCGATGGCTTACGGACTCAATCTTCGTAAACCGTCGGGTGTTAATGGTGGTTCTGCAGACGACCGTGTTGAAGAATCGATTTCTGACTTGGAGTTGAGGAAGTTGAGGGAGGATTTGGAGAAGTTGCCGGAGGATACTGGGATTGATGAGTATACTGATATGCCCGTGGAGGGCTTTGGTGCAGCATTGCTATCGGGTTATGGGTGGAATAAGGACAGGGGCATTGGCCGCAATGCCAAGGTGGATACCAAAGTTCTTGAGGTTAAAAAAAGATCTGGTAGAGGAGGGTTAGGGTATGAGGGGGAATTACCTGACAATCAAAATGGCAATAACAGTAATGCTGGTGAAGCTTTTGGGAGTAGAGATGTCAGGCGGAATAAGAGAGGGGATGGGAAGGAAAAGAAAGGGTTTGATGTGGGGAAAGAGGTGAGGGTAGTGAACGGGAGGGAGATGGGGATGAAGGGTAAAATCGTTGAGGTGAGAAGTGGTGGAGATTTATTGGTTTTGAGGATGTCGAGAAGTGAGGAGAAGGTGAAGGTGCGTGTTAAGGATGTGGTGGAGGTGGGTTCTGCAGAGGAGGAGAAGTGCTTAAGGAAATTAAAGGAGTTGAAAATTAAAGAGAAAATTAGTAGTAACGATAAAAGGGATAAAACTTCTAAGGGTAAAAGGGGCCAAGAAGAAGAAAGAACAGGTAGTGAGAGAGTGAATTGGTTGAGGAATCATATTAGGGTGAGAATAGTAAGTGAGGCATTGAAGGGTGGGAGATTGTACTTGAAAAAGGGGGTGGTGATGGATGTGGTGGGGCCTGGTGTTTGTGATATTTCAATGGATGAGAGTCGGGAGTTGGTACAGGGAGTGGATCAGGACTTATTAGAGACTGCAATTCCAAAACGTGGAGGCAAAGTACTTGTTCTGTATGGTAGGCACAAGGGTGTGTATGGGAGTTTGCTGGAGCGGGATATGGAGAAGGAGACAGGTTTGGTTCAGAATGCAGACACACAGGAGTTGGTCAGTGTACAGCTTGAACAGATGGCAGAATATATTGGAGATCCGAGTGAGATTGGTTATTGAATTGTTTCTCCTCAGTTTCATGAGTTAGATTGCTGGCATGATTGTAATTCCTTGCAATATTTGAGGTAATATGAGTCTTATGCCTTTTGTCCAGTTAAACATAATAGAATGATATCTGTGAGAATTATGCAAGTTGCTATGTAACGTATGCTTGAGTGGTCGCTTTGATCAAATATTGCTTCTGAAGGTTCTTTTTTATTTTTACTAGTACAAAGTTGTTTCCAAGCTTTTATAATTTGAGGAAATATTTATCTCAATGGGGCACGTGTCCACCTGACCTGTTAGGCTATATGTGTTTTCATTGACTGGAGGTTAGTCTATATGTCTCCATCCTAAGTTTGTATTTTGTTTTATTTTCTTTTGGCATTAGTAAATACTCTCCATCCATTTGTTGTTTTAAAAACCTCATTATATAAATGAAGCAAATGTGTCCTGGGTCTCCCATGGCTATCTTTTGCATTCTTTTGCGTGCATATTGAAATATGATTAAGGTACAATATCTCTGTTTTTTGGGAACTCATTGAATTGGTTTCTTGATGTTTTCTATAATTGCATAAAAGAGTACTAAAGAAATAGATGGAGAATATTTCTCATTGGGGATTTGTGTTTGAGAGGAAAATGGTAAGACGATAATGAGGAAACAGAGAAAGTAAATGGCGCTAAATTGAGGGAGTTGAATCATTCAACCTAAGGGACGTGCCTCATTTGGTTTGGAAAGCATTATAAACTCCTGAAGTCTGTCAAAGTTCCATTGAGACCTTAGTTTTATTTGGTTTGGGAAGCATTATAAATCCCTGATGTCCATCAAAGATCCATGGAGACTTTAGTTTTGGTATAGACAATCAATCTTGAGGATCCATTCTTTTGCTAAATGGTGAATATTATTGATGTATAATTTATTGCAACTCTTTGAGAGATATGTAGAAGTTAATACTTTTGAAGATATGAATAAGCAAGGCTGACCTAACTATTTCCCTGTCTCATTAAAAATAACTATTTCTTCTTCTATTGCCACTCGTGTCTCCATTTGGTTCTGATAGGAAGTGACAAAATTAGACTTTGAGATGTTGCTTGAAAATCAACCCCTTTCCCAATTTTTACGCTAAACGGTTATTTTGGTAGAGATAGTTTTAGTGATGAAAGAATCATCACAAAATTGTGACTACCTTTTGATTTTGTCATCGACACTGAAATGCATACATGTCCGTGTCTCTATATCTCAACTGATGTATTTAAATATGTCTTTTGCCAGTGTAGGTTTTTTCTATTCTTGGGGGTGGGGGTGGGGGTGGGGGTGGGTGCCAGAATAGGGGTGATTCATATGCAGCACAGTATTGAGAAAGTGTGAAATCTATTTTCGAAACCAACCATAGATAATATTGGAATGAATAAAGGTGGAATAATATTCGCGACTATTTCTAAGTGTGGGTGTAAGCCTTGACCAAATGGCACTAAGGAGCTTCAACATAAACAATGAAATTCCAATCTAGATAGTATCCCTATTGTCACTGTATTATGTTTGGTAGATATTGTTGCATGGGTAATGATTAGATAAACCAAAATTCTTCTTTCTTAGAATTGTAAAATAAATTTTAAACCTTGACTTCAACTTTGTTATTATAATTTAAACCCAGATTTTCTTATTATTTAAGCCAAACACATTATAGTAGAAGCAAAAGAACCCAAGTCATAAGATGTGATTTGTGTTCTTTTTTATCTGCTGCTGATTCTCCAAAGCAGACTTCTCATGTCCTTTAAAGTACTTCTATTTCTCTTCCTCCACAAAACCCAACATTAAACAATGTGGAGCTACCTCCCGAGTCCTCTTTTTATCAGCTGCAACTCCATTGCATCTCCAGGACCTCAAAATGAGCACTGTTCGGTGAAATCCCGCAAGCGTACGGGTTCGTTGACAAGTAATAGTAAAAAGTGAGTAAAAGAGTATCGTTCCCACGAGAATTAGACTATAGCTTAATTTTCACTAATTCTATCTTAAATTGAATACACACAATTAATGTTTGGATTAAGAGAGTATGAAATTATCTTAACTATAACTACGATTTAACTAAGTGCAAAATATAGTTTTTGGAGAAAAATTAAGTAAATGAGTTATGCTAGGAATCTGACTCCACCATTAATATCTATCTTAATTCTCAAAATCCCACGTTCTAATCCAATTTGTGTTCAAATTGACAATCGATAATTCTAAGTTATCCAATAATCTTTTTCGAGCAGAATTATACCTATTTTCATATAATTTCCAAAATATTCCTATTTTGAATACGAATATATAAAAACGCTTTCAATATTAAGATTATCAAATTTGATTGCACCAAGCATAAGAAATTATTTCTAATCTCTATAGGACTTAGTGTTTAAAACTATAATGAGCTAATCTATTTTGAATCTTTTGGAAACGAAAATAAATTACAAACACGTTCAAATGGTGATCAATCATTCAAACGGATATTAAAACCAAGGCATAAATCAAACAAACACAAATTAAGATTAAAAACGGGAATCCTTAATTAAAACTTCAACATATGGTTTACATCATCATCCTTAGCATAAAGAGTTTAGCCCATTATATTTAATTTACAAAAACACATAATAAATGGAGAATTCATCACTCGGAATATTTAATTGCAAGAAGAACTTTAAAGATGAAATTGGCCCTCATGAATGTCTTCAATAGATTGTCCAATAATCTCAACTTTCTCTTGCTTGAACTCTAAATAATCTTGCCCGGATGAAGAAATTCTTGTAAAGATCTTGTGTTTTGCCTTTTTGTTCTCTTCAAAATTCGACTCCTCCATCGCTATAAGAGTTCTCCTATTTATATGGGTCCAATTAGGGTTGAATTTCATGTCCTAACTTCTAAAAAATAGGCCAAAATTAAATTTTAACTCAAATAAGTAATTGGCCGCATCACAGTCTGCTCGAGCGAGGAAACAGTGCCGGCTCGAGCGGACAGAATTCTGTCCCACCGGCGACTGATTTTCATATGGTCATAACTTCTCGTAGGAAACTCCAAATTACAATCCGTAAAAAGCGTTTGAACCGTAATTCAATTATCTTTTCAATGGTATATCATTTGACTAATTTAGATGTTTGTACCAAAGGATGTGCTCTAATTTCTCCACATGTATCGGTTGTAGTTTCTCAATTTGCTTCTTTGGCTTTCGAGTGTTTGATCATTCACTTCAATTCTTCATTGTCACTCCAAAACACCTTAAATCTATTGATTTTATCTTCTTTCTCATCCTCCAATATTTGTCTCTTGATATTCACTTCAAAAACTCAATTTCTTCTAATTTACTCGCGATTTCACCAATGTGACTTGAGTTCGGAAATTTTGTCCTACAATCATAAAAATGAACAAAAACTCAATAGATATCGATTCTAAAATACTTAGAATTATACAAAATCTCTTTATTAAGAAATCAATATAAGTGTATAAATTACACTTATCAAGCACAAATGGCCCCACTTAACTTTAAATAAACTCGTGTTATGAGATGTCAGGGACATGTTGTTTCATTTTTGACAATGTTATGGCATGTTTAAAAGCGTCAGGTTAGATGCACCTTAATGCTGAAGACGTCAAGTAACATGCTAAATATAATTGGGAAGTAAATTACACACGCATCATCCAGCGAATGATAGATTTGGGTTGGGGTGGTTGTCCATTATTTTGAAATTTTCCTGAAAGCACAGAACGAATAAACTGATATCTTCATAAATCATTGATCAACTCTGGTGCATTGAAGGACAGATTACTGATTTTACATACTGCTTAATGAGTATCTTTGTAGTTGTCTTTTTTTGGGAGTTTGTAGATTGTCAAGATTGCTTCTGTAATGGCTTTGTTATCAAATATATACCACTGGTGGTAATGCTATAATTGTCGAAATGATTCTTCTCCCATAAAACCTCGATGGGGCAAGTTACTGGTAAAAAGATAAATGTGCAACTAATAAGGTCGCCTAGAACTATAGAATTACTGTTTAATGGAATGCTGTGTTTCTACATTTTTCTCATGTTTAATATCATCGACGGAGAAAAAAATTGAATTGTTTTTATCTAGTTTTCTGTA
This sequence comes from Forsythia viridissima, assembly GCA_030279155.1. Lineage (NCBI taxonomy): Eukaryota > Viridiplantae > Streptophyta > Magnoliopsida > Lamiales > Oleaceae > Forsythia > Forsythia viridissima. The sequence continues at coordinate 3,300,458 of CM059037.1, read as the reverse complement.
TCTTCAAATTATAGTTTTGAAATAACATATAGAAATTATGGTTTCTTTAACCTTTGATGCACACAGTTTGGCATGGAATGTTTTTGGAATGATTTTGGCACAACAAAGTCAAAGATTAGATTTTTTGCATGAACATGTATCGATCTCTGAAATTTGAACTTGTGCATTCTGCAATGGCAGGTTACAGCCTCTCATTGCTCTAGTTGTCAGGGCATGCAAATGAACTGCTATCTGGTGCCTGAGTGATGTTATTTGTTCTTGTTCCCATATATTGTGCCGCATTACTACTTGGTATAATTCTAAGCAATGTTGATCTTGAAGATGATATCTGTTATTCAAAGTCGTATAATTCTAAGCAATGTTTGATGTTGAAGATGATATCTGTTATCCAAGACTTTGGGATGCAGGTTTGTGCCGCACTTTTATTTGGTCATACAAGAATCTTTACAGAGATGTTGTATGGTCTTTCTGAGTACTTGTAACCACTTTTTACTCTTATTAGCAAGTTGTTTATTATGATTGTTATAAGCTCTTGAGAGTTATGTCTTTAGCATTTCAAGAAATTACTAAAAGTAGGGACCATCCATCCAGCCGGCTCAGGGTGCTACACTATCAATGATCTAAAAAGCGTAAAGTGTGGCTAGGCGTCGAGGCCGAGGTTCAAACTTTTCGAGCTTAGGCCGAGAGCGAAACAAGGGCAAAGCAAGGAAGATGCGTGAGGCGTGGCTAGGCGTAGCTGTCAAGTTTCACGCCTATGCTCAAGCTTAGGTGGACTTTTTACAACAGTGCACACTATACCCCGCACCCGCTTGGTAGGACTTAAGGATCCTTTATTTTCGAGTTCATGAGGGAATCCATAATGATGTCACAAAAGTAAATTGTGGATATGTAAGGTGTAATGGAGGCATCTAACTTTGCAAAATTCTTTGCGAATTTTCTTTAGAGGATTATTTACTCACGTACTACATAGTTGTTTGAAGTTCATCCATTACATAATTGTTCGAAGTTCATCCATTGAAGTAGTGGGGAAAATTAGGGTTGAGCACCCTAATTTTTTAATTGGTCTGGTTTTGGATTTTCAATTTATTTAAATTTGTGAATTTGAGTCTTCACGTGACATAAATTGTCAATTTGGACGCTAGAATTGTACGTGACTTAAAACTGAAGTGTAAAATTGTTGAATTATTTAACATATAAATTTAAGTTACGTGAAAGTAGTATGTAATTTCAATATCTATATTGACAATATTCATCATGTAAGGAGTCAAATTTGTAGATTTAAATAGATTGGGAACTTTCACTATCTGAAAGGTTGAAATTTTTTCCAAATATAGTGAGGTGTCTTCTTTGAACTTGAACATCTTGTTCTTTTTCTTAGTTGACAACAAATTATTTTGTCTTTACCATTAAAGTGAAATGTGGCGAGTTGAAGCTTGGCAAGTGGCAATGATATATTGCACTTATTAGTAAAAGCTTGACAAGTGGGCAATGAAAAATATTGTGTTGTGGGAAGTTGGAAGGAAATTCTGAAGAGGGTGTTTTTGGCTATTTATAAGTAAGAGTTGAAAAGTTAAAAATCAATCCTCCTTCATGGCTTAAAAAAGGGTAATTGTTTAGTAGTGTTTGGTAAAATCCAAATAAGATAAACCCCAGTGGATAAGATTGATGTGAACCAATACGAATTTTTGCTTTCATCTCATGATATACTTTGGCACAAACAATGATCCTAGTTTAAGGAGCTAGGCAATTAAAGACAAAGTTAATAGCATGTAACACTATTACTTTTTACTTGTAACGTACCTTTTCTTTGAGAACAAAAATGTCCTATTATTTTTTACTCCTGAATGCTAACTTAAGTATACGAGAAAGATTGTTGCGAACAAGTTGTTCTTATTAAGTGGGCCAGCATACGAGAGACTCAAAGGAGGAATCTTTTGTGAGTGATTGTATTTTGAAATTATACGGATTTTTAAATTTCATTAATCGTCATTGCATGTGTTGTATTTTTTTTTACTTCATTTTTAATCTTAATTTTGAGTAGACAAGGTCACTGACAAGAGTATATAAGATATATCTACATAATATTCGAGACCATACTTAAAGACTAACCATAGGGCAGTGCACACTCCACCATGCCTGCAATTAAGCACAAAGTTTCTCTGGGGGCACATAGATCACACTATGTAATTTACACATAACATGTTGCGAGTGACCGACTCGTGTGCATGTGGTTCCTACCTAGCAAGTTACAATGCTGAACATGATCTTTGGATGAAGGTAACTGGACGTGATCATTGGACACGATAACTAGACATGGTCAATAAAATAGGTTGGACACAAAAGACATCAATTTTGACATATGGGTGCGTTTTAACAGTGATCACATCCAAATTCAAATAAGTGTGACAAGATGGTTGATATTGATTTGTTGAAAATTGGTTTAAAGAATTTGAGAAATTGACTAAGTGTTCAAAAACAACTAAAGTGATTTCATGTTAATTTGGCCAAAATATACGGGCTCGACCTAATCCGTTTAGGCAAAATAGTTTGCCACTTCGCCATTTCGAGGCATCGAAACGAAGATCGACCTGTCCGATCAGGTCGCAGGGGTTGAGGAGGCAGCGACCCTCGTGGGGGCTCGGGGGCAACGCCCCCGAAAGAGAATTCAAATTTCTTTGCATGTATTGAAGGGTATATTTGGCATCTCGAAACCAATATCAAATGAATGAGAAATTATGGAAAATGACAAAATCGGGTCAATTTTTGACCATGCGATCGCATGGGTATTTTATCCTGCGATCACAACTTGCTGAATTTTTAAGCATAATGTTTTTTGGTCCTACCATGCGATCGCATGAGACAGAGCCATGCGATCGTATGGTTAGCCTGGATTGTCTTCAAAAGTGTACATTGCGATCGCAGCATGTTAAAACCATGCGATCGCATGGGTATAATAGCGAACATGCATGTCCTTTTGAAATGTTGCACGATTTAGCTGCACACCACTTCGTTCCCAACTCTTCATCAATAATAAAAATGACTTTCTGGACATCCTTTAACATACAGAATTGATATGCATATACAATCCACTCATATACACATTCCTTGAACCAAATTTATTGCATTTGTTGCATGATTTCTGGTTTTTCCATTTTATTTTCATCCTTTGGAGTACAAAAACCATTTCTGGTTCGTTGTGCTTGTGTTTTGAAGTGCTACAAATACAAGTAGAATTCGTTGTATCTTGAGAATTGATTGCCATAAACTGTAGGCACCGTTGCGGGGCAAATTCGATTTAAGGACAAAGTGTTCAACATTTACCTCAACTTTGCATTCGATTTTCTTGTTTCTGCACTTTGGAGTCACTTTACACAATATATACCCAACATATTCTTCTTTTGTATTTGTTATGCTGTTCAAGAAGAATACTTATGGTGCGTTTGATTGCAAACAAGAAATTTGGGTGGAAAGAAAATGAATTCCATGGAATTGAATTGCCAAGAAATTGTTAATTGGAAAATAAGACAAATTTTCCTTGGAAAATAAGATCTCATCCTCTCCTAAGAAAACATTTTCATTGTTTTGAAGGAAAATGTTGCCTTTTTAAGGTAAATGAGAAAACATTTTACCTGGAAGAAAATACAAATCAATCAAACGCGTAGTTGGAAAATAGGTGGGAAAAAACTTTTTCCATGGAAAAATGTAGCTATCAAACGCAGTTAGTTGAAAAATAGATGGAAAAAAGGTTTTTTCCATAGAAAATGTATTGCAATCAAACGCACCCTTATAGATTTATCATGCCCTTTTCGATAAGCTTGTAGCATTAGTTCTAATAATCTCCAATTTAGTGCTTCTTTTCCTACTTCAAAGTTAGGAACGAATCCAAGATGAATAAATTAGGGGGTTTACAATTTTTTTTAAAAGGACTTCGACAAAACGACAAAATCGAAAAGACAAAAATGAGGCACAATGAATCTTATCCTTCAATTTAAATAGTTATCTTTAAGTAGCAGTTTTAAGTCCACTATTCAACAATTTTCCGTTTCAAAACATGCGTCGCATAACTGGTCACGAGTTCTTCGAAACAATACCAAGAACGCTACAATCAAGAGCTTGAAAATAAGTCAAAATAGGCGATGACCAAGAATTAAATTTACTGTGACTTTATCACTTAACGATTTTGTAAGAGCAATATTAGTGTTGGGGAAAACAAAAATTCCAAATTTGGGTTTCCCCCTCACAATTTTCCACTTTCACAATTTAGTGTAGCGTGTTGTGGGGAATAAAGCCGAAATTGGGGGAGAATTAGAGGCTAAATATTGCCCCATGTTTAAAGATTTCAACCTTTCCTTTTGTTCCATTTCTTTATTCAACGGAAATAAAAAAAAATGTCTATATTGAAAATTTAAAAAAAAATAGTTCAAATTTCCTATAAATATCCACGTATTTCACTATAATTCTTCACATTAAAATCTTCAATCTCTCCTTTTATTTGCATTTTGAATTTTTTTTTTCTTCACAATTCTTTTGTATCACTCACATTAAAATCTTCAATCTCTCCTTTTATTTGCATTTTGAATTTTTTTTTCTTCACAATTCTTTTGTATCACTCTTATTTTACCATTGTTACTCCTAGTCATCATTTTCTATGTATTTTCTCGAACAAATTTATTGAAATCTATACTAAGTATGTCTTTGTGATGATAAGTAGAATTTGTTTTGTTAAGTCGTTGAATCTAAGTTACCTTTACGAATAAATTGAATTTAAATAATAGATAAGAGAAAACCCAAAAATCTATATCTAAATTTTCCCCCTTGATTTTTCTCCATGCACATTATTTGAGAAAATGTTTTTTGCCCCTAGATTTTTCCCCCTGAATCCCCCCCCCTACATTTTTCCCCCAACACTAATATTGCTCTAAATTGAAATGTACGTTACGAAGTAAGTAATGATTACTTCAAAATGACATCAAGAAAGCTTAGGGCTTGTTCTCTTTGCCATTTTCAACCCATTTTCTGTTTTGTGTTTTTGAAAATAGTGAAAACGTGTTCTCTTTCCCATTTTCAGCATTTTCCAAAACATCAAAAAAATTTACGAAGGAAACAGAAAACGACTATTTCTTCGTTTTGGGCGTTTTGTGTGCACAAAACGCGGAGGTGACCAAAACGGCCAAAACACCGTGGAGGTCAGGGTTTCGATTCCTGGTTCTGCCTTTTTTTTTCTTCTTTTTTTTTTAACGCTGGGCAAAAAATTGATAATTTAAGCATTGTCTGCTTTTTTAGACAAAACATGGCTCCTTGCCCGAATGGTCAGGCACGCGGATTTGATTGTGGAGGTCCAATGTTCAATTCACAGCTTCTTTCATTCTTTTATTGAATTGTTTTTAATGGTTTTTAAATGTTTTAATGGTTTTTAAATATTTTTAATTCCATAATTAAATATTTGTAATGATTTTTAAATGTTTTTAATTGTGTTTAAATGTTTTTTATTGTGTTTAAATGTTTTAATTCCATAATTAAATATTTTTTATTATTTTTAATTGTTTTTAAATGTTTTTAACGTTTTTAATTCCATAAATTAATGTTTTTAATTGTGTTTAAATGTTTTTTATTGTGTTTAAATGTTTTAATTCCATAATTAAATATTTTTAATTATTTTTAATTGTTTTTAAATGTTTTAAATATTTTTAATTCCATAAATTAATGTTTTTAATTGTGTTTAAATGTTTTTAAATGTGTTTAAATGTTTTTAATTCTAAGTTTAAATTGTTTTTAATTTCAAATCTAAATTTCTAAAAATTTTCAAGTAAATGCGTTTCGAGTTTTCTGTTTTCAGAAACAATTTTCAAAAATTTCAAAAAGAACGCATTTTCAAAAATCTCAAAACAAACACTCAAAACACAAAATACAAAATGAATTCAAAACTCAAACGTAAAGAGAACACCACCTTAACGTTTGAAAATTGTAATCCGAAATTGATTCGGTGAAATGAAAATATTGAATTGAGTGGACTTAATCCCACCCTGCCCATAGGCTAAATCCAACACTGTTCAAAGTCAATTTAATTAAAGTACTCCATTCGTCCTAAAAAGATAAATTTGTTTATATTTTTACACAAATTAAGAAAATATAGTTATTATAGTTGGAATATTAAATTTTACTTATTTTTTATAATATATTCTTACAATTAATAATAGTAGTTCATACTTTATTGATAATAATGTACATTAAATAAGGGCATATTAGAGAATTAAGAAATTAACTATATTCTCAACAAAAAAAAATATCTATAATTTGAGACGAATGAAAAAAAAAAAAAATTATTTTTTTGAAAGAGAAAAAATATTAATATTTATAAGAAAGATGCTAGAAGACAAATATTTATTGTTTCGCGTTAGTACTGACCAATGCAACGAACAAATTTTACTCTCTCGAAATTTGCTAATTAAGTACCTACTTTTATTATTGTCCATTTTTAGATGCAAGATTTAGCATTTCCTCCTTTCATCTTTAATATATTTCCAGCTGTCACCCAAGTTGCTATCTTTTTGTGAAGAAAAGTTAGGTCATTGCAATATATATTATATACAGACAAACACACACACACATAATGCCATAATGGAGAAAAAGGTGATGGTGACAATCTTGTTTAGACAGACTTTCAACTTTTGTTTTGGTCGGTGTAGATGTCCAAATCAATTTCCATTACCTACCCCACTTCCTTAAATTAAAAACCTCTTCATTTCTTATATTTACTCGTAGTACCATTGGCATCATATCACCTTTCTTTTTGTTTCTTATGATAATAGAATTTTGTAATAAAAATTAAAACGTTTTGACTTTTTTCACTTGTCTTTTACGTGGTAACGCGACCAACTTGAACTAATTGTGTTCCATTTACTCGACTATATATATCTAAATTAGAGACTTATTTCTTCTTCTGCATTGTTCATTTTTCTTAGTCTTTAAAACTTATTTTAAACATTTTCTCTTTTGTATATCTTCATAGTCTAAAGCTTCCAAACCAAATCTAAGCTTCCAAACCAAATCTTCAATTAAGAATGAGAGTAGAAAAAAATAAAATATAAAAAAATTTCCAACCATTCAACTACAAGATTTGTTACAATTTTTATTTTTTTATTTTATATATTTATTTGTTAATCTGGCAATTTGACATTCATTTGAGGGACATAAACGTAAATAAACTCCACCAAACTAAAAATTCAGTGATTTCATGCAATGATTCCATCTTTTTTGTGACATCAGGTACCTGTTTGCCTCTTATTATATAATCATTCAATCCATGTACATATTCTTCCCCCTCCTCTCTTTCCTCTCTTTCTCTCTCACACACTCACACATTCTTGAAAGTTAAGCAAGTGGAAACGCCAACCCACAAATTATCAGAAATGAACAGTAAAAAATCAGTAGTGAAGAACACTTCAATCTTTGGTTGCAGTGATATGAAAAGAAGCCCATCTGAATTGGCCCTTCAAGAGCTTTTCCCTTCAGAAGAAGAGAAGAAATTGGAACAAAAAATTCAGATTTTTGGAGGGACTGATAATGATTTTTTTGCTGTTCATAATGGTGATTTGTCATTTTCTTACAAGAATTTGGTTAGTTTTAATCGATCTTTTGCATTTTATTTACTTTCCTTCAGCTTGAATCAAGAACAATTTATTTGATTTCGTCAGTTAAGATTAATTATGCAAATTTTGGGTGATTTGATTTCGCATGTACTGTTCCAAGATAATCATTTTATTCTACAAGTCAATTATGAATAATATTGTTTTCTGATGTTTATCCTTTATATTTTCTTCCGTGGAGTGCACTAAAATTTAGAGTTGAAGGCTTTTTTAGGTAACTAGATCTTGTATGGAGGGTGAACTACTATTATTGCTCAAAGGGTTAGGGATTCAGGTTTAATCCGTAAAATGAACATTATCATCGTGGGAACACTATATACATCTATCTTGGACTAAACAACCATAAATTAAGCCTGATTACCAATAAATTTAAGGTCGGATCAACCAGGTGAATGAATTCGAAAAAAAATTCTTGACATCAAGCTGTGATGATAAAAATCTGATTCCATTGTAGGATCTTAAAATTATCCCATTGCAGACTCTAAGGATCCTAGCGATCCTCCATTTTTTTGTTATTTCGAGCTTTTCATCTTCATTTTTTATGAATTAAGTAGGCTGAGCTTCATTTTGAATTAATGCCCAACTCAAAACTAAAAAAAAAAAAAAGCAAAAAAAAGGGCAAAAATTAGAATCCCTAACATGAAATCTATCATCCTTCATTCTCAGCCGCTTCTTGTAGAAATCGATGGTGACATTCCTTCATTCGTGATATTTTTCAACTCTTTTTCTTTCTACCTTTTCTTTGATCACTTTTAAGATAGCTCATTTGCATTTTGCTTTTTGATATATACATATTCTGCTATTTTCCTCTTTTGGGTTGAATTTCTAATTGGCTTGATTAAAATCAGCCGTAGAAGTAGACTTGATTTTATGGGATCAGAATATTGTGATTATTCATAAGATTTATGGTTGTATGTAATTTGTGCAGAAATTTATAGTGATTGGTGTTCATAAGTTTTTATTAATTGCAATTAAAATGTTGATCTTAAAAATAAACTGAAATGGAAGTATATTTAGAGCCTGTTTGTTTTCAATTTTGATTCTGCTAAAAAGCTAAAGTCAAAATCAACAATTAATTTTAACCACACATTTATGGTCCAACATCTTTTCAACCACACATTTTATCAACTTTTACAAAAAAATCTGATTTTAATCAAAATCAAACACACCCTTAGATTTTGAGTTTTGGTTCAACACTTAATTAAGTTTTCATGTCACTTTGATTTTATTTGGCTTTCTTTGCATTTCAAAAATCAATTGTGGACCTTTAAAAGTAGTTGCAACCTTGGTTTTATTGTTTGATTTTAGTTAGTTATCTATATTTTAATATTTTAAATAATTAATAATTAATAGAATCTTATGATTCTCGATCCGATTCGCAAGCCCCCTTCACTAATCTGATTCAAAATTATGATCCTCACAACCTTGTTGCTAACAATTTTAGTCATTCCATTTCACACAATGTAATTCTCAAAGTTCTCAATACATCAAATGAGAAGACTCAACATCACCACTGGGGATGAATCAGGCAAAAGAGACTTACAACTCTGAAATTATCTTTATCTTTTTGACCTGATATAGATTCCATAATGGTATTTTACTATTTTGTTATTACTCCCTTCTGTCTTCAAGTTAACGCAATTAAGCTTTGAATGATTTGGATTTTGGATGTGTTCATATAATTATGAAGCAATTTTTTTTATGTACAACCAGGAAATGATAAAAGGGTTATCTAGTTATAACCAATTGGCTGATAACCCGCATGAGCCCCAGAATTTCAATGCTAAGGCTTATAACAAGTCAGCTACAATCGATTCCCAATCATCATTATGTGGTACGTACAATGCCACGAGATTATTTGCCGTACAACTATTTATGTAAATCTTAAATGAATATGAAGTTGCTCGCAAGTGGCACAAAGTTAACTTATCAGTGTTTAACTTCATTGCGATTTCACAATTTATTTACTTGATCAATTTTCAGTTGATAGTCCGTCATCAGAAACTAAGACAAAGGGCCAAGATAATCGAGCAACTGGAGCCAGCAGTGGTTCATCAGGCGAGCAATCGGATGAAGATGATCAAGAGATAGAAGCTGGTCCTTGTGGACAAAGTACAAATCCTGTCGATAGCAAACGCATTAAAAGGTACAGTGTAATCAGCCACTATGATTTAAGCATACTGGATATTGAACTAGGAGTTAAGCTGATGGGAATTGTGATTTCAGGATGGTTTCAAACAGGGAATCTGCTCGGCGCTCAAGAAGAAGAAAACAAGCACATTTAGCAGATCTTGACCAACAGGTATACATGGTTTTTCATAGATGCTCGTTTTGGCACTTCAAACCTAGCTGCTACTGAAAAAAAAAAAATTGCACTTCAAAAATCGATTTTTTCCAGAGTGGGACAGTCCGGTCCCGCCCCTGCTCTTCGAATATTTAGGAATGAAACGCTCCATTCCTTCTTACAATTCGCACATCAATGTTTTACTTAGATTGTTACGATTTGCATGGTTTTCTCCTACTATCCATTCATGCTGACCATGATTAGAAACTAGAAGCGACTTTCTCAATTTCTATGTATGCATTGTGATATTTTGGTTTGTCAAAAATGTTGTGCAATTATATCATACTTTATCTAAAGAAATCTTCTTCTGAGGTCAACTGTTTATTCTTGGAGTAAAATATTGTTAGCTAACTTTCGGTTTCTACCTTTCTCTTTTCACAACTATTGATTTTCTTCACTCTGGATGTACCGTTCGGCCATAATTGTTCACAGGTAAACTCATTATATTGTTTTAGTATCTGAAATGAGATACACGTCATTAGGAAAACACAATTTGGAGGTTCAAATCCCATAATCGTTCATGAATTTGAAGTAAGCAATCAATAGTTAATGGTTCAGATTTGTCCGAAATTTTGGCTGAAAATCCACGTTTGATTTCTCAATAGAAAAGTGAGAGATTTTTTTTAGCATTGTGGATTTCTCTCTCACTTTACAAGTGATTACAATACCTCTTTCTTCTTTTCTTACATTTTTTGTAATTGCTATTTTTATCGTTTGAAGCCAAAGATGTTTTTCACGACGTTTTCTTGCAAACAAGATGTAAAGAGAACAAATGTATACCTTGTAGGCTTTTCTTAGAAGACCCTGTCAATCAATATTCAGATGTTTATTTTCTGTTTGCTTTCATTGTCTAAGAAAATTATGAATTTCACGATTCTTTAAGAAACATTTTTGTGGTTCAATACAGGTTAAACAATTACAAGGAGAGTATGAATCCTTGTTCAAACAACTTGCAGATGCTACTCAGCAATTCAAAGATGCTGCAACAAATAATAGAGTGCTTAAATCAAATGTGGAAGCTTTAAGAGCCAAGGTATTAGCACTCATTATTTCTTTCCCTTTTCCCACTGGGAAACGGGAGAATCGAGAGTTTAAAACTGGATAATTATTGAAATCAAGGTTACCGGGGTCTAGGTTTATGGATGGAATCAGTCAGTGAAAGTCCCTCCAACTCAATCAATATTAACAAGATGTCGTGACCACTTAGGCTTGGTTGATTTTGTCAGAAAAGAAAGTAGGTTTCGGGGGTTCATTGATTAGTACGCAATGGGTGCTGGTAAGGTCGGGACCGTGGTCGTCCGTCCCTGGTTTGCCGGCCGATAAAATCGATTGTAATAAACTCAAATACATCCCTCTCTAGGCGAATGCGATGTAAATCAAATTACAGAAATACATAATCTTATTTTGACAACAACAGGAACTTTTGGAACTACTCTCTGATAAATCTTCTGTTCAACCTCAGGTGAAACTGGCTGAAGACATGGTTGCTCGAGGCTCGTTGACCTCTAGTTTGAGCCATCTTCTTCAGAATTATTTAAACACTCCTCAAACATTAATGAATAACAATATTGGCAGGATGGATATTGTCTCTCCAACTATCACAATTCAGGGAGATGATAATGCTTCATATCCAGGAATAGCAGATTCAACCCAACTTGAAAATTCTAGTACTTTTAATGGCAGTGCCACAAATGGAGTTATCAGTGATACAGTTGGCTGTGTGTCGGACATGTGGCCTTGGGAATCTCATGTTGTGCCGGTGTCAAAGTAAAATACGTATTTTCTTCTCTATCCTCCATCCTCGCATCAAGGTTTCCTCTGAATGTTTTTGTTTTCTTTTCTTGTTATAAGCTTATTAGTAGCATACAGATATTTAATTTCTTCTCCTTTGTCTCTGAATTTTTCAAATTCTGCATATTATATGGTGTGTTGATGCTTTATGTGTACATGCTAGCCCCGGGTTGGTAAACTGAAGAAAACCTTGAGCCTCCTGCTACAAATTCCCAGTATCACTTGGCATCACAAATCCTTGTCTATTGCTTCCAAATCCTTAAAACTGCCACAAATTTCCCAGTATCACCTGGCATCACAAATCCTACTCTATTGCTTCCAAATCCTTAAACCCAACTTCATAAACATTAATCCTTGTGAAGCCAGGTGTAGTGTTTGTGTCCCACATTGCTAAGTCAAGCTAGCTTGTGGGCTTATAACCAATTAGACACTCTTCCTGCAAACTAGTTTTAAGGGTGAGTTTTACCTATGTAATTGTAACAATTGGTATAAGAGCAGGCACCATTTTGAGGATGATGCTCGTTGCAAACGGGGTGACCTGGAGACGCAACTGTCACTCGAAGGCTGGGTTAGTGGAGTGTTGGAAATATGGGCTACTATGAACATCAGTTCTTAACGAGGGGTTGATTGTAATTACTTAACTGTCTCATATCGTTAAGGTTTAGCTTGTCGACTTATGACCACTTAGCTTAGACATTCCCACGCGTTACTTCCGCCTTCCAAGTTTTTCTCTTTGTGCTACCTCAAGAAAACTTCTAATACTCTTGGAGTATGAAACTCAATACTCTCTGTCACTATTCAATTGATATGTGTATGTTTGGGTCTCAGTTATTCAATACACTTACAAATGAGAGTATTGAATATTCTATATTCCGAGAGTAATAGAAATAAAATCGTGCTAACTCATATCTAGGCAAAATGAGATGCACTTTGAACATTTATTCAGGCCTACCCTTCTTCGTTTCATTATGAATAACCTCATTCTTGGGATATGCACCATTTCTAGGGAAAATCTCCTTCAATTTCTTTGACAAAATTGGTTTTGGACCTTCAATTTTTGTAACAATTGGGAAACATCACATGATTTAATGATCATATGATTTCTCCAATGTCTTTGGCAAAAAAGCTTTAAATAAAAACTATAGAAATTACTATATATTCACACGAAGTGAAGTCAAGTTAATATAAGAGTCATGAAATTAAATTGTGTAATCCTTCTTTCTTCACGGTCGCGCTCCAATTAATTTCTTAGCACGAGGATCGTGCACAAAATATGAAGTGGGAGTAAAATGGAAAACGAAACTATAATAGCCAAAATGATTACTAGAAAAATACACAGATTTTAATAGAAAAAATAATTGGCGATTTTGTGAGTTGAAAAATCACAAAGCGACAATTTTAAAGTCAAGAAGATAAATAGAAAACGTCCCACAAATCAAATTAACACTCAAAAAGTTCCAATAAAGAAGAATGAATGGCAAATAAAATCAAACAAAAGCAATTTTTAGTGAAGCTCTTGTACCATCATAACTTTAGTGACATTTTAGAAAGAGAATGCAATATCTTTATTGAGCACTATGGATAATTACTAAGAAAATCAAAAGATTTAGGGGCGGACACAGGAGAGCCCTTATTGACTCAAAAAATTTATTTTCTTTAGCATAGGATTTTTTTTTTTTTTAAATTTTTTTTTTATGTGGAAATTTTATATTTTTCATATATTAGTTCCGTCCAAAAAACTTTTTAGCTCTCATCTGGATTCGCCCGTAATAAAATTTTAAAAGGAGAGAGAGAGAGAGAGAGAAGGGGGGGGGGGGGGGTTGGGCTAAACTACCTTTATAAATATTAAACATAAATTACATTAATATGTTTATAACTTTTTTTTAAACCAGTATTTGTGTTGTAATTCATTATTCTTAACTATAGTCTCACTCTACATGAAAATTTTGTGATTTGATTAATTTGAAACCAAAAAGGGAAAATTGCAATATTTGTTTTCAATCTATTGCTTTAGTAACAAATTTGTCCTGAATCTTTAGAAAGGAGCAAAATAAGTTCACAATTTTTTATTATAATTACACAATCAGTCTTGACGACAGAAACTATTCAAATCTCTAATAAATCCGCATATGGTCAACTGCTGCAGTTTTCACATACAAAAAAAATTAAATTAAGTTATTTTTATATATTGACTCACTCGAAAATAAATAAATAAAGGAAACAATTTTAAACTAGAATTTCATGTGGCTATCTTGATCGACTTCACTAGAGAACATTTTCTTGGAAAATTTTGATACTTGACCTCTCTTGTAGCGACTTTTGGCTAGATGACATCGACCAACTTCTTTATGGAGATCGTGACTACTTTACCTTTACTTTTACGACTTAGTTTTCAAATTCAGTTTGATTTTTACAATACTATTTTGAGTTTGAGTCGACATAATTAAAAACACGTTCAAAAGAAGGATATCGTGACTACTTTATCTTTACTTTTACGACTTAGTTTTCAAATTCAATTTGATTTTGACAATACTATTTTGAGTTTGAGTCGACATAATTAAAAATACGTTCAAAAGAAGGATATCGCGACTACTTTATCTTTACTCTTACGACATAGTTTTTAAATTCAATTTGATTTCTACAATGCTATTTTGAGCTTGAGTCAATATAACTAAAATTACGTCCGAAAAATAAAAATATTTCCGCAATTTTCAAGATATTTTCTTATTCCACAATAGTTCAATTATGTGATCAATATAAACTCTTTGATTTTGATTTAGCTGCCAAAATAAGTAGAATCCCAAAAATTTAAAATTATAAGTTATTGATTAATCTTCCACAAATAAATTCCACCTAACTCCACTGATATATAATTGCTTATAAGTTATTCCATTTGCAAAACTTTCCACTACAAGATGTTTGATGAATATTTCTCTAACCATCCACCAACTTTTGTCCTCTCAATTCACAATAATCATTTTCAAGAACAAACTTTGTATAATCAAAAGTAAAATAAGTGAAATATGACAAAAACAATTAAGAACTTATAATTAACATTGTGATCGAGTGTTTTACACTGATGCAAAGGCATGATGATGATCATTTACAATATTCTCAGATGCCATGTTTAGTTTTTCACTAGCAAAAACAAAGTCAAGGTTGTAAAGGACAGGAACCAATGTGATTGAACACAAGAAAACAAGTACAGGTCCAAAGATCCAAAGCATAAGAGGGAGTGCTGCATAGAACAATCTGTTACCAACTGTGTTGAGAATAAATCCTTTCTCAAGTAGGCCGGACACATATCCTGGAGTGACGACGGACGAGTTATCTTGAGGGCAATTGATCAGGAAATTCACCTGGCTTATGAACCGGATTGAGAGTGAGTGACAAAGAAACGAAAATAGGAAAATTAGGAGTAGAGTAACGTATTTTAGTGCCACCATGAATTCTCCATGAGCCCCATAAACCGCGTCGTTCAATGGCTTCTTGATGCTGTAACTACTGCTTATCACTGCTGCTAATCCCGAGCACAGAAGGATCGACGTGGTGGCCATAAGTGTCGATCCCATTATAGTGTTTCGAAGTGTCTGGACAGCCAATATGTTTTTCTTCTCATTGTCCTGTACCAACATAGCAAAAATCTTTAGTTGAAGTCTCGTTGTCATCTATTTATGAAAAGTTACACAAGTCGTGTTGAACACATAATAATATCAACCCTTTTGGTACATTTTCACTGTTTACATACATCTCTCTCAAACATGAACAATATTTGAGAAAAAGAGACACTAAATAATTGTACACACACACACATAAGCGCGCACTTAAGTATTTGTCTGAATATTCACATAGAACAACAGCCACAGATTTATATTTTGGTGGATGCTTACCAAGCACCTTTAACTAAAATGGAATTTGCAGTGTAAACCAGCATGTCTTGTGCATGTTCAGACAATATTAATCTGATATTGTTCCCTTTTAAATCTTGAACAAGACAATTAGGATAAGGTGGAGAAAGATTAGGATTTTGCACTATTTTTTTATGTGTACAGTACTAGATAATATTAAAGAAGAATAAAAATTAAGTTAAAATCTTGATCATTGTAAATGTATGTGCAATCAATCGTTTAGATGCGCCTTAGAAAACAAAATAGGATTCACCAATAAGTTTATGCCATTTTTGCTTGCTAGCAACGATCCCACTTCTTTGATATACCTTTTTCTCATGTTTGATAAAGTAGTATTAAGTGCTCGTTTGATTTTGTTAAAAATTAATTTTTCAGTAGATTTTGATAAAAATTGATGAAATATGTGGTTGAAAAGTTGATAAAAGTTGTGCGTACCATGAAATGTGTAATTAAAATTAATTGTTGACTTTGACTTCAGTTTTTTTAATAAATTTTTAAGCAAAAACAAAAAGTTGAAATTTTGTCAATTCTACTGTTTAGTACTTCTTACCAAATATGCACTTTGAGTTCTTCTTACCAAATATGCACTTTGAGTTCGTCTCATTTATTCATTAAATTTGAAGTCATGAATTTTATAAATAATTATGTATAAAAACCATTTTTTATATTTAATTTATTTTTTCAAATTTGTGGCTACACATACATTTATCAATCCCTTTAGCTTTTTAAAATCTAAAGAATTTATTAATCTAGCCTTGGCAAGAAATGAATCAATAATATATTAAATAAAAAATTTCAAATTATCAAAAATATTTAAAAGTTATGGAGATTATTAACATAAGACAAAATTAAGCACAAGAAGGTGAATACATGAATAAATTAACCATTTAAGATACTCAATAATAGACTTAATTTGCATTTATAATAAAAAAATTCTCCAAAAATGAAAAAATAAATGTAAGTCTTCAAATAACACACACACACACACACACACACACACACACACACCTGTATGTATGTATGTATTATGTATACATTACCTTCATCATGGCAGAAACCCAAAATCGACGGCCACTGGCATTAGTTCCAATGATGGTTGAGAATGGCTGTGTCCGAACCTTATGCCATAGCCATAGATGATACCCCATGCATATCAAGAACCCCATTGGCACAAGCATAACATCCAAATAACATTTCTTCCATTCCATCTCTCTCTCTCTCTCTCCCCCTCTATATCTTACTGTGTCTGTGTCTGTGTGTAAGTTGTGCTCTTCTCTTCTTTGCTCAATGGGTGCAGCCACATATATATACACACACACATATATATGTATGTATATGTGTATGGCAGGGGAAAATGAACATAGACTGGTTTGAATGCAAAATCCGACTTAAGGAAAGAAACGAGGAAAAGCAATCCCACTTTCTTTTTATATATATGTGTGTGTATATGTAAATGTATGCGTGTGTATTGTGGGAATTTTATTTGTTTGTTTGATTCCTAGGATATGTCATCTTGCTTGTTTGTTTAAACTTAAATTATAATTTAAGTTAGTCAAACTGATGAAATATACGTTTTATCCACATATTTTGTAAGACTCACAACTTACTACTTACTTATTATTTACAACTTATAAGTACTTAAAAAATAATTCTAACACTGCCTATATGTTGTCTTGTGTATTCACGAGAATAGCAATCCAACGTGGTTCAAGAGCAAAAAAAAAAAAAAACAAAAGCCAGAGATTGGAAAGAGAATTACTTGTAAGGAACAGATTGACTTTGTTTAATTTTAACGGTTTAAATTTTTAGATAAAATGAATTAATGAAATAATTCGAGAAATAAATTATTAACAGTAATTCCGTATTTGGCCAAGGGGTTATTATCCAAAATCTCAACCCAATTGGTTCTGATGCTAGAAAAAGAATATTCCAACAACCTAATAATTTTATCCATTCCCTTTAATTTTTCTTTAATCTTTAAGAACCAAAAAATAAGTTGTAATTATTCTTGAAAGTATATGCAACTTATTTTGGATTAGAAGGATTACATAAAGGGATAGTGGGATACATTTCGGTGGGCATAATTCCTTTAAGTGATTTGATTACACTTAATTAAATTCTGTATTCTTCTAAATGAATGTTCAATATGTCTGACTAAACTCGACCGAGAATAAAATAGCAGACGAACATAAGGTATCTCTTTTATTCTAAGATATGTTCGATCGGTAATATCCAAACCTGTTTATCAAATATATCTCATATGCTACAAATTATAGCAGTAGTCTCTATTAGACTACGGAAAAAAGAAGAAGTTAATTTTAAAGTTAAAAAGAGATTGATAAATGGGGGAATACAAAATGCAACATTAAATAAAGCTACTTTATCAATTGACAATAAAGATTTATAATAATTCAACTTTGTTTTGTTCTATTTATGGAAGTAATTAATAGAACATTGTTTAAGTCCCACGTTTTAAAATAAATTTTTTTTCTAGACAATTAGTCAATGATGAAACCCTATCATGGAATGATTGGAAGATCAACCACTAATATCCAATTGAACCAATGATGTAAACTCCTTTTCTCCTTCATTGTTCTATATTACATTTTTTCAAATCAAAATTTATCAACTACTCGAAAGAATTGGATCGAATCAAAACTTGATTGTCCGTCTTGGTTCGATTCTAGTATACCTAGCAAAAACTAGATGATCTCTAAAAAGTACAACCCTACTTCAACTGCAAACGATATTTGAAGTTGATCAAACTTGTCAGACATATTTTTTATCTACACATTTTGCATAACCTACAATTAACTACTCATTTATTATTCACACGTTCTATATCATCTACAATTTATAATTATTCATCACTATAAACATGCACTAATCCAAAATTGATGGTGATAGTAAGTAGTGAGGTGGGGTGGGGTTTAGTGTCAACCTTGGTAATTTAATTATAGTTGAGGGCCCCATTTGTAAAGTTAAAAAAATAAGTGAGAATCTGAGTGGACATTAATTGTTGGAGAAAAAAAAGGAAAAAATGCAAGAGATAAGAGGTGGCCAACGAGAGAGCATGCAATTCTCGTGAAAGAAAACCAAACTTGTAATACTCTTTGTGTGTGTGTCTGTTAATGGACCGTTTCATTTGAATGCGTTACAAATTCCCCCATTATATTATTAAAGTTTTCACTTTACACGACATGATATTTAAGATAGTGCCATACACGTAACAGTTTGTCTAAATTTCTTGTTTAATTGTTCCTAGACTATTTTTGTGGTCGTAGTGGAAATTGTTAAATGTTAGAAGATAATGAAAATTTTATCACACAATACACGAATTTCAACTTTCTATTATGTGCCCGTTTAATTTTGCAAAAAATCAATTTTTTTTTTTAATTTTTGATAAAAGTTAATGAAATGTGTAGTTAAAAACTTGAAAAAAATTGTGGATCCCATAAAATATGTTGTTAAAATAAATTATTGACTTGAACTTCAACTTTTTATCAAAATTTTAAGTAAAAATCAAACAAATCCGATATCTAAAAGTAGTTATAACGACAGTCATAACAATCGTAAAAAAAAGAAGAAGAAAACTTTCACAATACGAGCGCTATGAAATATATTTGATTTCTAAAATAAATAAATAAATAATTTGTCTTAAAAAAAGAAACTAGCAAGTTAGTTGTCATCTAATTTATTAGGTGCCATATTACTAGTTGTCATTGAATATTATATATATTTGTATTGTTTTGAATGCAAAGTAGTATTTTGTTTTATTTTCCAATGTACCAAAAATTATAAAATTTATAACTATTATTAAGACATCGTCACCATCGTCTAGGTGGTAGTGGAGTCTCTGATTTATTGTCTAACAATTAATTTTAACAATATATTTTATATGATATACAACTTTTATCAACTTTTCAACTACATATTTCATTAACTTTTATTAAAATTTACAAAAAATTTGATTTTTAACAAAATCAAAGAAGCATCGAGTAACGTAAACTCGATTTCTTGATAATACTCTTTATGATTTTTTTAATTTTTATTATAGGGTATTAAATTAGTGGATGTACAATGATCAACTCAACTATAGGAGCACCAAAAACCATGTTGCGTGTGTGCGTAAAGGGATTTGGTATGAAGAATAGAATAAAATAATTGTGCGCATATTGATTACGTGGTATCGAACATGATTATATAATACTACATAAAATATACAATATTTAAGTTTCTTATTTCTCTTTGAATAATTAGCACAAAACGTCCCTACCTATTGAAGTAATTGTGCAAAACATCCCTACCTTCTAAATTTTGACAATTTTACCCTTACCTACTGGATTTCTTGCGCAAAAGGTCCTTCAGTCCAAAAATCAGCCATTAACATAGGGGTAAATTAGTCCAACTATTTTTTTCACATATATATTACTTCTTTTAAAATTGGGAGGCTTTCCATGCAATTTCCAAAATTGCAAGGCAGACCCCCGTCCCCAAATCTGCCAAAACGACGCAGAAACCCTTTAGGGTTTCTGCAATTTCTGCAAGGTGGCGTCGTTTGTCACGGCGCCGCCAACAGATCTACTGGCGGTGGTCGCCCGCCTTTCACCATCGAACAACAGCAAAGGGGCCATGGTTGTGCAGCCGCGAAATCAGCGGCGGTGACCTCTGATTTCGCGGCGATAGTCCGCTGCCTTCGCAAGGCAGGGGACCCGCTCCTACGGCGATTGATTTCCTACCGCTGCCTCCAACCACCTTCTCGACTTTTGGCCAATTTGATCCGTTCCAAATTAACTCAAAACAATTTCAGATTTCTTTTTCAAAAATTCACAATTTTATTTTAAATTGTCAAAACTCAAATCAAATTATACACCAATAAGCCAATACCTAAGATTAAAGATAAATACAGACGATAGCTGGGCCACCCAATTCTGTTTTCAAAGCCTGTTTGGTGCGCAACATAGGATGGAACAACACAATTTGAACTTTTTACTCATTTACAGGAAAGCTTGTTGAATATAGCAGATTTGGGGACGGGGGCCTGCCGTGCAATTTTGGAAATTGCATGGGAAGCTCCCCAATTTTAAAAGAAGTAATATATATGTGAAAAAAGTGGTTAGACTAATTTACCCCTATGTTAATGGCTGATTTTTGGACTGAAGGACCTTCTACGCAAGAAATCCAGTAGGTAAGGGTAAAATTGCCAAAATTTAGAAGGTAGGGACGTTTTGCACAATTACTTCAATAGGTAGGGACGTTTTGTGCTAATTACCCTTTCCCTTTGCAGTCCAATCTTTAAATTAATTTATTGTAATATAAATAAATCACTACAATATCTCCGACTCAAATATTATTCTAATCAATATTCTAAAAAGTGTAAAACGCGACTAAGTGTAGCAGCTGAGTTTCAAGTTTTTCGGACCTAGGGGAATATCTTCCGACTCAAGTATTAGTTTAATCAATGTTCTAAAAAATGTAAAAGATGACCAAGCGTAGAAGTCGAGTTTCAAGTTTTTCAGATCTAGGCGAGGGCAAGACAAGAGTGATGCGTGGCTAGGTATGGAGGCTGCGCCTCAAGTTTAGACTGAGCCTAGGCACCGCTTAGACGAACTTTTTAGAACAGTGAATGTAACATAGTACGACCCTCTAAAATCCCATAATGTCCCCAAGCACCCACACCCTACTTGTGGCATTGCTTGTAGATATTTAGTTATCACATAAAACTTTTATTTAAACTTTTTTGGATCATAATTTTCTTATCGATCGAAAAAAAAAAAAAAAAAAAACAATACTCACGGGTTTTGATGATAAATATGATTACACTTTGGTGGATGACAGACGTACTCTTTGGAACGCCTTCCTCAAGTGTTCGCTCACCTCGTCGGCCTGTTTGCATCGTTGGTCTCCTATGCTCGCATCTGACAGATAGACATCAATAACCCAATTGCCATTAGGTTAACTAGACATACAACCCATAGAATGACAGTTACCATCAGCAATTGGAAAGACAAAACATCCTTCATTAACTTCTAATAATGAGGGAGATGAAGAGGCACCCGTCATCAATGACCATTGAAAGCCATAACTACAGGTCATCCCTATATATAGAGGCCAACCCTCCAGGCAGAAACAGAACGTACATACTTAATATTGTTATTCTGCATATTTGAGTTAATCACATACTGATTATCATGCTGGAGAGGAAACGGGAGAAAAAAAAGCCCCGCCACCCTGGAGAGGAAACGAGGAAAAAAAAGCCTCGCCACCCTTTGCAGGTCTCCACCACTGATGCCACCACGCTCGGGAGAGGAGAAAACATTTAATCATCAATTGGCACCGTTTTTGGGAAATTGGACAAGAAGTCATGGCTCGATCTAGAAGAACTAAGAATGCAACTGCCCTGCCAGCTCCCCGTCGGGGATGCAGACACCGAGTCTAACGCCGCTACTAATCACCCACAACAAGAATTTGCTTCTGTCGCTCAACTTATGGCGCTGCAAGCTCAGGTGGCAGCCTTAATGGCTCTACTCCAAGATCAGAACGCTACGGTTTTTCAGCACCACAATGTCCTAGCCCTCCACTGATAGGACCTTCATTGCTGAATATTCTACCCCAGAGTCCTAACCCTTTACCTGTAAGGCCCTCACCGCCAGGGGTTCCTCCCCATGCTCCTAACTTTCTAGTGATGGAAACACCGCCAATGACAGCTCCATCGTTGGCTCCAGTTTCGTTGGCACTACCTTCCGCACCCTACTTCAATTCATTGGCATTTGGTCCAAATCCACATTGGGAACAACCGTCATGAGTTCCCACGCCAACGCTGGCTGAGACACCAGTGTTAAGCCTGGAGCAGCGATTAGAGGACATGATGGGTCACAAAATAGCAGAGGCTATATTTTAAAAAAGTAGTAGGCAGCAATCTATGGTGTTGGAAGAAGATAATTTTTTCCTAGAAGTGATGACAGTTCCATTGCCATGAGATTTCGAATAGCCAAAGATGAAGAAGTATAACAGATCCTCTGATCCTATCGAGCACCTCAGGGCTTTTGTCGACTTGATGAGGTTGCGAGCTACCCCCGACACAATTATGTGCAGGGCTTTTCCGCCTACACTTAGGCGTGAGGCCAGGAATTGGGTAGCTACCCTTTTTCCAAAATCAATTCGTACATTTGATGATTTTTTCAAGAAGTTTGCTGCATACTTTACCAGTAGCAAACGTGCTAAGAAAATTGCTATCAGCTTGATACAATTGACCCAGGACAAGGATGAATTGTTGAAAGATTTCATCGCCCGGCTCAATAGGGCCACTTTGGGAATTAAGGATCCACAAATGTCTACTGTAGTCACTGCTATGATGAATGTAACCTGTCGTCACCCTTTCAAAATGCCATTCTCCAAAAACCTACATGATATGATGCATGAGTTACTAAGGAGATCGGATAAATATGTGGATGCAAAAGAGGCCTTTTTCATTACTAAAGGTATGAAAGATCGAAAGAACCCGGGAATAATAAAAGGAAGACCCGGGATGAACCAAGGTCCCGAGAAGACAAAGGCAAGCAAAAAATGATCCATCCAGGTCCTAATCGGTTTAGTGCTGGAAAGGATGCGTATAATACACCGTTGCACACCTCTAAAACTAATGTCCTGATGGAAATTCGAAACATGAAAGAGCTTGTATGGCCCAAAAAGATGTGGGTGCTACCACATAGGAGAGATGAGACTAAGTATTGTAAATTTCATTGAGATCATAGACATGATACAGAGGATTTCCAGCATTTGAAGGAGGAAATATAACGACTTATAAAAAGAGGACACCTATCCAAGTTTGTGAAAACAGATAAAGAAAAAGGAAAAGAGGCTAAATATCAAAAGAAACCACCTCATCGCACTGGAGTTATAAATGTTATAGTGGGTGGCATTGCTACGGGAGGTGACTCTAATTCAACTCAGAAGAACTATGCCTGGGCCAGTGGATCTATTTCCGTAGATAAAAATGAAAAGTTTAGCCAGAATATCACCTTCACTGATAAAGATTTGAAAGGAGTTACCTGCCCACATTATGATGCTATAGTAATAGTGGCTGACATTGTAGATTTTGATGTGAAGAGAGTATTAGTGGACAATGGTAGTACAGCTGATGTTATGTTCTCTAGAGTTTTCCTAGGATTGACGATATCACCTAGCAAGATCAAACCTGTCACCACTCCACTCTATAAGTTTGGAGGAGCCACCGTTATACCAGAGGGAATAATTGACTTACTAGTGACCTTGGGTACTTACCCAACTAGTGTGGTGATAATGACTAGCTTCTTGTTGGTAAAAGTTCATATGGCCTACAATGCGATTTATGGTAGCCTACTTCTAAATACAGCTAGGGCCGTGGTATCCACGTACCACTAGGTGATGAAGTTTTCCACTAGTTGGAGAGTAGGGTGTGTAAGAGGTGACCAACAGGCATCAAGGATGTGTTATGTAGATAGCATACTTCTTAAAAATACGGTAATGATACTTGATGTTGAACAGCCTAAGGGATGAATCGAACCATTGGAACTTATTGAAGAAGTGGTGATAGCTGAAGGTCAGGCTTTGAAAATCAGAGGCGGGATAGATCTTGAGGAAAAGCATAAACTAGTGGCATGTTTATCTGACAATATAGACGTATTTGCATGAGACCCCATGACATCGAGGAGATCATCCCCATGATTGCTCAACATAGACTCTCAATCCCTCATAGAATAAAACCAATCAAACAAAAGAAAAGACAATTTACTCCAGAATGACAACATGCCATTTCTACGGAGATAATAAAACTGCTAGAAGCTAGTTTTATTCGGGAAGTACACTACCCTGAATGGTTGGCAAATGTGGTATTAGTAAAGAAATCGAATGGAGAATGGCAGATGTATGTAGATTACACAGACTTGAATAAAGCTTGTCCCAAGGATTCTTATCCTCTTCCAAGGATAGACCATTTGGTGGATGCGACTTCAGAATATGAAAGGCTAAGCTTCCTATATACTTTTTATGGTTACCATCAGATCTCCATGGCTGAAGGTGATCAGGAGAAGACTTCTTTCATCACTAACAGTGGAACTTTTTGCTATACTACTATGCCTTTTGGGCTAAAAAATACGGAGACTACTTATCAAAGAATGGTGAATCGAGGATTACATGGACTCATTCATCGTAATGCTGAGGCCTATGTAGATGATATGGTGGTCAAAAGCTGATTGGCAAAGGATCACATAACGAATCTCTAGGAGGTCTTTGGTGTTGCCCAAAAGTTTAAATTGAAGTTAAATCCTAAAAAATGTGTGTTTGGCACATCTGGCGGAAAATTCTTAGGGTTTATGATCACACACCGAGGCATTGAAGCCAATCCTAACAAAATACAAGCTATCCTAGACATGAAAAGCACAACTACCAAGAACGAAGTTCAACTGTTTACTGGGAGGGTGGCAACTCTCAATCGTTTTATGTCGCAGGCTTCGGATAAATGTCATCATTTCTTCAAAGTTGTAGGAGGGTCCAACAATTTTGAATGGACAAAAGAATGTAAAGAGTCTTTTGAACAGTTAAAAAAATCACTGCAGCAACCGCTAGTGTTGGCTCGTCCCAACCCTAGAGACAAGCTAAGCCTCTACTTGGCAGTATCTTTTCACACTGTTAGCGCGGTATTGATAAAAGACATTTTGAAGAGACAGAAACCTGTTTATTATGTGAGTTAAGTACTGAGATGAGCAAAAACACGGTACAACATAGTTGAACAACTGGTTCTAGCATTGATAGTGGCAGCTAGAAGGTTAAGACCGTATTTCTAGGCTCATCAGATACAGGTGATGACTGACCAACTAATTAAATAGATACTATATAGGCTGGAGACATTTGGGCGTCTTTTGAAATGAGCTATTGAACTGAGCGAGTTTGATATTAATTTTAAACTGCGCACAGCTATAAAAGCACATGCCTAGCAGATTTCATTGCAGAACTCACTCTCTCTGAAGTACCATCCATAGGCGACAAAGCAACCTGAATAATATATGTGGACGGATCATCTAACAGTGATGGCTCAGGAGTTGGGGTAATAATTCTCTTCCAGGATGCCAAAGAACTTGAATACTTACTTCGCTTTGAATTTCCAGCTACTAATAATGATGCGGAATATGAATCAGTCACCACAAGGCTAGAACTAGCCATACAATTAGGAGTGACAATTGTGAAAATTCACAGCGACTCGCAATTAGTTGTTGGAAAAATTTTGGGAGAATACGAAGCCAAAGATGGCCGTATGGCTGTTTATCTGATGAAAGTAAGAGACTTGTAGCAAAAATTCAAAAAGTTCAAGATTACAAAGGTCCCAAGAAAAGAGAACGAACGGGCTGACGCTCTCACCAGGCTAGCATCAGCCAATCAAAAACATCTTTCAGCTACAACTAGTGTTCAAGTACTCGCTGAGCCTATCATGGTGTTATTAATTGTTGTTCTTGAATTGAACGATGAACCTTGTTGGATAAACCCAATCTTGGATTATCTCACGAAAGGTACTCTACCGACAGACCTAACTAAAGCAAAACGGTTGAGGGTACGAGCTGCTATGTATTCTATGATCGATGGAAAATTATATAGAAAAGGATTCTCTGTACTTTATCAGAAATGCCTCCGACCGACAGAAGCAACTGAGGTCCTATTTGAAATACACAATGGTCTGTGTGGAAATCACTTGGGTGGGGATGCCCTTGCTTTTAAAGCTTTAAGGCAATGGTACTTTTGGCAATCAATGAAGCAAGAAGCTAAGCAACTGGTAAGAAAATGCGATGCCTGTCAAAGGTTTGGCAACATAATTCATCAGCCAGCTGAGCTACATTTAGCAATTTATGCAGTATGTCTATTTTATCAATGGGTTATGGACATCCTGGGTCCTTTGCCACTTGCTAAGGGTCAAAGAAAATTTATGTTAGTAGCTATAGACTATTTCACAAAATGGGTTGAAGCTGAGCCACTAGCTATTATAATTACCGCTAAGATACAGAGTTTCATATAGAAATACATAATCTGCCGTTTTGGAATGGCACGGGTGATAGTCACAGATAACGGAAGGCAATTCGATATCCATAGCTTTAAGAATTTTTGTAACACTTATAAAATCTCACATCGACTCACTTCAGTGGCACACCCTCAGAGCAATGGCTAAACTGAAGTCACTAACCGTACCATACTTTGAGATTTAAAAACAAGGTTGGGAAAAGAAAAAGGATCTTGGACAGATGAACTACTAAATATACTATGAGCATATCACACCACCCTTAGGGGGCCAGCGGGAGAGACACCGTTCAAACTATCTTTTGGAATGGAAGCAGTGATACCTGCTAAAGTTGTAAATCCAACTCTAAGAATGCAAGTTGAACAGACATATGACAATATCACAATGGCAGAAATCGACCTACTTGAGGAAGTCAAAGAAAGGGTTGCAATCAAGACGATGGCTTACAAACGCAAAGCCGCCAAACATTTCGACCGACAAGTTAAGCCCAGAAGTTTCCAACCCCATGATCTAGTGTTGATGAGCAGTGCAGCTGCTGGACACCCACCATCTAAACTGGAGCCTTATTGGCATGGTCCTTTCAAGGTCATCAAGAAGATAGGAAATGGAGCATACAGTCTCAAAGATATGAATGGTAAACCATTGGGATGACCATGGAATGCGGAGCACTTGATGAAATATTATCAGTAATTAATCAACATTTTTTTTTACGTAGAAGCAAGTATATGTAGTTGTATTAAATAATACTCCTATATTTGATTTTCAATTTAATGAAATACCAATGCGGATGAATGATGAGGGTGCTACAGAAGGACCAGCTTAGCTGGGAAGTCCTAGTGCACCTACTGAACTCAACCAACGACAACCAATTGCTATTTGCTATAGTCTCTATTAAAGGTTTGTCGAGCAATACAAATATCCTCATCAACTGCTACCACAATCAAGTCAAAGTGATGAGCCTTAGTCAAAGTGTTAAGGCGATGAGCCTAAGTCAAAATGTCAAGGCGATGAGCCTATAACTAAAACTTTAATACGATAAGCCTATATCTACAAATCAAAAGCGATGAGCCTGTGACTAAAACATTAAGTCGATAAGCCTATATCTAAAAATCAGAGGTGATGAGCCCTGGTTTAAAAATCTAGGTGACAAGCCTTTATTAAATAAAGAGTGGTAAGATTTAAACATTAAGGCGATAAGCCTGTATCTAAAAATCAGAGGTGGTAAGCCCTGGTTGAACAATCTAGTCGACAAGCCTTCATTTAATAAAGAGCGGTAATCCTTTTCTTTTAAAAAGAAAAAAAGAAGCAGGAGAATGCCCCTAAGTGGCAGGGGTGCCCGCCCCATAAGTGGGGTAGGCATACCCGTCCCGAATAGGGGTGGGCAGTCCCACCCCTCGGGCAGGAGGCGGGCAGGAGGCCGCGCTAATTAAGGAGCGGATGTGACCGCCCCACTTACACCCGTCCCCAATCAGGGGTGGGCAGCCCCGCCCATGGGACAGGGTGCTCATCCCATCCGCCAGCGTGGAAAATCCCACGCCTTTCTCGCACTCGACCTAATACTTTTACACATTTTTTTCACTTTCCTATGTCGTTCAAGAGAGTATGCTATCATACATTGCAACCAAGCAACCAACGATTACAAAGTGAAAAAGTGAGAAACAATTTTGTTTTAATTAAAATAAAGATGTATGTTTCACGCCAAACATACAAAACTAAAATTTGCAGTATTTAACAATATGTTAAATGAAATAGACTGAATATTATAGTTTTCATGATTAAACGGGATAACCGTTATGAAACTAGAATAAATAAGAAAAAGCAACAAAAAATAAACAAATGTTTAATTATCAAGAGAGCCATCGGGTTGAGATCCAACCTCCCCATGGTCAGTCACTTTGGCCTTCTGAGCTGTTAAACCTGCAGCCCAGCATTTCTTCAGATACCTATCAAATTCATCCGAGTTTATCTCTGAATAATCGTCAACCAGCCACTCTTTAGTCATTTTGATAGCAGCCTTCAAAGATTCAGCACCATACATGTGCAAGCTGAACTTATTTAGCAGACATCTTGTATCTCGCTACTGCTTCATCATCTGTAGTCTCCAACTTTTTGCGAAGCTGATCAACCTCTTTATGAAGTTGATTGATCTCATTATCTTTTTTCTTAGACGTAGTTGTTGCCTTGTCCAACAAAGACTGCACCTCCGCTATAGCTTTCTTCTTGTCATGGTCTTTCTCGGCTGCACGTTTCTTGAATTTCTCCAAATCACGTAGCACTTTCTCCTCCATATCAAGCATCTATACAAAACAAGAAGAAGTTGAAATTAAATAGAGGATAAATATTAAATGAGAGAGCAATAAAGAATCATCAAAATACAACAACTTACCCTGCGGTGGCTGGTATACAAGATACGTCGCATGGCAGCCGCTTTTTTATTTTTGAAATTCTCAATAAATTTTTCATTCACGCAGCCCAACATGATCTCGGCTTCAACTGTCGAATCAACAGAAAGAAATCCAAACTCCTTGTAAGCATGGTATCACCATCTCTGGTAGTACGCGACACAGAATTAGAGACAACTGTTGTCTCAGCAGTGGCTTTTCCTTTATCGGTCCGTCTTTTCTTTTTGTTTAAAAAAGATAGAGACGGGTCTTCAGCAGCATCGGTGGAAAATCCGGCAACATCCATCAGACCTCCAAAATCAAAATTATCCATGTCTGCAAGAGAAAAATAGAGGTTGATACAACAAATATACACAAAATGAAAAGTCAAAAAGAAGTATAAAGACATAAAAGTAGCCTACCCTCAAGTGATCCAATATGAACCCGCCGCAAGTTTTCATTAGATAACACCTCGCTCATATGCAACCCCGGAGGCATCAAGTGTAAAAGCTTATCTAGACGTGCCTTCAACTCATGATCAAGATCTAGGGGCTTGTTAAAATGCTTGCAAAAAGGAGTTCTCCAACAAATTTTAAAAGGGAACTGTCCTACCTCAGGCCAAACAAAAAAGAAACGTCTCCACCAACCGCTATTTGAATTGGGAAAGTGGAGTGATAACAATCATACTTTAAGTTGAATATACGCATAACGGTTACTCCCGATCACAAGAAACATATCAAACACACTTCTAAAAAGCCTCAGACACGGTTCGATATCATTTGTAAGGCACAAGTATAAAAGTTAATATATGCCAAGAGTTAGGAGTCAATTGACCAAGAGTAACATGAAATTCGTTGAACAATGAAATGAACAAGGGATGAAGAGAAAACCTTAAACCAGCTGTCATATTGTCACGGTAAACTACCACCTTCCTAGGGTCTGATCCTAGAATCCGCTCACTAGGATAGGGGACTCAATATAAGTGAGCAGAGATAATTCATATTTTTTCAACATTTTTACAAAGCTTTTAGGGTTGTAAACACAAGCATCATTTGGTAGATCTAGCTCTATCAAATTACCACTTGGAGAACGTCCCGTTTGAACATTGAGCAGACGGGATACCGTAGAAGAATTGGCATTAGAATCCACAAACTCAATAGAGGTAGAAAGTTCAAGCAACGGATCTTCGTTAACCAGAGGCGGGCTAACACATGAAGGACTCACCTGTCCACCTAAGGTAAGAGGTGGGCAGATGACAAGGGGCGGATGGCCCCTGCTGAAGGTAGGCGAGTCCGTCTGTCCCCAGTAAGGGGTAGCATCGCTGCAGCGGCGGCCACTCCGTTTTTGTCTTGAGTCGAATGGTTTTAGGCTATGGATGAATATCCCTAGTCCAATCCTACCTCAATTTCATCAATGAATTCATTCAAACATCGGGTCCACCGTGTCCTAAAGAACTAACAAAGGTCCATTCTTCAACCGGCGAGAAATTATCATCTCTTCCTATAGATAAAGTACGATAGGAGTGGTCTCTAAAACTGCTATTAGATTTATTGGTCGAAGAGCTACTACTAGAAGTGATCACCATCTTATACATTTAAAAATAAAAAAGAAGAAGGCCAAAAAATATAAAGAAGAACAAGGGTGAAAAGATTACCTTAGATAATGAAAAAAGAAAAAAAAAACCTCTATAATTCAGACAGGAAAAATGAGATCAGTCTAAAAAAAATTCCAACCAAACGAGAAGATATGAGAATACTATAAATAATATCATCCTCTACCTTCTATTATATAGGAAAAAAATTTCTCCTAAATGGGGCTGGGATTTAAGCTTATATCAGACTTAAATTAGACCCAAAATATCTAGTTTATATTTGGCCGGCCACACGGTAAATCATTACTTGATCACGCCTCGCCAAGTGATACGCTTCCATGTGATTTTCGTTACAAATAAAAAAAAAAAATAATAATAAAATAATTATTTATTACATATGTTATTTTTTGACGTTTTGGTCAGGAATAATTACTTGAAAGACGACATTTTTACTTCTTATTGATAGAGGTCTATGAAAAGTAGAGGGGCTTATGATGATAAATATGATTACACTTTGGTGGATGACGGCTGTACTCCTTGGGACGCCTTTCTCAAGTGTTCGCTCGTCTCGTCTACCCACTTGTCTCGTTGGTCTCATAGGCTCACATTTGACAAATAGACAGCAATAACCCAAGTATCATTAGGTTAGCCAGACAGGCGACCCATAGAATAACAGTTACCATCAGCAATTGGAAAGACAAAACATCCCTCATTAACTCCTAATAACGAGAAAGATGAAGAGGCACCTATCATCAATCACCATTAAAGGCCATAACTGCAGGTCCATCCCTATAAATAGAGGCCAACTCTCCAAGTAAAAACAGAACATACATACTCAATATTGTTATTATGTATATTTGAGTTAATCACATATTGATTATCACGTCAGAGTGGAAATGGGGAAAAAAAGCCCCGCCACCCTTTGCAGGTCTTCACCATTGCTGCCGTCGTGCTCGGAGGTGGAAAATGTATTTAATCATCTGGTTCATTCAACTGGACAATAAATTGTACTATGGGTAAAATATATTTGAAACCCTCATTTCTGTTTAATCCAAACACAATTAATTGAATCAACGAAAGTAATAAGTAACTAAAGACCTAATACGTAAAGGATATTAATTTTACATGTATAACAAAAATTTAAAAATTAATTCTTATTCACTAAATCAACTTTGATGTTTAATGTGTCTAGTAAAGAATTGTTACCTACTCGAAGAAAAAAACTACCTTTGAACTTTTTGGACATAACAATTCAGACCTTGACCAACTACAGTTGTCTAAATATTCGGCCTCTAACAGTGATCCACGCAAGTGAAGTTGAAGATCAAAATTATGTACTTACAGTATAGAGAAAGAGAGGGGGATGGCTACTTTGAGTGCTAGGGTTAGGAGATTATCAATGTGCATTTGATACATTCATTCCCCCTACTATACTTAAATTATTTCAATAATATTCTTACTTTTATTGTTTCAATACGTATTTAATTGTTTTAAATATTTGAACATTATTATCATGAATTATTTTTTCAACTATTTAATTATCATCAGTGTGCATTTGACAAATTCATTCTCCAATTAATTTATTCAATGGATGTTAAGATGTACATAGGGTAAATAGAAGGACATATCGCGTCCAATTTTAAATGACTTAAATTATTTCTATTATAAAACTAAGAAGAGAGGAAATATAAGAGAATTGAGAGACCAAGTGTGTAAATTTATTATAACAATGGCCTTTATTTATAAGGTTCTAATGGGAGTTACAATCTGACTAAAATACACTCTTCTGGAGTAAGTAGATAACTACATAAACATTTAGATAAAACTAAACAGTCATTCATCACTATCTATAATTTCACAATATTCCCCTTTGAATGATTTATTTACACAATAACTGCTTCATTAAAAATTTTGTTTGGCAAAAATTCAATATGACAACAATATCAATCGAAGGAAAAAAAGATTATCAACAATTTGTAGTAATCAAATGCTACCTCATTAAAATATTGTCAAAAAAACTCAGTGGGACAAAACCTGAACAAAAGAAAAAAAGTACTGCAACTCTTCCGATTTCAATCAAGAAAAAAGCTTATATCGAGCTATCCATATCTTGGACGTCAATGTCTTCAATGATCCCATGTTTTTAAAACTTGTATAAAACAATTTTGGTGAAATGTGCTCCATATTATAACTTCCAAGCAATATCATCTTTATACACTATCTCTGGTTGACTATAGTGAGCATGAAGGTTTGATGCAATTATTTTAAAAATAGATCTCGTTGTTGTTCTATTTAGGGGTCTCGTATACAATTTATAACACATAAGAGTATAACCATAGGGTTATGACAATGGTAAATATTTTGTAGATTGTGAACATTCATAACTATAAGATTTATAACACTTCCATTTGGATGTTATTTATACAAAATATGCCTCATTAAAATCTCACTACAAAAATCCTGTGGAAAAAATCTCAGTGAAGGAAAATGACTACATTAGTCTTTTGAATACGCCATGAAAATTGACTCATTAAAAACCTTTCCAAAAAAACCCAATGGGACAAAACCTCAGTCAATAAAAAAGAGTACAACATGTATTTACTCATCGCATTATAATATCACTTCAGATCTGTACTTTGATCGATTAAATTCTCAAAACGTTGAACTATATACTTTAGGCATATTAAATCCTCCAGAAGTTTATATACATAGTTTTATTAGTTTGGTTATAACAATATCCATTATATACATATATATCATGTATTGACATGCTAACAAGATATCGACTTATACATAAGTTTTTGCGAAATTCATAATTTTAAAAGTCGTGCATTGCATGTTACGACTTCATTCTTCTCATTTCTTTTTCGCATAAGTATATACACCTTTTGGTGTTCGGAGTGTAGATCAAGAAACTTCAGGTCTCTCTAGTAAGTTCAATTTACTTAGACTGTATCCTTTTATTTGACCAATTAATTTTTTGACAAGTTTCCTTCAATATCCTCGTTACTTTTCATAATATGAAGCGCTACATAATATACAAAAGTGTTGTTAACAACATTTTTTTTAATTCTATTTCTTTCCCATAGCGACATAACTTATTGAGATCTCTTCATTTTATTATTTCAGCTAGCTGAACCCCTTCTAGTGTTTTATAATTAGTTATGTCTATATATTCTCCAAGAGTATACATTTCCTCAATAGGACCATCTTTACTATTTTCTCCATTTATCTTGAGAGGATTTTTATTTTGGAATCAAATGTGACCATGCTTCAGACACGCTATTAAATTTACCAGATGTAATGTTAACGTATTGTCCTTCGAAAGCGTCAGTGTGAATTAGAACATTTACAATTGGTATACGAGACTTGGTTAATCTTTTTAGTCAGTAAATGCATATGTCAATTGTATAACTTACAAATGAGTTATATATCGAACTTCTGGTTCATATTATCTTGTGTAAGGGTCTAGAAAATATAATATGCTACATTTTCATGTAATTTTTTCAGCTATTTAATTTTTCCTCATAATTTTGAGAAAATTGTCTCATCAAAAATGACATTTGAAAAATCGTGTTATAAAGGACTTAAGATATTTTATAAGGTTTCAAACTAAATATGTATTTTCAACATTCTTTAATGCACATCTCAGTACACTATGGTGGACCAATTTTACATATATTGTACTAGAAAAAATTACTAGATGGGTAATATTAGGTTCTAACCCAAGTTAATTATAGCAGGGATAATTTTGATGTTGGCATGATGCGTATAAGGGTTGCTGCATAAATAGTATTCTCTAGACAAAAATGGGAACCGCTTTGTTCTCAATAATAATGATTTAGAATTTAATTAGAGGCGTTGACAAACAATATTGCTAAACCATTTATCATCATTCCAACTTACATTTATTAAAAATTTGAGATTTAGGCTCACTAGCATTAACAAGAAACACGTCTTGATTGTATAATCTGAAAATTATGCTCATAATTTAAAATTTGAGCAAGTAATCTCGCAAATTTTAAGTTGCAAATAATAATACCATACACTCATCTAATAGATATATCTATTAGATACAAATAATATGTAAGATGGCCAACATGGAGAGTGACGAGTCTCTATATATCACTCTAAATAATTTTTAGAAATGCACGGAATTCAGTCCCGATTTTAGCTAGCGAATGTCCATTGGTTTATATACCATGAGAACAAGCATTAGTGAGAATTCATTATTTGAAAAATCTTCTGATTTTCAATAGATATTCTCATTAATAATTTGCATCATATTGACCCGGGAAGGTCTAACCGGTAATGTCAATTAATAAATTTTTTAGGACATTGAACATCTACTTGTTTAATTGTACCAATATTTGTGAAGTACAAATTAAAAGAAATAAATAACATAATATTTGTTTCATCATTCTTGTTTTTTTTTCTTTATGGATTCATGAGATGCATGTATGTTCAATATGTACGTGACTATTGTGGTCATGTTTGAATTTTAATAAATGATTTAAACAACATGTTAAAACATAAAATTTCTTGGATTAACGAACTTCGAGTTTGCAACAATATTTAATTCAATGATCTTATATTATTACTTTTTTGGGAGCAAGTAATATTCTGATAAAGTAGAATATGAACATAATATACAGTTGCGCTTCTTCAGGTGCAACAACAAAAAATTCTTTTAGAATATTTATATGCTTAATTAGGTTGTATTTTTTTTTTTCCTTTCAAAAACAACAATATAATTTTCTTCTAGAATATTAATAGAATTGTAAAATTGTGTTTATTCAGAAAAAGAACAATTAAAAATAAATCTTATAATGTAAGCTCATCAGGAGCAAAACACAATATTCTTATCAAATATTGATATGTATAAAGTTTATGATTTTTCAAAAATTACAACATGATATTTTTCAAGGGTATAAACACAATATTTGTTCAAAAATATGTTCTTCAAGAACAACATAATATCTCTAAGAGTATTGGTATGTATAAGAAATAATGTATCTTCAAAAATATTAACAAAATATTCTTCTACAATATTGATGTATATAAATGTGTGCATTCTAATGGAGAACGTCATAACATTCTATTAGAAATTATTTTATGTAAGGTAGCGCTTCTAAAAAAAACAAAACAATATTCTTCTAGAATATTGATATGTACAAATTTATGCTTCTTCAAAAGCGATAATATATTATTCGTTTAATTAAGTTGTGCTTGTTCAAGAGCAACAACACAATATTCTTCTCGAATATTTCTATACTTTGTATTTTTCATGAACAACAATAACATTTTCTTTTAGAATATTGACATAAATGACGTTATACTTCTTCAGGAGTATTAATACAATATTTTTATAAAATATTAATATACCAATAATTGTTCTTCTTCAGGACGAACTCAATATTTTTAAAATACTGACATGTACAAATTTTATGCTTCAACGGAACAATAACATAATTTTAATATAAAATATTAGATCTTATAAAATTACGCTATTTGAGAGCAATAACTTAATATTACATATTACAAAATTACGTTATTCGAGAGCAAGTAATATTATACTAAAATATTAATATAATATTGTGCTACTTCAGGAGCAACAACATATTATTATTTAGAATATTACATTATGTAAAGATTTACTCATCAAGAACAACATAATATATGTTAGATCTTATACAATTATGATATTCTGTCAGAATATTAATATAACGATGTGTTTCTTCAGGAGCAACAACAAATTATTTTAAAATATTAAATTTTATAAAAATTTGTTTTTCAGGAACAATAGATTAATATTAAATCTAATAAATTACGCTCTTGGGAGCAGGTAATATTTTGTCAAAATATTAATATAATATTGTATTTCTTCGAGAGCAATATTATAATATTCTTATAGAATATTAGATCTTATAAAATTAGGCTCTTATTAATATTCTACTAGATGTGCTTCTTCCGGAGCAACAAACTATTCTTAGATTGTGATTTTTTTTTTCAAAAAACCTACAACATAATATTCTTCTGAAATATTGTGATATTGCAAACAATTTTATCATTTTATATCAATCAACAATCACATAACGTATATTAAATAACTCATATATCTAAATATTCAGAATTTAATCTAATAATAAAACAATTAAAGATTACGACCAACAAAGAATACACTGAGATGTGAAAGGAAATTATATAACACTAAGATATTAATATAGTCCAAACATGCACGTAGAGGTATGCATAGTAGAAAGGATATACATATACATACTAATAGATTTATACTCATTGTAGTGGAATTTTTTTTTTGTTTAATCATGATCAAAATCAATCATATCTTTTAATATTCAAAAGTTATACCATATGCTGACCATTAAATTCAATACGAAGTAAAAAAGTTTGCGTACTAGTTATCACCAAGAATAAGCGCTGGAAAATAAAGGCCGGTTTAATTTATGCTTCGATGTGAACAAATTTAAGTTCGAGTTGATACTGTGTTATAAAACTAGGAGAACAAGAGATGAAACAGAAGAAAATTGAGAAAGCAATTGTGTAAATTTATTATAACAATGACCCTTATTTATTGGGTTCCAATGAGAATTACTGCCTGATTGGAATACACTCTTCTAGACTAATTAGATAGTTAGATATCCAAAAATCAAATAGTTATTCATCATTATCTATAATTTTACAACAATTTCAATAATATCCTTACATTTCTTTTTTCAGTATGTATTTAATTTTTTTTATACATTTGAACATTATTATTATCAATTATTTTTTCAACTATTTAATTATCATCAATGTGCATTTGACAAATTTATTCATCTTTCTATACTTAAATTATTTCAACAATATCCTTAATTACTTTTATTTTTTCAGTACGTATTTATTTTTTAAACATTTGAACATTATTATCATGAATTATGTTTTCAACTATTTAATTATAATCCATGTCATTCCACTTGATTGGAAATTAAATTATATTCATTAAATTTTTTTTAGAACAAAAGATGATTTTATGAAGAGTTTTGTTCCCATTGATTTATTTAATGGATGTTAAGATGTACATAGGGTAAATGGAGGGACATATTGCGTATAATTTTAAATGATTCCATGTATTCAATAGATTTTAAGTTAAGATGAACAAAGGATGAAGGTAAATGAAGGATATATTGCGTATAATTTTAAATGATTCCAATTGGGGCATTCAATATATGTTAAGATGAACAAGGGTAAATACAATGGTAAATGTAGGATTTTACTCAAGAGGGAGTAAAGCTGGCAAACGGACCGTCCCGCTAGAGCAGGGCCACACTTAAAACTGGACTGGGCCGGCCCAGTCCATTTTTGTGCGGGCTAGAAATATGCTGGCTTAGCCCAGTCCATTGGGCCAATTCAGTCTTAATTTTATTTTTTTAAAATAATTTTTTTGATACAATCTAATACTTTGCATCAAATACAATCTTAGTTGTCATGTTCAATTTGACGTACCAAATTACGTCAATAATATAGAGTAATGATCATTAATACATCCACACGCACAAAACACAATTTGATATAGAATTAATATTGGCAACTTTTCATGAACTAAATGGGCCAAATTAAAGCTAGCTTTTGTTCTAAATTTTTCAATGCTTTGTAGCGTGAAACACAATAATCCTTCTTAATTAACTCCACATGCTAATAGAGAATGCAATTGCAAAGGACGAAAATATATATTTTGATATTTTTAAAGAGATTAATATATAAAATTGTGACTCTCATATATTAATCAGTACATAAACATCAAATTTCTTTCAAAATAATAATATTTTTTGGTTTATTTGTAAACTATTTCTTGACACATTTTTCTAAAATATAAATAGTAAAAGCATGCTAGTCTTATTGCTTTGAGATATAAGCATGTTTGGCTTAAATTAAAAAGTTTACTTATAAGTAATTTTAAAATAAATAATTTACTTGTCACACCAAGCATAATTTGTACTGAAACTTGAATTAAATTAAATTTTAATTAAATCTAAACAATTTTATGTTGGACCTTGGGATTCTTGGACTAATGTTTCAAAAAAAGACAATTTAAGTTAGAGACTTGGACTTAAGACATTTTAGATTGATATTATTTAGATTATGTATTGAGGTTATTCACAAAATGAGTGATAGTGTCAAAGAGTTAAAAAAAAATTAAAAAAATGGGTGAGACGAGCCGGGCCATGTTGGCCCAGTTTTATTCGGGCCAGGATCAGCCCAACCTAACCCAGCCCAACCCAACCCAACCCAACCCAAAAATCGTGTTATCGCAGGCTGGCTAGGTTTTGCCACCTCTAAGAGGGAGCACTATGTAATTCTCATAATGTTGGAAAACTGAAAAACTATGTTGATATTCTCAGAATGCTGGAAAATTGTCTCTTGAAAAGTCGCATGAACTGTGATTTTGTCATTGACTTCAATGGTTCAATTATAGGTGGTTCAGTTTGTGCGTTGAAATTAACTGGTTGAATTTTCATTAGAAAGACATTTTTGGTGATCAAAATGAGAAGACTATTTTTTTGGAATTATTTCGAGCTTTTGGTTTTCAAAATCCATTTTTGACACCCATACTCAGTAAAAAATAAGACTTCAAATTCTAATTCTAATCCTCTTATTTTTTCTAAGATATTTTCTCATCAAATTTCGGGAAAAATAGCTAAAGAATACATGGATCATTTCAAAAAAATTAAAAATCGGGCCTATAGGCATATCGATTGAAAATTGATGATTTTATAATTTCAATTTAAATCAGGAGTGTGGCTAAAGAAAATTGAGAATTTGGCTAAAAAAACTAATCGATTTCCGAAATTTGAGAGTTTAAGCAAAAATGGATGCATTTATCATGCGGATTATCTGGATGCTTGAAAATATTTTCGAGATAAAATATGGAATAACTTCTAAAGTATGCAAACTAAAATTGCAAATGTTCGTTTTTGCTTAGAATTTACAAACATGGCTAAAACACAAAATAAACGCTTCGTGATTGCAATATCACGTTACCAATCTAGTCTAGAGACCCCTTATTCTCTTTACCTTCTACCGCGTGATACCGAAATAGGCGAACAGTCATACAAGGAAGAGAGACGAAGCATATTGCAAATGAAAAAATAAATTGAGAGGAGGGATAGACACATAATTTTTTTTAATTGAACATCAACACAGATTGTTTACCAACTATACATTTGTTATTTTACGGTTTGAATGAAGTTTTTAAACTAATATGAGAAAAGTTTCAATTATATTTAAAGTTGTAAATTTTGATTTCATACCAATTTGATTTTCAAAACAATTACGTGCTAGTTTCTTATAAATTCTGTACGTAGTTTTGAATGATCACTTGGTTATATTCTTAAGAGTTATACATTAAAAGTAGCAAAAAAAAAAAAAAAATTCTTTTACACATTTTTTGTTTTACAAATGCTTGCAAAGATTATTGCTATAATATTTTCTCTAGTCTTAATAAAAATATTACGAAATAACACAAGACTTCTAGCATTCTCAAATGGAAAGTAATAAAAATAACAAATTGAGTCGGATAAAAAAATTTGGTTGGTGCTTACTGGGAAGACATGAAATAGAAGTGTAGAAAGGTAAATTTTATACGAGAACGAGTATACATTTTGAACTGCAAGATATTAGTCTAGAAGTAAGGGGGACTAAGATTTGGCCAAATTTCTGCCTCATAAGCAATTTGCAAATATAAAAATACGGAATTTATTTAAGAAAGGCCACAAAATTTCGTTCATAGTGGATTAAGAGAGCTTTAGATAACAAAAAAGCAAGGACAACGACAAGCATAAGCACTCAAATGGTGACCATTGTCTCAACCAAAACCAAAATCATATTTGAACGATTAATCATCTCTTCAATTCCCAAATCTAGAAATTTCCAAATAGGAGAAAAGATTATAAAAATCCATCAGACCAAGTAATAAACTAAGACATTCCACTTTGTAAATTTATGTACTAATAAAATATTTTGTTAATATAAAATTTCCCGTTGAATTTATTCAAATTAAACCCCAAAAAACCTAATTTCTTTAACAAAAATAAGAAATCGATTACTAAGATCATAAAATCGAAAAGATTAAAATATTATATATAGAGAGATTATCATCGAATAAAAAATTTATTCTATACAAACAACTAGTATTAACTATTTTTATATTCATACATCCTCAAATATTATGTTTATACCACTTATAAAACATTTCATAATAACGTGCAACGCCTCACACTTTAGTTTGTGAATCAGTTACTTTCTTCAAAAGAAAGGAGTGCAATATGTGCTAATATATGCGCACTAATGATATACGTGTCTTATTAGTGCATACGGCTATGAACAGTTCAAGAATATACCACTACATTTATTTCACTATCACAACTCTTTGTGATTAATGTCGCTAGTGTTGTAAAATTATAAATAATGATGAATGATTGTTTAGTTTTATCTAGATGTCTATGCAGTTATCTACTTACTTCAAAAGTAACTCCTATTAAAACTCTATAAATAATGGTCATTGTTATAATAAATTAACACACTTGCTCTTTTAATTCTCTTCTATTTTTCTCTTATTTTCTTAGCTCCATAACACGTTATTAGCACGAACTTGCTTTGAAGTACAAAATTTTTCTTATTAGCCGTGAAAATCATATCAATTTTGGCATGATGCCCTTTGATCAGATCTCATTCAAAGTTCATGCACGAGCTGCCTTTGTTGATAATACATGCCACGTAATAGTATCAGATTCGATAAAAGATTTTTCATTATGATAAAGATAAATGTCTCATGTACAATTTCTTGGTTATGATTGAATACAAGGTATGTCTAATTATTTACTCCGACATGCTACTCAATGCTTGATGCTTAATATTTGTTTTGCTTAAACTTATTTATATTTATGAATTATGACAATTACATGCCATAATGTTTATATTCTAATTTATTTGTTTATTGATTTTTTTGGGGAATTTTTAAACTAAAATATTTAATCAATCTATTTATACTTTATTCAAATGTATATCCATTATAAGTAAATAAATTATTTATTACTATATATCAATATTCTACATTGTATGATTGCTCTTGAAGAAGTACAAATTATACATATCAATATTTTAAAAGAATATTGAATTGATACTCGTGAAAATACATGACTTTATATATATATTCTAGAAGAATATTTTAATTGTTATTCAAGAAGAAAATTATTTTGTTGCTTTTGAAGAAGCACAATTTAATTAAACAAATATTATATTATTGTTCTCGAAGAAACATAAAAATTAGATATTCTTGAAAAAAAATTGTTTTGTTGCTCATAGAGAAGCAAAACTTTACAAATATCAATATTTTAGTAGAATATTGTATTAATATTTCAGGAGAAGCATTATGTTCATATCTATATTATGGAACGTTATTGAGTTGTTACTATTGTAGTAGCACAACTTTATATTATATCAGTATATTGACAAAATATTACTTTACTGATTCTGAAAACAACAATTTTATATATTAATGTTTTATAAGAATATTATATTATTGCTCCAAAAGAAGCATAAATTTTATAAATCAATATTCAATAAGAATATAGTAGTGCTGCTCTTGAAGAAGCATAAAATTGTCATATTAGTATTTGTTGAAGAATGCTATGTTGTATATTTGAAGAAACACAAATTTATACATAATAATATCCTAGAAGAATATTGTGTTGCTCTAAAAAAAGTTCAATTTTAATAATTTAAATTATGATAATTCAAGAAGAATATCACTAGGTCTAATTTCACAAAGAGATATGAATTATGTGAAATCTGACTAGTGATTAATATTCTTGTTGTGAGCATTATTTTAATAGATTGCATTGTCAACAATCAAATGAACAAAACAAATAAATTAATCATGTAACGGATGAAATTTTTGATTTAATGTGCCGAAATGTCTACTATGTTACTATTACGTGTAATGCTACCTGGGGCAATGTCAATGTCATTTGTAATTAACATGAATGGCTTTATTATATTCATTTAAGTTGAATTTGGGCATGAATCTAAACCTGAATTGTATCAATAAATTATATTTAGCATTTACAATTGACACTTACATGTTTTAATGCTCCTGAATCATTCACCATGGAATGGTATTCGTTAACATGACTTTTGATATTGTAGAACTTAAATAAGAGATATAAACGAAAAGAAAGCATACATATGTCTAATCTAGGTAGAAAGTTTGCTTTGATTGAAAAAGTTATATTGATCAAATAATCAAGATAGAAAGTTTCTTTGTTTATTTAAGAATGTAGAAGATTAATTAATCTTATAATCTTGATTAAATGATCAATGTAGATAATCAAGGTAAAAAGTATGTCTTGATTTGATACATTCAAGTGAGACTCAAAGTCTTCTTGAAACATGGTTCAAGGCACAATAATTAATCAATTTTCAAGACATACTTGAAGTGTGACTTGTAAGTGTGAAATATGGAGCTATTTGGTACTCTAGATTCAAAATTCAGTCATATCTTTTTCTTTTTAAAATTATATCATGGAGATATTATGCAATATGTTGTTGCTTTTGAAGTATCACAACATTATATTAATATTTTAGTAGAATATTACTCGCTCTCGAAAAAAGTAATTTTGTAACACTTAATATTAAATTATTGCTCCCGAAGAGCGCTCTAATACTTTATAAGAATATTATGTTATTATTCATAAAAGCATAAAATTTATACATGTCAATATTTTAGAAAAATATTGAATCCATCC
Source organism: Forsythia viridissima (assembly GCA_030279155.1). Lineage (NCBI taxonomy): Eukaryota > Viridiplantae > Streptophyta > Magnoliopsida > Lamiales > Oleaceae > Forsythia > Forsythia viridissima. The sequence goes on along the minus strand of CM059037.1, from coordinate 3,256,950 downwards.
TGAAGAAGAACAATTATTGGTTATTTAATATTTTATAAAAATATTGTATTAATACTCATGAATAAGTATAACATCATGAATATCAATTTTGTAAAAGAAAATGATATTGTTGTTCCTAGAGAAACACAAAGTATAGAAATATTCTATAATAATATTGTGTTGTTCTTGATGAAGAAGCACCAAGCACAACTTCATTAAACGAATATTAAATGATTGCTCTTGCAGAAGTATGGATTTTTACCTATCAATATTTTAGAAAAAATTTTGTGGTGTTAGTCTTGAAAAATCACAACTTTACAATTTTAGAATATTAGTGTTGTGTAATATTAGAGTATTGATATTCTTAAAGAAGTACAACTTAAACATTTCAATATTTTCATATATGATAACTCTTGAAGAATATCATATCACCTAGTCTTATAAGAAGGTCATGTGATTTATACAATAATTTTATGAAATTCAGTTCAATTTCGCCACTCTTTTTAGACAATGAACTTTATTTCTAGGGTATCATATCCTTTTATTTATTTGATTAATAATCTAGATTATTAAATTAATTTACTTATCAACAATCAAGTCAAAGATTTAGCTATTGAATTGCTTGTCTTAGAGAAAATACGGAGTTGCTACATTATATTGGAACCCAATACTTTGATTGATTGGTATTATCGATTAGACCATCTTGGATCAATATGATGTGAATTATTAATAAAAATATCTATTGGAAAATAAAAAACCAGAAGATTTTCCAATATAATGAATCATCACGTGCTGCTTGTTCTCGTGGTATATAAACTAGTAGGTCTTCACTAGCTAAAATTGGGACTGAATTTCCTATACTTGTGAAAATTATTTATGGTGATGTATTTCCTATCACCTTACATGTTGACCATATAGTTATTATTTATATATAATATATACATCTACTAGATGATTGTATGGTTTTATTATATATTCGCAATTTGAAGTTTGCGAGATTACTTGTTCAAAATTTAAATTATTAGCATAATTTTCAGATTATACAATTAAGAGGGTACGTTAGAGCTAGGAGTCTTGCTTGTTGCTCCCGGACCCGCGACATGACGAACCGAAGGAAGGAATGGAGCAAGGGACAAGGGACGACCGCTACTGGCTGCTGGGCCCCCCGAGGGGTTCGGGGATAACAGACCGATTCATTGCAGTTAAAAATGTTGATAGGACTTCCAAAAACATGGATTTGAGGTTTCACAAAATACCATAGTTCGACGGAAACACCATATTTCACTAATTAAAAACTTGAGTTTGATAGGGCTCTTGATAGATTATCCATTGGACCACTAAAAGATGCGTTTTCAAAGAGCTATGCTGGCGCCCACACACACACACGTATGTGGCGAATACAATGAGCGAAAAACCTCTACGAGGACGCATAGAGGTCGGACAAGAACAGGGAGAACGAGTAAGTTCTATCGTAGGTAACGATAGTTACCGGAGATAAACTTACGAGAGACCCCAGAGATTGTTATCCCTAGTTGTTTTGTATTATAGCTGAAGGAGAAGAAAGCGACGGAGGAGCTTTCCGAAGGAGAGTAGCGTCTATATCGGGAGCGCGGACACACGTATATGTATGGTATCTAGGCGTTAGAGAGCTCTAATCAAAGGCCCTGAAAGGGCTCTATTTAGCTCTCTAACAGAAGGTAGCTCCTTAAAGCTATAGGGCTATTAATAAACTCTTTAAAAGGCTTAACAGGCATAAAATAAGTTCTTAGCTCTCTAGCTCAGGAACTCCAGAACTACTTAAGGTAAGGAGTTAACTCAGAGCTCTAACTCAAACTCAGTAAATATCTGGCCCTTATTCTCTTCCTTCATCGAATTCGGAAAGAGCGGGCCGGCAACTCCCTTAGGGGTTTTTTAATCCAAGATTAATCTATAAAAGAAAACACGGACTCGTACAAACAAGGATTAAACCTCTTTCCTTAAGGATTTTAATCTACAAATAGAGTAGCTACTAATGAAATCAAAGAAAAGCAAGGATAATTCATCAAGTCAATCTTATATAACCAGTGAAACTTCCTGCTTGCTCTAATCTAAATAGAGTGATCTGTTCTTACTTGCCTGTATAAAAGTCTATCGACTGATGAGCTATTCCTAGACCTAGGCCGATTAACAGTGATAGGTTGTAAGAGTAAACCGATGGTTGCCTTACTTTGGGAATCAGTATCATATCGGGTGGATACTTCACGCAAAAACTACAGGTTCAAAGCAGAAAGACAAGACGGCACTGGCTGCTCGGAAGACTCATTAAGAATAAAAATTACTGAGTCTTGTCAATGCTAGTGAGTCTAAATCTCAAAATTTTAATAAATGTTAGTTTGAACAACAATAATTGGTTTAGCTCTATTATTAGGTAAATGCCTCCAATTAATTTCTATGCAATTATTATTGAGAACAAAGTATTTTTCATTTTTATCTAAGGAATGCTATTTTAAATGCAGCAACACTTATACACATCATGTCAATATCAAAGTTATCACTGCTATAATTGGCTTATGGTCAGAGCCTAATATTACTCGTTTAATAATTTTTGATAGTGTAATATATGTACAATCGGTCTATCATAGTGCACTGAGATGTACATTAAAGAATGTTGAGAATACATGCTTAGTTTAAAACTTTATAAAATATCTTAAGTCCTAACGGATGATATTTTATAATACGGTTTTTCGAATGTCATTTTGATAAAACAGTTTTCTCAACATTAGGAGGAGAAATTAAGTAGCTGAAAAGAATACATAAAAATCACTATTCTAAAAAATCTGTCTAAGCTTCGCCTAGGCTCCGCGTCGCCTAACCACGCCTTACGTCTTGCCCTTGTCTTGTCCTTATCTCACTCTCGCTTAGGCCTCACCTAGGCCAGAAAAGCTTGAAATTCAGCCTCCATGCTTAGCTACGCTTTACGTTTTTTAGAACATTGATAAAAATACATCATATTAAATTTTCTAGATTCTCTCACAATGACAATACGAACCAAAAATTCGACAGATAAATCATTTGTAAGTTATACAATTGACAGATACATTTACTGACTAATGATATTAAACAAGTCTCATATACCAGCTGTAAATGTTCCAATTCATATTGATGTCTTGAAAGGACAATCCATCAACATTATATCTGGTAGATTAATGGCATGCCTGAAGGGTGATGATATTTGATTTCAAAATAAAAATGGAGCAAATAATAAAGATGGTCCTATTGAGAAAGTGTATACTCTTGGAGAGTATATAGACGTAACTAATTATAAAACCCTAGAAAAGGTTCAACTAGTTGAAATAATAAAATAAAGAGATCTCGATAAGTTATATCGTTATGGGAATGAAATGGAATAAAAAAAATGTTGTTGACAACACTTTTGTACATTATGTAGCGATTCATATTATGAAAGGTAGCGAGGATATTGAAGAAAATCTGTCAAAGAATTAATTGGCCAAATAAAAGAATGCAATCCAAGTAAATTGAACTTATTAGATAAATCTGAACTTTCTGGACCTACAATCCGAACACATAAAGGTAAACTTATACTAAAAGAAAATGAAAAAAAATGAAGTCGTTACATATAACGTACGACTTTTAACATTATAAATTTCGCAAAAGCTCATGTAAAACAATCACAAATCGATATTTTGTTAGTCTGTCAATGCATGACATAAATGCATATAATGTATATTGTTATAACCAATTCATATGGTGTGACTAATAAACTATGTATATAAATCTCTGAAGGATTTAATATGCTTGAAGCATATAGTTCAATTTTTCGAGAATTTAATCGATTAAAGTATATATCTGAAGTGATATTATAATGAAAGAAAGTAAATACGTGTTGTACTCTTTCCCTTGACCGAGCTTGTACTATTTGATTTTTTTGGTAAAGTTTTTAATGAGGCAATTTTTATGGCGTATTAAAAGAATTATGTAATCTTTTTCTTTCACTAGAATTTTTTCTCCCAAGGTTTTATAGTAAAGTTTTAACGAGGCATATTTTTTGTGTAAATGACATCCAATTGGAAGTGTTATAAATTTTATAGTTATGAATGTTCATAACATACAAAATATTTACTCTCATCATGATTCTATGGTTATACTCTCGTGTGTTATAAATTGTATACGAAATTCCTGAATGGAACGACAACAACAAAATCTATTTTTAATATAATTGTATCGGACCATCATGCTGACTACAGTCAACCAGAGATAGTGTATGGAGATGATATTGCTTGGAGGTTATAACATGGAACACATTTTACTAAAATTGTTTTATACAAGTTTTAAAAAGACGGCGTCATTGAAGATATTGACGCACAAGATATGAATAACTCGATAAAGCTTTTTTTATTGATTGAAATTAGGAAAAGCAACAGTACTCTTTTTCATTTGTTCAAGTTTTGTCCCACTGAATTTTTTTGACAAGGTTTTAATGAGACAACATTTGATTACTCCAAATTTCTGATAATCTTTATTTTTTCCCTTCGATTTGTATTTTTGTCTCATTGAATTTTTGTCAAACAAAGCTTCTAATGAAGCAGTTATTGTATAACAAAGAAGAGTGTTATAAAATTATAAATAATGATGAACAACTGTTTGGTTTTATCTATATATCTATGTAGTAATTTACTTAGTGCCCGTTTGACAGAGATTATAAACTGGTTTATTTGACCAATATTGGTTTATTTGAGTTGAAATTGTCGACTTTTTATGTTAAAAGTGAGTTGAAAAATCAAAAATTACGACTGAGAAAAACCAAAATGGGTTTATAATCCCAATCAAACAAAGCCTTACTCTAAAAGAGTTTATTTCAATCCCATTGGAACCCTATAAATAAGGGTCATTGTTATAACAAATTAACACATTTGCTCTCTTAATTCTCTTATATTTTTCTCTATTGTTTTCTTAGTTTCATAATCGCTAGTACTTATTATTCGAATTCATTATTTAATCAATTAAAGCAATAAATAAATAACAGATATGCCAACAATAATAAAATAAATATATTCATAATAATAATATAGTAATTATTCACTCATAATTATTGAATCTGGGCAAAATACTAACAATATGTGCCCAATTTTAATAGAGCGACGGTGAAACTTGAACTCAAAAACTCTCTTTTAATAATATCTTAAAGTTCATTTAAAAGTTTAAGCAATTAGAAAGAGAACACATTATGTACTTAAATTTTTAACACGGAAGAACATAATCTAACACCCTCATTTCTATTTTTTTCAAGCACAATTAATCGAATCAATGAAAGTAAAAAGTAACTTGTAAGTAACTCAAAGGTTGATTTGTACCAAGATGCCTTTTGAAGGATACTTGTTCCTTTTTCAAGGGAAAATGGGAGAGCCTTGAAACCAAAACTTACACAAGATAATCAGATTCTGCACATAAATAAAATATTTACTTGGGTTGAACTTTAGGCTCAAAAGATTAGCTCCTCACCATCATTATAATCTGGAAATGTAATACATCTGAAAACTTTGCACTTTGAACATAGTATGCATCCAGTCTGCAGAGTTTGTGATAAGAGTTAGCGTATATTGTTGATTTGTATTTTAGAAGAACGAGAAACCAAACACAACAACCGGAGAAACTATTTTTTTGATATAAACAATATGGAGCCATCAATATTATCAAGAAAATGTATGATGAAACAGTCACATGTGTGATATGTGGTGTAAAGTAATAAAGATTTCTCTATCACTATAGGTTTGCACCAACGTTACTTTTCGCAATGGACGAACTTACTGGTAATATTCAAGATGAGAACCCCCGATGTATGTTATTTGTTGATGATGAGGTTTTAACTGGTGAGACTAAAAATGTATTAAGTCACAATTTTAGAATTTTGAAGTACTTAAAATCCTAAGGTTCAAAGTTGGGCAAAACGAAGAAAGGATGCATGCAATGCCACTTTAGTAATGGCATGCATAAGAATAATAATAGAGTGATTATGGAGGATTGTTTTGTCTGCAATTGTGAGTGTTTTAGGTATCCAGGTTCGATTATCAACAAAAGATGAGTTCTACTCAACAATGATAAGACTTTATGGTTCCAACTTCCAAGTGTTGGGTTGCTAAATGACAAAATGTTCATAAAATGAACATAGTGGAAATGGATGTGGCCATAATAAAATATATAAAGTAAGAATAGAGAATATATGCTAACAAGTGGAGGTGACAACGAATCTAGAGCAATTAAGTGTCAAAGATTAAGGGGTTGGGGCATATTGTGTGTATACCTAAAGAGGCTTTTTAAGATTGACGTGATCTCCAAATAACAAGTCAGAAGGAGGGCTAGACCAAACTAACACGATATACTGTAAATGCAAAGGATTCACTTGCTCTAGATCTTATGATAGATCTAGCAATAAATCAAATTAAGTGGGAAAAAGAATTGATGTAGCCGACTCCAAATTTGTTGAGAACAAGGATTAATTTGTTGTTGTTGTTGTTATTGTTTCACAATTAGGATCCATGAGAACAATTCCAGATGCAATTTCATTAGATGTTAGCAAAAGATTTGAATCTCTATATTAACTTCTCTGACAATGTCTCTAACATGCCATATGTTTTGTCAATGTAAATACACCTTCTAAGCTCTGTTAAAATGTTTTCCAGCAAGGAAAACATGAGTGAACGAAATGGTGAGTGAAGCCACAACTTACAGCTCTGCATGCTGGGCAACGGCGGTATATCCTGTTGTTCACAGCTTTAACGTTTGTCTTCTGCCCATTACAAAAGTCGCAAAGCAACCATCCTCTGCCACTGCAAGATTCACACATAATTCCCGAATCGACCTTTACAATAAAAAGTTGTAAGCGAAGTTAGGGTAGTAGCTAAAGAACGCCGAAGACAGGATTTGCAAGAGCGGATATATAGCAGCATAAAATTATCTCTTGGATGTTACGAAGAATCAAGAAGACACGCGTGCCACAAAAATATAGTTACATACAGAATATAAATAATGATTCAGTAATAAAAGAAATTCAAATATCAATTAAGAAACTATATCATTTTAAATCGTAATTCAAATATATCACTTGGAGATAAATACTCTGGTTCAAAGTTAATGATTTCAATTAGCCAATTCAATTCTTGGAAGCTTTTGTACGTTTCAAACAGAATATTTTGAGATAAAACAACCTCCAACTCCGAATTCTCTCCAAACTAAAGCATTTACTCTATTTCTAAGAAAGACTTGTAAGAGCCCAAAATAGCTACTCTGATTTGGATCAGTGCCAAAGCAACCCTCTAGAGGACCAAATATTTGATTTAAATTTATCTCATCCGAAGGTGAAAAGCTGAATGCAGTTCAGTTATGGAAGTATTGGCTTGAAAAATACGGCATGACTACACAGAATTCATGTTCTAAGATCAGTCATTAAGCCTGCAGACTATACACTTTCTTCATCTAAATTTTCCCAACATTAGACTAAATAGTTTCTGTATACAGCTAATAGGTTCATAATTAGAAAATGGGACAGCCAACTTAATGGCCAATATGCATTTTACAAAAGAATTAAAGTTCATTGAAATAGTTTATGCTTAAGTAGTCATCCACTAGGACTTCCAATTTATAAAGTAAAGAGCAACCCAAAACAAACAAGCATGCATATAAAATGTTGTCCTTTTAAAACTAAGATTTAATTTTAATTTTGAGAACTTCAAAAATAATAAGTTAATTACAAAACCACTAGTGCAACAAAGGGGCAGGAATCATAACCACACAGTTCTTAATAATTCTTAATTCTCAATTAACGGTAGATGGGCAAAGATAAATTGTCAGGTCCCACTTCCTGTTTAGGGATGGAATGGTGCCTTTCTAGTCTCGTGACGACACTGTTTCTGATAACTCAGAAATGGAATACGTGTAACTCTAATATCCACGATAATTACATTACCAAATACTAGCACCTGGCAGCAAATGTTGCCACATCTGTTCTCAAAGACGCCGGGCCTAATCTAAGAGAAAGGGCCTCAAAAGTGATTTCTACATGAACTAGACAAGATTCTAGGGAATATTACCGAAATTCAGTCGATCCTCAGTTACAGAATCTTTTATTTTCATTCATTTTCCTTTCCATTCTATACCTCTTACACATCTCTCAACCACAGTTGTGCACAACCTTAGTATATTCTCTACTAACCCTAACTAGCCAAATGAACATTCAAGTAGAATTGCAATTAGGATTTACAACCCCACAAAAACCTGGAAATTTTGTTTTTTTCTATATTCATCAGTGCCTGAAGAAATTTTCTTTTTTTTCTATATTCATCAGTGCCTGAAGTTTCTCCCTTTATTTAAACACTGTTGTTCCATTCTTAGGCCCTCACATCCATCATGAAGGTTTAATAACTGATTTTATTGTCAAACTATTTTACAATTCGATGTTTGAAGTGTATTATCAAATTTTGAAGTCCCGACTGTAAAATTTCAGACGATTGCAAATATGTTGTATATATCTTCTAAAAAGGGCGTTTATCCTTCATCATTTCTGAAGTTTTGATGGCGCTGGATTGACTTCTAGATCCTAATTGCTCCCCAACTACCCCCCATAAACAAAATCATGACACGATACGGTTAGAACGCACACAAGTAGAGAATCAAGAGGCTAAGCAACCTGGGACATACAGAACTAGTGGCATTGACTATGAACAAAATAAAGAATTTCATTTCAAATTAAGGACGACATGTATGGTTGTTCATATAAAATACTACTCATTAAAGCACATGGGTTATCTTCAAACTACATGCAGTGGAATTCTGCACTCCAACATTATGAGCAAATTTCAAGTACTCAAATGATTTTTTCCCTGATAATACAGAAACAATTATGATTTAAACTCTAATAATTGTATCCAGAAGATTCAATGTACTATATTCTATACCTGTTGCTGTACTGGCATGCAACGAGCAAGTTTTACATGACGCCTGGATGAGTCATTTGGCAATATCCATTTACAAGGAAGATTCAGCTTCAGGGTATGAGCAGCCGTACTCATAGGAAGTGCCATTAATAATTTGACAAGAGTTTCTTCAAGCCCACATCAATTCCTCACTATATCCATTCATCACCACTCATTTCTGGTCCAAAATCTGCCCCTCCATCCTATCTTTATCACAAAAAAGCCACCCTCAACTCCAATTGTGGCTCTAAATTTAAGCTCCATATTACATATTGAAAATTGTCATATGTGAAAGATTATTTCACAATATAACCCCTAATATCTCAAGGATCGAAATGTAAACTGTGCATCGAAATTTCGAGGCTTACCAGGCCATATTGGATCGTTTTAGGCCGAGGTTGGCCTGGCACGAGGCGGACCTAAAACCGGGTTGTGCTGGCTAATTTACACCTTTAATTGCAATTTTCCCTATAGAAAATAGGAAAAGTCTTGTTGTACACCCCGGATGACCGCGGCGTTTACCGCGAGCCGGTAAAAAGACCAAGTTGCCCCCTCAAATACAAATAACAACTGAAATTTTTGGGTTTTATTCACTTGAGTTATCCATTTTCAACGACAGCAAAGCCTCAAATTCACCATGTAATATCTCCACTTCCGGCGCTTGTCTCCAAATATATTCAAACAAACAATTCTTCCTTCCCAAGATCTATCCATCTTCATATATTCTTTCATCCTTCTGTTTCCACTTTCTTTTATGTAGACTAGTTTACGAGTTCAAAATGGTCATTTTTCAAAGGATTCGTTTTTCCAAAAAGTTCATAAATTTAACAATTGGGAATTTGTAGTATGTGGGTGAAATGGTACTTGCAATTTACTATGCCTGTTTTTTTATGGTGAAATGTGGGTTTTATTTCTATTTAATAATGATTTAGACTTCAGTTGTTGGCTCTGGTATATGATGATCTTTTTTACAGTTTCAAGTAGTTCTTTCCAAATTGAGTTCAGATGGTCCTTGAAAATTGTGATAATTTGACCTTAAATTGTTAATTTATATGAGAAACACAGATTTCTAATTTGGCATATTTGAGGCCACAAAATTTGATACAGGACTGCAGTTATATATGCTCTTTTGTAGCTGATTATTGATGTTTATTCTTTAGTGCATTGTACACGAAATGATAGGGGTTCAATACGGGTCTGTGCTATTGTGATTTAGTTTTACCCAGAAGCTTAAGGAAACAGAGAGTGCATTTGTGCATTTTCTAGAATTACTTGTATGCCTGATGTAGCATGAACCATGGGAATGGGAATAATTCAACTTAGCAACGAAATGATTTATGTATTCCCATGGTTTTTAAGTGTAACCAAACAAGGGAAATATGGAATATGCAAGCAATCAAATGGTAGGATGCATGAAATATGGAATATGCATAACATGAATACTGTAGGATGCAAGAAATATGAAGCTGTATGTAATGCTATATTCCTATTAATCTGTAGTAACCTTGATTTTCTTGGTTAACTTTGAATACTTCTTCATTGATTGGAACTGAGTTTATTGATTGTTGAGAGAGACTTTGTTGATTGTAAGGGAAATGAGACTTTGTTGATTGTTGAGAGAGACGGTTATTGATTGTATTGACATTGTGAAAGAGTTGATTTGCAAGGGAATTGAGGCATTGGAACTGGAATTAGAAACGCATAAATTAAAATATGAATGAGATTGTTTATTGATTAATCCACGGTTATTCCACGTTTATTGATTTTTATTCAATTTCTGCAAGGAATTGAGGCATTGTTTAATCCACGTATATTCCACGTTTATATAATTGATTGATGATTTGAGAAAGATCATGATTAATCTATTTGCGTTATGGTGTAGCTATTGTCATGTCAGGGAGCAATGAAGGAATATGCTACGGTTGTAGAAAGTCGGGTCACTTGTTAGAGGATTGCAAGCAAAAACGACGATGCCCACGATGTGGGAAGGGATATGTAAAATGGATGCAAGTAGTGAAGGTGTTAAAGACCAAAGGAAGGCTTTTTTTCTGCTGCAGTGAGGAAGAATGCACATATTTCAAATAGGATAACGGTAAATCGAGTGGGGGGTTCGTTGAGGGGCAATCAAGTAGCGTTGGATTGGACAAATCTGTGGGCAAAGAGATAAATGAAGAATTAAGCAGCATGTTCAACCTGTTAGCAAGTATATCTGAGGAAAAAGATGTCGAGATTTCGCTCAATCTCACAATCCGCAAGGGCCAAGGAAAGGGGAAGGAGTTAGATAGTTAGATTAAAATATATTGTAATTGAAGTAGTAGGGTTTGGGTTTATGTCTACATTTTGTTGTAATCCATCAATCGAACTATTTGTTTGTTTGTAAATCTCAAATTTCAGAAATGTTTGACCAATCCATGTTTGATTTTCATACATTTACAACATAAAAGCATATATTTTCTTGAACGAAAGTCAAAATGATCTTCTTATAAATACTAGACATAAAAACTATCTATCGTAATGATTTTGAGGTAAATGGAAAGTAGGATTTGCTAATAAATGCCTCGACATTTGTTCTTCGGGTGGTTGAACTAGAGGATTCATTGACATGAAGGGATGACTCGACCCATAATTTGGCACCAAGTTATCTCCATAACCGGGGAGATATGTTTGATATTGAGCATCCTGCGAATAGTTGAACATGTGGTAATGGGCTTCTTCACGTGCCTGGATTAAGCTTTCACTAGCATGATTTATGTTGGACTGTGTAACGGTATTTCCTTTGCTTGAAGTAGAAGCTACCTGTGCAAACAGCAAACAAACAGTACATTAATTGAACCACAAATAAAAAAAAAAAAAAATTTTTTTGCCCGGAAAAGGCCTGGGAGATCGCCCAGGCATTTTACGGGCGATCGCCCAGCAGATGCATTATGCATTCTGCTGCTGGGCTTGTGACCAGGGCGATCGCCCAGCACAGTGTTATGGGCGATCGCCCAGGCCAATTCTGGCAGTTTCATTTTTTTTTTTTCTTTACTAACCTTCTTTTTCGTTGAACCTGATTCCAATGGACCCTTTTTCCGAAGCTTTTTTGGTGCCCCCTTCGTCTTTGAGAATTTTGGATCCAACATGTGCACACTATAGTCATTGTCGACTAATTCTCGTTCTGTGGTTGCTTGAACACGAGAATGTCCAGAAATGAGGTTACTACCACATGAAGATTTGTTCTTCGAAATCTTCAAATTAATCATTTTCATTTCAAGCCAGTCCGTAATCTCTCGACATTGTTCTTCATCGTCAGCTACCACGTCAGCAACCTTGCGAAATGTCTCACATAATTCATCATATCGTAATTGAGCTGGTGTGTTAATCCAACCATTGTAATTAATCTTCATCCTAGTGTATGTCCGACTCACGTCTTTCCTCCATCGCCGTAAGATATATCTTTCCGGTACCACCGTGACATCATTCGAAATGAATACTATGATACAATGCTTGCAAAGTATCCCCCTAAATTCAAACAAGTGACAGCTACATACAATTTGACATGACTCCTTGTCAAACAAAACACTAAATTTTTTTTCTTCATCCCATCGTCTAAAATTATAGATTCCAATACCTCAAAAGAGATTCCCAAAGGTCTCTCATCGACTGATATAATTCGACAATACACCATGCCAGAGAACTCTTCTTGAAATTCTTTGAATTTGGATATAGTATACGCTTCCTGGAATTGTTTCTCCATTCCAAACTTTGTTGCGCAAGGAATCATCTGAGAAAATGACTTGAAGTCCGCCTGAAACTCTTTCTCAACTTTACTCCTCAAAGCCCGCTCGTACTGCTCGACAAATTGTTTCAATGTGGTTTTTGAATGGACGTATCCATCAAAAAAAGCATTCATGCTTTCACTCCGTTGTGTCGTAGACATCCCTGCCCAAAAACTAGTCCTCAAATAACAAGGCACCCAACGTCTGCGTTCTCTATAAAGTCCTGATAACCAATCATGATCCTCAAGATCGTGGCTAGCAATCATAGAATTCCAATACTGTTCAAAATCTTCTGGAGTTTGTGATTCGTAAACCACATAGTGGACAACCGAAAGTATAGCTCCCTTATTACTGTGTCCTCCAAATTTCTCGGGCAACTTCTTCAAGATATGCCACAAACACCATCTATGCCTAGTATCCGGAAAGACAATTGAAATTGCATTTTGCATCGCCCTGTCTTGATCAGTAATTATTCCAATAGGAGCTTTGCCTTCCATGCACTCAAGCCATGTCCTAAACAACCATGTGAATGTCTGCGTATCCTCATTGGAAATTAAACCACATCCAAGCAGTGTCGATTGTCCGTGATGGTTAACACCAACAAAAGGAGCAAACAGCATGTCATATCTATTAGTTAGGTACGTGGTATCAAAGGTCACGGCATCCCCAAATTCTTTGTACGCTTCTCTACACCTATTATTAGCCCAAAACACATTTTTCAATCGACACTCTTCGTCCAAATCTACACTAAAGTAAAAACCAGGACATTGTGCTTGCATTTTTGAGAAATAGCACTGTAATGCTTGAGCATCTCCGTCCCCAAGTCTCAAACGCCGAACTTTATCAATATAGTTTTGACAATCCTTTTCAATGAATGTCATCTGCTCATAACCACCTGCTTCAACGACAGCTGAATTGTAACTTTTGTGTAACGGAATTCCCGCAATATCATTCACTTCAAGCCTTCGTTTCACGTTGTCACTAAGTTGTCTATTGCACCGATACAACCTAGACTTCGAAGGACTAGTTTTGTGGTTATGCTCCAGTTGAACTTTAGTTAATCGCCATGACCCACTTGCATCAGATACAGCAGTCACCCTAGCATTGCATCCTGTTTGAATTGTCGGCTGAGGTTTCAAAGAAGTACTTGTATTACTTGTTCTTCGGCCTTCTCGACTACATGTAAACGTCACATTTCTTACAACCCCATCATCACCCTTCCTCAAATTACGTTTTCTAACTGGAAAACCCACACGAGATGCATAGCTCTTGTAAAATTCAAAGACTTCGTTAAGCTCCTTAAACTTCATCCCCACCTCAGGTTCAATCTCATTCGGTTCTTCGACCCAATCATCATTTAAACCATGAGAATTCTCTATTTCTATCTCATCATCTTGAATATATTCATCATCACCCACAAACATATTCATATTCACTGTCGCATATTCGGAAAGTGAAACGAAATTTCCTAAATACAAATATCGACATTAATAATTTTTGTTAGCTATGTAACCCAAAAAAATTATTTGCGACTATGGTAAATACATAACTTCTCTAATGTATATAACACAAAAATATGGTAAAAAATTAAACTTTCAAATGTGAATAAATAATACCTATTTCGGACATAGTGATAGATAACTTGGATGGCAAATAAAATTTCACGTTAAAGATGGAACAAACAAGGTTGCCGGAGCGTCGCCGGAGAATCGCCGGAAAGAAAATAAGAAATGAAGAATTTTTTTACCAATTTTTATGAATAAGTGAATGAGTGAATCTGGAAAACCCACAGAAATTTTCAATGAATAGGTTAAATGGCATTGAATTCGGTAGAAATATGGTTCCAACATTAATTAGGATTCAAATTTTTCCAAATCAATATCTCGCGATATATTTCAATATATCGCGAGATATTGATTTCTCATCTCGCGGTAAACGGTGCGGTCATCCGCGGTGTACAGGAAGCGGGATTGCCATATTATTAGTGTGAGAAGAATCCTAAATACATATAATAATATGGCAATCCCGCTTCCTGTACACCGCGGATGACCGCACCGTTTACCGCGAGATGAGAAATCAATATCTCGCGATATATTGAAATATATCGCGAGATATTGATTTGGAAAAATTTGAATCCTAATTAATGCTGGAACCATACTTCTACCGAATTCAATGCCATTTAACCTATTCATTGAAAATTTCTGTGGGTTTTCCAGATTTACTCATTCACTTATTCATAAAAATTGGTAAAAAAATTCTTCATTTCTTATTTTCTTTCCGGCGATTCTCCGGCGACGCTCCGGCAACCTTGTTTGTTCCATCTTTAACGTGAAATTTTATTTGCCATCCAAGTTATCTATCACTATGTCCGAAATAGGTATTATTTATTCACATTTGAAAGTTTAATTTTTTACCATATTTTTGTGTTATATACATTAGAGAAGTTATATATTTACCATAGTCGCAAATAATTTTTTTGGGTTACATAGCTAACAAAAATTATTAATGTCGATATTTGCATTTAGGAAATTTCGTTTCACTTTCCGAAGATGCGACAGTGAATATGAATATGTTTGTGGGTGATGATGAATATATTCAAGATGATGAGATAGAAATAGAGAATTCTCATGGTTTAAATGATGATTGGGTCGAAGAACCGAATGAGATTGAACCTGAGGTGGGGATGAAGTTTAAGGAGCTTAACGAAGTCTTTGAATTTTACAAGAGCTATGCATCTCGTGTGGGTTTTCCAGTTAGAAAACGTAATTCGAGGAAGGGTGATGATGGGGTTGTAAGAAATGTGACGTTTATATGTAGTCGAGAAGGCCGAAGAACAAGTAATACAAGTACTTCTTTGAAACCTCAGCCGACAATTCAAACAGGATGCAATGCTAGGGTGACTGCTGTATCTGATGCAAGTGGGTCATGGCGATTAACTAAAGTTCAACTGGAGCATAACCACAAAACTAGTCCTTCGAAGTCTAGGTTGTATCGGTGCAATAGACAACTTAGTGACAACGTGAAACGAAGGCTTGAAGTGAATGATATTGCGGGAATTCCGTTACACAAAAGTTACAATTCAGCTGTCGTTGAAGCAGGTGGTTATGAGCAGATGACATTCATTGAAAAGGATTGTCAAAACTATATTGATAAAGTTCGGCGTTTGAGACTTGGGGACGGAGATGCTCAAGCATTACAGTGCTATTTCTCAAAAATGCAAGCACAATGTCCTGGTTTTTACTTTAGTGTAGCTTTGGACGAAGAGTGTCGATTGAAAAATGTGTTTTGGGCTGATAATAGGTGTAGAGAAGCGTACAAAGAATTTGGGGATGCCGTGACCTTTGATACCACGTACCTAACTAATAGATATGACATGCCGTTTGCTCCTTTTGTTGGTGTTAACCATCACAGACAATCGACACTGCTTGGATGTGGTTTAATTTCCAATGAGGATACGCAGACATTCACATGGTTGTTTAGGACATGGCTTGAGTGCATGGAAGGCAAAGCTCCTATTGGAATAATTACTGATCAAGACAGGGCGATGCAAAATGCAATTTCAATTGTCTTTCCGGATACTAGGCATAGATGGTGTTTGTGGCATATCTTGAAGAAGTTGCCCGAAAAATTTGGAGGACACAGTAATAAGGGAGCTATACTTTCGGCTGTCCACTATGTGGTTTACGAATCACAAACTCCAGAAGATTTTGAACAGTATTGGAATTCTATGATTGCTAGCCACGATCTTGAGGATCATGATTGGTTATCAGGACTTTATAGAGAACGCAGACGTTGGGTGCCTTGTTATTTGAGGACTAGTTTTTGGGCAGGGATGTCTACGACACAACGGAGTGAAAGCATGAATGCTTTTTTTGATGGATACGTCTATTCAAAAACCACATTGAAACAATTTGTCGAGCAGTACGAGCGGGCTTTGAGGAGTAAAGTTGAGAAAGAGTTTCAGGCGGACTTCAAGTCATTTTCTCAGATGATTCCTTGCGCAACAAAGTTTGGAATGGAGAAACAATTCCAGGAAGCGTATACTATATCCAAATTCAAAGAATTTCAAGAAGAGTTCTCTGGCATGGTGTATTGTCGGATTATATCAGTCGATGAGAGACCTTTGGGAATCTCTTTTGAGGTATTGGAATCTATAATTTTAGACGATGGGATGAAGAAAAAAAAATTTAGTGTTTTGTTTGACAAGGAGTCGTGTCAAATTGTATGTAGCTGTCACTTGTTTGAATTTAGGGGGATACTTTGCAAGCATTGTATCATAGTATTCATTTCGAATGATGTCACGGTGGTACCGGAAAGATATATCTTACGGCGATGGAGGAAAGACGTGAGTCGGACATACACTAGGATGAAGATTAATTACAATGGTTGGATTAACACACCAGCTCAGTTACGATATGATGAATTATGTGAGACATTTCGCAAGGTTGCTGACGTGGTAGCTGACGATGAAGAACAATGTCGAGAGATTACGGACTGGCTTGAAATGAAAATGATTAATTTGAAGATTTCGAAGAACAAATCTTCATGTGGTAGTAACATCATTTCTGGACATTCTCGTGTTCAAGCAACCACAGAACGAGAATTAGTCGACAATGACTATAGTGTGCACATGTTGGATCCAAAAAATTCTCAAAGACGAAGGGGGCACCAAAAAAGCTTCGGAAAAAGGGTCCATTGGAATCAGGTTCAACGAAAAAGAAGGTTAGTAAAGAAAAAAAATAAAAAATAAAAAAATAAAACTGCCAGAATTGGCCTGGGCGATCGCCCATAACACTGTGCTGGGCGATCGCCCTGGTCACAAGCCCAGCAGCAGAATGCATAATGCATCTGCTGGGCGATCGCCCGTAAAATGCCTGGGCGATCTCCCAGGCCTTTTCCGGGCAAAATTTTTTTTTTTTTTTTTTTATTTGTGGTTCAATTAATGTACTGTTTGTTTGCTGTTTGCACAGGTAGCTTCTACTTCAAGCAAAGGAAATACCGTTACACAGTCCAACATAAATCATGCTAGTGAAAGCTTAATCCAGGCACGTGAAGAAGCCCATTACCACATGTTCAACTATTCGCAGGATGCTCAATATCAAACATATCTCCCCGGTTATGGAGATAACTTGGTGCCAAATTATGGGTCGAGTCATCCCTTCATGTCAATGAATCCTCTAGTTCAACCACCCGAAGAACAAATGTCGAGGCATTTATTAGCAAATCCTACTTTCCATTTACCTCAAAATCATTACGATAGATAGTTTTTATGTCTAGTATTTATAAGAAGATCATTTTGACTTTCGTTCAAGAAAATATATGCTTTTATGTTGTAAATGTATGAAAATCAAACATGGATTGGTCAAACATTTCTGAAATTTGAGATTTACAAACAAACAAATAGTTCGATTGATGGATTACAACAAAATGTAGACATAAACCCAAACCCTACTACTTCAATTACAATATATTTTAATCTAACTATCTAACTCCTTCCCCTTTCCTTGGCCCTTGCGGATTGTGAGATTGAGCGAAATCTCGACATCTTTTTCCTCAGATATACTTGCTAACAGGTTGAACATGCTGCTTAATTCTTCATTTATCTCTTTGCCCACAGATTTGTCCAATCCAACGCTACTTGATTGCCCCTCAACGAACCCCCCACTCGATTTACCGTTATCCCATTTGAAATATGTGCATTCTTCCTCACTGCAGCAGAAAAAAAGCCTTCCTTTGGTCTTTAACACCTTCACTACTTGCATCCATTTTACATATCCCTTCCCACATCGTGGGCATCGTCGTTTTTGCTTGCAATCCTCTAACAAGTGACCCGACTTTCTACAACCGTAGCATATTCCTTCATTGCTCCCTGACATGACAATAGCTACACCATAACGCAAATAGATTAATCATGATCTTTCTCAAATCATCAATCAATTATATAAACGTGGAATATACGTGGATTAAACAATGCCTCAATTCCTTGCAGAAATTGAATAAAAATCAATAAACGTGGAATAACCGTGGATTAATCAATAAACAATCTCATTCATATTTTAATTTATGCGTTTCTAATTCCAGTTCCAATGCCTCAATTCCCTTGCAAATCAACTCTTTCACAATGTCAATACAATCAATAACCGTCTCTCTCAACAATCAACAAAGTCTCATTTCTCTTACAATCAACAAAGTCTCTCTCAACAATCAATAAACTCAGTTCCAATCAATGAAGAAGTATTCAAAGTTAACCAAGAAAATCAAGGTTACTACAGATTAATAGGAATATAGCATTACATACAGCTTCATATTTCTTGCATCCTACAGTATTCATGTTATGCATATTCCATATTTCATGCATCCTACCATTTGATTGCTTGCATATTCCATATTTCCCTTGTTTGGTTACACTTAAAAACCATGGGAATACATAAATCATTTCGTTGCTAAGTTGAATTATTCTCATTCCCATGGTTCATGCTACATCAGCCATACAAGTAATTCTAGAAAATGCACAAATGCACTCTCTGTTTCCTTAAGCTTCTGGGTAAAACTAAATCACAATAGCACAGACCCGTATTGAACCCCTATCATTTCGTGTACAATGCACTAAAGAATAAACATCAATAATCAGCTACAAAAGAGCATATATAACTGCAGTCCTGTATCAAATTTTGTGGCCTCAAATATGCCAAATTAGAAATCTGTGTTTCTCATATAAATTAACAATTTAAGGTCAAATTATCACAATTTTCAAGGGCCATCTGGAACTCAATTTGGAAAGAACTACTTGAAACTGTAAAAAAGATCATCATATACCAGAGCCAACAACTGAAGTCTAAATCATTATTAAACAGAAATAAAACCCACATTTCACCATAAAAAAACAGGCATAGTAAATTGCAAGTACCATTTCACCCACATACTACAAATTCCCAATTGTTAAATTTATGAACTTTTTGGAAAAACGAATCCTTTGAAAAATGACCATTTTGAACTCGTAAACTAGTCTACATAAAAGAAAGTGGAAACAGAAGGATGAAAGAATATATGAAGATGGATAGATCTTGGGAAGGAAGAATTGTTTGTTTGAATATATTTGGAGACAAGCGCCGGAAGTGGAGATATTACCTGGTGAATTTGAGGCTTTGCTGTCGTTGAAAATGGATAACTCAAGTGAATAAAACCCAAAAATTTCAGTTGTTATTTGGTGTATTTGAGGGGGCAACTTGGTCTTTTTACCGGCTCGCGGTAATGCCGCGGTCATCCGGGGTGTACAACAAGACTTTTCCTAGAAAATAAATCATTATCTTCTTGAAGTCATAATAAAAAGCACAAATTTGGGATCTGACCTACCTCACTGGCAGGAGTTCCAAAAAAAATAAAAAATAATAACGCACGCCCCTTCATCGTGTACTATTCACGGAATTGCCATTCCCGGGGACATTTTAACACTAACAATGAATACAAAACCAGAACAGCAAAAATGACACTGGCAAATTCCCTCCTTTCCTTTACCGTAATTATATCACTTACCGTGCCTATCTTCGTCATTTCGGTCCGGGTAGGACCATATTCCATCGACCCGGCATGTGAGAAACCCGACCCACGAAACTTGAGATCCGATCAAATGACAGTGATCATCAACGGCTACTCGGAGCACCGCATCCCACTAATACAATCAATCGCCGCCGCGTACTCCGCCTCCCCGTCTATCGCGACCGTCATCCTCCTGTGGTGCAACAACTCCACTCCACCGCAAACCCTCTCCTCCTTCGCCCAAAACCTCTCAGCAACCATCCTCCGCCCGCCCTCCTCCAGTCTGAACCACCGATTCTACCCTTGGGAAATCATCAAAACCCGGGCCGTCCTCATCTCCGACGACGACATCGAACCGAATCAGAAATCCATTTCCTTCGCCTTCACTGCCTGGAAATCGAACCCGGACCGTATAACCGGGTTTTTCGCGAGATCCCACGCGTATGACGTGCAATCCAAATCATGGATTTACACCATGGAGAAAGAGAAGTATTCAATCATACTCACAAAGTTCATGATCCTTGACCGAACCCACCTCGAAACATACACATGCGATCAAAGGTACTCGCAAACCCGACACATTGTGGAGGAAATGAACAATTGCGAGGACATTTTGATGAACTTTGTGGGGGCGGAAAATGTGAACAAGGGTCCATTATTGGTTGAAGCAAAAGGGGGAGTAAGGGACTACGGAGATGCCAGAAACGACGACGGATTGGGATTGAGCGAGGTGGGATTAAGCAGTAGGAGAGGGGAGCACAGGAAACGGAGAGGGGAATGTATAACAGAGTTCCATAGATTGTTGGGGAGAATGCCACTAAGGTATAGTTATGGGATGGTGGTGGATTCAGTTGGGGAACAGGGATTGTGTGAGAAAGGTGGAAAGCTGGTGCCTTGTGATCAACAGATTTTCTAAGAGATCTTATGCTTTGATCATGGTTAAATCGGACTGGCTGGCGAGTTCGACCGGAAAACTGTCAAAACGACCATTAAGCCGGGCTTGGTTACATCATAGGACCCCTATGCTCATGAACTGGTCGAGAGCTGTCTGAACCGGTCAAAGACAGTTTAATTATTTACAAGATTTTGATTCATGTGATATTACCAAATTGTAACTTTTTTGCGATTTAATCATTAGAACAATGCTCGGAACTCATTGATGCCGGTGAAATTCCCATCGAAGGAATGCATAAACATATTTTTCAATTATTAGACAGTTTAAACTTTTAGATGAAGTGGTTGAACGAATTTACTTTTCATGATCACATTTGCG
Organism: Forsythia viridissima; assembly: GCA_030279155.1. Taxonomy (NCBI): domain Eukaryota; kingdom Viridiplantae; phylum Streptophyta; class Magnoliopsida; order Lamiales; family Oleaceae; genus Forsythia; species Forsythia viridissima. The sequence goes on along the minus strand of CM059037.1, from coordinate 3,235,438 downwards.
ACCGGTACTAATATGTACCCAACAGTAAAATGCATGCCGGGAATGGAAGGTTTTCTAAGGTACCTTGACCTGATAAGTGCGTTTTGTGCACTTATTCGGGTCCTTAAACTAAGCTTTTAATTCATTATTTTAGTAATTTTCTACTTAATTCGGTGCATTATTCTCTACATTTCAGTTTTGGACCCGTTTGTGAGAAATTGGAGAAGAATGGATGAAAAGAGCAATAAATTAGAAGATATTTCGAAAGAATGAGGATCCAATTACACTCAATCTAAAGTTGAAGGACCAGATTGGACATTGTTGAAAGTTGAAGGACCACATTGCACATTATTGAAAGTTGAAGGACCAAATTGGAGACTATCAAAAGTTGAAGGACCAAATTGGATGAAAAGGAACGTTGGAGGACCAAAACCAGCACAATTGAAAATATTAAGCTGGGCGATCGCCCACATTATAGCTGGGCGAGCGCCCAGCATTGAACATCAAAAACAGAGAGCAGATCAGGCAACTTGGGCGATCGCCCAGTGTTAATTTTGGCCGCGAGATTTGTTTTCTTTTTCAGTTCGACTCCAATTAGGTAACTTTTGAGCCCACGTTTTTTAGGTCTTTTTGGCATCTCTTGGGGCACTATTAGGTAAGTATATATATGAGTTATTAACTCATATCAAGGGTTGTTCGGTTTTTGTTGAGTTTTGGGGGAAGAGAACATTACAAGACTATCCAAGAACGAAGATCAAGATCAAGATCAAGATTTCTTCTCGCCCAAGATTTCTTCGTTCCGGATTATGAATTTCATTGTTTCTTCTTCTCCTTCTTCTCTTATTATTAGTATGTTAGGCTAGTTTATTTTGTGCTAGGATTACGATGAAGTTTGTAATCTAAATTCTTCCATCTTGAGACTTGATTTTTGGCAATTTATTTCATGATAGTTTTGAATAATTAATTTTGATTTATATGAATCTACAATTACTTGATCAATAATTGTATGATTGTTGTGGTGTGTTTTACTGTCGAAAGATCGAAAGCATGCTAGACGCTATTTTAATTATCTTAAAGTCCGATAGGGGATAGAAATATACCGCTATGCTTTAGGTGATCTTTAATTATCCATAGAAATTTAATGCTTTCATTTGTATTCGCATTCGTCATAGAAATATAGTCGAGTTATGCATATGAATAGGTTTAGCATTATTCGAAAGAAACTGTTGAACAATCTAGGGATATTGATCTTCATAACTGATGTAATTTGTCAAGACCAAGAATCAAGATAGAGGAATTAACGATTATAAACGGATTCGGGATCCTAGTACTCTTCTTTCTCAATTTTAAAGTAATCTTTATTGACCTAATTTTTAGTTATTTGACTTATAATTAGTTTATTGTTTTTAGTTCAAATTCTTATTAGTTCTTAAACAACAAAATCATTCAAAGTTCAATAGATTCGGTTAAGGTTATTGTAATTAAACTGAACTATCTAAATCTTCGTGGGATCGATACTTGGACTCAACATCCATTTTACTACTTGAGCGATCCGTGCACTTGCGGAATTATTAAAGACATAAAATCGCTGACAAGTTTTTGGCGCCGTTGCCGGGGATTTAGTTTTAATTCTTTTCAATTATTTTGACACTAATTCGAACTTATTTAATTGCTTTAATTGTTTTTATTATTATTATTATTATTTTAGTTATTTCAGTGTCTGCTCTGTTTCTTTTCAGGCCATTGCATGCGAAGTGTGAGACACGGGTCTCTAATTCCAATTGATACAGAGATTGAACGCACTTTTCATCGTAGGCAGAGAGAGACAAGGAAGACACACCAAAAAGACAAAAAACAGCAAGGCAAAATGAACAACAATGAAATTGCTCAGGCGAGACAGGAGATTGATGAAGACAATATGCTGGTTGGAGACTTTTTGACTCCACAGATTATCCAGAACCAATCTAGCATTGTCTACCCACCTTTTGGGCAGCCGAACTTTCAGTTGAAGACTAATGTCATTCATCTATTCCAGAATGGTCATCAATTCTATGGCAGAGCTGAAGAGAATCCACATACACATGTTTCTAGATTCTTGGAAATGTGTCAACACTTCAAATATCAAAGAATCTCAGACGACGCCATCCAGCTACGTTTGTTCCCACATACTCTTAGGGACAAAGCTCTTGAGTGGCTGGACTCACTACCAATTGATAGCATAACCACCTGGAATGATTTAGCCCAAAAATTCTGCACTAAATTCTTCCCGCCAGCAAAGGTTTCGAAGCTGAAGCATGACATTTCAATATTTCAACAGTCAGAAACAGAACCCTTTGATGAAGCGTGGAACAGATTCAAAAACATGCTAAGGAAGTGTCCTCATCATGGCATTGGCAAGGGCCAACAAATTCAGTACTTTTATGCAGGACTGCTCCCTTCATGTAAAAGTATGATCGACTCTTCCTCTAACGGCTCCTTATCTACCAAAACAGTTGTTGAAGCTCTAGAGTTGTTTGAAAGAGTAGCTACCACCACTGCTATGTGGGCATCAGATAGAGTCATACACAAGAAACCTGCAGGGGTACATGAAATAGACACTGTCTCGGCATTATCTGCAAAAATAGACGCTTTGGCACACAAAGTGGAGAACATGTCACAATCAGCATTTGTGATGCAAACGAAGAAATCAACATGTGAAGAGTGTGGGGCAAATCACAGCACATCAGAATGTCCTATTCTCTCACAGCAACCAGAGCAAGTCGAGTATGTTCAAGGTGGTCAATACCCACAAAATAATCCATTCTCCAATTCATTTAATCCAGGATGGCGTAATCATCCAAATTTTTCCTGGAGGGATAATCAGAATAACAACAGACCACAATATTCTCAGTTTCAGCAGCCAGAAAAGAGAGTTTCATTAGAAGATGCACTCGGTAAATTCATCGAGAGGACTGATAAATTCATAGAAAAAACTGATCAGTTCATGAGACAGACAGAAATCAACTTGCAAAATCAAGGAGCTTCAATTAAAAATTTAGAAACACAGATGGGTCAGATGGCAGTTGTTATATCAAGTAGACCACAGGGTACCTTGCCAAGTAACACCGAGGTCAATCCTAGAGAGCAAGTACATGCAATAACTACCAGAAGTGGGGTTCAGTTACCAGAAATCCATATAAAAAGACCAGTTGCAGATAAAGAACAGGTACCTTCTACTGATGAGGAGCAAGTGGAACAGACTGAGCAAGCAGTAGATATTGGAAAAAGTTCAGTTACACCACAGGCTAAGGCAGCCGTTCCTATCAAATCATATGAACCTCCCACTCCCTATCCACAAAGGTTAAACCCAAAGAAGAAGAAGCAGGATCAGCAATGTGCAGAATTTCTAGATCATCTAAGGAAGCTTCATATCAACATACCATTTGTGGAGGCTCTGACTCAAATGCCCAACTATGCCAAGTATATGAGACAGCTACTTTCAAATAAGAAAAAATTGGTAGAAGGGGATATAGTACAACTTACAGGGGAAGTTAATGCTATAATGGAGAGGCAACTACCAGACAAAAGACATGATCCAGGCAGCTTCACAATTCCAATTACCATCGGTAACCTCGTGATTGACAAGGCATTATGTGATCTTGGTGCAAGTATCAATTTAATGCCCCTCTCTATTTTCAGGCGATTAGGAATTGGTGAAGTTAAACCTGCAAAATTTAATCTTCAGTTGGCAGACCGGTCTGTTAAAAAACCTTTTGGAATAGTGGAAGATGTGGTAATGAGAGTGGGAAAGTTACTATTTCCCATTGATTTTGTTGTTCTGGATATGCCTGAGGATGCTGAAATCCCTATTATCTTGGGACGTCCCTTCTTAGCTACTTCAGATGCCCTCATTGATGTTTCACGGGGGATATTGACATTGAGAGTTCAGCACGAATGTGAAGTATTTTATATGTTGGGTAAAGATTCAACACCTCCACCACCTCTTTCTTATTGGACAGGTTATCAAGTGGAGACTTTAAAGAAATTCAAGAACAACTTCTTTAAAAAGTTTTGGGATACAAAGCCACCAGAAAAAATGAAAGACAAAGGTAAACAGGCTGTTCGGATGCAAGAAGTTGCCATTGGTGAACATAAGGTTGAAGCTGAAGTAGTCATCCCTGAAGTACATGTTGGAGCTATTAAATGGAAGATGAAGAACAATCAGACATTAAGTCAAGCTAACGACTATAAATAAGCGCTTAATGGGAGGCAACCCATTTTCTAACCCTTTTATTTACTCGCTTTCTATATAGTAGTTTTAATCAGTTTAATTAATTTATTAGTTTTTTATTTATTATTTAATGCCTTTATAAAGCTTTCCTATGTCAATTGCAGGATGTCCCTCTTTGCAAGGCACATGACTCCTGTCCCACTTCAGTCCACTCCAACCGGACCTTCAACCAGCCAGATCCATCTTCTCCACATTTACCTCCAGGGAGTACCTGATCTTTTTCCTCCTTTACTTTTGTTCTAAATTGCTTACATTGGAGACAATGTAATATTTTCTTTTGGGGGTGGGTAAAGTATCAGGATACTTAGTGACTGTTTTTGAATGCATATCACTCGGGTCTATATAACTGAAAAAAAAAAAAAAAATTTAGTTGTTGTTAAACTTCTTACTGCCAATGATGATAATTGTTTGAAAATCGAGTATATTTTTAGTGGAATATTAGACAACGCTTGAACTTGTGCTTTCATCTGAATTATTATCCATGTTTGACCTGTTTAATGAAGCACAAAGCCACTATTGATTTATCATTTATTGGGACCATGATTTGAGTGTATGAGTTGATATTGTTGACTTAGCATCAGTATGAAAAATTCCGTTCCTAAGTCCTTAAACTAGTAACCAAACTGTTTGAGAACAGTTTGGGGGTGTTAAAGTACTACTTGTGTTTTGAAAATTTTGATGGTTTTGGTCTTCTGAGTCTCATCCTTGGTTGAATAGGTTATAGTAAAGGAATCTAAACCGAGCACTACTTACTGCTGAATAAATAAAATAAAATATGACTCGAGCAATTAAGCCTGTTAGGGTATTTTAAAACCTGGTGCCCTAAAGTCATCTGACTTGGGAGTCATCGGCCCAAAGCTCGTTATATGAGTCCAAAAAAAAAAATAAAAAAAAAAAAATTATTGTACATCTTTGCTTCTCTTATAGCCTGTGGGACTCGAGCAATTAAGCCTGTTAGGGTATTTCAAAACCTGGTGCCCTATGGTCATCTGACTTGGGAGTCATCGGCCCAAAGCTCGCTACAAGGGTTACATAGAAAGCTAATATGAGAGAAGTATTGCACAAGATGTGAGATCAGTTTTATGAGTAAAATAAATAAAAAGTGCTAAAGGTGCTCGGTAAGGATTGCTAGATTAAAACCCAAGAGACTGAAGATAAGAATTCAGAAATCATTCACCACCCTAGTTCTGAGAATACAAGTTCTAATTTTACCACTTTATTTGAAAAAAAAAAGCATTGTGTTGATCAATAGGAACCAAATTTGCTAGAACACCTCGGGATTGGAGAGAAAAGTTTTAGAAGTGTGATAAATTACGAGAGGTGTAAGGAATAAATGACTACAATGGGTTCGGGACTGTAAAAATATCAACAACACAATATTGGTCGTGGTCTAATACATGAGTAAGTTCAATTTCTGGCTCATCACACACTCACTAAAGGTCGAGCAATGGATAAGTGAAATTTTGGTGTTGTTTAATCTTTTTCTAAACGTATTACTTGATTTTTCAAACATGAGGCATATAGTAAGACATTTGACATAAACTCAATCATTGTTATTTTGTTTAGCTTAGTTTAAGTTTATGGTTTAGTTTTATTTTGTTTTGTTGTTCGAGGACGAACAAAGGTTTAGTTTGGGGGTGTTTGCTAAGTGCGTTTTGTGCACTTATTCGGGTCCTTAAACTAAGCTTTTAATTCGTTATTTTAGTAATTTTCTACTTAATTCGGTGCATTATTCTCTACATTTCAGTTTTGGACCCGTTTGTGAGAAATTGGAGAAGAATGGATGAAAAGAGCAATAAATTGGAAGATATTTCGAAAGAATGAGGATCCAATTACACTCAATCTAAAGTTGAAGGACCAGATTGGACATTGTTGAAAGTTGAAGGACCACATTGCACATTATTGAAAGTTGAAGGACCAAATTGGAGACTATCAAAAGTTGAAGGACCAAATTGGATGAAAATGAAAGTTGAAGGACCAAAACCAGCACAATTGGAAATATTAAGCTGGGCGATCGCCCACATTATAGCTGGGCGAGCGCCCAGCATTGAACATAAAAAACAGAGAGCAGATCAGGCAACTTGGGCGATCGCCCGAGAAAGCACTGGGCGATCGCCCAGTGTTAATTTTGGCCGCGAGATTTGTTTCCTTTTTCAGTTCGACTCCAATTAGGTAACTTTTGAGCCCACGTTTTTTAGGTCTTTTTGGCATCTCTTGGGGCACTATTAGGTAAGTATATATATGAGTTATTAACTCATATCAAGGGTTGTTCGGTTTTTGTTGAGTTTTGGGGGAAGAGAACATTACAAGACTATCCAAGAACGAAGATCAAGATCAAGATCAAGATTTCTTCTCGCCCAAGATTTCTTCGTTCCGGGTTATGAATTTCATTGTTTCTTCTTCTCCTTCTTCTCTTATTATTAGTATGTTAGGCTAGTTTATTTTGTGCTAGGATTACGATGAAGTTTGTAATCTAAATTCTTCCATCTTGAGACTTGATTTTTGGCAATTTATTTCATGATAGTTTTGAATAATTAATTTTGATTTATATGAATCTACAATTACTTGATCAATAATTGTATGATTGTTGTGGTGTGTTTTACTGTCGAAAGATCGAAAGCATGCTAGACGCTATTTTAATTATCTTAAAGTCCGATAGGGGATAGAAATATACCGCTATGCTTTAGGTGATCTTTAATTATCCATAGAAATTTAATGCTTTCATTTGTATTCGCATTCGTCATAGAAAATATAGTCGAGTCATGCATATGAATAGGTTTAGCATTATTCGAAAGAAACTGTTGAACAATCTAGGGATATTGATCTTCATAACTGATGTAATTTGTCAAGACCAAGAATCAAGATAGAGGAATTAACGATTATAAACGGATTCGGGATCCTAGTACTCTTCTTTCTCAATTTTAAAGTAATCTTTATTGACCTAATTTTTAGTTATTTGACTTATAATTAGTTTATTGTTTTTAGTTCAAATTCTTATTAGTTCTTAAACAACAAAATCATTCAAAGTTCAATAGATTCGGTTAAGGTTATTGTAATTGAACTGAATTATCTAAATCTTCGTGGGATCGATACTTGGACTCAACATCCATTTTACTACTTGAGCGATCCGTGCACTTGCGGAATTATTAAAGACATAAAATCGCTGACATGACCTGCCCAGCTTTTGCCACATCGGCGACATCAATGAGCCAAAACTTCACATCATCAAATCCGAGACTAGACAAACCAAGAGAGCTCAAGCAGTCATTTTGAACACTTGAAGGGCCAATAGTATCTCATATATGCAAGCACATACAAAGACTCTTTACCATTGGACCAAACCATGCCCAGCTGAAGTCGAGACTCGCACGAAAGAATCTGAGAAATCCATTCTTTCGACAAGTTTCTGAGCAGAAGACCGGAGTTATATTGATTGGCCGTAATCTATGTTAGTTTTGGAAGCATAACACTAGTGTACTATTGGAGTTCTGGCATCCAACGGGAAGAATCAAATTCCAATCAATGGAATTAGAAGAGGGTACAAAGGCAAGGAAATTCAGGTGGGATGGGAACCTCAGGAAGAAGTAGTGAACCATCCGTCATTGTGTAGATTCTTGACTCACAGGTGCCAATGATTTGTTGGCCATATTTTGCTAATCAAACGATAAACAGTTGGTTTGTGAGCGAGGTTTGGAAGATCGGGTTTGACATGAAAGATGCTTGTGATCGAAAAATTACCGAGAAAGTTGTTAGAGAGCTTATGGAAGTAAAGAAGAATGAGTGCTTGGAAATGGCAGAACATATAGCAAAGCTGGCCAGAAAGGCTGTTAGTGAAGATGGATCATAATATTGCAATTTTGATGATCTTATTGATTACATCAAAACAATGATCATTTGAGTATGCCATCTATATTTGTCTTGTGCAATTTAGATAAATCTTTAAATGTAAATTTAGTCCAATTTTCTCTTCAAATTTAGCATGTCGGATTCGACCGGATATAGAATAATTTTAATCCAATTTAGTATTTAGTCAAAAATAACCAATGAAAATTTTAGCGGTAGAGCAACCAATGCCCGCTGAAAATGGAGCTCCCTTCCCTTACGCATCTCATTAGAGAGAGAGAGAGAGAATATATTTCTACTTTGTCTGAATCTGATCGTCCATTTCGGATAAGAGAGGATTTGGTAGAAATCTTCTTTTTTATCTGTTTACTGAAGGGGATTTTGAATGTGGTGATCCATCATATTTTGTTGCTTTGGATTTGAAATTTGTTGTACTGGTTATCTGGGTCTGGGAATTGGTGCAACAAAATATGATGTGGCCACCACAAATGAATCATGGAATGTCATCAATGCCTAGGTTGATTGCGGTGGCGATCGACAGGGATAAAGGAAGCCAAATTTCTCTGAAATGGGCTGTTGAAAATCTTGTTTCCAAAGGCCAAACCCTAATTTTGATCCATGTTAAAGCAAAACAGAGTTCACCATTTTTTGCTTTATCGCCATCTCTACCTCTGCCAAGTAAATCTCTCTCTCTCTCTCTCTCTCTCTCTCTCTCTCTCTCTGTGTGTGTGTGTGTGTGTGTGTGTGTGTCGGGGGGCGGTGGAAGCGTGTGGTGCCATTACAGGAGAGTGTTGAAATGCATACAAATTTGTGGAGTTGCTTGCCTGCAAATTGTAGTACCGGTAGGGGCTGGGTGGGGTTCGAAATGGGGCCGGCGCCGGGGCTGCGGGGAAGAGGCGGGGGTGTTTTGAGTAACTTCTTGTTTACGCACTATTTGAGTCTGTTTCTTTTTATCGCAAGTGAAAGAATCTACTTATTTTAGTATTTCAAAATAAGTAACTTTAAATATAATTCTTTGGGTTAAAATTGGGTTAATGCATTTTAACTGTTCAACACTGTTACACTAAAGCCAAATCTCTTAAACTTGAAAACTGTAAAGCTTAAACGAATTGCAATTTTTGTCTGTAAGATATACGTGCATTGTTCAGTTAAGTCACTATATTACAATATCAAACTAACCATTTTCCATCATAGTCAAGTAGGTTCCCTACTAGAAACTTTCCACCAAACCAATGTATGGAAATCTTAAACATGAGAGTTCTCCATTTTTGGGATAGGTAATTCTTATAGAACCATCCCCCGAAAAGGAGGCTGACATCATAAGTTTTATGTATGGAAATCTTGAACACCGTAATGCTATAAGCCCTTCTATTTTCATTTTCTGTCGTCCACATGTATGCTTTTTGTCATCTCGTGTTCTGATTCTCGTCTTTTGTGTACTGCTACACTTTTCTCGCAGTAACAACAGTTTGAACTACTTCTGTGATATTGTTAATTAGTTGCTACAGAATCTGCCTCATGGTAATTGTGATTATTTGGTGTTTGTATGACCTATCTGAACATATTTTCCCTGAAACATGAGTCTAATTTTTCTTTCTGCTAGTGTTCCCACCAACTAACATTTTGTTAGGTGTTTCTTTGATTTCTTGTCTCTGTATTGACATTCAGGGTATTTTAATTGTTGAAGATGCAAGTTGCTCATAAAATTTTCTGTCACAGGACCTAACCAGATTTCTGATATGGATGAGAATGGGTCCAGTAATGGGGAATCCGATGCACAAACGAAAGAATTGTTCCTTCCTTTCCATGTATTCTGTACACGGAAAGATGTGAGTGTTCAAGATTCAGACATATTTGCTTTTATTGTACTTAAAATTAGAAAAGAGCTATTTCTTTTAAACTTTTAGACGAGGTGCTTCAACAAGGTATTAGAACAGACAAAGGTCTTGGGTTCAAGTTCGCCACCGCCCATTTGTTGAACTATGCACCTGTAAGGCCTTTGATGAAAATGGAATCCAACCCGCAATTGAAGAAGCGTGTTAAACACTAAATTTAAATAAATAAATGTGTCGCCAACAATGAGGATACTGGATATCCTTTTAATCAATCTGGAATGAATAAAAAATCCATTACCAGACGAGCATAGGTTCTTATTCAAGCTCTACATTCTAACTTTGTGCTCATTTGTCAGATATCATGCTATGATGTTGTGCTAGAAGACACAGATGTAACCAAAGCAATAACTGAGTTTGTAAAGCAATCAGGAATTGATGTAGTGGTTCTCGGTGCAACTGTGAAAGGCAGTATATTCAGGTACACAGCTCGTTTCAAGTTCCCCCGTCTTCAACAGTAGCACTAATTTTTATCCTCAATGTTTCTTTCATTACCTCAGTTGGTACTTGTAACTTTATGTTTCCAAATATTTTCGATATGTAAATATAAAAAAGTTTCTTTTAGAAAGTAACTCTTACGTTAATGTCAAAACAAGTAACTTATTTTCAAAATTGACAAATGAAAGAATTATTTATTTTACAATTTATTGGTTTTGAATTTCACAATTAATCCACTGCATTCTTATATATTATATGAATTAAGGAGCTAATGCTATATGAATAGAACATCTATGTATGAAAATGCTGCAAAGTTGAGAATCTAAATATCATTTTGGGCTCTCAACAATCTACTCATTCTCTTATTAGTTGCACTGATAACAAACTTTCCTCAGATACGATGCTTTAGTTTTGTAACTATGGAGCATAAGTTTATTTATTTACTGAAGATATTCAGGAAAACTATTTATGATAATCGAAGTATAATACTTAATGACTTCCACAAGGATCACACCATATTTAAAAATGGCATGCTCAAGCTTTTTTCACTTGGCAACACTGCATTTGCATTTTGGTTCCCGAAAATATTGTAGATTCATGAACCTTCTTGAATGAACCCATATATACATTTCTTTTATTTACTAGAATGCAAAACAGATTTTAAAAAAGTCTAATTTATGTAGCCTTTAGCACTGTAGATTTAAAGCAAAAGATATTCCAGGAAGTGTGTTAAAAGGGGTGCCAGATTTTTGTACCATATATATCATCCACAAAGGAAAGATTACATCTATGCGAGCTGCTTCCCGCCCACCCCCGTCCATCCTAAGCCCACTGCGTGGGCAAATAATGCTTCATGTCTGCAGCAAATCCGACGCATCTGAGCCATCATTATTCTCCAGCAATAATTCCAGAAGTTAGTCATTTTACTGAAATATTATTCTCTGTTTTTTTCTACACCATCCAGCCATAGATTCAATATTGAGTTTATTCTGTGCAGGTTCTTTTTCCGGACAATCAAGGCCAGGATCTGAACCATCTCCGAATGCCATGCAAAATGAGGCACACTTCATGAAGTATGTCATAATTAGTTCCTCAAAGCATAAGATACATTCTGCCCCCGAATAATTGCTGGGATCCCATTGTGACGTCGCCTTCAAATTTTCTTGCTACAATAATTGATGACTGAAAGTTGATTTTTGCATTACTGTTATATGGTAACTTTAACTGAAGCGCCTCTTCTAAATCCCTAAGCCGTTAGAGAGAGGACCAATTTATTCATTTACTTTTTGTCGAAATGTACCCCCTCACGTGGCAGACCTGTTCATTTTTTCATCATAACGTGCATAAACAATTTTTATGGATGGGTCCTCTGCCTACTCGCATATCACGTTGAACCACCTCATCTAAATGCTCAAGTTGTTAGAGAAGGGACAAATTTATTCATTTTAATGTCTTCAATACTTTATACATCCTACTAAAGCTAACCTAAGTGTTTTTACTGCAAGCAGATCGCCATTTACTCACAGGATGGGTCCAAATGGCAAACCATATGATCTCTCGCCACCGGATACTGACATATCCTTTGTCAGCTCTGGAAGGAAAAGCATTGACATCATCTCTGGAAGGAAAAGCATTGACACGTGTCCTTCATATCGTGAAAGCTTTGAAAGTGGTCATACCCCTCCCCGGCTTTCAAGCTTATCAGACATGGAAAATCATGCCTTTGAGTCATGGCAACTTGGACGAAAATCGGGAGGCACAATAACCCCGCTGGAATTCTCGTATGCTTCAATTGAGAACGATAGAACATCCACGTCACAGACAATGGTAAGGTCATCTATTCTTAAGTTACCCGGGAACACTATCATATCTGCTAAATTAGATACTTTGGTGTACTACAAGAATTTGCATGCTTGACACAATACATGTTCTGATTGGTATAATATTTGAGCTGTCAGTTTTTACCTGTTGGAATAAACATTATTTCTTTAAAGTGCACTGATTAATTTCATGGTGCAAGATGCATACTTCTTGTAATCTTTTTCATTCTCTTTAAATTTAATTAATGAAACTGCAAACACTTCGACATTTGAGCTATATGAAAGTGATTGAATTTTCAACCATTTGGTTTTGAATTTTTGATATACCATTATGTTTCAGTCTTCCTAGTGTACATAGATAAGATCAGCAAACAAATATCAATTTCGAGTTTAAGATGGAAGATTAGATGCAAGATATTTCTCCACATATTTGATTTTTTTGTTATTGCTTGATGAGAAGTGGTTAAATAGTTTCAGGTCACATGGCAGAATTTACTATATAAATGACTCCTCACTTTTGGATGATTTTAATGCCTTTATGCTTTAAAGTTTTTAGGATCGATGAATTAGAAGAATGGGTTTAAAACCAGGGTAACAGAGCACTTGTGTTCTAGTAAACGTTTGAATCTTGGAATTTGATTGTGAATTCCCCTCGACCTCAAGGAATGGGAAGTAGAGAATATTTCACCATACGAATCATATTCTTTGTTTAAAGCAAGAAATGGGCTAGAAGGTTGCAAACACATGGCTATTGCTATTGTACACAGTTCATATTGCAAGGAGGAGTAAAGCTTCACTTGACAAGTTTCGAAGAAGACTCCCCACAACCATCAGTCCATCACTGGAATTCAATTCAATGAAAGGAATACCCCATAGAAGTATAACTTATCCAATTCGCCCAACTCACCTCAAGGAATTTTTTCTCTTGCATCCATTGTCTTTGACTGGGATACAGAACGATTTTCTTGACCTTATCCCCCCACCTTCCCCCTTGCTTTCAAGGTGGACTCTTTCGATCTATTTTATCAAATATGCTTGACGAAAAGAATGTTTTTCGAAACACCTAGGACGTGGATTCTATGTGAACCGATGAATCATGGCAGGTCGTTACTTCCAGTGATAACTTCCTCTTTCATTACTTCATTATTTCTGTATCCCTCTCCTTTGTTCTGAGTTACTCACCAAATGGCACTCAATTCATATCTTTAGACATGAAACATGTGTTTTTGATAAACATCTGTTTTATACCTTCCATGAAGAGAAGACCTTTGTGAAATTATGTACCATAAAAGTATGTAAGAAATCAGGCTTGTCTTCTCCTGGAATTCAAAATCTATATTTCTACTACAACTTTTTCAAGGATAAGAATGATAAAAAAAATGTTACTTTCTATTCTTGAAATGATTAATGTGCTGGAAAATATACATTCACTTCAAATATTAATAACTTCTCCTACAAGGAATCAGATATTGTTTATGGCAAATTTCACACAGTTTCTTTTCTATATCTCTGGAGAAAACTGGAGTTTATCATTAATATCAATTCTATGACCTACAGGACGAAGTAGAAGCAGAAATGAGAAGGTTAAAGCTGGAGCTCAAGCAAACAATGGATATGTACAGCACAGCTTGCAAGGAAGCACTCTCGGCAAGAGAGAAGGCACGAGAAACATTCCGTTGCTTCGGACTTTAATATTTCTGTGCGGTCTCTATAACATTTTATATTTCAGGCAAAAGAGCTCCAGCGCTGGAAAATGGAAGAACAACGACGATTAGAAGAGGCTCAATTAGCAGAAGAAGCTGCATTGGCACTTGTAGAAAAGGAAAAGGCCAAGTCAAGGGCAGCTCTCGAGCATGCTGAAGCTGCTCAGAGGATAGCAGAATTGGAAGCACAAAAGAGAATCAGTGCAGAAATGAAAGCACTAAAAGAAGCAGAAGAGAAGACAAAGGTACTAAATGCTTTGGCAAATTCAGATGTCGGATACAGGAAATACTCAATTGAGGAGATTGAAGTTGCCACAAATTATTTTTCACAAGCTCAAAAGATTGGAGAAGGAGGTTATGGGCCGGTATATAAGTGCTATCTTGACCACACCCCTGTTGCAGTTAAGGTTCTTCGTCCTGAAACTACTCATGGAAGATCACAGTTTCAGCAAGAGGTACGTGAATGCAATAACAAAAATACTTTCACATAACATGGTTATACATGAATAGGAAAAAGAGAGAAGAAAAGAAAAGAACAATGTCTTGGTTAGTAAATTTGCAGCAATGAGAAATTGGCTCGTTAAACGAGAAGTCCAGTGAACGAGTAAGCATGTTTCAAGAGTATGACAATACGTTTTATATCAATCAGTACGGTTCTTGGGTTTGTAGAGATGCAGCATATTTCAATCATGTACCTTCAATTTTTGTACAAGTGTTTCATATCTCTCAAATTATCTTATTTAATTGTATCACTACGACAATTCCAGGTCGAAATTTTGAGTTCTGTACGACATCCCAACATGGTCCTTCTTCTAGGAGCCTGCCCCGAGTATGGTTGCTTAGTATATGAATACATGTCCAACGGAAGCTTAGAAGACCGTTTATTCCAGCGTGGAAAAACTAGTCCACTACCTTGGCAGCTGAGGTTCCAAATCGCTGCTGAAATTGGCACGGGACTGCTTTTCCTTCATCAGATGAAGCCTGAGCCACTTGTACGTCGTGATCTGAAGCCCGCCAATATTTTGCTTGACCGAAACTATGTTAGTAAAATCGGTGATGTGGGCTTGGCCCGGCTTGTCCCTCCGTCTGTGGCCGACAGTGTCACTCAATACCTCGTGACGTCTACTGCTGGAACATTCTGCTACATCGATCCTGAGTATCAGCAAACAGGCATGCTTGGTGTAAAATCGGACATATACTCACTTGGAATCATATTCTTACAGCTTCTTACAGGCAAGCCGCCAATGGGTCTGACTCATCATGTTGAAGGAGCGATCGAGAAAGGGACATTCAGTGAGATGCTCGATCCATCGATCCCTGATTGGCCTGTTGAAGAGGCCTTAAGCTTTGCCAAATTAGCGCTCAAGTGTTCTGAACTACGAAGGAAAGACAGACCGGATCTTGGTAACGTAATCCTGCCAGAATTGAACAAACTGAGAGCACTTGCACAAGATACCACTTTCAATTCAGCGCCAAAAGTTGCAGATCCCTGATCCAGCCGTAGCTACGTTTCCATGTCTAGAGTAACTGAGTAAGTTAACGTACATAATCTTGGAACTTTTATGGTTATATTCTACACATTGAACTTCCTACATTGCTGCACATTTATAACCTACATACAGAATGAAATTCTGAAGAATATGAAAATCAAGTTTCACCGAATACACTGGATTTGGAATTTATTTCTAATGGCTTATCAAGACTCAAGATCCAATAGGCACCTAAATTTGCTAATTGTGGGACTGCGTGGAGCCTAATTGTATTGTATACTTTTCCTATTGACTGCTGATGTTTTATGTGTATCTTAGATTGAGGGGTGTTCAGGCATTCTGTACATGTATTATGTCGTCTTAATATTCCTACATATATTATAAGGGCTGTTTTCTGGGAGATGCGGAACGAGAGGAGTGAGATCACCATTATAAATTTCTTCATAGTGAAAAAGCGACAAATAGACAAAGCTCTCATATTGAGGGTGTACCACCATAAATATGTATGTTTGTTTGATGCTAATTTTATTTTGCTTGAGATTAGGATTAAAAGTCATAACACTAAGCACATTAGCATCAAATGAGCAAAGCAAGATTAATCTAAATTTCTAATGTATGCATCTGAAATAAATGATTTTCACAGAAATAACTTTTAGGACATGATAACATTGGCATTTATGTATCTTTATGTTGCAGAAAATCTGATGCCAGGTTCTCTTCTTGGGCTTTGTAGAACGTCGAATTGGTTCTATACACTAGCATATAGAACTGAGGGACGATGCCTTGTAACCAATGACCACTGGTACGTCTATGGATTTTATCATCAATCAATTGGTTTGGGAATTCCTCGAGGGCATGAACCAATAGATTGTTGGATAGGAGTTCTGGAGTTTTGTTCATCCTTCGCTATAATAGCATCTCCAGGATTTCAATTCCAACTTAACATGTAGCTTGAAATTCGACTAGGCGGTGAAAGATCCTATACTTTCTGATTACCAAAAAGGAACAGCTAATGTAAAAATAAGTCAGTTTTGTTGTCCATTTTCAATAGCATTTGTACACATGTATTGTATGCTTTGGACATTAACAGCATGATTTGCTGTTAGTTTTACAACCTTTATACATAAATTCTTAGTTCTAAATTCTTCTTCTGACAGAATCTTTTGGCAATTGTTCTTCAAATTTACTGAACACCGTGTGCTGTTTCTTTTCTGAGCACAATTAGTATCAGATGGACTCGTGACTAGGAGGCTTAATTAACATAAAATAAATCAAACATTGGGAAAGTTACAGGGGCTGCCAATGTCTTCTATCTTTCTATTTACAGAATGCTGAGAAAATTTAGACTCGATATTCCTCAATGAAAATCAAGTTTCATTGTCGGACTAAATCACAAAGCAGGTTAAGGGTCTCTGAAATTTTTCCAAAATAGTCAATAAGCTTGTCACCTTGGCGTCTAGCGAAATCAATCTGTACAGCATCCGCGTTTTTCAGATCAGCTAATCTGTAGTCCACATCGTCCGCTAGGTTTCCTTCAAGTATCGCATTAATATGCATTGCATTTTCCCGCAGAATTTTAGTTAGTGTTTCTTCCTTCGTTTCTACATTGCTCTCCTCATTCACACTTGTATTCATCTTTTCATTTCTGCTGGATTCGTCGAGAATGATCTTCCCACTAGTGACGTATCCCCAAGGATTGAATCTTTGAATTTTGCGCTTCTGGCGCTTCATCCTCTGCCCTTGCTTCTTGGAACCTAATAATACAAAATTACAAATAAGTATCTTTCTGCTTCCAACTAAAAGCTTCACAAAAATTGAAAAGTAAAAAAAAAAACCATTAATGCATTTTAAAACCCAAAAAAACTTAACAAAAATAAAAAATAAGATTTAATTATTTTGCAATCTATAATTAATTGACACATATTCTTAGAAATACAAGTAATTATTCGCACAAGTTCTTCACATACTCTATTGTCAACATTCACCGCCTTTAATAATAACTAGTATACCGCTTTTCTTTGCGGTGGAATCCGACCGTAGAGAATTTTAATGGATTGATGAGTTGAGAAGAGAGAGAGAGAGAGTTCTATTTGAGAGGAGTTTGATTTTGATGAATATGGAGAAGCATATGGAGAAATGGAAGAATTGAGAGAGAGATGGGTTTTTGGTTTGAGAGGATGAAGACGTAGTAACGAATAAAAAAAATCTTTTTTTTTTCTTGTAGCAGATTAAACCTCCCTACGGTCGGTGATAATCATTAAGTCTCCTAGATTAGCAAAAGAATTTCTGAATGAACGCCATTAAATTACACTGATGAAGGTGTTTATAATGAAAATATATGGTCTTACTAAGAGAAAAAGAAAGGAAAAACTTCAGAAATTAACACCCCAACTCATTCATCTCAGACAAAAGTTGCATCCGTTTTGTATTATATAAAATAGATATGAAGTGGAAGCCTCTTTCTACAAAAACTTCCACGAGCCATAATGGTTAGGAACCTAGGACTAAAACTTTTACTCCCCAACTCTACCCTTTTCAATTTGGTTCCTATGAATATGATCCAGACTGTTTGAAGTAGTTGGATGACCTACGATATTATTGTTCTTAAAAACCTTCTACAGAAATTATAGGGCACTCATGAACATAACTCTAATTGATGCAGAACGGGGAAGAGAAAACGGGAGAAAAACAGAGAAGAGACAGTAAATGAGAGAAATTTAGGAGAAAGAAAACTTTAATTCTGTCAATATTCAATAAGACTTTATACATGGAAGCTCTAGTTCCCCTTTTGCAGTGTAAAGAATTTAACTTCAAGGGAAGTCCTAATACACCACAAATTTATCAAAATATCAAAGCCTATTTAATTTCATCTATGCAAATCTCATCTAAACTACTTCGTATTTCGTAAGTCTATGTTTAGGTTCGGTTAAAAGGGATGTAATGTGTGTTATGTAGTGCACGTCTAATTAATATTTTGTTATATTTTATTGTATCATGTTATTCCACAGGTTGCATTTTATAAGCTATCAATTGAAAAGATGTGCAGATACACAACTTTGTAAATGGGTGTATAGAAATTTCAATGGAATTTTTAACTTGATGAAATGATTGCATGGCATGAATATTGCATAAGAGCAAGAGCGGGATAGAGGTATTCATCCCTCCATTCAGTACATTGCCCGAATATGTAAAAGAGTTTCGATGCTAATTAACCTCAACAGCCTATATGATGCAAACTTATTTCTGTCCAAACTTTGCTCACTGCCGCATCCCAGTGTAAACTTTAACTACACTGTCATATATCTTATATAAACCAAAGAGTACCGTTGCGCAAAATACTTGTGAGCTCCTTCAATACATGCAAAGTAAAACAACTTGAACTGTACACACAATAAATGTATACAATTATCAGTAGGCATGATTAATATTTTACAGGTCTCTTTTTTCCTATTTTGTCCACCACACATGGGATTTCGTTTACAAATGCCAATCAGTAACACACAAATTGCACCAACAGTGTCTTCTCAAGATTCAACTTAGAGCATAACACCAAAAAGCCTATTCTTTTACAACATCCAAAATGTCCTCATTGGCAACAACGAAGAAAATAAATCTCCCCAGAGCAAAAAGATTAAAAATGTATTATCATTCATTTCCATTTACGTTTTTTATCCCTTCTTTTACTATATAGCACCCCTAAACAGAATATAACTTTCCTCAAAATTCCTTTTCTTAATTCATCCCTTAGTCTCAAAACAACCCCTAACGCTCCATTTACTTCTTGAATATAACGAGCATGAACATAAAAGACTAATATACAAAGACAAGTCATTTCCTTCTTTAAGGAGGGAAAATGATTTATGGATCTCCCGATTCCTGATTCGGCTCTTAAATACCAAACCAACCCCTTGAAGGCAAGCTTGCCACATTCATACATGCAAACAAGCAAACAAAAATTTCGCATGCAGTGAGAAATTTTCCATCTGTGTAAATAAACGAAGGGATTATGCGAGCTCATTTTACTAAGGAAAAATACAACTTTAAAAGCACAGCTTATCACCATTCACCACTGGATCTAGTGCTTCGTTTTTTATAAATCACTTTTCGATGTCCTCAAGAATTACCATATTGTCAAAACTAGATCAACAAAATTCTAGAGCTAGATTGCTCAACTATGCTTCAAACTTGCCAACTCAACAAACAAATAGAAGTACAAGAATTAAAGCACAGACTTCATCCCATCACCTATTCTTCACGTTCTGCAAAACCAAAATTCCAAGCACAAATAAATTATATACGAAAAATTACCCATTTCAAAGAAGAATTTGGTAGGAGGACCCTGCGCTTCCGGGTCAGAATCTGGGTCGGTATCCATGACAGACTGCGCCTCCGCCACCGCATCTGCCTCAGCCGCCGTGGCATGACTGTCACTCTTCTTACCCTTGGCCTTGACACACCTGTCAATTGCCCTAAACACCTCAATATCAAATGACACATTTGCCCCCCCTCCTCCATCTCCTTCATTCTTCACCCTCTTGTACTCGCTCAACAATGCATCCCATTGTCTTTTGCACTGATTCAAGTTCCTGTTCACCTCCAGCGAGTTGCAATTTTCCACTATTTGCTGCCATTTCTGAAAGGACGGCAACGTGCCACCCCATTCCGATTCCACCGCGTTTATCTCGTTTATGAGAATCACCGATTCTTGTACTGTCCAGTCCGGCGCGGCTTGCGACCGCGTTCGGCGCGAGCCGCTCTGCTCTTCCATTTTTCACTACTTCTTTACTGGGTTTTTCTTTGCTGAATTCAGGCGAAAAAGCAATCTCTGTTATTTTGGGTATTTTTCTTAAAGGGAAAATAGAACACTTCAAAATCATCATAGGAATTATATCTTTCACTTTTAAAAATAGCACTCCACATTCCAATATTTTTTTAAAACATAGATAAAGTAGATCTTTACAACAAAAAAAAGTAAAAAAAAAAAAATAATAATAATAATAATAAATAATTAAATATACTCTAAAAATGATGAATAACAAAGAAATTCTATTTTTCTTTTACCCTCACATTTTCTAAACCCACCGCCACCGCCATGAGACCCAATTAAAATGATGAAAAAAATTTCAAAAAATGCAACATTGTCTTACGTTTCTGTTATTTCTAGTTTCATCACAACAAATTCTAATGATTCGTGTACTAACATAAAATAAAACTGTTTCTTAACATAATACTTCATCATTGTTTTCAAAAATTGCTTCATTTCTATATAATTTAACAAATAAGTTTTAAGTTGACTAAGAATAACTCTCTAGATTTTATTATGACTTATCAAGCAAAAAAAATTTAAGTCAATAAGGGTCAGATTATTAGAACATCTCCAATGCGTTCAATGGATTGGAAAAACATGTACTGCATCATCAAATAGAAAATGTCTATTAAAAATACTTCTCCAATGTACAATATGGAACATTATGTCAAGCTGACATGGCACTAATGTGAGGTATTCCTTCTACATCTAGACGTTATGTGAGATTGGATGAGTCAGCAGTTTTTTTAATTTTTGAGTTAATTTTTTAAAATTATGTTAAGTGGATTAGTTTTATTATATTTTAATTTAAAAAAATAAATGCCACATAATCAACATTATTGAATTGTAGAAAGAAACATTGGAGAGAATTTTTGGAGTTCGCGGTCTATTTATTCTACATAATCTAGAAATTCGTCTATTTAATTGCCACATCAACCACAATCTATTGAGTGCATTTGAAATGCTCCTAGTTAGCTAATTGTGTATTCACGACTACACAAAACACGAAAAAAAAGAAGAAGATATTGTTTAAAAAATGAAACTTGAACATTAAAACTACTTTCGTAATTATAAAAAACTTGTAGACACCTCTTCCACACTTTAACTATAAAGTGTAGAATAAATTTTGTACAAATAATTAGTCAATTACGAATTCTCTCACATTGAAATTATTTTTATACCAAATTAACTTTACGAAATAAGTATTTACGTTAACATAATTCATAGACAATTTTAAAGAATAGCACGTACAAATATCGCCAAGCTAAAATCATGAGGTTTTTCTCCCTCATTTTGTCTTGCGTGGAATGCGACTTAATTGACCCTCGTGAAAATTCAAAGAATTAGAACTCTTCAAAACATAACACAAAACATCGATTTGATTATTTCAGGATTAAGAAAAAAAAAATGGCAAAGACGTTTATAGAATAAGAAATGAAGAACCGAATTGTGTTGCGTCGCTGCTCTTTCTAATTTCATCACAGCAAATAATAAAAATTCAGATACTAGCAGAAAAACACTATTTCTCGACATAATACTTCATTGTTTTTCGAAAATATGTAGCAATCTCTTTTAATTGCTTCATTTTATTCTTCAAGCTTCATCTCTATATAATTTAATTTAACATAAGGGTTTCAGTTGGCTAAGAATATAACTCTCTACTGGACTTCTATTATGACTAACTACGCAAAGAAAAGTTGAGTCAATTAGGATTGATTATTAGCAGCTAGAAAAATGATATTTCCAGAAAATGAAACTTGAACACTAAAAACACTTTCGTAATTATATAAAAACTTGTAAACACCACTTCCACACTTTAAAGTTTAGAATAATTGTTGTAAAATTAGGGTTGTTCAAAACATAATGCAAAACATCGAATTGATTATTTCAAGATCAAGAAAAAATAAAAAATAAAAATGACAAAGACATTTATAGAATAAGAAATAAGAAGAACCTAATAAAAAATATCTATTTTGTTGGGTAGTATGCCCATATAGTATAGTTTTTGCTGTAATAAAATAATAATTTTATGATAAATAGAAATTTGTTCTTTTTATTTATTATTATTGCATTTGTTTAATATTGAGTATGTAAACAAAGTGTCAATGATCACTTGCGATAATATAAGTTGGATACTTGCGTTGAGAAGTATAGTGTGATACAACTTATATTTTGATCATCAATAAAATTGTTCACAACTAATGTATAAGGGTTGGCGCCTTGTACCGGAAGGTTGTAGTGTTGACTATTTAATCATTCGGGTTTGCGATTTGTCATTATCGCAGAAATAGATTAATGGTGACACTAGTACATTAAGAGTGTATTGAACGGACCACATGTCGAATTTAATTATATAGCATGACCGTGCGAATAATTAAATTCCACTTGATCACCGAGTATTTCATCTAAATCCCATGACAGGATTGTGTATATCTTTTCGTTAGTTTAATAGTTCTTTGATTCACCAATGGGTGAGATCAATTTAATTGATCAAATATCTCGGTGAGTTGGGAGCTTGAGAATGGGCGAAGTAGAGAACACGAATTCGTGTCGGGAACTGTCATCCTGAAAAATGGGTCGAGTGACAACTTAAGTATTTTCTGTTGAACGGTTATAAATCTGAGCTCAGTGTTTAGCGACGACTAAACTTCGACATCTGTGATTAGTTCACAGGACCGTTGAAGAAAATGTAACTTAAAGTTAGTGAGAATAATTAGAGGGGCAAAACGGTCATTTATGCTCATACCTAATTATCGGATCTCAGACAGAGATGAAATATATATACGGTAGGTCAGAGGAAAATATTACAGCTTCTGTAATTTTATATATTCCGAGAGTGCAGTCTCCTGCCTTTAGTGGAAAAAGCAAAAGACTAATAATTAGATTGAAGGGTCTAGGGTCGACTAGACGGAATCTAATTATTAGAGCTTGGAAAATATATGTCCGATCAGGTCCCTGTGGTAGCTCTATAAAGTTTTGGACTTAATCACAGTTACTATAAAAGTTTTAGACTTAATTGTAATTGTAATATAAGTTCAGGGATTACACGTGTAATTAAATCAATCCTAAACTAATTGGACTTGGATGCAATCAGGACTCTTGTCGTTGTTTGCAATCAGATCACTTGCCGTTATTTATATCACATTGCTTGTGATGTAAATTCATTCCAATTGATTCTAATTGATTCAATCAAGAAAAGAGAAGAAATTAAGTTTCTCAGTTTTCTAGATCTGACCAGTCCAGAAATTAGTTTTAGTTTTTTGGTTAAAATTAAAAGGTGCCCACACGCCGGTGTAATCCAGACTTGGGAGAATACCATAGAAGGCTTGAACGTTGGAAGCACCAAGTTCGTGAATCAAAAGCAGCAAGTTCGTGAATCAGATCCAGATCAATATCGATTATCGATTCAGGTATAATACTAATCCATTAGTATTTAATTATAATAAATACGTGAACATCTAGCAAAGATCCTGGTTTTATGAATTAAAGAAAATTTTTGTTTTCTGGCTAATTCTCGTGCCAGTTTCCAACAAGTGGTATCAGAGCGGTCTAGATCGTTCACGTGTTTATTGTATTATCTAGATCTGATAATTGCATGTTCTAGTCGAGCGATGTCTAGGATTATCTGTTTATGTGTTGATTGAATAATTGATATTATTTTAAACTGTGATCCAATTATCTTGTGGCCCCACTTGTTCATTGTAATTCGTTATTTTGAGTCTGTAACAAGATCGGTGGATTACGACTCCATCATCTTGATTTAATTTTTAATTGCAAAATAGATTTAATTGTGAGCCCTAAATTGGGACTAGTTATTTTTGTAATATTGAAGATTCAAGATCAGACTGACGAAAAGGAAAAATCAGACAGCCGGATCACCGATCTAGAACACTGATCAGGCATCGCCGGAGATCTGCCATTAGCACGCCGGAGGCGCACTAGCTGATCTGCGCGAACGCAGATCAGCAGCACGTCGGAGGCCGGAGGCGCACTAGCTGATCTGCGCGAACGCAGATCAGCAGCACGCCGGAGGCGCGCCACCAGATCACGGATCTGCGCGCTGATCCGGCGATGCAGCTGCGCGCGGATCCGGCAATGGATCGTTCGCTGCTGCGCACAGATCCAGCGATGGATCCGCGCACGGCAGCCGGCAATGGATCGCGCGCTGCTGCGCGCAGATCCGGCGAGGGATCAGCGCGCAGCAGCAGCGCGCAGATCCGGCCAGATGTGCGCGCGACCGGCGCGCAGATCTCGCCGGATCTGTGCCGTCGTTGTAGAGCGGGGTCCTCGCCGGTAAAATTGAGATCCGGCCATGGTGGTTTCATGTGTGGATCTTTTTGCTTGGACAAGAAGATGATTTGAGGAAGAAGACCTTGTTTGGTTTCTGGGATAACCCTTGTTTGGTTGCTTTGTTAGTGGCTGATTGGTTGCTTGGATAAGGACTGTTTGGTTACACAGATGGATGCTGTTTGGATCTTTTGCTCTTTGGACTTGTTTGGCAATTGGAGCAAGGTTTTGGGCTGAAGTTTCAAATTAAATATTGGGCTTGGATTCAATTAGTTTTTAATTTGATTTTTGAGTCTTGTTTTGGGCCACAAATAATTGTTAAATTTATTGCTAATGTATGCTTTAAATATTTGTTTGAAATATTATTATTCTGTAAATCATGTCATATAGAATTAATTTTGGTATCGCTCGTGATACTTAGAATAGAATGCATTTCATTGTAACATTGGTTTTCCCTTGATTAATTTAATTTAAATTAAATTTTTCTTGAAAGGGAAATCCGTAATAATTAAACTGTATATTAATTTAATTAATGTGAACAGTTGGTAATTATTTAAAATTAAAATCCATTATTTTAAAATATTGAGTGGGAGAGGGTGTTTATTTAAATAAAAACCCACGGTCTCCTCTTGTCAATCTATAAGCAACAGAATGCGTTAGCCTCGTGCCGGTAACGCAACGGACTCCCTATAGGAGGGCTGCGTAATTCGGGTTGTTTGATTGGATTCCTTTTTGGTAAGATCGTCTAGATAGAATATAATTTGAGATCATCCTATAGATGGCGGGATTATTTTTCAAGTATTTAGAGATCTAGACAAAGGTTATACACTCAAATCGAGATTATCTACGAACCTCCTATAGAGGCTCTCGTTTATAATCTTGGTGACCAAATAAAGCGATACTGGATTTATCTGGATATTTATTGTCAAGATATGATTTGTCTAGTGGGAGGATCCCAGCTTAATCAGTGGACACGGTGACCTTTCCTATAGAGAGGCCTGTTGGATCACAAGGATTAAGTAGTCGTTACATTATTGTAGTTTTATGGATCTACATGTGCATTCATGTATCATATGTTAAATTCACTGCTTAATTTTAATATGCAATATTTTTGTTATTTTCAGCAAAATGTCTCTCAGTCCATTTTCCGTTATCCTAAAACAAAACCAACTAACCGGAGAAAATTATGTGGATTGGAAACGTAACCTAATGATTGTTCTCACCGTTGAGAAAATTGATTTTGTGCTTGAAGAAGATTGGCCTGAGCAACCCACTGAGACTGCAAGCAAGGACATGAGGGATGCTTATGATAAGTGGGTAGCTGCAGACAAGTTGGCTCGCTGTTACATTTTGGCATCAATGTCAAATGTGTTACAGCAGAAGCATGACAGTCTTGAGACCTCTTATGACATAATGAAAAGTCTCAAGGACATGTTTGCACATCAAAGTAGGAGAGCTCGGTTCGAAGTCATTCGTACCTTACAGAACATCCGTATGAAACCCGGAACGCCAGTGAAGGACCATATGTTAACCATGATTGGACACTTCAATGTGGCGGAGAATCTGGGTGCAACCATTGATGCAAATACTCAGGTTGATATGGTATTGAACTCTTTACCTGATATGTTTTCACAGTTTACTGTGGACTATCACTTACACAAGATGGATATGCCATTGACTGAGCTAATGAATGAGTTGCAAAATGTGGAAAGTGGTCTGAAGGCCAAAGGTGGTAATGCTTATACAGCAATTGGTAGCTCCTCTGGTTCCAAGCCGAAAGGCAAAGGCGGAAAGAAAAGGAAGAGAGCTAGCAAGAAGCCAGTAAGCAACAAAAAGACCAAAGCAGATGGAAAGCCGAAAGGCAAGTGTTTCAGCTGCGGCGAGAAAGGTCACTGGAAGAAAGACTGTCCCAAAGCACTAGCTAAACAGAAGCAGAGTGCGGGTGAGTTTTTCATAACTGAGTCTTGTTTGGTGGTTGATTCTACATATTCCTGGGTTGTAGATTCTGGAGCTACTAATCATGTTTGCATGTCAATGCAGGTGCTTCAGGAGAGCAAAAAACTCAATGAAGGCCAGTTCACTATCACAGTCGGCACAGGAGCAGTAGTTTCGGCGAGAGCTGTAGGAGTAGTTTATTTTTATTTCAGTAGTGGTAGGCGTTTAATTCTTAAAGACTGTTATTATGTCCCGCAAATGAAGCGGAATTTGATTTCCATTTCTTGTTTAATAGGACAGGGTTATTCTCTTGATTTTGCGCCTAATAAAGCGCTTTACATTTTGATGAATAAAGCTCCTATTTGTGCCGGATATTTGATGAATGGTCTTTATATATTAAACTATTCCACGAATGAAATTAATAATACTTCTGCAAACCATAATAAAC
Source organism: Forsythia viridissima (assembly GCA_030279155.1). Classification (NCBI taxonomy): domain Eukaryota; kingdom Viridiplantae; phylum Streptophyta; class Magnoliopsida; order Lamiales; family Oleaceae; genus Forsythia; species Forsythia viridissima. The sequence goes on along the minus strand of CM059037.1, from coordinate 3,208,526 downwards.
AAAATACATACCATACTAGTGATACTTATTTATGGCATCTTAGACTTGGACACATCAACCTTAACAGGATACAGAGACTGGCAAAGGATGGTCCCCTCAACTCAATTGAGGTTGAACCATTGCCGGTCTGTGATTCTTGTTTGGAGGGTAAGATGACCAAAAGATCCTTTCTAGCAAAAGGACATAGAGCCAAAGAAGTATTAGAACTAGTTCATTCTGATGTATGTGGACCTATGAATACACCAGCGAGAGGGGGATATGAGTATTTTATCACCTTTACAGATGATTACTCTAGATTCGGATACATTTACCTGATGACTCGAAAGTCGGAGGCTTTTGAGAAATTCAAAGCATATCGGACTGAGGTCGAGAAATATTTGAGTAAAAGTATAAAGACATTTCGATCAGATCGAGGTGGCGAATATCTCTCGGGAGAATTCAGGGACTACTTGACAGAAAATGGTATAGTTTCTCAACTGAGTGCGCCTGGTACACCCCAACAGAACGGCGTTTCAGAAAGAAGAAACAGGACATTGTTAGATATGGTTAGGTCAATGATAAGTTTTTCAACTCTACCTATCTCATTTTGGGGATATGCACTGGAGACAGCCGCTTATATTCTTAACCTAGTTCCATCTAAGTCTGTTCCCAAGACTCTCCTGGAAATATGGAATGGGCGCAAACCAAATTTGCGTCACATCCGAATTTGGGGATGTCCGGCTCATGTGCTGAAAGGAAAGACAGAAAAGTTGGAGTCTAGATCAGAAATATGCCTGTTTGTGGGATACCCTAAAGGTACCAGGGGATACTATTTTTATAGTTTTCTAGATAGGAAGGTTTTTGTTAGCACAAATACAACCTTCCTAGAGGATAAATATATTAATGAACGTCAGTCCAAAAGTAAGGTTGTTTTGGAAGAAATGAGTGGGAGTAATCCCAACTCATCGATTCTTGAAACACAACCTAGTGACAGACTACCCATGGTATCGCAAATACCTAGGGAACGTTATCTGAGTGGGAGAAATGATTCATTATCTAATCCCATAGATCAAGAAAATGTTCAAGGTAGTGATGAGGTAATTGTATCACCTGAAGGTGATACTAACATTGATGAAAATGTTACAATTCCAAATGAAGCCACAATTCAAGATCCACCGCCCCTTAGGCAAAGTCAAAGGGTCATCAGAAAACCATCTAGGTACTTGTTTGTCGGAGAATCCAAACAGGCGATCTCTGTAAAACAAGTAGATGATCCGATTTCATATAAGGAGGCTATAAACGATGTGGATGCAGATTTGTGGAAACTAGCTATGAACACTGAGATGGAATCTATGCATTCTAATCAAGTCTGGGAACTTGTAGATGCACCAAAAGGGATAAAACCCATCGGGTGCAAGTGGGTCTACAAAAGAAAGAGAGGAGTAGATGGGAAGGTGGAAACCTTCAAAGCAAGGCTAGTGGCTAAGAGTTTTACCCAAAGAGAAGGTATCGATTACGAGGAGACCTTCTCGCCTGTAGCTATGCTCAAATCTATCCGGATTCTTTTATCCATTGCAGCTCATTATGATTATGAGGTGTGGCAAATGGATGTCAAGACGGCTTTTCTTAATGGTCATCTTGAAGAGTGTATCTATATGGTACAACCAGATGGGTTCGTAGAACGTGGTCATGAATCTAAAGTGTGCAAGCTGCAACGGTCCATTTATGGTCTGAAGCAGGCATCAAGATCTTGGAACAAAAGGTTCGACGAGGTGATTAAGACATATGATTTTGATCAGAACTTCGACGAACCCTGTGTCTATAAGAAGATACAGGACAAAAAGGTAATTTTCTTGGTGCTTTATGTGGATGATATTCTACTCATAGGAAATGATGTAGGTATGTTATCATCTACGAAAGCGTGGTTGGCCCAACAGTTTCATATGAAGGATTTGGGTGAAGCTAGTTATGTTCTAGGCATTCAGATCTTGAGGGATCGAAAGAACAAGCTGATAGCATTATCCCAAGCTACATATATTGACAAAATACTTGTCAGATTTGCCATGCAAGATTCCAAGAAAGGCAATTTGCCTTTCAGACATGGAATTCAACTCTCTAAGGAACAATCTCCAAAAACTCCTGAAGAGATAGAGCGCATGAGTAGAATACCTTATGCGTCAGCAGTGGGTAGTCTCATGTATGCTATGTTGTGCACTAGACCTGACATTTGTTATGCTGTTGGTATGATCAGTCGTTATCAATCTAACCCAGGACCGGAACATTGGGTGGCTGTAAAGCATATCTTTAAGTATCTTCAGAGAACAAGGAACCATATGCTAGTTTACTCATCACCAAACATTGTTCCAGTTGGGTATACAGATTCCGATTTTCAAGCTGATAAAGACTCTCGTAAGTCCACATCAGGATCATTGTTTACACTAGGTGGTGGAGCCATTATATGGAGAAGTATCAAGCAATCATGCATTGCTGATTCCACCATGGAAGTCGAGTATGTGGCATCTTGTGAAGCTGCTAAAGAGGCCGTATGGCTCAAGAAATTCCTAATGGACATTGAGGTGGTGCCTGCATCATCACAGCCCATAACATTGTACTGTGACAATAGTGGGGCAGTGGCAAATGCTAAAGAACCAAGGAGTCATCAAAGGGGAAAACATATAGAACGGAAATATCATCTCTTAAGAGAGATTGTTAGTCGTGGAGATGTAATTGTCAGCAAAATTGCTACTGAGGATAACCTCGCGGACCCATTTACTAAAAGCCTTCCGGCTAAAAGTTTTGAGGGACATCTGCAGGGTATGGGGTTGCAAGACATGACATATATACTCTAGGGCAAGTGGGAGAATTGTTGGGTAGTATGCCCATATAGTATAGTTTTTGCTGTAATAAAATAATAATTTTATGATAAATAGAAATTTGTTCTTTTTATTTATTATTATTGCATTTGTTTAATATTGAGTATGTAAACAAAGTGCCAATGATCACTTGCGATAATATAAGTTGGATACTTGCGTTGAGAAGTATAGTGTGATACAACTTATATTTTGATCATCAATAAAATTGTTCACAACTAATGTATAAGGGTTGGCGCCTTGTACCGGAAGGTTGTAGTGTTGACTATTTAATCATTTGGGTTTGCGATTTGTTATTATCGCAGAAATAGATTAATGGTGACACTAGTACATTAAGAGTGTATTGAACGGACCACGTGTCGAATTTAATTATATAGCATGACCGTGCGAATAATTAAATTCCACTTGATCACCGAGTATTTCATCTAAATCCCATGACAGGATTGTGTATATCTTTTCGTTAGTTTAATAGTTCTTTGATTCACCAATGGGTGAGATCAATTTAATTGATCAAATATCTCGGTGAGTTGGGAGCTTGAGAATGGGCGAAGTAGAGAACACGAATTCGTGTCGGGAACTGTCATCCTGAAAAATGGGTCGAGTGACAACTTAAGTATTTTCTGTTGAACAGTTATAAATCTGAGCTCAGTGTTTAGCGACGGCTAAACTTCGACATCTGTGATTAGTTCACAGGACCGTTGAAGAAAATGTAACTTAAAGTTAGTGAGAATAATTAGAGGGGTAAAACGGTCATTTATGCTCATACCTAATTATCGGATCTCAGACAGAGATGAAATATATATACGGTAGGTCAGAGGAAAATATTACAGCTTCTGTAATTTTATATATTCCGAGAGTGCAGTCTCCTGCCTTTAGTGGAAAAAGCAAAAGACTAATAATTAGATTGAAGGGTCTAGGGTCGACTAGACGGAATCTAATTATTAGAGCTTGGAAAATATATGTCCGATCAGGTCCCTGTGGTAGCTCTATAAAGTTTTGGACTTAATCACAGTTACTATAAAAGTTTTAAACTTAATTGCAATTGTAATATAAGTTCAGGGATTACACGTGTAATTAAATCAATCCTAAACTAATTGGACTTGGATGCAATCAGGACTCTTGTCGTTGTTTGCAATCAGATCACTTGCCGTTATTTATATCACATTGCTTGTGATGTAAATTCATTCCAATTGATTCTAATTGATTCAATCAAGAAAAGAGAAGAAATTAAGTTTCTCAGTTTTCTAGATCTGACCAGTCCAGAAATTAGTTTTAGTTTTTTGGTTAAAATTAAAAGGTGCCCACACGCCGGTGTAATCCAGACTTGGGAGAATACCATAGAAGGCTTGAACGTTGGAAGCACCAAGTTCGTGAATCAAAAGCAGCAAGTTCGTGAATCAGATCCAGATCAATATCGATTATCGATTCAGGTATAATACTAATCCATTAGTATTTAATTATAATAAATACGTGAACATCTAGCAAAGATCCTGGTTTTATGAATTAAAGAAAATTTTTGTTTTCTGGCTAATTCTCGTGCCAGTTTCCAACATATTTTACGTTGCTACTCTTTCTAGTTTCGTCGCAACAAATTCTAAAGATTCAAGAACTAACAGAAAAGACAACTTTTTCGCGACATAATACTTCATCATTGTTATGTGACAATATCTTTTAATTGCTTAATTTCTATTTTGCGGGATTCATTTCTATTAACAAAAGAATTTAAATTGGCTAAGAATAAAAATCTCTAACTAGGCAAAGAAAAATTGAGTCAATTAGAACCAAATTATTAGTCAGTCATTGGTATATTCAACAGTAACACAAAACAGAAAATGATGTATCCAGAAAATAAAACTCGAACACTAAAACTACTTTAATAATTATAAAAAAATCTATAAATACCACTTTAGTACTTCAAAGTGTAGAATAAATTTTGTAAAAATGATTAGTCAATTTCGAATTCTCACACACTTTAGAGATTGTTTTCAAATCAATTTATATTTACAAAATATGTATTTTCTTGAGCATAATTCATAGATAATTTTAAAGAATAGCACATAGAAATATCATCAAGGTGAAAACAAAGAGCTTTCGTCCATCACTCTATCAATCAGTCCGTGTCGAATGGGTCTCCATTCACCTTAGTGAAAATTCTAAAAAATGTGGCTCTTCAAAATATAATGCAAAGCATCGAATTGATTATTTCAAGATTGAGAAAAAATAACAAAGAGGGGCAAAGATATTTATATTCAAAACATAATGGAAAGAATCGAATTGATTATTTCAAAATTAAAAAAAAAAAAAATAACAAAAAAAAAAAAGAAAAAAGAAAAAAATATTTATAAGAAACCAACAAATTTACATAGGAGGAACGTATTAAAAAATATCAACAATCAAAAAACACAATAATGTATTACATTGACATCCTTCTTTGTTTCATCACAACAAATTTTAAAGATTCAGATACTAACAGAAAACATAATTATTTCTTGACATAATATTCATCATTTTTTTTTCAAAAATATGCAGCAATCTCTTTTAATTGCTTAATTTCTATTATTCAAGCATCATTTCTAAATAATTTAACAAAAGAGTTTAAATTAACTAAGAATAAAACTTATTGGGTTCCAATACGAAGAACTAGACAAAAAAAATTGAATCAATTAAGACCAAATTATTAATCTGGTATAATCGGGATTAACACAAAAAAAGGGATATTTCAAGAAAATTAAACTTGAACACTAATTAAACTTTAAAGTGTTTACAAATTCTCTCAAGTCGAGATTGTTTTCAAACCAATTAAACTTTACAAAATATGTATTTTCTTGAGCATAATTCATAGATAAATTTAAAGAATAACACGTACAAATATCATCAAGCTAAAAACACGAAGCTTTCAGCTTGACTATGTAGAATGTGTCTGCATTCACCCTCGTGAAAATTCAAAGAATTAGAGCTCTTCAAAACATAACACAAAGTATCGAATTAATTATTTCAAGATTAAGAAAAAAATAACAAAAAAAGAGCAAATCGTTTATAAATAAGAGACCAACAAATCCACTTAGGAAGAATCTAATATAGAAAATATCAACAATCAGAAAATACAACATTGTGTTATATTGTTGTGTCTTTCACAATAAATTATAAAGATTCATGTTAGAAAACACAACCGTCTCTCGACTAAAAAATGGGGCCATTTTGGTCATTTTCTCTCAAAAGTCAAAAAATAGAAAACTAAAAATCTATTAAAATCTCTTCTAAACAAGCACCAAGTATGTAGTGCCATCAATATTTATTTATGTATCTTTTTCAATCTAATAATAGATTTACACATGTTATTTAGCAACCAAAACATATTCTCAATTAATTTAGGAACTCTAATAATTGAGTTCTCCACGTTTTAGCACCCGCTTGACAGATATTATAAATTAGCTTATAAATCAATATTGGTTTATTTGAGTTAAAATTATTGACTTTTCAAACACTTTAACGTAAAATGACAAAATTATTCTTTCTACTTTGAAATGACTTTTTGTTGATTAAGGATAATATAGTCATTTTATGTTAAAAATAAATTGAAAAGTCAAAAAAATCGGCTGAAATAAATTAATTTTGGTTTATAATCCTTATCAAACGGATTACATAAAAAAGGAAAAGAAAAATCAGACGCATCAACATGAAATAAACAAAATATACATTAACGGGCATGGCGAAATGGTAATGTCGAACCTACTTTCACCTCAACACCTACTCCAGCTTCTGCAGCGTTTCAGCAAACACTCAAACCAAGTTGAACAAATCCATTCCTTGTTAACCACCAATGGCTACTTCCATATTACCAATCAATGGATTAATACTCTCCTCTACAACACTCTCATCAGAGCCTACTTGAAACTCCATCAACCCCACACCACTCTCTTCCTCTTCACCCACATGCTTCACCACCAAGCGCCACCCAATAACCATACTTTCCCTTCTGTCCTCAAAGCCCTAGCGTCTGTTTCATTATACCAATTGGGGTTTTCTCTGTGTTGTTGCTTTCATGGACAGTGTGTTAGAAGAGGGGTAGTTGTTGATCCGTTTGTAGAAACGTCTTTGCTTTCTGTTTACTCGCAAATGGGTGATTTGAGTAGTGCATGTAAGGTGTTTGATGAAATGCCTCAGCCGTGTATTGTTTTGCAGAATGCGATGCTTGATGCTTTTGTGAAAAATGGTGAGATGGGATTGGCTGTTTCCATGTTTTCACGCATGCCGGACAGAGATGTTTACTCGTGGACAAGTGTTATCAGTGGGTATGCAAGAAACAGGTGCTTTAGGGAGGCTGTTGGGCTTTTCGAAAAAATGATGGTTCATGAGGATGTAGTCGGTGGCTATTTGAAGCCAAATGAGGCTACATTTGTTAGTGTTCTCTCTTCATGTGCGAACCTGGAAGATAGCTGCCAGTTAAATCAAGGGAAACAAATACATGGATATATGATTAAGATCGAGAAAGAGTTGAGTGTTTTTATAGGGACGTCGTTGATAGCATTCTACGGGAAAATGGGTTGCTTGGGCTATGCTATGAATATGTTTAATTCTATGGCTGTTAAGGAGGTGTGCACTTGGAATTCAATTATTTGTTCACTGGCATCGAATGGCAGGGAAAGGCAGGCATTAGACATGTTCGAGAGAATGAAGGCACGGGCTTTGCAGCCAAATGAAGTCACATTTGTAGGGGTCCTATCAGCTTGTGCTCGTGCCAAGTTTGTGGACTTGGGTTTGGAATTGTTTCAATCAATGTCACATGACTTTGACATTGTACCAAGAATGGAACACTATGGATGTGTAGTTGATCTCTTGGGAAGAGCCGGGCTTTTGGAAGAAGCATACAAGTTCGTGAGAAGCATGCCTTTTGAGGCCGATGCCACTGTGTTGGGGGCTTTATTGGGTGCTTGTAGACTTCACAGGGCTGTCGAGTTGGGAAATGAAGTAGGAAGACAATTGCTTCACTTGCAACCGTATCATTGTGGACGGTATGTGCTTTTGTCTAGCCTTTATGCTGAAGCAGAGATATGGGATCATGCTGCTGAGTTTAGGAAAGCAATGGTGGATGCTGGAATTCAGAAAGTTCCAGCCTTTAGCCTGATAGATTGAAGGTAGAAATTTTGTGATGGTTTTCACCATGCTTTGTCTCTAGCATAAAACTTGGAATAATATTGTTTTCAGATTTGACAGAGTTTTAGACTGGCTTCAGCTTATCGCAATCCTCCTCCTTTCTCCAGGCTAGAGACCATATATGAAAAATATAGACAAGTTGAAACATGGAAGAATATGGTCATCCAATTTGATTTGACCGAGTTTTAGGGTTGCTGTCAACCTATCATACCCTTCTAAATTATTGAGGTTTGGGATTGGCTATGGAAAACATAGGCGGAGATGCCATCCTTCAAAGAAGAAAGTTCCCCTTACCTGATGAGTTGCATGAATCTCATGAATCTCTCTGACTTGAAATAGTAGTTGCCGGTAATTTCAAAGAGAAGGAAATGGATTGAATCTCATCACTTGCAAAATATTAATCAGAATCAAGGAAATTTGCGAACTCTTTGATAGAAGGGGTAAGAGAGCCAGTTTTCAAAGTGCCTACATGTATTTTGCGGCGTAAGTACAATATACTTCAAATCAGTGTAAGAAAATTGAAGTTAGCAAATTCAAATTATTTATGTGTTTCATGTAGAAATCAATAAATCAGAGTGCATGTACATGCACTCTAACTGATTTCTATAAACTAACACAGGTATATAGTTGCATATCTACTTGAATTCTATACAGTAAATGTATATGTGTACGTACTTAACAAACTTCTACATAAGATTCACTCAGAATATTACATTTTATCTTCTACAGGAGTTGTTTTTGTCAACTTCTTCTGGCTCATAGCATTCAGATTATGGTTTCCCTCATCAGATTGTGCATGGTTCTATCCTTTACCCACTCCAAATAACTAAACAAAAGAAGCAACATGATCTGGAAATACTAATCATTAAACTGAAAATACACATAGTACAGTATCATATGTATCTATCTGCCACCAAAAAAAAAAAAGGAAATAAAAGATAATCTCTGATATTTACCTGTCATGGAAGACCATTTACACTCGTTCAGCAAATTTGGTCGCTTCATTTGCTGAAGAACAGCTTATTATCTTCCTTGAACATGGATATGTGAAAGACACATTGTAGCTATACAATATCTTACTCGTACACAAAAAGTGATTGAGAAGTCAAGAAGGGGTTCCAAAATCAATTATTTGTAGTTGCATTATATAGTCACTCAGCTATGTCCACTCCAGCTGCAGGTTTTCACTGTAATAAAGAAGAAAAATGCAGGTTCATGTTTATGCCTCTCTTGCACAGAAACACCTCCTAATAAACCCTTTATATAGTAGGAATATTAGGACAACCTCATACATGCATGAATATAAATGTACAATATGATTAAGTTCCATACATTCCAATAAAACTGATATTGAGGAACAATTGGAAAGTTAAGTTGAGAGAGCGACAAAGAGAGAGTGCAGAGAATAAGAAACAGAAAAAAATCCATGATTAAAATCCCGCCATAATAGAATTTGCTGCATTGTGACAGTATCAGCAGACCTAGCTACCATCAGGCAATTGCTCATGGGTAATTTTTTTACATTTTTTCTTATTTTGATAAGTCGAATATTGATTCAAAATGTTCCAAAAGGGGGTGCAAGCTCATGTACAGAGATTAAAACCAAAGGAATAACAAATATTCACTGTGATCCCTTAAACATACCATATCGTTACTATACTGTCCTTGGATTTTTGCTCTCTCCTCTTTGTTCCTTTCTCCCATCATAATTTATGGAGCTTTCGAGCCTCTTGAGTTCGCGTTCTTGCTTCAATTCAGCGGCCCTTTTATTTTCCTTGTTTACCTTGTCACTCACATGCCATCTTCTTTGATTATCCGAGAGCCAATTCATAGCTTGCATGATAATAGTAAAACCTTAGTTTATCTCCATACAATACTATTTATAACCAAAAAGAAAAATGATACTAATAAATCGTTAAATTTCACTTTGATCCTAAGAATAATTGGAAAATCAAGATGAGCATACAAGTCATAGTGACAGAATCTGAAATGGTCCTATAGAAAGAAAGGAACTTCTTCATATAACAAGAACCAAATAACTATTGCTAAATCATAAAAATAATGACATGGAAAGTGTAATGTGGTGAGACCAGGGAACCACAAAACGAGATGGCAAGATAGGTCATCAACGGAAGCCAAAGGCTTCTACTTGACACACATTATAAGCCAAGAGAAGAGCCAGCGAAGGACGTGGTCAAACCCGGGCTGAACATAACACAACTGAACATAATCAGAGAGGCAATTAGTATACCAAGGCAGTAAGCCCCGTGAAGCTCAACTCAGTACAAAAGATGTTTGGCATAATATGGACGTATTTTAGAGCGATGACTAGTCAGCAGTGTGTTAAACACTGCAGCAGAGCCTTGTCATGCACTCGGACTAGTGGAAGTGACTATGACGTGTCAGACATGTTAATGCAGCGGAGATAGTTGATTTCGGGTTCAAAGATTATATAACAGGCAAGTTTGCCAACAAAGGACACGTCTCTTCCCTCCCCTTCTACCAAAAATAGGATAAGAAAAGCATTAACTACTATATCCAAAAAATTACAACTATTACAACTTATCTCCAAAAAACACAAAATGTTGGGCAGACCAGTGGAGATTTTAATCTGTTGACTTGCTTCTATGGAAAAATGAAAAATCAATTGGTTGTGCTTCATCAGAAACTTGAAGTGATGTAAAATGAAACTTGCCTTGCTATTAAATCAGTACTATAGACTCTTTACCACCCAGTTAACATTTTGAAAACACCCACACAAACAAACTTTCCTTGGTTAAATATATAATTAAGTAAAAATAAAGGTTCAAAACTCACAGGGACTCATGTTCATTTCAGTATTTCATATAATATCCCTTTGTTCGTTCAACATTGAAAAGGAGAAAAGGTCCAAGCTGTGCTCCACATTACAGTTTTCTATGGAGTCAGTTTAAGTGTAGGTAATGCCGACAGCGGGTAGACACGAATCTCGTAAGAAAGATCCATAAAATAAGCAGTTTAGTTTACAATGCGCTGTTGATAATTATTAAAGAGAAAATGTGAAAGAAAATCATCGAACACCTACTAATACCAAATGCTGACCTAAAATTTTCAGTCTCTTAACTTACCTGCAAAGTTTACACACTTCAAGGTTAGGTGTAACTTTTCATCATCTGAAACCATGGTACGAGGGTTCTTTCATTCTCAGAAAGTTTAACTAATTCTTAACCAAATGTCTATCGTATCTGAATTGGTTCAGGAAAGCTAATAACAATTTCTTTATGTCCTGTTAATAATTCTTCTCGAGTACTTCTTTCTTATAGTAAACATAGATATATGCATAAATCTTGACGTCGAGAGATAATAACAGAACTGGTGAGACAGAAACCAACCTATGACACCGGGATCAGTGCCCACTCCTGCATCCAAGTTTAGAGATGCATCTATTGGCTTAGGTTCTTTTGGCTCAATCATTTTCTCTCCCACACCAGTTGCAAGTATATCAAATCCCAAAGACTCCAGACCACTCTTTGGTGCGACCACAAATAATGATAGATCAATCTTTGAGGAAGTAGAGCATAGCATATCTTCTGTTGCCTTTAGACGTACTCTTCGTAATTCCTCCTGAATATTCCATGACCCAGACGAAAGAGAATTCTGTTTCTGTCAAATATGGAATAAGATGAAGTAACAACAAACACGAAGTGTAATTCGGGAAACCAAGAAATCAAAGAGATTGAAAGGATGAACAAGAAACTAGAATCTTTTCAAGATAAAATGTTAAGATGAACAGATTTCTCTACAAAATATTCATCACTTTCTACTGTCAAAAATATCAAAAATATATCATCTGCAGCATTATGAAGAAAAGGGATCTTCAGAGCTGTGTCATTTGTGCGGATAAACATTTTGCACGAACAAAATCCTGCATCCGGTTCTATTGTGTGAGAACTATCAGTTTCCGTTAACATGCAACGACAATGCAGCTTAACAATTTTTTACATAATTTACATTGAAAGGAATACTTCTGTACGCAGCTTGAGAAATTTCACATGAATGATTTTACCTTTGCAAATAAAAAGAGAGTTTTATGCATTTAAAAGAAATAGGAAAATAGTTCTGAAGGCTACACGGGAAGTGACCTAGAAGGGAAGATCCAACTTAATGAAGAAGCAACTAAAGCAATTGGAGATATGTAAAGAAGAAACAATCAGAAAAGTACTTTTGAAGACAAATAATTATTTCCACTTGAATATGAAGTTCCTTCCTTGAACAGTTCCATTGTCATTGTTGACGGTGTTCTTAATTCAGTATGTTTTGCAGGACAGGTCCAAGGTGGACGAACTTTCATATAGGATTTAGCCATATCCACAGGTGGACCAACTTCACTTTCTATCGGAATTAGTCATATTCAGGATCATCAGATACTATATGGACTTCATTTTGCAGAACTAGGCACAGCTACACAAAAGAGTAATCTCTAGAGTCCAGAGTATGAGATAAAGACAAGTATTTAATCAGCGTACACAACAAATAACAGAAATATGACAGAAAAAAAAGATACGAAGTACAGCATGTTGAAGGGTAATTGATAACGATAATATTGCCTGTTTGCACTTATTCAGATAGAACATTACTAACAGGTTGCACCGCAGAGGAGTTCAATCCACAGGTACCATGTGCCAAATCTGACCCTGCATTTAATCCCATTTTCTTCTCTTCAAACCATATTTTGGCTTCCATAACATCTTTATTGTAGAGATCAACAGTTTCTGTGAAGTAAAGAAAAAAACCTATCAGTGATTTGTAAAAGTCCAAGTGCGATTGCTTGCAAATTTCTTGTAAAACAATACCATTGCCAACTATATCCCTAAGTGCATCAGTGTGTAGACCATTTTCCCCAGCTTCAATTGTGGAATAATCCATAACTCGGGAGTTAACAATGTTAATCAGTCGATCACACTCTTCCCTGAGAGGAAAATTGAAAACCAAATGTTGCGTTATAGATCAGAGGACAAATAGTACTGCAGAGAAATCATCTTCCTCGGTACTAAGACTGATATGATTTGTACACTTTTTTGCATATAATGCACATTGCATACCCAGTTGTCAGTCAGTGTCAATCATAAGTTTAGAGTTTTCACTAAAGATTGTATCCTAAATTATTTATTATGAAATAATACTAAATCCAGAACCCAAGTAAATGGAAATTCTGTAAGTTAGCAACTTTAACGTGTGGTAACAAAACAAGCTAGAAAAATCTAGACAGAAGGAAAGGACATTGCAGAGAGAAAATACTATTGTAATTGAAAAATCCCAGAAAATTTATCAAACAAGGAGCAGATATCATTAAAGTTGTAATAATTACCTTGAAAATGTCTCGTGCATAATCATCTGTTCAATTATACTTTTCCTTGCACTAAATTGGGACTCTTTTCTGTCTTTTATCATTTGCAACGAAGTTCCATTATTCTGGAAATAATGGCAAAAGTAAAGATACACATTTAATTGTACAAAAATACTTGAGAGGCTAAGATGCTCCAAGGACTGAAAGTGAACGACATGTTTTACTGTACTGAAATTTAAACAGCCTTAAAGAACAGACATCTCAACTCTCTAGATTACTCTTACCAACAAACACAGAACAAATTTCACAACTACAAGCAACTTTAAAAGGACTTAAATATTAGTCCAGTTTTAATGTAGCAGACTTGTATCTTTATCGAGGCATGTTTGAGCCTCCAGTGTTGCCATTTTCCATTTTTGCAGGACAGGCTACTCGCCCACCCCCCTCAGCCCCAACTACTACGTTTTCCACTCATGATATCATTGATGAGGTGCTCGAGGATCAGGTTGTTGTTTCCAAAGGCCGAGGTTTTTGCAGGTTAATGGTGCGTTGGATAGATCATCCACCTAGTGATGCTACTTACATAGCTTAAGACGAGTTTCGCTAGCTGAATTTGATGCTTTTGGATGATTATCTGCAGTATCACTTGCCAAAGCCAAGTTTTTTTTCAGCAGCGTTAAAAGTCTACTCCAGGCATGAAAGGAATTAAATTAATTAGGGTGTACTTTATTTTCTTTAATATCAATTCTTGTAATTTTAAAACAATTTAGTTTTGTTTCCTTATGTGGGATACCCTAGTTTTCCTTATTTAGTCTAGTTTTGTCTACTCCAGGCATGAAGAGGATCTTGCTTTATAATAAACTACCTTTGATCATTGAATTAATTACAACTTCTTCCTCCAGTTCTCTCTCGGTCTCTCTCTTTCCTCTCTTTCTTCTCTCTCCTTCTCTTGTTTCTCTGTCTTTCTCTTCTTCTTTAACCGCTCATTGAGTCGATTGCGTCCGTAGTCAACACCTCTCTTCAAAACATAGAAAAAGGAAAAAATAGAAATGTTGATGTTGGCAACTTTTTCTTAAACTGGAAATGCTTCCATGCTCTATATTTAATTCCAATACTCTTCTTCCATGTTTTATTCTCAATATAAAGAAACACATTATGCCCTCTCTACATATAAGGAGATTCCATTATAAAACACACCACGAAACAACTGCAAATCTCTTCAACTCTCTTGAATGGGACTCAAAGAAGCAACCATTTTAAGGTGAATTTGCCACTAGTCCAATCCTTAAACTGTTGGAAAAGGTTAAATGCGAATGAAGAAACTGTCTTCATTTTTTAATTTAGAAGATTTTAGGTTGTCTTTATTTAGAAGACTCTGTCCTAAGAGTTGTATCCCTTCTTCTAAGTTGCGTCCTTTCTTGTTTTCTACCTTCTCATGAAACAGTTCCTCGCTTTCTTCAAAAGTTACATCATTTACGAAAGGACTTGGCCTTTTGATGAATGATCATATCCAAAGGCTATATAGGCCATTTCATAATGGAATTTTTAATCAATCAAATTCATTCTACTCCCTCTATTTTTCTTACAAATAATTCTATCTTTTGTAAATATTCTATGACTAGGTTCGTGTCAAGGTTTGGTGATAAAAGCAGAAATTTTTTCCATTGCTTCCCAGTTGGCCAGTTGATTGAGGTGCTCGTAACCTTAAGCACTATAGGGAGCTAAATTGTCTTAAAGAGACATCATGAAGTTGACTGGACTCGAATTACTTTTCGGATAACTGTAAGTTATATTTAATGATGCTTATTGATTCAAGGTGTTATATTCGTGTGCATAATAAAATATTTCAGCATGAACTTTAGTATGCCACGTACGACATAAACTTCATCACCCTAGACCAGCCATTGTTCAAATAAAATAGAAAACACAATTCTAGAGCTGCTTCCACCCAACCCATTAACAACCTGAAAACATTTTTTTCTTACTCCTTATTTCATCCTACATTTCAATGAACCCAGTATAAAAACCTCCATATTTCTGTCCTGAAGTGACTTTAGCATCAAACGTTATATAAGAAACCTTTGTGGTTGTCATGCATTATACGGTGGCATAAAATGGTTAGCCATCCAAAAACCATATATGCCAAACAAATTATTGAACCCAAACCAGGTCAATTTTATTAAACACGAAATGTTAAAAACTCCTTGCATTTTACTTCTGAGAATCTTCTTCCCCATTCCTACAGAATTCTTTTCTTCTTTTCTTCCAGGATAAGTTAAGTCCTAGTGCTTAGGCATACAAACATGATATGGAAGTGTCTAAAATAATAAGTTTTTCAGTTCTTCTATTCTTCTATTTGGCATCAGCACCATGCAATCATCATGCTATAATAAGAAGAAGCAAGTTACCCTGCTTAATTTATCAACTTCATGAGAAGGGATTTCACAGTCATTAACATCGACAGCATCATTCTCTGCACACGAAGAAAAAGGAGAAAGAGAAGGAGACGCAGAAATAAAAACAATAAAAAGAAACCAATTCAAATGTCAATCACAAAATGTACAAGTGCGCACAGAGAGAGAGAGAGAGAGAGAGAGAGAGAGAGAGAGAGAGAGAGAGAGAGAGAGAGAGAGAGAGCAACAAGATCACAACAGGATCACATTCTAACTTGCGAAAATAAGTAGCTACCAATCTAAAATAAAACCAAATCAAATACTAAGACAGAATTGAAATCTGCAGGATAATACTGGTGGTATCACAATTTCCATAAACAGCACGATTACAGGAATAATTGTAACGATGGATTAGCTTATCTGTGCATGTATTGCAATGAAAAGGTGTGAAGAAAAAAAATATGATTTACTATTTCTAAATTTGGGCTTCAAACTCTCCGCCACAACTCACAGAGTATATGCCAGCTGAACCTCACAGGATATCAGCCTATTGTTTTAGCCTTCAGGATATTCGTTTTCTTCTTATACTGTACCAAGATTTACTAAGTTGTCGTGTACAAAAGCTTATCTTTGAATTATTAAAATCCAGAACGATTCACAACCTCTCAGATATAAAATTTAGAAACAAGAGACACTACATTACAGCACAGAGGGGAATGTTAGAAGACATAATTTCAGCGAATACTTCGGAACACACAAAATAAATGGAGGACAATAGATTGTACCAGAAGCAGAGTCAACATATTCAGATGAAGAAGAAGAATCGGAGAGGAGAACGGAGGAGAGGATTTTTCCGGCGCCAGAAGCGAGGGTGAGTGCAGAGTGGAGAATTGCACCGGATAACCAATTAGGACTTCTAGGAGGCGGAGGCAGTGGAGTACGGTCATAAGGAACGGCAGCGATCCGGCCCATCCGCCTGTCTGAGACAATTTTTCCGCCGGCGCCGGATCGGGACCACGAGGCGGTTGCCATTGAGAGAAATAGAAATTGAATTGAATTGATATGAATATTTCGTTAATTTCAGTTATTGTGTTTTGACGTGTTTTCTGTCTAAAATTGTAACTGGCGGGTAGAGGCGCACACCGGGCCGGGCTAACCCGACGCTTTTATTGGTAGTGGCAGACTCTACGAACATCTATGTTTGGTTAAGCTTAAAAAGTTAGTGTTAAAAAAAAAAAATTGAAATAAAAAAGAAAATATTTGTTAATAAAAAGAAAACTTTTAAAATTATGTATATATTTATTAAAAAAAATTAAAAGTAACTTTACTTCTTTAAAACTTAGTCAAAATGAGTGTAACTCGTTCGATTTAAATGGTTTTTGACATTTTTTTAAATTAAATTGTTTAAAACAATTGAGAAAAATTCAAATCTAACTCAAACAGTTTGATTTTGATTTAAATTGTGATTTCGCTGTTCGATTCAGTGTTACTAGTTCATTGATTATAAAATATATTTCTATATATCTATATATATTAAACTATGAATCTATATACTACCAAAGTCACAATAAAATATTATGTGCTTATTTACTAAAACTTTTTGTAGATTATAAGTAGTGGGTCGTATAGGATATGTGGATAAAAAATATATAAAAACTACAGTTCATACGAAGTGTATGAATAAAAATAGTGTTTGACCAGCTTATAAGTATTTATAAGCACTCTCAAACATGTGAAATGTGTTCCGTTTACTTTGTTAAACTAAAATATGTATTAAATAAAACCTAATATGAAGTGTTGCTAAGTAATCAATGATCAAAGTGCTCATATTTAATTTGAAATTTTATAGTTATTGCGATTGTAATTTAGGATATTAAGATTGTAATTTAGGAGTCCCGACCTTGTTTAATTTGAACTAATTTTTGTCGAAAATTCAAATTTTTTTATTTTTATCTGTTTTTTATTTTTTAATTATTAAACGATTTGTTTTGATTTCAAATCGCAAATAAAATATGTTTGAATTGAATTTCAAATAGAAATGTCAAAATACGTTAGGCATTGAGCCACAACATAATTTAAGAGTACTTATAAGTATCTATAAACTAGTTAAATATCATTTTTATACGTACATTTTCTAGATTTTACAATTTTTATCCATTTTTATCCACATTTCATAAAACTCACTATGATCTACTGCTTACAATCTTAAAAAAAAACTTTGTCAAACATATTCTAA
Organism: Forsythia viridissima; assembly: GCA_030279155.1. Lineage (NCBI taxonomy): Eukaryota > Viridiplantae > Streptophyta > Magnoliopsida > Lamiales > Oleaceae > Forsythia > Forsythia viridissima. The sequence goes on along the minus strand of CM059037.1, from coordinate 3,190,568 downwards.
AACTAGTCATTGTCATGAGTCGAGCCAACGATTCACAATTGTCTAGACTATTGATAGATGATGGGTTATGCTAGGATCCATCTCATTTTTGCCTAAATAATGTACGTACATTGGCATTTTATGTATGGGTTAATTTAACTAACTGTCACTAAAGTTACCTTAAAATTTCGAAATGGTCATTAACGTTCAAAAGTTATAGCAGTTGTCACTAAAGTGTATAATCATTTCTCAAACGGTCACTCCTTTAAATGTTCAACTTAAAATGGTGACGTGCCATGATGATATGGCATATAATATACCGTTATTTATGGCACGGTAGACCATGTACTTTATATAATATTCACTTTAGTTCATATATTTCAACTATTTTTCAGTTAAGTCCTCCAAAAATTGCATCTTAGGTCCTTCAATTTTTTACATCTTTAAACTTTAGTTTCCCAAATATTTGATTTTAGTAGCCAAAATAAGTTCACTTTCAGTTAAATTCTTGATTTTACACTCGGGTTTTCACCTAAACGAACAAAATAACATAATTAAATAATAATCTAATTGACAAAAGTCACAAATGTCCACTTTTAGTGGTCAAAATAAGTGCAAAACACACACTTATCACTTGGAGTTGTCAATGAAATATATTTTTGTCTATTTTTGTTAACTTTAAGTGATAAGTACGGATTTTACACTTATTTTGACCACTAAAAGTGGACATTTGTGAGTTTTATCAAGTTAATTATTTTTAATTATATTATTTTGTTTGTTTAGGTGAAAATTCGAGTGTAAAGTCAAGAATTTAATTGAAAGTGCACTTATTTTGACCACTAAAATTGCACTTATTTTGGTCACTAAAATCAAGGATTTGGGAGACCAAAATTTGAATATGTAAAAAGTTGAAGGACCTAAATAAAATTTTTAGAGGACTTAACTGAAAGATATTTGAAAATTTGAGGATCAAAGTATAAAGATATAAAAGATTAAGGGCCTAAGAGATCAATATGGCGTGCCAAATAGATCGATATGGTGTGCTGTATAGATCAATATGGCGTGCCAAATAGAAGATGACGTTGACTGAACAAATGAAAAACCAAAACTAATAAAAAAGGGCAAAACAAATTCTTGTAACTTGAACGATAAACAGAACCCATCATCCCAATTTTACTTTTTCCCATTTTCAGAGTGTGTATTTTCAGAAGCTTAATTAACCAGGTTCTGCTCATACTCTCTCCCTTTCTCTATGTATGTATGTATATATGTATACAAGGGAAGATATGTACACATGATTCTTGGATGTTTTGGATCAGTTGACTTTTGGATTATTCTGGGAACAGTGGATTAGATGGTTGATTATTGTTATCATATGCTTTTAATGTCAATTCATTTTTGCATATATTTTTCGCTGATTGATTGGGATACACTTTCGAACTGTTCGGAGAATATTTTCTCGTATGAAAAATGGGAAAATCGATTCAACCGATATCCAATCCCCCTCCCCCTCTTTTACCTCATTTCTTTGTATATCCTCGAGAAGTGAACTCCCTTTAATTTGAAAACTTTTGACCATAAAAAAGAAAAATTGTTTTGAAAAATATTGATTTGTGAGAAGTTTAGTGAAGCAATTACCAGTGAAAAAGAACCCCCACCCCCACCCCCACCCCCACCCCCACCCCCACCCCAAAAAGAAAAGAAAAGAAAAATTGTTTTGAAAAAGATTTATTTTGCGTTTTCTATTTTTTATACTTCTCACTATTTGCAAAATCTCATCAAATCATAAATCCTCAGATAGGCTGTTTGGTGAACACTGTACATCATTCTCCCTGGCTGCCTTCTACAAATGCAAATTTACCGTTTATCATTCTTTCCGTTTTTGTTCAAATGTATGTGTTCGTGTAACGATGTTTCTGGCCCTACCGGGTCGAGTTCTCAGGTTTTGTTTTTCTTTTCTTTGGGATACTGCTAAATCGAAGTGTGTATAAGTTGTGAATACATTCATGTGGAAAATTATTTGTTGCCATTGAAGCATTTAAAGTACCTGGGATAAAAAGTGATCCTAGTTTTTCTTTGTTTATCATATGTTTATGACATTGCTTGGAAATTAAATTATAAAAAATCATATTTCATGCTTCTTTTATCCTCTTGTAAAAATACTCGACTTTGTTGAACGAGGTAATTATGAGGTCGAGTAAAATTGTTCATTTGGAAGTTTTTGATGATTAACGCGTGAGTTCTTTGGGCAATAAGCTTTCAAATGAAAATGCTATTCGATTTGACTTGATTTAATCGTGTCATTATAACGTGTATTATTTAATGATCATTTATATTAAACGACATTTTTCTTTTTAATAAAAATCCCATGAGACCAACCAGAGTACAACGAAATTCCATTTGACCCAATTGTGCTAAATTCTACTCAAACTAAATAGGTTCCTAGTTAATTCTACTTAAATTCTAATCTTGAACTGTATGACTAGAGGAAACCAAACTACCTAGTAGCTAATGTATATTTGGGTTGAAACTTGACTGGGCTATAGTTGGACTTGACTTGTTTTGACCCAATTTTGGTTTGGGCTTCCATGTGGATCTACATTTTAGGTCCATACCATATTTTTATTTCAAAATTACAAATAATTGTTTTCTAACACACCAATTTTTATCTATCTATTTTTAAAAAATATTTGAATTCGAGGCGTGTAAAAAAAAAAAGAAAAAAAAAGAAAAGAGGTATAAAAAGTTAATATGTAAGGGTAGAAATGCATATAATTTCACCTACATTTGTATCTTGGCTAATTATGGTAGGTTTTGAAAAAATGCTTTTTCTAATGTGTCTATAATTTGTTGTTTGTTTCTTCCATCGAAGTCTATCCTTCCAAATTAAGGAAAAATTGGTGACACGACTGATCAACAGTTACACAATAAAAAATCGTTATTAAAGAAATATGGAATAAAACTAGCTCTGTATTTCGGGTGCATTATGGATTTTGCATGTTTCATAGAATTATGTGCCTTAGCAACTATGAAAGACGGCCATGCTTTTTGTTTGTGTCAGCGTAGGAGAACATGGACCTTAATGAGCTTATGTAATGCTTGATAAATACATTTTTCATCTTTTTATGGTTTTATGAGCTTTGATTCTTTCTCGTTAATACTAAGATTGCGGCGTTTCATTGCAGTGTTTTCGATCTTTAAATTTTTCATTGCTGATATTTCTCTATGCTATTAGTTAGTTTTTTGTGGCACTTAGTTTCATCTTCACAAGCTCTTGAAGTGAACATGCAATTTTATTTATCAGCATAAGCGTTGGACTTTCTACTTGCTTGATTTATCAGGGCGAGTTATGGAGAGTAGTTGATTTCATGGGATAAAAGATTGGATTAAAGGAATCAAAAGGCATAAAACATGTTTTTCTCTATTAAGGCTCGATGAGATGTTTGAGTGATTATTTCTTAAGATGGGAAAGCAGAAGTTGTTCAATAGTTCATTTTCGTGTTATGCAAAATGATTAGTGTCATCTTCTGTCTCATGTAACATTCTGCACAGTATCTTTTCTTGTTTTGATTGTTTATGTGAACCTGACAGTAAACTTTGTGCATGACAATGTAATTGGCTATATTTCAGTATTCTGATATTGATTTCTGGCCAGAAAGGGAAGATACTTGCTCCATGCTTGTCAAAAGTAGATAATTTTGTCTCTTCGTGTGCATTGAAACTTTTGGTTAAAGAGAGCTCCACTTCAAACACAACTAGAATGGAGGAGATTCATTTCTATACCAACTGGGATGCTGTCATTTGTCCCATATGCTTGGACTTTCCTCACAATGGTGTTCTCCTCCAATGTTCATCATATGAAAAAGGATGCCGACCTTTTGTGTGTGACACTGACCATTTGCACTCAAATTGTCTGGATCGCTTTAAACAAGCAAGTGGGATGCTATTTGGATCCCAATCACCAAGTTCTGCTGAGAACACGAACTTTTTGAATCTGGTATCGGACATCAAACCAGTGTGTCCCTTATGTAGAGGAGAAGTTACTGGATGGGTAGTTGTTGATAATGCTCGTACATATTTGGATGAGAAAAAACGTTGTTGTGAAGAGGAAAAATGTGCATTCGTGGGCACCTACTTCGAACTTCATAAACATGCACACTTAGAGCATCCTCATGCGTGCCCTTCAAAGATTGATCCAGCACGACAGCTTGATTGGGAGAATTTCCAGCAATCCTCTGAGATCATAGATGTTTTAAGCACTATCCATTCAGAAGTCCCTCGTGGGGTTGTTCTGGGTGATTATGTGATAGAATATGGGAATGATAACTCTGGTGATGAATTTGATGACTTCCCTGGGGACGAAGGGAACTGGTGGACATCTTGTATATTGTTTCAGGTATTTGAAAATTTTAGGACATCTAGAAACAGAAGAAGATCGAGAGTTGGTGATTCCAGAAGAGGAAACCATCGTTTGAGTTATGATACTTCTAACTCTGATGAGGGTTCTGTAACATCTGTGGAATATGCCGATTATATAGCAGAAGAGGCTGATGATGTGTTTGGGATTGCAAGTGGACTCTCAAGGGGAAGAGCCGATCAACGCAGGTGAGTGACTGTGGAATGTGTTTATAGGTTTCTCTTTTAATTATGTACCGTCATTTATTCTCGTGGATCCATGATTAATAAGTCTTTCTTAATTTCTTTGGTTACATTTGCATCATCTACATAAGCTGTAAAACAACCTCCACCCAAAACACACACACACACACACACACACACACACACACACACACACACACCAGAATAGTTGTAAGCTTTTTACTAATAGCTACAATAGGTGTTTCTGAGTGAGGACTTGTTTTGACCCAATTTTTGATTGGGCTTCCATGTGGATCTACATTTTAGGTAGTTTGGGCGCAAATTTGTGGATCATTTATAAAGATTGTTAAATCTTTTAGGCACAAGATAGACAAGGTATAAATCTAGTGATTAATTTTAGTTGACTCGTTTATTTTTCGTAATTTTCCTCTTTTTTTTGGTCACTAGCATCTTCTTTCTGATTCCTGTATACATTGTTTCTCACAGATCTCGAAGGCGTCGTTCGCGCTTCTATGACCATTAGGTATGCAGCATCCAGGATGCTCTGCAGTCTCTTTAAGGTTCTATTCTCGTGTATAATGGAACCTAGCTTGTGAAATTAAGTTTTTAATTACACTATAGGTATCACCTTTGCAACTTTTATATATCATGTTTATTCTAACACTCAACAATCTGGAGATGATTGTATATTTAGCTTCATTATTTTGTTTTTATATATGCTCACATAATTTGTAATGTTTCTTTGTATGACAGAATAGTTGACTGACCCGACAAATGGAAGGAACAGCTTACTAATGGTGGACCACCAAAAACTCAACAGCAATGCAAGCTTCATGCTGTTAATGATGTAAAATTCTTAGATTTACATATCTAGCCATTCTCTATGCTTTTTTCATGATTAGTTCCCTCTTTTGCTCCCAAATGTTTTTTTCGCTCTTTTAGAGGAAGGTTGGTCTTTGGAATTTATGCAGTCGCTGTTCTATAATCATTTGTTTCTAGCCGTCTTGTTAATATCGTGTTGGAAGACTGCTTTTGATTTTAATTGATTGAAGTGGACAATCTGTTTAAACCCGGTATTTTTCATCAAATGCCTGTCCTCCTCTTACTCTACTATTTTATAAGTTATCTGACGTAAGTTCGTTCTTTACACATGATAGAATGGCTTCGATGAAACACATGCCTTAGGTTGGGGATTCTGTGCGTGTGCGTGTGCGTGTGCGTGTGCGCGTGCGTGTGCGTGTGCGCTAGAAGTTATCTTGACGTGGAAGTTTAAGATGAATCGACTTATAGCATTGTGTTTTCGTAGAGCTTCAAGAAGTTGGTCATGTTTTATTGTGCTGAAAATAGGAATTCTGTGTTCCATTTGCGTACACGACATGTCTATAGATTGCGTACCTCATGACATAATTTTGCTCCATTTTTTTAGTATAAACTGTTTTATTCTTAAGTATTAAAATGTGATTTGATTCCTTGAGCTAGTCAGGTGAACTGCGTTTGGCATTTGCTTGATATTGACATTTTCCAATAGGGATTTTAGGTCCGGGTCGCTTTCAATTTATTTCATGCATGCTTTTGGGTCACGTACCGATGGGGTCAAAGTGTTTTTTCTTGCACTAAATTGAGTATGTACAAATAATTTATTTTTAGTCGAGTATCTTAAATCGTGAAGTTGGTATATATTTAATAAAGTAAAATTGTATTTAAAAATACTTTTACTTTTATTAAGTATATATTTTAAGGGTTTGGAAAAGATAGAGAAATAATTCTTAACCATTCTCCTTTTCCATTTTTATTTATTTTGGTATAATCCAAAACCCAAACACGCCTCGAATTTAAATATTTTTTAAAAATAGATAGATAAAGATTGGTGTGTTAGAAAACAATTGTTCGTAATTTTGAAATAAAAATAATGTATGGGCCTAAAATGAAGATCCACATGGAAGCCCAATCAAAAATTGGGTCAAAACAAGTAATCACTCAGAATTACCTATTGTAGCTATTAGTAAAAAGCTTACAACTATTCTGGTGTGTGTGTGTGTGTGTGTGTTTTGGGAGGAGGTTGTTTTACAGCTTATGTAGATGATGCAAATGTAACCAAAGAAATTAAGAAAGACTTATTAATCATGGATCCACGAGAATAAATAACGGTACATAATTAAAAGAGAAATATATAGGCACATATTCCACAGTCACTTACCTGCGTTGATCTGCTCTTCCCCTTGAGAGTCCACTTGCAATCCCAAACACATCATCAACCTCTACTGCTATATAATCGGCATATTCCACAGATGTTACAGAACCCTCATCGGAGTTAGAAGTATCATAACTCAAATGACGGTTTCTGCTTCTGGAATCATCAACTCTCAATCTTCTTCTGTTTCTAGACGTCCTAAAATTTTCAAATACCTAATACAATATGCAAGATGTCCACCAATTCCCTTCGTCCCCAAGGAAGTCATCAAATTCATCACCATAGTTATCATTCCCATATTCTATCACATAATCACCCATAACAACCCCACGAGGGACTTTTGAATGGATAGTGCATAAAATATCTATGATCTCAGAGGATAGCTGGAAATTCTCCTAATCAAGCTGTCGTGCTGGATCAATCTTTGATGGGCACGCATGAGGATGCTCTAAGTGTGCATGTTTATGAAGTTCGAAGTAGGTGTCCACGAATCCACATTTTTCCTCTTCACAACAACGTTTTTTCTCATCTAAATATGTACGAGCATAATCAACAACTACCCATCCAATAACTTCTCTTCTACACAAGGGACACGCTGGTTTGATGTCCGATACCAGATTCAAAAACTTCGTGTTCTCAGTAGAACTTGGTGATTGGGATCCGGATAGCATCCCACTTGCTTGTTTAAAGCGATCCAGAAAATTTGAGTGCAAATGGTCAGTGTCACACACAAAAAGGTCGGCATCCTTTTTTATATGATGAACATTGGAGGAGAACACCATTGTAAGGAAAGTCCAAGCATATGGGACAAATGACATCATCCTAGTTGGTATAGAAATGAATCTCCTCCATTCTAGTTGTGTTTGAAGTGGAGCTCTCTTTAACCAATAGTTTCAATGCACACGAAGAGACAAAATTATCTACTTTTGACAAGCATGGAACAAGTATGAAGTATCTTACCTTTCTGGCCAGAAATCAATATCAGAATACTGAAATATAACCAACTACATTGTCATGCACAAAGTTCACTGTCACGTTCACATAAACAATCAAAACAAGAAAATATATTGTGCAGAATGTTACAAGAGAAAGAGGATGACAGTAATCATTTTGCATAACACAAAAATGAACTATTGAACAACTTCTGCTTTCCCATCTTAAAAAATAATTACTCAAAAATCCCATCGAGCCTTAATAGAGAAAAACATGTTTTATGCCTTTCTATTCCTTTAATTCAATCTTTTATCCCATGAAATCAACTACTCTCCATGACTCGCCCTGATAAATCAAGCAAGCAGAAAGTCCAACGCTTATGCTGATAAATAAAATTGCATGTTCACTTCAAGAGCTTGTGAAGATGAAACTAAGTGCCACAAAAAACTAACTAATAGCATAGAGAAATACCAGCAAAGAAAAATTTAAAGACCGAAAACACTGCAATGAAACGCCGCAATCTTAGTATTAACGAGAAAGAATCAAAGCTCGTAAAACCATAAAAAGATGAAAAATGTATTTATCAAGTATTACATCAGCTCATTAAGGTCCATGTTCTCCTACGTTGACACAAACAAAAAGCATGGCCGTCTTTCATAGTTGTTAAGGCACATAATTCTACGGAACATGCAAATCCATAATGCACCTGAAATATAGAGCTAGTTTTATTCCATATTTCCTTAATAACGAATTTTTATTGTGTAACTGTTGATCAATCGTGTCACCAATTTTTCCTTAATTTGGAAGGATAGACTTCGATAGAAGAAACAAACAACAAATTATAGACGATTTAGAAAAAGCATTTTTTCAAAACCTACCATAATTAGCCAAGATACAAATATAGGTGAAATTATATGCATTTCTACTCTTACATATTAACTTTTTACACCTCTTTTCTTTTTCTTTTTCTTTTTTACACGCCTCGAATTCAAATATTTTTTAAAAAATAGATAGATAAAGATTGGTGTGTTAGAAAACAATTATTTGTAATTTTGAAATAAAAATATAGTATGGGCCTAAAATGTAGATCCACATGGAAGCCCAATCAAAAATTGGGTCAAAACAAGTCGAGTCCAATTATAGCCCAGTCAAGTTTCAACCCAAATATACATTAGCTACTAGGTAGTTTGGTTTCCTCTAGTCATACAGTTCAACATTAGAATTTAAGCAGAATTAACTAGGAACCTATTTTGTTTGAGTAGAATTTAGCACAATTGGGTCAAATGGAATTTCGTTATACTCCGGTTGGTCTCATGGGATTTTTATTAAAAATAAAAAAAATGTCATTTAATATAAATGATCATTAAATAATACACGTTATAATGAGACGATTAAATCAAGTCAAATCGAATAGCATTTTCATTTGAAAGCTTATTGCTCAAAGAACTCGCGTTAATCATCAAAAACTTCCAAATGAACAATTTTACTCGACCTCATAATTACCTCGTTCAACAAAGTCGAGTATTTTTACAAGAGGATAAAAGAAGCATGAAATATGATTTTTTATAATTTAATTTCCAAGCAATGTCATAAACATATGATAAACAAAGAAAAACTAGGATCACTTTTAATCCTAGGTGCTTTAAATGCTTCAATGGCAACAAATAATTTTCCACATGAATGTATTCACAACTTATACACACTTCCATTTAGCAGTATCCCAAAGAAAAGAAAAACAAAACCTGAGAACTCGACCCGGCAGGGCCAGAAACACCGATACATGAACACATACATTTGAACAAAAACGGAAAGAATGATAAACGGTAAATTTGCATTTGTAGAAGGCAGCCAGTGAGTATGATGTACAGTTTTCACCAAACAGCCCTATCTGAGGATTTATGATTTGCTGAGATTTTGCAAATGGTGAAAAGTATAAAAAATAGAAAATCGCAAAATAAAAGAAAGATTATTCAACAAAGGCATTTTTACCCGACGAATCATCCCATCTCCCACATCTAGTCCTGGTTGTTGACTAAGATTACGAAGACTAGGATGGGACTGCCGAAGTTTTGCAAATGGGGCACCAATTCTTCAGCCGCAACCACTTGTGTATGCACAGTAAATGGTACCCGTGCTGGCATTCCACCAACTTCCCGATCTCGTCCCCTAATACATACTCCTCCTACAGAATATCTATTCTGTTAACCTCAAGGATCAAAGACAATGGAAGAAACAAAACTAGTGATGACACGCAAATAGACAAGTGCGTGCGTAATCATGAACAACAGGTTTTTTCAAGCTTTAAAGTAGCGATCAAGCCTCTTTCTTTTCTTTTACTTATTTTCCATTTCCCCTTTCTTTGGCTAGTCAATTGGCAGCAAACTAACATGTGCCACCACGAGCTAAACCTAGCAGCTAGTAATTTATTTATCTATCGAGTCAATCTGATTCAAACTTTTTCTATCTATGCTCGTGCAAGCTTTCAATAACCTGGTTGGTTTAGCAGCACTACAAATAAGCAAGTGTGAGACTGAATAGAGCTGAATCTCTGCAAATATTGGTCCAGACCATGTATGTTCACTTATGAGTTCCACTCGATGATCTAAATTTCACCATAGAACCTAGGGCGTTTGTAGAATTTCAAGAACTTAATTTCATTTATCTTTCTTTCCTTCCTTCCTTTATTTATATATTTTTCTGGAGGTTCGAGACAGGGAAGGAAGCAAAATTTCAAAACTAAAACATAGATCAGTGGCAGTAAACATTCTTATCAAATATAGACAACCTGACAAATACTGCATTTGATGTCATCTCCATCCTCGCTTGATCCCATGACTTTTCCATTGGAGAGGCTACCATTATATATGCTTCTCCTGAGGCATTTTGACAATTCCTCTTCTGATACTGCCGTGCTCACCGTACCCATACACTCCTCAAGAGCTAATAATTCCTGTCAAACAAGCAGCTGACGAATGTCATGAAAAAAACAGCAGGAGATTCATGGCCTAATTATCTTCTGAAAACAAAAAAGAACTCCAACTTTCTTTTCAAGAAATCTCAATTATGAGAGCAGATTTAGTAAATCCAAATAAGCGCATGTTTGGTGGTGCTGAAATTATTTTTAGGAGCTTATAAGTTATGGGTTCTATAGAATGTTTGGGTAATAAATGGTTAGTAAGTTGTGGGTCCTATAAAATGTGTGGATAAAAAGTATGTTTGTCCAGTTTAAATTATAAATTAAGCTAAGGCAAACAAGCACCAAAACAGAAAAAGGAAAAAAAGAAAAAAAAAAAACATAAGAGAAATGAAGGTATATAGTGATCAAAATTGTGACCTGCAATAATTCTCCAGAGGAAAAAAAAATAGTATTTTGTAAAACATGGCTTCTTTCATTCAAGTATATGATTTCACCAAAGAAAAATTAGCCGAACTCCAACTTTCTTTTCAAGAAATTTCAATTGTGAGAGCGGATTTACCCTTTAGGTTAGTCAATTCAAATTGTCATAAAGAGAAAAACGACATATAATAGAAACTTGAGGTTCAAGTCATCAAACCACCATATTAGAATAAGATAATAAAACCTCATATGACATGCTGTCAATATCCAGTCTCATGTCCCGATGCTGGTCATATAGGTTGAGGCCGCTAATGAATAAACTGGCCTCAAAGGCAAGTATTTGCTGTAGACAGAGACAAAGAGTCAATTATTAAACGCCAGTTTGCAGATATTAAAGAGCCATCAAAGATTAACTACCTCATTGGTCATCCGTTCGTCTTGTCCAATCCTCTCAAGTGCTAGTAATATCTATACCATGAGAGAGAATACAATAAAAAATTATTTGTCATGGATGCCGTACAAAACATAATTGCATCATAAGCCCACAAACTGCAAACAAACAAAAAAAATTGAATTTTGACACGAAACAGGGACGATACCTCGGCAACTCCATCCATTCTATGTTGCCGCAATGCATCATGATTCACTAAACGGGTAGTGCCAAATCCCGTAGAAGTGGAAGGAATTAAACTGGATAGAAAATCACCATTATTGCTGGAAAGACTGTAAGAACTCCGACCACTTGAAGAAACAGGTGCAGAAAATTGTTGTGATGAACCATGGTCATCAACATTAACAGGTGTTTCAGGCTGAGAAAATCGAGAAATTATGACAGCAGGTTCTTCGAGTGATGAAACATTTCCATTATGTCGATTAGAAAGCCTCATCCTTGTATTTACGTTTGTTGACCTCTGTGTCCTGACAGATGCAGCACCACTCGCATCCTCTCGGGGAGTCCAACTGCCACGTCTTGAATCAGATATGGAGATGCCATTGGTTGGACGGGAGACACGTCCATTAAAGGATACTGCTCTGTTTGTTTTCTTCCGCCCACAAAACGAACTGCTTGCCCCTACTGAATTTCTCTTTTTCATCACATCCTTCCTACTAGACTTTGATTCTGATGAGGAGCAACTTCTTGGAACGACATCAGATATTGAATTGTATTTCAGATTTCTCAACCCGCACCTGCTCCCGTTACCACTATTAGATGTCCCTAGGCCTGAGCTTTTAGGTACCGATGGGACAGAGGAAGCTGGCGGTGTGTTTTGGTTGCATGACCCTGATTTACGATGAAATACTTTTCGAGATCCAACATTTGATGACACACTCGAACTCCCTATTTCCGACTCGGTAACCTTTCCAGAATCTGCATCCGTCAATTCTGATTGATATCCAGTTGGAACCCTACTTGGTGAAGCCAAAAGTTCTAGAGCTTCTGAGTTACTCGAAATGCTACTTTCTGATGAATCAAATTCTACATGAGAAGACTTAGGATCGAAATATGATTTTTTCGCACTGGTCATCACAGAACAGGTCCTAGAGGTATTTCTGATTATCTCCTTCCTGTTTTCCAAACGACTAGAAGGCTTAGCGCATTTGGCTTTATCCAAGATTCCAATTTTGGTATTCTGACTGTACTTAATTCTGCCACTACATCCTATGCGGTTACAGAACTGAGCATTTTGATCCCTGTCATTGGCTCTACCTTTCAAGTTGACATTAGATCCTTTTCTAGGGGCAATAACTCTGCCTGTAGCTCTCTTACCTGAGTATGCATCCATGGATAATTGTACACCCTTTATTCCTGTTTCAATAATGATATACTTTTTAGCTTTTAAAAACTTTAATATAAGCCTTCATTAAGAAGAGAAACACAATGTAGTAACAAGATACATTTTTTATGCGTTTTTCCTCTAACACCAAAAAGAATGAACCGATGATGAAGATTGACAAATATTAGACAAAATGCTCCTCAATTTTTGATTTGATTAATACAATTTTTTTCTCCAAATCAATAAAATGAACCGATGGGTGAAAATGTAATATGTGACCAATCTAAAACAATAGTTCAAAGTAAGGATATAATGAAGCTTAAACCAGAAAAGGAAAGTGAATCACATAGATACACGTGACTGTTATTTAATTCATGAGAAAAGATCGCGGAAGCCGGATGACTGACAAAGTTTCAATAGCATAAAACCCTTTAATGACGATATTCTTGACCGAATTAAAACATGTTATCTCAATTTCGCCCATACATTTTGGAAATAATAATATAAACATGCATGCATATATCATTGACATACGTGAAGGGCAAAACCAACCAACTGATAATCCCGTATTTATCTGTTCATACACTATTCGTACACTATGCCAAAAACTAAATTTTAGACACTCACCAATACAGAGCCAGTAATTGTAGAAGTCAATACACATCTATGTATAAAAGAACACTGAAATCAATTATTTCAATTATATACCATATATACGAGGAAGAAAAAAACAATTACAAAGAGCTGTTTAAAAGCCACAAAATCAATACCTGTCGCGTTACAAATATGTTAAAATTATGATTACTCATTCATGGACATAACGGAAATAATTGATCCTCGTCGAAGACAGTCACAAGGAACATAACTGCGTAGAAACAAAAGGATTGTGTAGTGAAAGACTAAAAGGGCATAGCTTCAAAAAATATTTCAGCTTCTTTAGAGGCAAGTTTTCTTTTTCTTTTTATTTATAAAGCAAAGAAAAGCCGTGCTGTATCTTATTGGATTGTTTCATACTTTGTATTCATTAAGCAACACTTTTATCAGAATTAAGTCATCACAATTCACAAAGTTCAAGAAAAGAGGAGACTTCACTATCTTGAATAAGAAACAAACACACTGGCACTGCACGCATTGAAATAAAAATAAATAAATATTATGTCATAATTCACAAGAACAAAATTCACCCGCAAACATAATCAGGCTTGATCAAAGAATTAAAAACAGATTGGTTCAAAGAAATTAAAAATAAAAAACAGAATCCCATATCTAAGACATTCAAGAGTATTTACTTTAACCAAGAAAATTCAAGAAACCAATAAATAGATTGATATTACAATCAACTAAACAACCCAGAAAACATGAACTACAAGAATCAAGAAAACGAAAAAGTAAAGGAGAGAAGAGAGTGAAACTGATATCAATCAAGAATCCCAAGAAAACTCAAGTCTTTAATCACAAAGAAGCTAAAGAATTATTCACTTTTTTGTTTCTTTTTTTTCTTTTTTTTTTTTTTCTTTTTACCTTCAAGAAAGTTCCAACTACTACACAATACGAGAAGGACCTTACTCCTTAGCCTTTTTTAGAGAGAGAGAGAATGTGTGTGTGTTTTAAAGATCCGAGGGTAATGGGCGAGTATTGCAAATAAATAAAACCATAAATCACCAAACAAATCCTTAACAAATAACAAACTACTGCTGAATTGCCGTCCTGCCTGTTGTGTACTGCAAGTGGATTTTTATCCGTTGGATGTGTTTTTCCAGTTTGGACGGTGAGAGATTGAGGATTCTTGGGTTCGGCCCATATGTCATGGTTAGGGCCCGAGTTTATGCCCTTGCTCTAGGTGTTGTTCATGCAATGAACTAAAAACGTTGACTTTAAAGGCATTACTTTTATTGCAAACACTAATAAAGTTTGACAGACTCATTTGATGCGAGATTATATATTGTCCGAATCGGTTAACATTCCGACTCTTATAGGAGTGGGTCCCACACATACAAAGGGCCCCACTCCTGTGAATATCTTGTCCGATTCGAATAACATATAATTTCCGTTTATATAATTCTCGTTTATTTGATATTCTAATTGTACTTTCAATTTAAGTGTTATTAAAGTTATTATTTTAAAATTAACTATTCAATAACAAGTGATATGTTCAACGTGCATCATCTACTAGCTAAAATATGAATTTGAATTCTCAAAATAAATTGTTAAATAATAAACTTAATTTTCATACGTCTTATTCAATATGAAGTCAAAATTGAATCTAATTTAATTCATCTTATAATCAACTCAAGATGGCTCGTTTATAATTCATTAAGACCAAATCGTTCTTTTAATAAAAACATATTTTGTATATTAAACTAAAATTACTAAGTAAAGTTTTTTCTAAAAAAGAAACATGCATTACCATGTACCAAATATAACTTAAATTTGCTCCATTTCCTTTAAGTAGAAACTGCAGGAAGTGCCACTGCAGGGAAATGAGGTTAATTGTCCCCAGTCCCCACATAATCTTAAAAAAAAAAAAAGAAAAAAAAAAACCATATCCATGATGAATGTCTGGTATTTGTCTAGGTTTGTGGATTGGAACCAATTAAAAAATAGCACCACTAATTTTAAAGTGAATCACTTGGCCCCTCTTGACCCATTCAATTGTACTCTCTTTTTATTTTATTTTTTAAAATTGATAAACATGTCACTATCATTTCTATTTTGAGTTACATGATTTGCACTAACAAATCATTTTCTAATTGAATTTGAGTGGGTAAATATTTGATGTTTCAAGGAATATATAATTAGGTTTCATTCACTTGCTAAAGCATTGGATTACGATTGGTGTATTTAATCGATTGTTCAAGTGATACGTGTCATTTTGAGCTAACTTGTTCTATAATTTTTATGATTCTTCTTACTTTTATGTTTTTTGTATTAAAAATTTACTGTAAAAAAAGAAATTGCTGAACTTTATATCAAACTGTATCTAGACCTATACACAGCACGCACCAAACCACCAAATGACGATTTAGTTAGCTTCTAGTAGAAAACACAAAACAAGCTTCTAATTAGCAATCCTTTATAAGAAAATAGAAAAATAGGGGTACTCGTGGGCTCCAAGCCGGCTCGCAAAGCCCATGAGCTAGCAAATATTGTTTTAAATATAAAAATATTCAAATTAATTTTAAATTTTAAATGATAAATTCAAATTTTATGCATTCTAAAACAAATATTGTCTAAATAAGAAACTTATAATTTAACAGAAAACATTGTGACACTATGATTTGCTTGAAGAATTGGGAAAACTCCAAATTACTTAAATTTATAGAATGGTATAATCTTCTAATTTATTAAAAATGCTAAATTATTTACTCATATATTTGACTTATTAGTAATTTACTTTCTCTTAAAGAAATAGGGATGGCAACGGGCGGGACGAGATTAAAATATCCTCGTTTACAGTCTTTTTTAATTAATTATGATTTAAATATGATTTTTTATTGTTATTAAATATGATTTAAATTCGAAACTATAAAAATAAAATATAATAAAAAATTTCAAAATAGGTTCAAGAAGTTTGGAGTGGGGAACATATTTCCCATTCTCGTCACGAGAGCGAGATATTTCGTCATCCCTACATTCAAAGTATGAGAAACGAGAACATTAAGAACGTCTTTAATATATTAGATGTCACATTAGATATTGTTATGTCTAACGTACCAAACAAACAAATTACAAATTTTATTAGTATATTCTATGATATTAAAAATAAATAAAAAATGGTTAGATGTGCTCCCCACGCCTATTGGCATCTTGGGTAGTTGGGTTGTGCATGCTTTACGCCCTTAAATTGCCAAATAGTCCCCAAGTCCTCTCTCTCCTTCGTTCATTCTTATAAAACAACCTTTTGAACTACCTTTTGTTCTCGAATTCTTCAACAATGGCGAAGTCTTCCATCGTTTTGCATTGTACCAGGTGCTCCTCCTCTCTTCTCTCATTATATATTAATGTGTGTGTATGTATATATTAGTGTTTTGAATTAATTTGTTTGTTTTTAATGTTTAAACAAAATCTACATCCATCAAAACCTGAATTAATACAACAATGATCAAATAAGCACATTTTTATATTTTACTGAGTCGGAGTTCAAGATGAAGCTTATATGTAGGGGCGTAAATCACGCAAGGATCTGGCACCGGCTAACCCGAGCTCCGGCCAGCCTTTAAAGGCCGACCTGCGCAGGCAATTTTTTTTTTTTTTTTTAGAAAATCAAAAAAACGCAAAACAATTAAAAAAGTGTTGGGCACAATGCCGACCCTGACGGAATTCGCATTTTTTGCGCATTTTTTGCACAAACCTACCTGATAGATAATTATGGATCGTGTCAGATTGTAACTCAGATCGCTTTACACATGTAGCCATATGCATGTAGAATATGAACTAATGAAAGTATTGTTACATTAAATTTTATATCTTTCTGCAGCAAAATCATTGGCATTTCTCCCAAACACATCCATAAGAAACAAATGGAAATACACACAAAAGAACAAGAAAGAACAAACAAACTTCGTCGAAGTTTTCAATGAAAGCTTACACTGTCTTAATTTATTTATTTTTTTGTAGCCGGCCATCTTAGAATGAAAGTAAACTCTGTTATGCATTATTATTTGTTGATATTAATAATTCAATACTGTTGACTTTGCTTGTGTTTTATATTATTCTTTTATATAATAATTAGAGAAAATCCATACACACTTTGGGATTTCCCAACTCCATAATGGACTGTTTATGGCCTTGTCATTAATGGCAAAAGAATAACAAGCTGTCCTTTTCTACCTTTCATTTAGATATGCTTGGAGCAATTACTAGGACGAGGTGCTTGGAGCTAGAGCAGAGGTACGTGACAAAATTTGTCAGTTATCTTATACAGTTGTGTTTAGTCTAACGTACAACACGGGAAGAGAAAAGCAACGTTTATGTTGCATATATGTTTTCCGAATGCAGGTACTAAATTCTTAGTCATAAATGGCAACAAGAGGAAGAGAGAGCGCACTTGGAAAGGAGAAAAGGGGAACATCTTCATGTCATCTTCATGCAAACACCACACAGCAGAGTCGTCGTCTGAGCCTTTCCAGACCGAGGGATCCTGATGAAAAACATGATCCACCTGCATCAGAGAAACATATTCCAAATTATCTCAAGCCTACTTTTAGTTCAAGTCCAGATGTTTCTAAGCAACTCGTCAAGAAACAAGTTTCAAGTGACACTTCGAGAAAAACAAATCATACGAGAACAAGATCCTTAGACAAGGTTCCATCATCACCTTCTCGTACACTAAACACTTACACTTCACCTAATCCCACCCTACGATCTTCATCGTTTTCGGCTAAAACCGCCATACCACAAAAATTCGTTCCAGATAAACTGTTGGAATCACCTAAGGATGGTGGAAAACACCCCCCCTTGTATGCTAGATCTGTAAGTACTGTAAAGAAGAGCAGCACCGTTAGTAAGAAGCAAGACACTGGGATTGGTGCATCAACAAAAAAGGAACAAGCCGTTGGCCCTCCTGAGAGAGTCATAACTCCTGATGTATTTGAAGTTCGAGAACTCGAAACACTACAAGAATTTTCAGTTATGGAAGCTCAAGAAGAGACAATAAATGCTGGAAGCAACAATGAATCGGGAGATGAAGTTTTGGTATTAGAAGATATGGAACCTGTAAGGCAAGTTCAACTGGAGAGCCGTAAGGATGACGAGCCTGTAGTTTCAGAACACCCGGATGCCTCAGCTTATTTTGAGATGGAAGAACCTGACAACTTATCACTGACCAAAGGGACCAGCAGCAACCAGCAGGATTTAGACAAACACAATGCAGATGAGGAAAATGGGACTAAGACAAATGGAAGTGTCATTGGTAGTCCCAAAGTTGAGGCTGAGGAGAAGGAAGGAGAAGGAGCAAAACTGTCAGATAAGAAAGAAGAGGTGATGATTGTTGTTGAAACATTCGATACCGAGGGAACAAAAGATCAAGAAGTAGCCAAGGAACTGAAGCAGGAGGCAGAAAATGCAACGCCCCAACCACAAAGCGCTCAAGGGATGAAGAATTCTGTGGTTTCCAATGATGTAATCGAGGAGACTGCAAGCAAGCTTCGTGAACAGAAAAGAAACAAGGTGAGAGCACTAGCCGGGGCCTTTGAAACTGTCATATCCTTACAAGAGCCCAAGTGAGAACAACGGACAATGCTCCTATCCTACAGTATATTCTACATCTGATATGAACGTTTAAAGTTCAGGAACAAAAATGAATTTATCAGATAATCCATATATGCTTTGCTTCTTTTGTTTCCTTATTTCCAGTTTTATCGTTTAACAAAGTACCACTGGATTTCTTGTGAGAGAAAATACTATATCTATAACTGGAAACAATTTTGTCATAATATCTGCAACTGCAACGAAATTTATTTTTTAATTGAAGTCAACAAGAACTAATCATAGTTTCAGATCTTTTTATCAAAAAATTTCCTACAAGTCTGTATGAAGTTTCACTAAAGTCTCTTTAGTTTCTGAAAAGTTTGATGTCCGAAAGGGAAACAATAGCATTTTCGAAATTTCTGTACAACATAGATTTTAGTACAATATGATGTTCAGTACAAAATTTTTTTACATAGTTTAAATCTACATTTTTGTCCTAGTAAGTAGCCCTCAACAATCACAGAACTGCTAGAAGTGTTTTCTTCTCAGATTATGAAGAGACTGATAGATTGAGTAACTACTCAACCTCTCAATGCAAGCTATCGAAGCAATTGTACAGAGAGCAAGAAATAATCAATGAGAAAAGATATGGGATAAATGAATAGCTTTAAATGGATTTTCCTCTACAGATATCAGCCCGGGGCGAAATAAGAATTGATTCATCAAGACAACTAGTGCTGTTCGAGTGTAAAATACCTTGACAAAGCCATCAGGACACTCAGACGATATCCAGCTAGTCAGTATTGGGGCAATAGCATCAGAAACATCCACTGCCTAGTCTGCTATTTGAATCCAAACACGATATAGAATAGTCAACGAGCACTCCAAGAGCCAATGTATATACAGAAACTGGTAAATCATGGAACAACTGGGAAGGACCTCGACACATGGCTCCTTTCAGGGTAACCATGATTTAATAGTATCAAGTATACCTTCACTTAACAGTTGGAGAATTTTGATAATGATTTGTAACCCCACTGTCAAATTTCTCATTCGAATGCCTCATTTTGAAACTGCCATGGCTTACATGCTTTGGATGAAAAAGCAAGTCGAACATTTTCTCCAAAGACTGAGCTGTATACTTTGCATATTTGCTTGCACTTGGGTCTTGCTCAACTAATGGCCCATAATTTTGCATGTAGCTACGATAAACAGGCACAATTGTCTGAATTATAACCTGGCACGTTTTCTCACGCAAACCTTTGTCCAAAATAATCCAGTAGGATTGCTTCTTATACATATTGTCTAAAGCTTCATTGAAAGACCTTAATCTCTTTTTCACAAGGTCACGGGCAGTTGCACGCCCGCCAGAGAACAAAATTAGACCTTCCCTACTTAAAAAAGCAGGAAGTTTGCCCCAGCTCTCTCTCAAGTATATAGTAGAATAATACTCCTTGTACTGTTCATGCTCTCTTAACCAAGAATCTCCCAGCAGGTTCCCGAGATTCGTGCCTTTCAGATGCTTGTATAGATGCCAGTGATTGTTCATCAAGAACACATATGACAAAACAGCATCTTCGTAAGCCTTGGACCATGTCTCCAAGTTCAGCTCAATGGCTTTCACTAAATTCAGAAGCTCAACAGTAAGAATTCTCTCTTGGAATTTTTCATTCTTCCAACTTCTTTCTATGACCAGAACTTGGGTAAGGATTGGCTTATATTCATCCCCAAGCAGCTGAGTACAATAATCTGTAATAAAAGTCACCACTCTTGGAACACTGCCATCTGAAGGAGGTGGGGTATTTCTTTGCAATTCAACTTGAACCAAAAGTTCCCAAAAAATTTCACAAGCCCTTTCAATAACACTCTTGATCAGATCCCTCGTCAGATTTTGGATCTCAGTGCATGCTGCTCCACCAAAAAGCAGATTGAAATCCGATCTTAGCTTACTTAAGGATGCAAAAATATCCAACAGTTTCAATAGCTTGATAGGATCCTTCTTACTTTCTGTAACTGTTTTCCCAAATTGTAAAAATGCAAGAATGCCTGCCTGGCCAGCTGTCTCAGCAAAACAGCTCTTCCACACATCCAATCCCATCCTATCGAAGATGTCATTACAAAGTTTGTATTCAGTTTCAAACAGGTGCTTCACAGCAAACTCCAAATGCTTGGCCCACTTACTAATATAGCCCTCAATGTTCGACACATTATTGAATTCGGAGACTGATATGCCAAGATAATCCAAATTAAGTGCCTCCAAACTTGCTCGAACATTCAAACTCCAGACCTCAACATAAATGGATATGCACTTCTCCAGTCGGTTATTTGCAATCAATCTCCCGAGTATAGCCTGTAGCTTCTGTATAACAGCCACTGGTAAAGGTGATGGAGCAATGGAGGCTTGCTCACCCAATGTCGGCAAGGACATTTGCAATGGAACACTATTCTCTGTCAAAAGCCGGTGAAACTCGTTCCCCAACCTCTCCAAAGCAACCTCGAGAAGACCTCCATCTAGGCGACCCTTTTCCTCACCCGCCTCCAACTCCTGAAGATACTTCACTCCCTTTTTCAAACCTGAAATAAACTTGTCATCTGCCACATTATGATCCTCCAAATACTCCACAATATCGGCCAACCATTGGATTGCCATCCCACAGTTCTCCCCCAAGAACTTCAATGCCTCCTCAAGCCGTTTCAGCACGCCAAGATACCCCGGGAGATCAGATTGAGGATCGTATAACGATTTCTCAAGCCCGTGAATGGCATCAAAAACCTTAAGAACTGCGGCTGCAGGGACCACAGCTCGATCTATGTGACCGCCAACAGCACCGAGGGCATCTCTTTGAGCCCGAATCGGGCAAATTGCAACTTCGAAAGGCGGTAATCTTTGATTAATCTCATCTAATCTAGGTCCAGCTTTCTCTACAGACAACCCCAAAGCCTTTGATTTCTCTACACTGGATTTTAACAACTTTCGAGCAGATATCAAGTTTTTTATGCCTTCATCCATTTCGCTTAATCCAATCATAAAATCAACTCAACCCCACTTACTATTTCCACAAAAAAAAACCCACAAAACTTTTAACAAACACCAGGTAGGCAAAAGACAGAATCTTTTACACCAATTGCTCTTATTTTATGCTACTTCTCTAAATTTTTTATAAAGAACATAGAAACAAATCCGGCTTCTTATAAAAATGCACTTTCACTTTTTTCTTCACCAAATCCTGACCCAAAAAAAATAAGCAAGATAAAAGAAAATTCCCCTGTTCAACTAACAACAACTTTGCATTGTGTGCCAGCGTTAGAGAGAGAAGAAAACCCACACACAATTTGAATGAAATAGACTGAGGCACAATGATGTAAATCTGGGGCTTTGCAGATACTGAGACAGGTTAAATGCAAGAATGTGATGATGATTCAGAGCGTGTGGAGCGAGAAAGACCCTAAATCGGGAACTGCAAAAGTGAAACTTTTGGCAACAGATTTTGCTTTAATCCGTCGTGTTCACTGTTCATGCCAAAGTGCTTGACAGTAAAATGCTTTGAATTTTGTTTTCTTCTTGTTTTCCATTCGTCCACTTCTACTTTTAGTGAAAGAAAGTTATGAGACAATTTGTCAGTTTTTACAGAGAATCTTGAGAATCAAATTCATGATAATGGAGGGGAGAAAATTCTTGGTAAACCTTGTTCAGTCAAGTATTACAATTGAGAAAAGTTACACTCATGTTCTCTTAAGCTTAAGAAGTTACTTAGTTACTATACCGCGGGAAAAAATAAAAATTGAATGGACATGAGAATGACTTACTCAAATTGAAGATGGAACCGATGAATAACAATGAGGAAAAGAGTTGAGAAAGATGAGATTGGAAAAAAAAAATGTTCATGATGAAGAGAAATAGAATTGAAAACGAGAGATTTGAAAATATGATCCATAAGTAAATAAGTGAATATTAAAATAATTACTTATTTAGAGCTTGTTTGATTTATTTTTTAGCAGATTTTGATAAAAAGTTAATAAAATATGTGGTTGAAAAACAATATCTCTATATGATGTTGTCGCCTTTGCAAGACCAATATTCAAGCTACCCATGATCACTCGAAAAAATAAATTTATTTAGACCATTACAACTTACACAAGTCGTAAAATTTCTTTAAAATGACTGTTAATTAGTTAAACTTATTATTTTGTTTCACTTTAACTATGGAACCAATTTTTTTTTTAACACAAAATTGGTCGCTGAACTTGTAATTTCGTTTCAAATTAATAATTAAACCTATAGCAACAATCATACTAGGTTGTTACAAGAGATGACATTCACAGACAGCCTTGAGTTTATTTTGTTTTTCAATCCATGAGTAACATAGGAAAAGAAGGAAGCCTATGACCTATTGGTTGACTTGGTACATGTTACAATAAATAAGATTTTAATTTTTTTTCTCTAGTCATGTCCAGTTTAGTCAGACGTACCAAATCTTACCAAACCGAAGCGCAAGGCTGTGATTGCTGCCTAAAGTGCTTCTGATAGAGGATTTACCAATGCAGAAACAAAGTCTTCAATGTTTCTATCAGAGCTCCCTCCTTTATCAACTGCTTCTCTTGCCATTTCCTTCCATTTGATTGCATTCGTTCGAATTTCTTTCCCTTCGTCTCCGTCCGTTACAAGTTCTACACAACGAACAATTTCTGTATCTCGAACAATCCCTTTCTCATCAGCCCGAGTCCTGATTCCTGTTTTCCATATGTCGCTCACAAATTTCGCGTTCGTGCTTTGATCACTCCAACGTGGCATTGCCACTATTGGAATTCCCAAACTCATGGCCTCCAGAGTTGAATTCCAACCACAATGTGTGATGAAACACCCTACTGAATCATGTGCCAAAACCTCCAGCTGAGGGCACCATGAAACTATTAGCCCTTTTTTTGACGTCTCATTTGCAAAATTTTCGGGAAGTTTGGACTCTTCTGATGCTCTAACCACCCATAGGAAGCACTTATTGCTCATTCTTAAGCCCTTTGCCAATTCTTCCATTTGCTCCACTTCTAATTGAGCTAAACTTCCAAATGACACGTAAATAACCGAACGAGTTTGTCGCTCGTGGAGCCATTCCTTGCAGGCATCAGTATCTGGTTTTAAGATACTAAAACCATATTCTTTGTCATTTAGAAGCATCTTGTCTAAATACATTGATGGTATGGTTGGTCCAATTGCCTTAACTGGCCAAAAGTTTGCCATCCAGTCAATCACGTACCAAAAAATTTGTAGAAAATAATGAAAATTTCGCGAAATTTGAATCTTTAACATACAACATATCGACTTGGTGTATATGGAACATTTGTTAATGAATCCATGGTACTGAGATAATTAGGTCCTTGTGCCCTACTTGGAGGGTCGTACTTGTGAGACATTTATGTATTGTCCTATCTAATCCACTACACAGTACCATAGATTAGACCGGACAACACTAGACACGATTAATCAAGAAAAAGATATAAAAATTGTGCTTGAAGTTCTCTCTAGTACTGTTCGATACTACATACTAAACATGCGTGTAATAACGACAACGTTTGTAGTAACATACCTCTTGTTCCAACTTGTGAAAGGTGTTGACAAGAACCCAATCTGCTTTCTCCACATTTTGGAACTGATTTACAAGCACTTCAAGACCTGTTGGATATGATCCATAAACATAAATAAAAGAACGAATGTCTGAAGATTCCAACACTGGCAATCCAGGAACCCTAATTTCATTATCTGTAATGGGAAGTTTAATCTCCCCTTTATACACATAGTAGTAAATCTGATCCACAGCACAAGACTGAGTAAAGAACATGGCACCAACTAATCCAAATTTCTTGGCTACATCAAGACCCCATGGAATAAATGGATCATAAATTATACAATCAACAGCACTATCAGAAGAGTTCTTGAGCCTTTCAATCAATTCTGTCAAAGTTTTCGGGCCGATTTTTAGAAATTTTTCTACGTATGCCACTACACTTCCTGCCTCAGCAAGCCCTCCGTTGTCATAACCATCAGAGATTGTCTCCACAGGAATGGATCCTAAACTTTCTTGAATAGTCTTGAATAAATATTTTGTTGTAACCATTGTTGTTCTAATACCTTTATGGGCTAAACGCTTAGAGAATTGGAGCATAGGGTTTATGTGGCCTTGGAGTGGATATGGCAAGATTAAACAATGAGGCTTATATTCGTTGTTTCCTTTCTCCATTTCTCTTGCTAGTCGACTCTAAACTCAGCGGTGGCTGAAATCTTTGGTAAATCTTAAATCAAACTAGATGCTTTTCAATACATAGGTCGAGCGAGTGATTAATGGTCAATAGCGACCGAGTTCATAGTATTCCTCTATGCGGCTGGATTATGACATTTGGTATCTATTGCTGTTTTACAAACATGTAGGACAAGAATTATGTGCAGTTCTCTTTTTGGTTTTTCTTTTTGTAGGCATTCAAATTCTAGTTCTGTTTGAATTAATCAACTTGTACAAGCTGGCGTTTGTGCTTCATCTTTCTATTTGTTCAGCTTGAAATTACAATACTAAAAGAATGTTTTTTGGCCGAAGTACTTCCGAATTTGTGCAACAAATGATTTATTAAACACTATATGCTCTTGGTATTTCTGGTAAAAGTACTTCATCTCTGTGTTATGTTATATTGATTCTGATGCTTTCAATCACACGATCTTCTCTGTGATATCTCTTCATATTCAAAGGCCTAACACGTGCGCAGTTTTTTTCATAAATTGGTGGCAGCAAAACTTTAGCCTACAATAATGAAACGCATTGTCTAAAAGTTTAAGCCATTAAAGATTGGACATTTTGATTTATATAAAGTTCTGTAATTAATGTCAATCAAATTAATCAGATGGGAGGATTCATCAATGCAGAAACAAATTCATCAATGTTTGTATCCGAGCTTCCTCCTTTATCAACTGCTTCTCTTGCCATTTCTTTCCATTTGATTGCATTCGTTCGAATTTCTTTCCCCTCATCCCTGCCCATCACAAGTTCTACACAACAGACAATCTCTGTATTTCGAACTATTCCATTCTCATCAGGCCGAGTCCTGATCCCTGTTTTCCATACGTCATTCACAAATTTTGCATTCGTGCTTTGATCAGTCCAACATGGCATTGCAACCATTGGAATTCCCAAGCTCAAGGCCTCCAGGGTTGAATTCCAGCCACAATGTGTGATGAAACAACCTACTGCATCATGTGCCAAAACCTCTAATTGAGGACACCATGAAACTATTAGTCCCTTTTCCGACGTTTCTTCTGCATAATTTTTGGGAAGTTTGGATTCTTCTGATGCTCTAACAACCCACATGAAATACTTATTGCTCGCTTTTAAGCCCTTTGCCAATTCTTCCATTTGCTCAAGTCCTAGCTCGGCCAAGCTTCCAAACGACACGTAAATGACCGAACAAGGTGTTCGTTCATCGAGCCATTTCTTGCAGGCATCAGTGATCGGTTTGAAGATACTGAGACCATATTCTTTGTCATCTTGCAGTTGCTTGTCAATATACATTGATGGTATGGTTGGTCCAATTGTCTTCACCGACGAAAACTTTGCCATGGAGTCGATTACCTGCCATTGAATGCTTATAATAGTCAGTATATATAGCTGATAGCATTTGAGTTGAAATTTCATATACCCCTGGCCAGGGCCGGTTCTGACATTTTCGGGGCCCGAGGCGAGGTCCAAAATTTAGGCCCTCAAATCAAGAAGTCATATTCGACTATTGGTGGGCTGGACTTCAATATTTTTTTAAAAAAAGATAGGCCCCTTCAATTTTGGGTCACTACTTAATAATAGTTATTGTCCTTATAGAATACGGCTTACTTTGCTTTGTTGGATTTCAAATTTTTGTACAAATATTTTTTATTGGGCAACTTCAGTTAAATTTTTTTTTTTTTTTTTTTTACGAAAATGGGCCCCCTTCGGTTTTGGGCCCGAGGCGGTCGCCTCACTCGCCTCGGCCCAAAACCGGGCCTGCCCCTGGCTATTGTGTAAGACGACTAAATATACCTCGAAGTGCTGCTGAGCACTATAGGAACGTATAGACCTCAACTGAAAATTGAAGACTAGTGATACCAAGTAATTGAATTTAGTAATCCTCGTGTAAAAGTATCGACTCTTTTATGACGGGAAATGTTTTACAGTTTAATGAATCTTCCACCTGCTTGATGGGTTGATTACAACTTATCAGTGGACAGTGGATATAACGCTTTTGGTATGAATACTGGCTCAACAGTAACCAATAGCCAAAACTAAACATTCCAAGTTTCCCTATTTTGACTAAGTTGTTTCGAAACCAGAAAAAGAGAAGAAGTTGAGGTGTTCGCTGAACTTTTTATAGACGTCGTGTCAAGTATAACTTTGTCCCTTAACTTCTGGTATTGCCCTATCGTCGTTTTTATTAGTTTTTCTCAAATGGTCTAATATGCAACTTTCCTATTTCCTAGTGAATAGAACTAATGAAATTCAGAAACCATTGTAACAGTTAACCAGATGTTCAGACTAATTATGTAATCGGAACTCGATAAGTTATCAAACTACCGAATGTGTCAACCATATTAATCCGAAATCTATTGCCAAAAATGAATCTGTGACATTAAGGATCTAGTTATTCACCTCTTGTTCCAACTCATAAAACGAGTTGACAAAGGTCCAGTCTGCTTCCCCGAGGTGCTTGACCTGATTCACGAGCATTTTAAGAGCCACGGGGTGTGATTCATGAATGTAAATGACAGAAGGCATGTCTTTAGGCTCTAGTGGTGGCAATCCAGGAATGACAATCTCACTATCCGAAAGAGGAAGTTTAAGTTTCCCCGTGTATACATGGTAGTAAATATTGTCCACGGCACACGATTGAGTGAAAAACAACGCACCTAAAAGTCCGGATTTCTTTGCAACTTCAAAACCCCATGAAAGAAATGGATCAAAAATTATGCAATCAATGGCACAATCCAAGTTTTTAAGCTTTTCAAGAAGTTCCATCAAAGTTTTCGTGCCAATTCGATTGAATCTTTCCAAGTATTCATCAAAGCTCCCTGCATGAGCCCTCCCTCCCTCGTCAAATCCATCAGAGATTGTTTCCATAGAAACAAAATCTGGGAATTCTTGCATTGTGTTGAACAAAAACTTCGTTACTGCAAGCGTGATTTTAATCCGTTTGTGCCTCAAACGCTTAGCGAATTGGAGCATAGGATTTATGTGACCTTGGATTGGATATGGTAAGATCAAACAATGAGCATTATAATCTCCTTTTCTGTTCTCCATCTCTGACCTATAAACTATCTAAGTCCCAAGTTTGTCATTGATGTACTTACTTAAACAAACCCTTATTGGAAGTGTGAGTCAGTGTCACATTCTGTACAAAAAATTATTGCAGAACAGTATTCTGCAGTCTTCTGTATGTCATTTTCTTTCTGTATCCATCATATATGTTTATACCTGCCTATTTTGCATTTCTCTTCCCCATAAAGTAAAGCTATTAAGCAGTACTGAACTAGATTCGACTAAAGACGATTTTAACTTCTTTTTCTTTGACAACGTTAAACTCTTCCTTGATCATGGTTGTCGATCAATAAATTGATGTAGTTAAGCAGAGTGAGAATCGACAAGCACCCCTGCCTATCACCCTCGGTCGACCCTCTTGCATAGGCTCGACCGACCGATGTCTCCACGTGCGTGTATATATCACTTATATACTTAATTTCAAGGATGGAGATGTGTGTCTCCCTAATTCGCCGAGAAGGACGCCACGTGGATCAAGAAAGACACCTATAAATAACAAGTCACCCCATTTGAGGAATTTTTCGGAAGAACATTTTTAATATGTCCTATGTACATACTTTTGATATATTTCATCATCTTCTCCTACTGATTCTTACGCCAAAGTGATTACGAGGAGAAGAGCCTTGTCACTTTTTTCAGGTTTTAAATTTAGTGCGCCTCCATCAATGAAAAAAAATTGACACTAAGGCTGCGTTTGATTGCAAGTATTGAATTTGGGTGGAAAGAAAACGAATTCCAGAAGATTGAATTGCCAAAAACTTGTTAATTGAAAAATAGGTGGAAAAAATGCAAATTTTACCTAGAAAATAAAACATCATCCCCTTCTAAGAAAATGTTTTCGGGCTTTTCAAGAAAAATGGGATCGTTTATGTAGAAATATGAAAATGTTTTACTTGGAAAAAAATAACCATCAAACACCTTTGTAATTTAAAAATGGGTGGAAAAAGGCTTTTTTCATAGAAAAATATAGCTATCAAACTTAAAAATGCAAATTTTACCTAGAAAATAAAACATCATCCCCTTCTAAGCAAATGTTTTCGGGCTTTTCAAGAAAAATGGGATGATTTATATAGAAATAAGAAAACATTTTACCTGGAAAAAAAATGACCATCAAACACCCTTGTAGTTTAAAAATGGATGGATAAAGACTTTTTCATAGAAAATGTAACTATCAAACTTATTGGTTGATAAATAGGTGAAAAAAAAGTTTTTTCTATGACAAAATACTTGCAATCAAACGCAGCCCAACATTATTCTTATTTAATAATGTTTAGTACCTTAACGTGCAAGCCATACATGTCTTATTCATGAACTAGGACAAGAATTATATTACATAACTCAAATAGATTAGTTTACTAGAAGTCAAGTAATAAGACAAAACTAATGACATCATTGCTGACAAAACTAACAGCCTATTTTTTATTCTAATTCTAGGGTCTTGATCTATTGCCCATGGTGGGCAATAGATAGAATGCCCACCGGACACTTGTCCGGTGGGCATTGGAGGATGAAATCAAACACTTTTTCATCCTCCAATGCCCACCGGACAAGTGTCCGGTGGGCATTCTAATTATTGCCCACCATGGGCAATAGATCACTCCCCTCTAATTCTATCAAGTATATCACTTGTGCGCGTGCGACACACGACACTTATTTTTTTATGATAGTAATTTTAAAATATTTTAATAGTATATTATTTATTTATTACATTCAAATAAAAAAAATTATATAAATAACATTTAATTACTCATTGATATTGAAAAATAATAATAATATAGCAAATCTAGATTTTGAAACACCTCTTTGAAAAGCACGTTTGTGATCGAACTAAGGCTGACTTTGAATCGTATGAATTTAATTTTAAAATTATCATATCTAGTTTTTTAATTTAATCGACTTATTATTTTTAATCAATAAATAAGATTATTTGATAATATAACATAATTATATGTTTTTCGTATATTGATATTTTTTTAAAAAAAACTACAACCTATTTAAACCCGCTATGGGAAGCATAAAAAATTTGTAGGAAAAATAAATATATTTTTGGTAAACTATTGCATTATTGACAATAGTTCTCGTGCATTAATGTTTCATTTTTTGGAAAACATAACTTATTTAAATTCCTCAACCAATACTATAAATTAAAAAATCTGAAAAGTTGTTGCATTTATTATATATAATATTAAAGGTTACAATTTATTTTTTGCAAGAAAAGAGAAAAAATAAATAAATAAACAATCAATTTGTGAAACCACTTAAAGAATCTGAAAAGTTTTTGCATTTATCGTATATAATATTTAATGTTAAATTTCATTTTTTGCAAGAAAAAGAAAAATAAATAAACAATCAATGTGTGAAACCAATTAAAGAAAACAAACTCTTATGCAGTATTTATGGCGGAATTTACTAAATAAATATGTGAAACCAATTAAAAAAACAAATTCTTATACAGTATTTATGGCGGAACTTACCAAATCTGGAAAGAAAAAATGGCGGAAAAATGTGTGCGTGAAATTTTCGACGGTTATATATATATATATATATATATATATATATATATTTAGATTTGTTTGATTAATTCTGCACTTCTAGATCAATGCCTTCATTAAAAATAAGAGTTTTTTCATAAATAACCACAATAAATAAAATATTTCTTAAAATACTATCATATTTTTTTTATTTTAAAATACTATTTTTTTTTTTAATTTTTATAACATTTATTGTTACTTTTGTTACATTTGTTATTTTAGTTATAATAAATGTGTTACATTTGTTATTAACAAACATAACAAATATAATAACAAATGTTATAAAAATAATAAAAAAAACAACATTTTTAGAGTAAAAAAAGTTAAATAGTATTTTTTAAATTATTTTACATTTTGTAGTATATAGTGAAATTATCATTTAAAAATAACTAAGTTGAGTTGGAAAGTATTGAGTGTCTATTGCTGTCCTATGTTGAGCTAGAGAAGGGCATAAAGCCCAATTCTTCGAAGTAAAATAAAGAAATGATAAATTCAAGGTCGGTCACTGTTTTGGTACTTATGGACTCTAAAGTCATATGGTCAAAACTTAATTCAATTAAAATCACATTTTAGAGCTAAAAGACTAACATAT
Organism: Forsythia viridissima; assembly: GCA_030279155.1. Taxonomy (NCBI): domain Eukaryota; kingdom Viridiplantae; phylum Streptophyta; class Magnoliopsida; order Lamiales; family Oleaceae; genus Forsythia; species Forsythia viridissima. The sequence goes on along the minus strand of CM059037.1, from coordinate 3,159,119 downwards.
CCTTAATTGTAAAAAAATACTAATTGTAATACTGTTTTGTCTATGATACTATTTTATATAGATAATATGCTATGGTACACTTACACCATACTTTTATCTTTGATATTGATTTATTATGATAATGTTTCAACCTATGATTGCAAAATATTTGATACTCTTTCAATCTGTGATACTGTTTCTATTTGTCGAATTTTTTCATTGTTTCTAATAATACTGAAATATTATGATAGAGTTTCAACCTATGATACTGTTTTAATTTCTTAGTTTTATCATTGATACTGTTTAATTATGACAAGGTTGTCTAAGAGTATAATGTAAAATACTTGATATTCTTTCGATCTATGATACTATTTCTATTTGCCGAATTTTTTCCTTGTTTCTAATGATAGTAAAATATTATAACAAAATTTCAACCTATGATACTGTTTCAATCTCTTAGTTTTATCTTTGATACTGTTTAATTATGACAATATTTCAATCTCTTAGTTTTGTCTATGATATTGTTTTAATCCATGATACTGTTTTATTTAAGTAATGTGTATTAGTATACTTTGATACTGTTTAATCCATGATACTGTTTCATTTAAGTAATGTGCATTAGTATACTTTGATATTGTTTAATCCATAATATTATTTTATCTTTGATACTGCTTAATTCATGATATTGTTTTTATTTAGATAACGTACATTGGTGAACTTATACCACACTTTTATCTTTCATATTGTTTTATTAAGATAATGTTTCAACATATGATACTGTTTTATTAAGATGTTTTCATATATGATACTAATATATTAAGATACATTTATCTGTGATACTGTTTTAGAGGATGTATGATATTGTTTTGACAAGAAAAATTAAAGATTGTCATTTTAAACTAAAGAGACAATTTCAAACGGGTAAAATCCATCGTACGCAGTCGTAAAACGACTGGTCTTGATCGTCTCGTCGAGACTATTCCGAAAACATATTATAATAAAAATTCTGAACACGTATGCGAATTCTATGCCTATTTCTGTTGTGATATTGTTTTGTATAATACAGTATCAAACAACACAACATGACTAAACATTAGATGGTGTAACATTCAAGCTCCTATTTACATAAGATGGTGGAGCATTCAAGCTCCTATTTACATAAGATGATAGAGCATTCAAGCCCCCATAAATTCTAACTCCTATTTATATAAGATGGTGGAGCATTTAAGCTTCTATTTACATCAGACAGGGGAGCATTCAAGCTCCTATTTACAGCATTCAGCATATGTTCTTGCTTCAATATATTGTGAGTCTCACAAAGATTCCAACTCTTACCTTTCTTGACATCTCTATTTAATATCAAAATTTTCCTGTTTCTCATACTTATAACCTTTCTCTGGTTCTACTTTTTTAATTATAACCTTGAATTGCATACCTGTTAAAAAGGCAGGATAAAAGAGTGAAGCAGACAACTAAGAGTCAAACTCATAAACCCTTTACAGTGTCAGAACTTCAGCCACAATGTGAATGACACACATATTTTCTCTGAAACTCTAACTAATATAACAATGAAAGCTATATGTTTCCAGTTACTCTCAGACATCATCAAAATAGAAAACCAATGGAAAACCAGAAAGAGCTTACCTGTCTTACTTCAAAAATATTGTTTCATATTTGCATGATTAATCCAGAAGACTTTCAAGCTGCACAAAGCCACAAATGAGAGAGAGAGATTGTGCTACAAATCCTGATACTAGTTGGCTCAAGTACTTGGAACAACCAAGAAATCAATTGGCGGAGTATAAAGAAGAAGCATGGAATTTTAACTACGCCGTAGAAGAAGCACTCGCCGCCAGTCACCGGAGGTGGAGGAGGTTTGTGAAGTTGGAAGATTGTGCCAATGGAAAATATGGTTAAAAAGGGTGATTTTAGAATTAATTTAAAATATTGTTGTAAAGTATAACTTAATCACAATTTTAAAAAAAATTTGACCTAATTTGAAACAAGTCATGTGGAGATGATTTATTGGCAATTTTTCCATAAGGAAAAGTAGGGCTTAGAAAAAGGCCCCCTAAACTATGAAAACAATGGTAACAAAGGGGACAGCCGTCTATAGGTGTCTAAAGGCCAGTCTGGCCCAACTTTTGTGACAAACCTACCAAATAGAATAGATTGGTGTCCTAACACGGACTAGACTCCACGCTATAATCTTCTTTAGTAAGCGAGCCATCAATGTGTTTAAATTGGGTGGATATTACACTCACTACTTATGAATATTAAAATAATTTTAAATCTAACAACTTAGTTTATTTATTTCAAAAATACTACATTCTTAAAATTAGATTAATTAATTTAATATTGAATTAATAATGTATTAAAGTCATTTTTAAATATTTAATTATCCATTACCGATTTTAACCTTTCTAGATTACAGCGCCCATTAAATTGAAAACTCCCAAACCAAAGAAACTTCCCCATTTACAAGCTGGAATAAAATCTTTCAAAATTTTAGCAAATCTTCTTCCAAAATCCCAAAATCGCAGTGCATTTGTCACAGTTTTTTATCTTGGTTGAAGAATGGAGACTCCAAATCGTGAAAATACAAGGTTGAAGATGGCGTCACCTGGAGAATAAACCATACCGGAGTCGAACACTTCCAGTCACCGGCGAATAACATTTTGTGCACCCACGAAAGCACCCAAAACAAAAGAGACAATAAACTTGTTGAAGTTTAGAGTTGATTTTGTATTTGTAACCGTTATAACAGTCTAGGATTTGATTGTTCTCTGTATGAAACATTTTTTTATGATATAATGTGTATATATAGGTCTATTACAGTACATTTTATATATTAATAGGAATTTGTTGAAGTTTAGATTTGATTTTGGCTGTTGTAACAGTTGTAATAATTGTAACAGATTCTCTTTAATATCAATGTCTGATGCTGTTGTTACAAATGATATTGTGTATGAATATTTGATACAGTGTTAGGAATGATGTTGTAAATCAAGTTCTGATACAGATGTTATAATTGATATTTTGTAGCAATTAATATGTTACTAAATATGTTACAGATTAAGTTATGTTACAGATTGAGTTATGTTATTAAATCATGAGTTAAATTTCTTCTCACTGTTACATTCTAATGTTACAATGTGTCAATTTGTTTTAAAGTCTAGTATGTATGTAAATACGACATTGTTGAAGTTTATAGTTGGTTTTACAGTTATAACATTTGTAACAGAATCTTTTTAATATCATGGTATGATATAGTGTTACAAATGCTATAGTATATCACTGTTTGGTACATATGTTACTAACGACATTTTGTATCACTGAATATGTTACAGATGATATAATATTATTTTACCCAGCACATGTTACATGTATTGATATTCTCTACTACTGACGTTACATATGTTACAACTGATATTATCATGAGTTTTAATATGTATCATTGATGTTATATATCATACTAAAATGTAACATACGCAGATGTTCTAAATGTAATAAACATCTATGCAAACCAGAAACTTCCAAGTGTTACAAGATCAAAACAGAATTATAATGTAACATATGCAAATGTTCTCACTATAACATAAACGCAAAATATCATGAATTCTGATATTTTTTTGTAATATTTGTTTTAAAGTGATGATAACATAAAATAATATGTTACCGACATCTAAATGTAACATATGTATATGTAATACACGCAAACGTAACACACGCAAATATAACATACAGAAATGTAACATGCGCGATTGTAACATATACAAATGTTCTAAATGCAATAAACGTCTCCACAAACCAGAAACTTCCAAATATTACAATATCATAAATGAAATATAATGTAACATGTACAAATATTCTCACTGTAACTTAAACATAAAATATCATGAATTTCAGAAATTTTTTGTAACATATGTATTCAAATAACAAATTTTTTGAACTGCTGCATATAATCACATTTATTCAAAATCAGATTACAGATATTTCGATTGATAAACATGTTACAATAATTAATATTATGTAATTATTTTGATTATTCATGTTCTGATCTTCTTCACCGCACTTTCTTCACGCGCAAAAGTTTTTCACGGGCTGATGTTCTTCGCGGATTGATCTTCTTCGCCGAATGATGTTATTCATAGAATGATGTTTGCCTGATTTTCTGAAATTTTTTGTTTTCTATTTAGACAAAGAATCAATTAGGATATTCAATTTAATGGAAATAACTGAAAATCCTCCTTTTTTAGGCTAGCTGTTACACAGCTGGTAATTAATAAATGAAAATAGAATAAATATATTTAAAAAACAGTATTTTTGGAATTTTTGCAATAGAATAAGTATTTTGGAATTATTTTCAAAACATGGCTCATTTATGAAAACATCCCCTAAATTGGCGGGCCCTGCTTCCATGAGTCTGGCCATTATACGAACTTAGGGTCCATTTGATTGGCAAATGTAAAAAAAAATTGAAATTCCATATAAGTAAAAATAAAAATCATCCTCCCATGTAAGAAAATAAAAATTACCCTTTCGTGTAAAAAAATATTTTCCATGGAATTGGCAAAAAACAAGCATCATTTTCTATTTCAACATTTGTATCAAACAACTAAAGTAGGAATTGAATACTCGAATGTGATATTTTCCATGGAATTGGAAGCTATCAAACACACTCTTAGTATTAAAATTTCTCCTTATCTTTTCTTTCTAACAAGTAAATAAATTGGATCGACAAAGATAAAGCAAGCAAGCAGAAAATTCCGACTATTATTTTCGACACACAATTTAGGGCATCTACCATTTTCATCTCTTGACTCCAACAAGTATTTAAAAAAATAAAAATAAAAATAAAATCCTTCTTTTAACTCCCCCAAGAAACTTCCATGTTCTTTCTTGTTTTGTACTTTGATTCCCACTTGTTAAAGAGTCAAACAAAGTGATTTCATTAGAACATTGACAAGTACAAGATAAGATACCAATGGATAGAAAACTTCCCAATATTAACCACATGGAGAATTAGCTTAATGTGACTTGACCTGATCATCAAAATCCTTCACATTTCCCCTTGGATTCCCCTCGAACCTTCCTATGCTGAAGTACTTCAAATCAACACCCTGCGCCACGCCGTCCGCCACCAGCTCTGCCAGTATCCGCCCCACCAAAGGCGCCATCTTGAATCCATGCCCTGAAAATCCGCCAGCAACCACCACTTCTTTCCCAAAATCGCCACCCAAAAAATCAATAACAAAATCCTCATCTGGGGTCATCGAGTACATGCAAGACTGAGTCAAAACAGGTCCATTTGGATCAACAAGTCCTCCAAATCTTGCTTCAATCCATTGCTTTAAAGAATCTACCACCGCAGGGGAGGCTGCCACCCATGTCCGTTCATTAGGCTCACACGCCCGGCCACCGTGCACGGCAATTTTGACCAATCCCGGAAACTCCAACGACGGCGTGCCATATATATAAGTCTCACCATAGCTTGCAAATGTAGGAAAACCACCATTTTCAATTGTGAATTTGTCCTCAAACCCTTGTTTAATCTTCCAATAATGAACAGCAGTTTCCAATGGCTGTATAGGCAGCACTAGGCCTGTAACTTTTTGAACCAAAATTTTCATCCATGGCCCAACTGTCACAATACATTTCTTACCATAAAATTCCTCACCATTCCTCGTACGCACCGAAACCCCACCTCGTACATCATCTTTCTTAATTTCTGTCACTTCCATGTTGTCCCTAAGCATTGCACCATTCTTGAGTGCAAGTGTTTGAAACATGGACACAGCTTTCGTCGGCTTAAGTACTCCACCTTGCTTGGTTACAACACCAATCCAATCCTCAGGCAACTCGAAAACGCCAGAAAATTCTTTAGAAACCTGAGAATGATCAAGAACCCTAACTGGAATCGAATTTTCCTTGCAACTGGTAATGACAGCTTGTAGAGATTTTTTATCCAATGGCCCCATATCGAACTGAATCGTCTTGAAGTAGACCTTGTATCCGATTTCAGCTTCAGCTTCTTCCCAAAGGTGAGAGGATTCCAACACCATGCTGGAATAGTAGTCTTCGGGATAGGTTGCACGGATTGTTCTTGACTCACCGTGGGACGAGCCACGGTGGTGCAAGAAATCAAACTGTTCGAGGAGAATTGTTTTAAAGCCTCGTTTCGCGGTCTGATAGGCCGCGGAACTTCCAATGACCCCTGCTCCAATCACTATAACATCAAACATTTTTGCTAGAATTTTTTTCCTCTCTCTCTCTTCTCTCTCTAGAATTGAGAAGAAACTCTAGCAGAACTACTGTACAGAAGTTGGTGTGAAGAGGGCAGTCGCCTCTTTAATTTGATGATGACAAAATACCAAAACAAAGTTAATGGCAATAAATAAATAAATAAGAGATAGGAATCAAATTGAGTTTTCGTTACTTTTTTAAACAGATTTTAATAAAAGTTGGTTGAAAAATTGATAAAAATTGTGAGTTTCATGAAATGTGTGATTAAAATTAACTTTAATTTTTTAATACTTATAAGCTGGTCAAACATGATTTTTATCTACATATTTCGTAGGATCCACAATTTTTACTTATTTTTTTAGGAAAAATTGCCTATAAGTCATCTTCACATGACTTGTTTCAAATTACGTCAAAACATTTTTTAAAATTGTGATTAAGTTATACTTTCAACAATATTTTAAACTAATTCCAAAATCACCCATGTAATCCATATTTTCTATCAACGAGTTCTTCCAACTCCACAAACTGACACCACCTCCGTCGAGTTCCTCCAAAATTACAGATTTTTTTCTCTCGTAGATTTGTGCATATTCTTTTTGATGCTTGTCTATCTTTCCATGGGCCGATCAAAGAGAACTCGTAGCCTCCTAGATTTTTCGGATCGAGAGTTCTTGGGTTCTGTTAGAAACATCGTTGTCGCCAGTGAAGACGGAAGAGCTGGTGGTGCAATATATAGTTTTTCTGATATAGAAGCTTTGATTGGGTGAATAAAAGGAATGCTTGCTGAATGAAATAATAATCTCTATTGTCGGACTTGTAAATTGCTTAATTTATTTATTTAATTTTTTTCATCAATTTAAGTTTGTTCTTAACTAGCAATAGCTAGAAAAAGTAGGAAGAGGTGGGTTAGAGGTAATTCTGATAGGTTTTAAAGGAGGTAATTTTGATGAAGGAAAGTAGAGATCTGGATAAGATGGTGATAAGAAGCTGGTCATGAAGATGAAAGCAGAAGCTCAAGAGGGTGAGCCAACAAATGACAAGGGCATGTTCATGACTACGAGGAGTTAAGTGAGAAGGGGTGTAATTGCAGTAAAGAATGTAGCTTGTGAGTGGCTGTTGGATCAGAGGGTAGAGTTAAAAATGAAGTCGAAAAAGTTGAATGACTGTCTGAACCGCTTCCATGTTGCAATGCCTAAGTCACGTGACCAGAAAGAAAGGCCACCATGTATACCTAAGGCTGTCTTAGAAACTAAAGCCAAGAAAGCTAAGCAAGCTGTAGAGAAACAGATCAAGCTGGAGAAGGATCTGGAGGATGAGAATGGAGGTGCATGTGTATGTCCATAAGTAGCCATGATAGGTGGAGTAAAGTGGCCCATGATTTGTTGCTGTAAATAGTAGTTTGAATTTTCTGTATGGATGATACTGTATTATAGAAAACAGTATCAGTGTGTTGTTAGTCATGTGTGTTGTTTGATACTGTATTATACAAAACAATACTACAAAAAACAGTATCACAACAGAAATGGACATAGAATTCGCATACGTGCTCAGAATTTTTATTATAATATGTTTTCGAAATGGTATCGACGAACTGATCAATCTTTAGCCGTTTGAAGTCGTCATTTTAGTTTAAAATAGCAATCTTTAATTTTTCTTGTTAAAACAGTATCATACATAATAAAACAGTATCACAACTAAATGTATCTTAATATATTAGTATCATATGAAAATATCTTAATAAAACATTATCACATACACACTTTTCTCGACTTTAGTATCTGTCACTCTGTTCGATTCTTATAGAAGAAGCAAATAAAAAAGAGAATGTTCATAAACTCGGTTTAACATCTTACCTAATCCATTTGAATATAATTTCAGGCTTGTGGGTGAAGATGGAATTACTTAAACCTTGAGGTACATAATTGTTTATTTCAATTGCTTCTTTCAGACTCTGCAAAAATTATTAGACGCTTGAACCTCACGTACAACTCAGAATTGGAAAATTAGAGGCTACCTGAAACTTCATAACATAAAGAACTGGATCAAACAATTCTTCCTTAACAACATCAGCATTTGGAAAATTTTCAACTATGGTGGGTTGCACAAAATTTCCTTTGGACTTTATAACATTTCCACCTGTGAGTATTTTTCCTCCCTGTAACACAATAGTAGGTAATATTTGTAAAAGTCGTGTACACAATAAAAGGCTAAAGGAAAATAGGTTCACTGCTTTTATGTGACTTCATTTATTAGACAATACAATTACTTGAAGTAATTATATTTTTCTTAAAATGCTCAATTAGTAGTATAAGATCATTGATATTGTTTGCATCCAATAATATTATCATAGATTAAAACAGTATCATAGGTTGAAATATTATCATAATAAAATAATATCAAAGATAAAAGCATAGTGCAAGTGTACCATAAATAAAACAGTATCATATATAAAACTAAGTAGAAGATGTTTTGTCCAAATTGAAGTAATGACACTGTTTTTAAAATGCTTCATTAGTAGTACAAGTTTATACGTTTAAATATTGTCATAATAAAATAGTATTAAAGATAAAAGTAAGTTATAAATATATCAATGTACATTATCTAGACAAAACAGTATTATAGACAAAACAGTATCACAACAAAACAGTATCACAATAAAACAGTATCACAATTAGCATTTTTTTTACAATTAAGGGTATGTTGATCTTTTAGCTCTAAAATATGACTTTAATTGAATTAAATTTTGACCATATGATTTTAGAACCCATAAGTGTCAAAACAGTGACCGACCTTGAATTTACCCGATTTTTTATTTACACATTTTATATTATCCACTACTTATAAGCACTTGTATATAAGCAAGCATACACTTACTAAATTTTTAAACAAAATCAAACAAACCTGAATATAATATATGAATAATGCTATGTAGTACAACTCGTGTTTAGCACACTCGTTTCTTGTATAAAAACTAACGAAATATAGTGTCTGTTTGACTTTTCTAAAAATCCAATTTAACGAATTTTAATAAAAGTTGATAAAATATGTAGTTGAAAAGTTGATAAAAATTTTGAGTATCATAAAATATATGATTAAAATTAATTGTCGGTTTTAATTTAAATTTTTATTAATTTTTTTTTTAGCAACACTTGTAATGGATTTTATTAGAAAATGCAGTGTAAGATTTCTTTAAAAACGTGGCTTTTATTGCATCTAAGATTTTGCGGCATGATAAGGGTGGCATAGTCCCTATCACAAAATAAATAGGTCTTCATATAAATCTTGATCCTCTCTCTTTCAAAGTAAGACTAGCTTATTATTGCTTATAATTTAAAATAGACTACCACTGGTGAAATGTTCTGTTTAAAAATTACGGTGAAAACTCACTCCCATTCTATGTGAGTCAATTGACTTTGTTTAGACTAGATTGACCCAGAAAGAAACAAGGCAACAAAAGAAGTACTGCACTATGTAGATATTGTAAAATTGGTAATGATCTAATGCCCACTTATCATATCTACTTATTTTGTTCATGTCAAAATGTCATCACATAAGTAGTAAAAATGATTGTAGGACCATAAACTACCAATTATATGATGACACATTAGCATGAACAAGATAAGTGGACTTGATAGGTGGACATTAGATCATTTCTCATTGTAAAATATGCCTATTAAAGAAGAAGTTGAGTATATGATAGCTCGAGCTCACAACTACAAGAACTTACCCTGCGTGACCAGGGTTGGCTTAATCGTTTAAACTCCATTCAACAAAATCAATTAGTTATCTATTATTTTATATGAAAATAGTCCAAAGAATTAGGTCTTGTTTGGCTAAGTTTAAATTATAATTTAAATTAGAGTGAATATATTTTTTATCCACACATTTCGTAAGATCTACGACTTACGATTCATTTATTATTTACACATTCTATTTATAAGTACTTAAAATATAATATGATTTTGATTTAATGCCTCTGGTGGACATTATTATAATGTCCACCGGGACACTTGTCACTTCTTCACTGGATGAGTGTAAAGACCCCTTTACACTCATCCAGTGAAGAAGTGACAAGTGTCCATTTACACTCATCTAGTGAAGAAGTGACAAGTGTCCCGGTGGGCATTATAATAATGCCCACCGGGGGCATTGTATCATCTCTCATGTAAAATATGCCTATTAAAGAAGAAGTTGAGTATATGATAGCTCGAGCTTGCAACTACAAGAACTTACCCTGCGTGACCAGAGTTGGCTTAATCGTTCAGACTCTATTCAACAAAATCAATTAGTCATTTATTATTTTATGTGAAAATAGTCCAAAGAATTAGGTCTTGTTTGACTAAGTATAAATTATAATTTAAATTGATTGAATATATTTTTTATCCACACATTTCGTATGATCTATAACTTACGATTCACTTATTATTTACACATTTTATTTATAAGTACTTAAAATATAATTGCGGCATTGCCAAACATGTTATAATTGCCTATAACTTTTATCATTAATTTGAATAAGCTCGGTTGGCACTCTATATTCTTGAAAGACCATTAGAAATCAAATGTTGGAAATGTATATTCTGTAATAGACACACATGAATTTTTAGCCCATCAGATTCAACTCCCATGTGAAGTGAACTACCGTTTTTAATAAATTGTAGTCAAGATTTAGAAAAAAAAAATAATCATAGTGCCAACGTGTATTACACGTTATTTTTATTTTAAAAAAATTAATTATTATAATTTTTTTTTCTCTTAATCTAGTAATTAGCAATAAAATAAAACCCAAGTACTCATTAATAATACAAGTATTGAATATACACCTAAAAAAACACAAATTTCATTAATGCACTTTAATCCCGAAGCATATTATAACATAACTAAACAAGTAATACCATCTAGGTACTAGAACATGGGGATGGCCACTTGCGGCTATTCTCGTCTCCACTCCATCAAGAATTTTTCACTCCTTGCCCGCCTTAAGGTGGAGACAACTTAGGGCAGCTCAATATCCCATTTTATCGTCTTGCTTAATTTTTTATATATATATTTTTTACTTTTTACTTTTTAGTACTATATCAACATCAATATTCATCCATAAAAATTGATAGAAATATATATATAAATAAAATAAGCAGGGGCAGGGATCATATTCCCTGTATCGACCCAAAAATTCGATCAAGTGGAGAATCCATGACCTACGTGGATCGAGTTTAACAGAATTTTTGTCATTCCAAAGAACACCAGTCTAGGTGGAAAAATGTGATACTTCCTATTAAATGATCTAGACCAGCGTTGTAGCACCACTAAATTAAATAGAATTATTCTAACAGCATCTTCAATACTGTTTTCTAATTTGAATGTCCAGTTGGTGTAGCGATAAGGTGGAGAAGACAAAACTTTCATGGCATCATTAAATGGAGTTTAAACAATTAAGACAAAACTTACACGGCATCCTGTTAGACGACATTCTACCTATTTTTTCATTAAATCGTATCCATCTCTCTCATTTTTTTCTCAATTCTCTTTCCAGATTCCCCCCCCCCTCCCCCGCCCCCGCCCCCGCCATATATTTTTTTTAGAAAGTGTCTATTATTGGAGATGTTCTAAGTAAACTCAATTAAATTGTTGCGGAGTTAAAGCATTAGTGCATCTCCAATGTTACCTTCCATTTTGAATGTCTAGCTGATGTGATGAGGAGGTGGATGGGACAAAACTCGTGTGGCGGCATTTATTGTAGAAGACTGGCTATTTTTAGACAGACTTCTACCTATTTTTATTAATATTTTGTGTATATCTCTTTCATCTATTTTTCCCTTCATTTTTCTCCTTCCACTCTCTCTCCTCATCTCTTTTCTATCTCTTACCATATAGATTTTTTAGAAGGTGTCTAGCACAGACCCAGACTTTATAAGAGGCTCAAAATGCGACTGCCTCAAGTTCAAAATATTTAAGGGTGATCTTTAAAAATTATGTTATATTTGTTTTTGTTCATTTCAAAGCATTGATGTAGGACCAACCCAAGTCCACACCTAACAAAAAAAAAACTTGTACAATTAAAAAGTCAACTCCAAAACCTATCTTCTCCCCAATTTGAAAGTTCATATCACCAATCTCCCTCTCCAATCCAACAAAAATCCACTCACATGTGCCATGTCGAATCAACATAGTTATTAGAGTTAAAAGCGATAATTCTCTTTTACTCACTCTATTTCATTTAGATAATTTATATATTTCATGAATTAACCTATTACATTTTTTTGTAATGATTGAATTAATTGAATTGATTAAGGTAGACTTGATTTTGTCATTTCTTGTTGACGTCATATTTTGTATCAGTAAATTTTTTTCTTCAAATATGTCTATATGCCGATAAAATTATTGCAACATTGGTTATGATAAAAAAATAAAAAAAAAACAAATTCATAGCATTCTTTATTGTTGAGTATTATATTTTGTTTATTGTTTTATTGTTGAATTTTGAGTATATAGATTTAGTTTCGAAAAACTCTTATGAAAAAATATATATATAAATGCATACTATGATTTGAGGTCTAAATTTTAAATTCCAACTCAGGTCTGTAAAACTCGAAGTCTAGCCCTGGTCTAGCATTGGAGATGCTATTACATAAGACATTAAATTAAACGATTAAGCGCAATCACATTAATATCTTCAATTTTCCATCAAATTGATCCAATTTCCATAAATTTCCCTCTCTTTTAAGTTAGCTTTTACTTATTATTTTATTTATTTGAATCTAACTTTTTCTCTGCCTTTAAGTATATCCATTCCAAAGTTAAAGACGTGTTTGGTTTTTATTAAAATAAATTTTTTTTTGTAAAAATATATAAAAATTTAATTAAATATATGGTTAAAATTAATTGTTAATTTTAACTTCAACTTTTTAACAAAATTTTAAGTAAAATCAAACAAGCCCTAAAATAATTTGGACCATGAATGTCAACTTAATGTGAAAATTAAATCATTATTTAATTAATTTGCTACATAGATATTACAATAAAGAGAGAAAATAAAAATTCAGAAAAGCTTACATATAACATCGACATATGTGTCTGTATTTATGCACTCAAATTTAGTTTACGTAACCTATCGAAGAAATTGCATACAAATTAATAAATACATTTCTCTGCTTGGTATGTGTTTAAGTTGAATTTTGAAAGGGTTGGGATCCAATCCAATTCTACTTAATTACAGTGAAAATTATTCTATTGTGCACTGCACGCGCGTCCTTTCGCTCTTTCTCAAATTAAATATCTTAATTACTACAGAACTTTTCAAATATTTCTCTATTATCATTGAATTTTAAAAGTATTTTATGTTGTCACTGAACTTACTAAATATTATCTCATATGTCATTTTGTCGCTCGTCGTTTCGAAAACACACGTCACTTGTGATTTTGATGATGTGACATATACTAACATTGTTAGCATGCAAAACGTGTGACTATTTTGTTTGAGTCCAGATTTGCTGTCTTAATTTGTGTCTTATTTTTTGTCCTACCAATAAAAAATATACAAGTAATCAAATAAATACAATTATTTAATGTGTTTACACTTACTATTGAAATTAATTTGTATTTTTTTGATTACTTGTATATTTTTTATTAGTAGGACAGCAAATGGGATACAAAATTGAGACAGCAGATCTAGGCTCATTTTGTTTGTCATGTCATCAAATCCGTTAAATTTTAAAATAGTGAGGTACAAAATTATAAATAAAATAATATTTTGATAAGTTCAATAAAAATTTGTAAAATTTTTAAAGTTCAGTAGAAAATGAAAAATATTTTGGAAAATTTCAGGGAGAAAAATATGAACAAAATAGGTCTATTGTTGTCCAGAGAGATCCCACGAAAAGGTCAATGAAATAATATAGAACGAATTCGATCAAAATAATAATAATAATAATAATAATAATAATAATAATAATAATAATATAGAACGAAAGTATAATATAGAATGAAAGTACCTAAGAAAATTCTAGGCGGAGGAATAGATGCATTGATAGTGAATGCATTCAATGACAAAGTCAACTTTGATAATTGAATCTTTCATATGAAAATGAAGAATTTAGTAAATCGATTCAATGAATTTATTGTATGTGTCAATCAATTAATGTTTAGTAAAACGATTCAATGAATCTTTGAATGTAAGTTAAATCAATCAAATCAAAATTGAAGCACACGATCTTTAATGTATTATAGATAGAGAAATGCAAAGTTCTTATTGAATTGTTTACGAATGACCATTATATCTCGAGAAAATGATAATATCAAAATATTATGATAAATAGATGCATTGATAATGAATGCATTCAATGACAAAGTCAACTTTGATAATTGAATCTTTTATACGAAAATGAAGAATCTAGTAAATCGATTCAATGAATTTATTGTATGTGTCAATCAATTAATGTTTAGTAAAACGATTCAATGAATCTTTGAATATAAGTTAAATCAATCAAATCAAAATTGAAGCACTCGATCTTTAATGTATTATAGATAGAGAAATGCAAAGTTCTTACTGAATTGTTTACGAATGACCATTATATCTCTAGAAAATGATAATATCAAAATATTATGATATTTTAAATTAAAAATTAAAAATTACAAAAGTTCATTTCAGTCTTAGTTTTTGTTCGCCAAAAAATTAGGAGTATGTAACAATGGAATTGGATCCAAAAATTGAATCCACCACCGGCAACATTTCTTCTCCACCGCATCCATCATCGTCGGCGAAGTTGTCAACAAGTATGTGAAAAAACCGGATGAGTTGGTTACTTGATTGGATGATAATGTGATGGACATGGGATCGTAGTAGAATATCACTTTTTTATTGGGGTTTGCGGCAGAGAGAGTGAGACTTACTTGAGTTGTTAGGTGGGTTGTGCCGTCAGAAGTGGTAGTGGTGAGGTTGAACTGGGAGATTTTCATGAAGGTGACGGAGAATGCTGGGTGGTAGGGGTGGTAGATCACATAGAAGGCTGCGACGGCAATGGCAGCAAGGAGGGTAATAGCAAGGAAGAGGAGAATGGACTAGAAGCATGTGAAGCAAAAACAGCGACGGCAGTTGAAGCGGCACTAGTGGAGGTTGTGGCAGTGGTGGGCAATGGGGTTTGGATGGTACGGGGTGGCGCATGGGGTTATAAAGTTGGATTTTGGTTGCTGCTGAGTTGGTTGTACCTGTGGCCGCCGCGGGGTTGGTGGTGGGCCTGTTGGCTTGATTGATGGGTAAAATCTATTTTTGGAGTTCGCCTGAAATACGAACGAGTCGTCGGTGGAGATTTGGAGTCGCCCGAAATTGAGTTGCAAATGGGAAATGAATTATCTTTCTCCACGCTCCCAAATGAATGTCTCTCCAAAATTGAAAATTGTAAGACAATGGAGTCATTTAGGAAGTATGCGAAGTCAACATCTGTAAACAATTTTGTAGGAACTTTCTGTACAAATAGCATTTCTCTTATAAATAAGGGTTTTGATCTACTCTCCACCATAGATCAAATCCCTATAAATAAAAGTGGATAAAATCGTCCCTAAAATAATTTTCATGTCAGAACATCTTCAATGCAACAATGTAGATTTTTGTACATGTAGCAAATAAAATAGAAACACAAATTCTCCAATGGAATTGTGGATTGAAAATTTGTGTTCCACGTGTATAAGAGAGAGTTGTAGATAAATTATAAATGATGATTAACACAAATTCTGAAAGAGATAAATTATAAAAAAAAAAAAGAAGTTAAATAAAAGAGACTTGGTACGCATTTTGATGGACATTAATTATGAAAAAATAAATAGAGGGTGTCTAACCTATTGTCCAAATGTGGACGATATGCTAAACATCTTCTACTATTTTCCTTGTCACATAAGTAATTTAGGATGACGTAACACACTTTTTAGTGTAATTCACAGTTACATTAGAGATACTCTCATGTGATCTTTAATATATTATAGATTGTTGAAACACTAATTCATTTTAACCTCTAATTAACATAAAAATTAATGGTTACAACTTAAGACTTAAGAGTAATATAGTGTGTTAAAAGATCCGCCACTTATAAGCTTAGTACTTTGTCATAATTTAAATTATAATTTAAGTTGATCAAATATTTTTTTTATCTACATATTTAATAATAATTATAATTTATAATAATTTAAAAAATAATTTTAGCATCACTTAGCTAATCAGAGTAATGATCTAATATCCCTAGTGGGCCAAACTGGACAAGTGTCCAGTGGGCACTTCTTATTTGGCTCACTAGAGACATTAGATCATTACTCTAGTCAATCACGTGATCTATGTGATCATTTTGTAGTTGAATGATAGTTTTTTTTTTTTTTTTTTTTTTTTTTTTATCAACTTTTCATTGTAAATTTAAAATGTGCTTGGGACATGTCTGCCATTATTCTCAAAAAATATTCAATTAAACCGCCAATCTAATAGGATCCCATTTTATTAGACCAATTAATTCGTATAATTTGTCAATCAATGTGTACACCATTATTTAATAAAAGACGGCTCATGATTATTTTTTTTCTATTTTAATTTCTAGAGAATATTCTTGTCTATACTTTTAATAAATGTAATCTCTTTCCACCGCTCACCCACTCGATTACACGCGGACACGTTTAGTTCAATCTCCATCATTAAGTACCAAAATCTTTATAAATTAAATAAATAATGGCCGACATCTCTTTAATGTATTGCACTGATCCAAATTGATTTGTATCTAAAAATCGATTTGTATGACGAGGGATTCCTTAATATTTCAAAATATTTTACCAATTTAAATATACGTGTCATCAGTAAAAGTACATGCGATAATTACGCAGCATCCATGTTTTAAGTCCATATTCGACAAAATTTAAAAAGTTAAGATTAAAGTCACCCATTACCATTAGAGTTTGTTGGAGAGAGATTTTGGTAAATTTTAATAAAAATTTGAAGAAATATGTGGTAGAAAATTGAATTAATTTATGCAACAATCACAATTTTTTTTAAAAAAATTTTCAAAATGGTAATTGAAATAATTTTTTTTATAGGAGTAGTCACTTAAATTTTTAATAGTTACACTTATAAATATTAACTTAAAACCCTACGTGGTACTATTAAATTTCAACGTTAATTTAAACAATGTTAACTAGTACACCACGTTAGATAAAGTTGTAGTAATTGCAGTTAAATGCATACTTATCAAACACTAATTTGTTAAATTCTAGGAAATAGTTAATTGGTGAAATTTTGCGTTTTGTTGGTGAATTTTTAAAATTTTTCTCTAACATTGCATATTAGTTAATGTTGTTTGTGTACATGTTAGAATTTTAACAGTGATACGTATGATTTTAGATTTACGTTTTCAATTAAATGACCATTAATGTAACTGTTATAAATTTGGGTGACTACTATTAAAAAAAAATTACTTCAGTGACTATTTTGAAATTTTTAATAAACTTCAGTGACCGTTGTTGAAATTAACCATAGAAAATTTAATAAAAATTATGAGTCTCAGTGGTTAAAATTAATTGTGGACATTTGACCACAATATTTTAGCATATTTTAATCTGGACCAAACAATCACTTATTTTTAACCACACATTTTATGGGACCCATAATTTTTATTAACTTTTCAACCACGCATTTCATTAACTTTCATCAAAATCTGCTAAATTTTTTTATCAAAAACTTCGTTATAAATCCCCTAAGACTAAATTGTATACGAAACTTTATAGTGGTATAGTAAATTTGTGGTCAAAAAATGGTTTTTGAGATTATTTTATGTATGGGTCTTTATGGAGTTAAATGTTTGAATAATTATTGAACTTTTAGTCTTATCTTTATTTACTCACTAAACTTTAAAATGGTACTAAATGCTCATTGAACTTTACAACGCTACTCACCGTTACTCACTCCTAACGACCAATTAACAACTAGTGGACGAAATAGTACACATGGCAGACATAATGTCCACGTGGCATATGTTTCTGCAACCAATGTTGAGCTGTCCACCATATCAGCATCTGTATTTTGAATAGAACTTTTACTCATGTCTTTGTTCACTCACTGAACTTAAAATGTTGCTGGATGTCCACTCAACTTTTCAAAGTTACACTCCGTTACTCACTCATGACAATTCAATAACAGCTCATTGACAGAATGCCCACGTGACTGATGGAATGACCATGCATCCTCCATTTTGTGCAACTAAATCTACTAATTAGAATAGTCGTGCGTCATATCATCAAATACATTTTCAAAATATGTTTTTTAAGATGCTAAAAATGGTGAAACTTTTCCTAATTAAATAAACGATTTCATTCCAATTGATCTCAAAATGATTTATCTCAAACGTTCCACCAAAAATCCTAGCCCTAACCCATCTGGCGAACCAAAATGGAGATGAAAAACTCTAATACTTCACTGATTATGAACAGGAAGTTGTGTTATTGTAATGTTCCAGTGTTGAAGATATCTTGGGTGAAGGGTATCCCTGGACGTCGATTTTAGGGTTGCAGCTTCTACAGAGAAGACAGATGTGTGTGATTTTTTTGATTGTGTATATCCTGCACCCCTTGCTAGATATAAGTCGGTAATAAATTAGTGGAACGTTTTGGAAAAATAAATTTGAGTTCAATTAGAATGAAATCATTTGTTTAATTGGGGCAAGCTTCACCGTTTTTGGCACCTTAAAAAACACATTTTGAAAATGCGTTCAATAACATGGTGCACGACTATTCTGGTTGACAGATTTAATGGAACAAAATGAATGACGTGTGGTCATTTTGTCAGCCTCGTGGGCATTCCGTCAATGGGCTGTTATGGAATCGTCATGAGTGAATAATGAAATGTAACTTTGAAAGGTTGGGTGGGCATTCTGTTAGCAATATTATTTCGCAAGTGTACAGATCCTATAAGTAATATAATGGATTTGAGTTTGAATGTCGTACCCACAGAGATTGTGTTAGTCTAATTTCAAATTACTTTAACCTTAACCGAAACTATAAAATTCAATGGGTTTTCAAAGATTTAATTATCAAACTACTTAACTAACTACTCAATACAAGACCTAAATTAAGGAGGGTGTCCTCAACTCAGATTTGAATGAATTTGAAAAATTCACATAAATTTAGGTGTCCCCAACTCAGATTTTAATAGATTTCATTGAAATTTAGGTGTCCCCAACTCGAATTTAAATAGATTCTTTAGAAATCTAAGTGGCCCCAATAACTACTGAATTTCTAAAGATTTCATTAATTGATGGATTTTGACATATTTCAATAGATTTGGAATTATAATTATAACTACTAAAAATTTTAACAATTCTTGTTCCAAACCTCAAAATTTCAATTGATTTCTCTCTCTCTCTCTCTCTCTCTCTCTCTCTCTAACTTTTCACATACGATTTTACTGAAACTCTTTTGTATCAATTGACTTTTTTTTTACACAAACCTCTCACATTTCACATAAAATTTTATTGAAACTCTTTTGTACCAATTTGTAATTATTCACGTCTTTATTTCGTTTTTCTCAAAACCCTGCCCATATTTCCAACTTCATGAATTTTTTGTTTAAAATGACAAAGTTAAAAGTTTCTTTTAATGTACGATAATGTTATGGATTTTATTTTTTAATCACAATGCTATTTTTTTAGTGATCTAGTCAGACATTATACTATTTTCTTAGCTTTTAAAAAAAAAATAATAATCCGTTTATGCGCAATGAGTAGTTATAGTTAAAAAAAAAATCACAAATACGAGCTCCATTAACCTCTATGACTGGAAAAGTGGAAACAAGACCAGATATAATTTGATCATTATGAAAAAATCCAAAATCTTTGTAGACAGAGCCGATCATTAGTTCCCAACCGTGGGGTGAATGGAATCCGATACATAAATCCGTTAATAAAAGAATTGAAAAAGCTTTTACTGTGTCGCTTAAGTTATATAGGAATTCTTGAGCCCAAGAGTTCAGAATAATAAGTTCTTCATTACCAAAATTAGAAATCTTTAAAAGTTAAAACGTCTCGATACTCATTTTTAATATTTAAAATGTAAATTATATGTATCAATATATCATAAATTAGTTGTCATTTTTTTTTTTTTTTTGCTATTAGTCTAGGTTTTTAAAAAAGAAAATTTTCTGTTTTTATGGTGAGTTTACTTGTTAACATTAATTTTAGAGCAAGTTTCTCGTCAAGACATAATTTGGTTTGAACAAAAAATAGACTTGAAATGTTATGATGAAATTTTAAATTTTTTTTCAAAATTTATAGTGACACAATTGAGGAGATGAAAATATAATTTTTAATAAAAAGACCACAAATTTAATAAAATCTATGAGAATCTATTAAAATCTATAACATAGAAATCTATTCAAATCTTATTAAATCTGTCAAATTCTATTAAATTCCATGAAATTTATAAGATTTTATAAATATTAATAAATTTATTAAAATCTGAGTTGAGGACCACCCCCCTAACTAAAATTAATGCAAGGTTGAGATGAATGCGAATATTATATAAATTTAATAAAGAAAAGCGTACTAGGATCCTGAATCCACTTATATCAATCCCCTTTAACTCGTCCGTTAAATTTGATAACACGATTTAATTATGAAGATCAATATTCCTAATTTGTTTAACAATTTCTCTCAAGTATAATAAAACATATCTCTATATGTGAACCGACTATATCTCAATGACGGCTGCGAACATACAAGAATGCATTAAAATTTGTGAATACTTAAATATTACGTAAAGCATAGCGGTATATCTATATCATCTATCGAACTCTACGACAAATGATATTACGTTTAACTTATTTTCAATCTCTCGACAGTAAAACAAACCATAGAAATCATACAATCATTGTGCATATAATTGTAGATGAAAAGAAATCAATATCAATTGTTCAAAATTAAAAACGTGTTTGAGTATCAAAGTTCGGGTTAAAAGAATTAGAGAATTATGGTACAAGTTTTATCGTAATCATAGCACAAAATAATCTAGCATAACATACTAAGAGGAAGAAAACAAGAAAAATAGACATAATCCATCACCCGGATAAGAGAAAACTCAAAAGAATGGATCTTGATCTTCGATTGAATCTTGTCCGGATTAATCCCAAAGATTTCGCCTTGTTTGCCCTCTCTTAATTCACCAATTTTTCCACTCTTATTTATAGTTAATCTCTCCTATTTATAGCCATCTCTAAGTGTTCCAAAAGATCCCAAAAAGTTGTAAAAAAATCATAGACCAAAAGGTTTTCTAGTTGGAGTAAAACTAAAAAGGGCAAAAAAATTCGCTGGTCAAAAATTGCATTGGATGACCGCCTAGCTCAAACCCGGGCAATCACCTAGGCAAAATAATTTAGTTCTGCCTGCAAAACCTTAAGTTGGGCAATCACCCAAAACAACGTGTTTCGCCCTCTAATTTTAGATTTTGGTCATTTTAGTCCTCATTTCTTCATATAGCCTCCAATATGATCCTTTAAGTTCTAATTGAATAAAATTGAGTCCCCATACTTTCTAGACATTCGACAAATTGTTGCTTTTTCCATCATTTCTTCTTTAATTGATTATAAACGGGTCCAATACTGAAAACAAATGAAAGTAAACTAAATTAAGTAGAAAATCATTAAACTAATAGAACAAAAGCTTAGTTTTAAAGATCGAATAAGTGCACAAAATATACTTATCACATTCAGCAATATTTTAAAATTCAGCGAGTGAATGAAGACATGACTAAAAGTTAAGTGATTATTCAAAATACAGATTGTTGACATGGCGGACATCTCAACATTATTGGCAGAAATGTCTGCCATGTGTGTTGTTTCATCTACTGGCTGTTAATGGATTGTCGGGAGTGAGTAATGACGAGTAACGTTGTAAAATTAGGTGAGCATTTAGCGCCATTTTAAAGTTCAATGAGTAAATGAAAAATTAGGTTGCATGAAAACTTTTAAAATGTTAGTATATATATATTTCAGACACGTTTTTGAAAATTGAAAATTTTCGAAAATCCTTCTAAATTCTTTCACCTTTCACTAATTTCAAAATATTGAAGCACATCTACCCAAAAAAAAAAAATCTTTGTTACAGTGAGATTGAAGTGCTAAGATTATATTTATAGTATGTACAATAGTATTTGTAACATTTTTAGCCTCTTCAAAATGATGTTTCAAAACTATTGAAAGTTCTAAAACTTAGATTAATTAAATTAATAATAATTTTAATCTTAATTAAACAAGAAGTTGACAGATCGTAGTCAGAACTGGCGAATGACAATGATAACAGTTCTGACTCGCACAGCAGTGTTCGTTTACCTAATTTTGTTAAGTACTGAATTTAAAGAATTAAATACGAACACAAGATGTAACGTGGTAAACTTCGAAGGGAAACTTCTACGGGCTCCCATACCATGGGTAAAAATAATTCACTAATAATCTTGTTCAAAAATACAATAGTATCGATTTTTGTAATTTTGTAAAATTAACAAAATAACAATCAAAAGAAAATTGATCAACTCCCGTTAATACTTCTTCTTCTGACTTGTTGATGAAGTAGAATCAAACCTACCGGTCTTGATTTTATCGCCACTTTCCTATTGTACTTGACCGTAACTACCACTTAGATTAAGAACCGCTGTTCTTAACTTCACGCCAAGTAGATTAAATAAGATATGGAATTGTTCCTTAAGCACCAATTTGTTTTTAATTCTTCAATAAGTTTGAAGAAAATCTTTTTGCTTTCAAAGTTGAATCAATGAAGCATCGAGTCTTGTTTTCCACAAAGAATCCGGCCGGTTTGTGCTTGGAGAAACAAGAACCAAAATTGTATTTTCAAAGCCTTAATTTCTTATTGATTTGTACTCTTACTTATAGTTAAAGTAGAAATCAAATTAGGAATTATTTCTTACCTAAAAATCTGTAACAAGAATGGTAAGACAAATAGTAGAAAAGAATATATAGAAAGATATTCTTAGATTTGTAGAAGGAAAGAATTTAAGAAACTCAAGATTTATCTTTAAATATTTCATTCTTAAACAAATTAAGGAGAATAATAAAAGATCCTTTAACCTACAACATAAGCTGTAAATAATATTCACGAGATCAGAATATATCGTGTATGGAAACATAATAAAATTGCAACTTTACTGATGTAGAAAAATAATCTGCTTATCAGCGCAGTCAGTCAGAACTAGCGTTATTCAGACCAGTCATAACGAAAATGTTAACCTGCTCTTTTAACATTAAAAATCAGTTATATTAATAAAGAGAGCCAAGATATAAAAAGGAAAAAATATGACACATATTTTTTCCAACAATCTCCTTCATTGGCGTTGCTTAATTACTAACACATAACTATCGAATTTTTAATATAAGAGAGATGTGTGTTATGGTATGTGAAAAATTAAAAAAAGAGCATCAACATATACAGGTTATAGCTCCTCCTAAGTGTGCAAACCAAAAACTCCTGCAAAGAAGATAACAATATATGCAAATACTACACACATTAGACACAACTTTAAGATTGATCTCTCTTAGCAAGATACCATCAAAGTGTAATCATCAAACCACTATAAACCTAAAAATACTACTAGCAAAGTTCAACCAATAAGGTACCATCATCAGAGTCTAAACAACAAACACAAACTAACAAGCACAAACTTAAACTTAAAAATATCTAACTACTCTCCATTTTGTAAGAAGAACGCCAAAGTAAATACCAAGAAGTGAAGAGAAAAACAAAAGTAAAGCAATTTTGAAGTGAAAGAAAGCAGAATGTAAAATTTTATACAGTTATCCATAACCAAATAATTAGAAAGTTAGAAGTTAGAACCAGAAACAGTTAGTTCTGCGAAGATCTTAACTTATTTGCACCGGATGCAGATGCTTTTGCATCTCTCTTGCGAATGGGGGTATCTGATGAAGCAACGGGTGGAGGAGCATCTGGCATAGGTGCAGCAACTGGAGCAGTAGTTGTCTCAATTACTGGATTAGAAGTCGGAATCTCCATTTAACCTCCGAGATGTGCATAGAATTTTGGGATAACTATTCGGTATGGTGACTTTATATGCTCATCGCCCAGTTATTCAAGTTTATCCAACACCCTACGCATGAAATCAAATTCATTAGAAAAACTTTTAGTAAGGGCGAAAAGTTGGTCTACATGTGTTCTAACCAGCCCCATCTGAGTTTCTAGTACATCAAAATGGCCAGACTGATCTAAAGAAGACAGAACGTGCTTTAGAACCCTGGGAGTGGAATTTGGTGTTCCACTTAAGTTTGAAAATTCATGTATGCCCAGGACAGGTATAGCATTTGAGAAATTGTCTAAATCCATATGAAGCACTCCTTGATGAGCAAGAAAATGATGAATAAACACTGGATGTGGTAGTCTGTACTGCTTAGCCCTTCGTGGCCCTTCATATACAATTCTATCAAAAATCATTTTGACCCAATCAACACGCAAACACATTCCCAACTTATATAGGATGACTGCCCTATCACCCAAGATATCAGATCGATGAGTCTAAGGGTCAATGTTGTTGACTAAGATACGATGGAGAACTTTGTATTTTGGCAGAAGTCTAGAAGTAGTCAGTTCAACTGCCTCTGGCCAAGCAGAACCAGCCATCTCTTGAGCAATGATATCCTTAGTTAACTCCTCATCAATGGAGATAGCCACATCATCCATCCCAAGGAAATCTCTTAGAGAGTTAGGACTGAAATTAACATGTCTTCCCCTGGCATAAACTCGCCACCTAAATTCATTTCCAGCCTTGCCCAAATTCTTGGGACCATTTGCCATAAACTCCTTGGCAAGAGTCACATTAAACGGTTCAGAAAAACTCAACAAATTATACAGTTTATGAAATCCAACAATCTTATCTAGATCAAACACAACAAACTCAGGAATAGATACCTTGCATTCAACGATGAACTTGCGAAAGGAGGTAAATAAAAGAAACAGACTTTTAGCAGTCTCAGATAGAAACCAGTAGTTTAGAGGATTAATAGAGTGCCTTTCTCTAGTTAGAGTTTCAAGCCTGAACAGTTGCGGGTCTAAACTGGGAATAGAAAACACTCTGTAGGCACCTCCTGAGGTTGTGGGAGGCCTATTCTAACCAGTAGGTGTGGGCTCTTCAGCAACATCACCGAATTTACCTTTTTCTTTTTCAGCCCTTATGGCTCTTTTCGTTGGAGGAGGTGTGAGAATAGATTCTGAAGATTCATCAAGGGTAACATTGAAATCAGAATCTGATTTTTGATAAGGGAGCTTACTTGAACCTTCTACGAATTGGAGAGGTTGTTCAGACTCCTCATCACCAGTCCCCTCATCCTCACGAACTACCTCTTCTATTCCAGTATTGTCAGACCTACTGTCACTCGTAGATCCGTCATCTTCATCTCCTTCTTCATCTAGTTCTTGAGCACTTAGGATGACCTTCTTGCTCAAAAAAGTAATTGGGTCTTTAGATATTGGACGGGGCTGTGATTTAGAATGGCTGACCGGCGGTTGATATGTAAAATTTCCATCGATTGGTTAACCTGAGATGCAACAGCTACTGGAGAAGTGTTCAGTTCTGAACTGGAGGGTTCCAGTCTTCGTGCACTTCGCCGGAGAGTTCTTACCAGAGACAGTTGTGGTCCCATTGTAGTTTCTGCAGCAACCGGCAGATTAACAGTGTTCTTGGAAGAGCCACTAGCGTTTTTCTTTGAATTTGGCATCTTGGTTTTCACCATTGTTTGAATCTAAAATAAAGAACTTAACACAACCCTAGAATCAAATGCAAGAGAGAATTTGATGTTAAGTAATTGAGAATCAAGTGTAAAAGATGAATGGAAAACCCTAAATTATGGTTTAATAGGATGAATTTTGCAAAATTGCCCAATAAGAAAACAGTTAATTTGGGACATGTTCAAAACAGTTACCAAAAATAAACTGATGATTGGCACTTATGGACATAATAACCTCTATCAACCAAAAAATTTGGAATTCGAATTTATTCCCTTAAAAGGCTATTTTATGGAAAATGAAAATTTTAAATTATTAAGATCAATTCAGTACACAATAAGATTGGATTTCGAAAAAAAAATTCATCCAACTTTTTCTCGATTAAAGCTGATTGTGCTGCTAAAATTAGATTGTTGATTGAAAATTCTTCGAAAAGGCCCACACAAGATAATCAAACAAAATTAATGAGAATATTTTATGAGATAAAATTGAATCTTTTATTTATGGGCAAATTTCATAGTCCACAAATTATACAATCAGTCCAAAAATATCAAAATCAACTAGAATCTTCCAATCAAATATATGTGCATAATTAGATTTAATTAATTGGTCAGATTTATAACATGAGTGTGTGATAGGATATACTAGACTAGTCAATCATAACATGTCCCACTAAGTCAAAATGAACATTGTCATGAAGATAAGTACTGAGATGTATTTCAAACCAGCCATTATCTGAACATATCTCTTTAAATAGAAAAAATATGTGCGTGCTAGACAGGAGTACCATAGTAATTTTTTTTGAGTACTCAGAGTGTTGACTTTATTTATAAATACATATATATTTTTTATTTTGTCAAAGTACTGAAATTATAAGATCATGGAGTTGACTTTCTCACAGCCATAAATATAGTATTTTTCTACATGATTTATGTTCATTATCAAGGACGGTTGCATATATCTATGGTGGTAACCATCTCCTCCATGAAATTGTCTGTTTAACACAATAGCATACTATGTTCTGAGAGACATAGATACTGACCATAGGTCACAACAAAGTACGAAACTACTTTAGAGAGAACAATCTAGTCAGTAGTAAGCACAATCAAACAAGTCAATATATTCTCAAAGTGTGCTTATCTGAGCATATTTTACTATAAGTGTATTGAGCATACCATACTGATTGGTTAATCTAAGTAAATCTCAAAATTCATAAACAATCATGCATTTATATCATATGCTATTTGAAAGACTACCCCCCTTCCTCTTTCTTTTTTTTAAATAACAAAAAAAATAAGTAAATGCAAACAAACACTCATGATGAAATCAAACAAAATAATAAAAAAAACTACTTTTACTAAAAAAAAAAATTTGAAAAAAAAATTAATGCTTCAAGCAAATGCCCACAACTTTTCGTAGAGTCTCAAATCTAGTAGAATCTAAGACCTTGGTGAATAAATCAGCCAATTGATACTCAGTCTGAAATTGTTTCAAAGTAATTACTTTTTCTTCGACCAAATTTCTAATAAAATGATGTCTAATGTCAATATGTTTGGTCCTAGAGTACTGAACATGAAATATTGATAGCACTAGTGCTATCACAAAACATAGTAATAGAATCCTGATCAATGCCATAATCATATAGCATTTGTTTCATCCAGAGTAGCTGAGTACAACAACTACCCGCAGCAATATACTCAGCTTCTGTAGTAGATAAGGAAATAGAATTTTGTTTCTTACTTAACCAAATGAGATTGTTACCAATGTAGAAACATCCTCCACTCGGACTTTTCCTATCATCCATATTTCCAGTCCAGTCAGCATCAGTGTATCATGCAAGATGAGAATTAGTATTATTAGTATACTATAAACCAAAATCAGAAGTACAGTTAATATAGCGAATAATTCGCTTCACTGCTGCTAGATGTGATTCTTTTGGTTTTGTCTGATAACGCGCACAAACTCTAACATTGAATGATATGTCAGGACGACTTGCAGTCAGGTATAGCAAACTTCCTATCATGCTTCTGTACAAGCTAGAGTCAACCTCCTTGCCCTGGTCATCTCTGGAGATTTTTAAGGACGTGGCCATGGGAGTTCTGACGGACTTGGTTTGTTCAAAGCTGAACTTCTTCACCAAATTTTTAGCGTACTTGGCTTGTGGGATAAAAATCCTTGATCCAACCTGTTTGATCTACAAACCTAAAAAGAAATCTAGTTCACCAACCATACTCATTTCGAATTCATTTTGCATAAGTGTAACAAAGTTTTGAAATCTTTAATGAATAATGTTTTGTCAGCTCCTCCTCTCTTGTATCCTTGTTCCAACAAGAACATGGTCAATCGTTCATACCAAGCACGTGGAACTTGCTTTAGTCCGTATAGAGCATTTTTCATTCTAAACACATGGTCGGAAAAATAAAGATCAACAAATCTCTTAGGCTGCTCAACATAGACTTCTTCATTAAGAATTCTATTAAGAAAGGTACTTTTGACATCCATATGGTACAATTTGAACCTCATTTGACATGCCACAGATAGTAAAAATCTAATGGATTCAAGTCGAGCCACATGTGCAAATGTTTCATCAAAATCCACTCATTCTAGTTGAGTGTATCCCTGTGCAACCAAGCGTGCCTTATTTCTGACTATGTTACCGTGTTCATCTGATTTATTTTTGAATATCCACTTTGTCCCAATCACATTTGTGTCCTTTGGCTGAGGTACAAGTTCCCACACTCCATTTCTGTCAAATTGAGCTAGCTCTTCATGTATGGCTATAACTCAATTTTCATCAATAATTGCTTCATTTATATTTTTGGGTTCAATTTGTGAAGTGTAGTAAACATTTCCAAGTTCATTAGCAAGCCTCCTCCTAGTCATCATACCGTCTCTGGAATCTGAGAGAACATTATCCAATGGGCGTGCTTTCTGTATCTAAGAAAGAGGTTGCATTCTCATGTTATGTTCGTTATTTGTATTTGTTACGTCAGAACTTCCAGGAGCAGAGGCAGAGACACCAGAACTTGATGTTGGATGTTCTGTCTATTTATCACTGTCTAGTGCAGGCACATGACTATCTTGAGTAAGTTGACGTCCAACAACCTGTTCTTCCAGGGTCTGAATATTAGGCTCTTGTGAATAAGATGAAAAATCATCAGTGTCATCAATTTTTACATTGATTGATTCAATGATAATCTGAGTACGCATGTTATAAATTCTGTAAGCTCGATTGTTCTCAAAATAACCAATAAACACTCCCTTGTCACTTTTTGAATCGAATTTACCCAAATATTTCCGATCTTAAAACATAGCATTTGCTACCAAAGGTATGAAAATATTTGAGATTCGGTTTTCTTTCTTTCCAAATTTCATAAGGAATTTGAGTGGTTCATGTTCTTAAAGACGCACGATTCAAAATATAACACGTAGTATTAATATATTCAACCCACAACTTAACAGAAAGTTTTTTACTGTTTAGGATCACTCTAGTCATCTCTTGTAAAGACCTATTTTTTATTTCTACAACTCTATTTTGTTCAGGAGTTTTAGGAGCAAAGAATTCATGAAAAATACCATTTTGATCACAGAATGTAGAGAAATTAGTATTTTCAAACTCTCTTCCATGATCACTTCTAATCTTCAAAATTTTTATTCCCTCAAAAAAAAATTCTATTGTTAATTTTAAGTGCACAAATTTAAATCTTTCAAAAATATCAAATTTTTTCTCAAGAAATCTATCCAAGTATATCTAGAAAATTCATCCACGCAGACATAAATATACTTCTTGCCACCAATACTTTCAGTTTGAATAGGTCCCATCAAATCCATATGAAGTAATTTTAATACATGAGATGTAGTAAGAAACTTACATTGTTTGTGAATACTTTTGGTTTGCTTACCTTTTAGGCACGAACCACACAATCCTTCAAATTTTTCAGTAAGCTTAGGAACGCCTCGTACTACATTCAATTTTGTTAGTCTCAACAAATCGCTATAATTTAAATGTTCCAACCATTTGTGCCACAACTCGATAGAGTTGGTCTTTGAAATATGATAAGTAATTTTGGTGTCAAGAAGATAACATTTATCACTAGACCTAGTGCCATGTAGAATACAACTACAATCATATTTCAAGACTTTACAAAAAAAATTTGAGAACATAACTAAGTGTTTATCGTCACAGAGTTGGCTTATACTAATCAAGTTGGCTTTCAAACCTACAACAAAAATAACTTCTTTTAACGGAGAAAATCTATCAATTAAAATAGTGCATACACCTTCAATTTTATCATGTGCTCCATCACCAAAAGTGACCAGACCACATGCATGCCTTTTGTAGTTAGTTAGATAAGATCAATTACCAGTCATATATCTAAAGCAACCACTACCGAAATACCAAGAGTTAGGAATAAAAGTTCTATAGGCAACATCAACCATATAACAATTTAAATCACCCTTTTTAACCCAAATTTGTCTTATTTTGGTGTTGCAATGGTGTCTCATTTGTCTATTAACCAAGTTTTTAGTATATAAACAATGAAAGGACTCGTTTCCTAGATTACCGCAGATACAACATTTTACAAAGTAATTTGATTTACCTCTCTGTAATGAGAATTGATACACTGGTTGTAAAACTGATGATCGTAACTGTTTTTGAGTCTTAGTATTGGTCAGAACCTGCATAGGCAGGTCATCTTCAGTCCTGACAGCAATGGGAGCAGTTTTGTCTAAAAATACAGCAGACTGTGTTTCTTTGTTGAAGTTGATCTGATTCTCAACTTTTTTTTTACCTTTTCCAACATATCCCAAACCTTTTTTAACGTTTGGAGTTTTTTCATAGCTTAGGATTTCACTCAAACGAGAGGCTCCAATTGTTAGTTGTTTGACCATTTCTTTTGATTTTTTTAATTCATCAAGAAGATTCACAATTTGATCGTCCTTCTCTTTTAAGAGATTGGTTAGAGTGTCATTTTTAGAATCAACTGCTGCCTTATCATCTTCCAAAAATTCCATCATGACATGAATAGAAAAATTCTTCTCCTGTTTATCTTTTAATCATTTGTTCACACTGATGCAGTTAGAACACACAAGATTTGGTTTTTCAGATGTTGTAGTCAAGGAATCAGAACCTGTAGTCAATTTTTGCACGGAGTCAGTACCAAAATGTAATTTTACAGTAAGAGACATTACCTGATCATCAGTAGTTCTATCGTCCTCGTCTGAATACTTTTCATCATCTTCACTCCAAGTAATATTCATAGCCTTCTTGGTACGACATTTCTTTAAAGTATTTGCACACTCAGAAGCAATGTGTCCAAAGCCCTCATACTCATGGCATTGAATTCGATTGTCAGATCTATTCATAGATGTAGTGGGATTTTGTTTTGTGTTGTTTGGAAATCTGTTCTTTTGTCGGAGTGGGGTATTTAAGTTTTTGCCTTTCTGATTTTTTTTTAAATTTTTTAAAATTGTTTGGTAAGCATGGCCATGTTTTCATCAGTTCCACTTTCTTCACCATCAATCTCTTCTTCATCTTTTTCAATTTTGAAGGCAATACCAGATTCATTTTCTTACTTCCTCCTTGGTAGATGTAGTTCACGTGTCATCAATGATCTCACCAATTCTTCAACCTTCATTTTCTCAATTTCCTTGCTTTCTTCAATTACAGTTACTTTGGAATGAAAACGATCAGGCAAGGATATGAGAATTTTCTTTATAATTTTACTCTCTGTGTATTTCTTTTTCAAGGTATAAGCTGTATTTGTGATGTCACTGAGTTTTGCATAGAAGTCTTTGAACTGTTCATCATCTCTCATAGATAGTTGTTCAAATTCAAGTGTAAGAATTTGAAACTTAGATGACTTGACAATAGAGGTTCATTCATGAACAATCTATAAGATGTCCCAAGCTTCTTTAGCAACCTGACAAGTAGAGATCAAACGAAATTGATTAGAATCTACAAAAGAGAATATGTCATTTAAAGCTTTAGAATTCCAATTAGCAGAATTTAAATCAGTTGTAGCCCACTCGTCTGTCTTTTTCTCTCTTTCTACACCATTTTTAATAATGGTGGGAGTTTTATAAACATGGATAGTGCCAAGCTTTTTTATCAAGGGATTGGATATAAACTTGAATCCTAATTTTCCAAT
This sequence comes from Forsythia viridissima, assembly GCA_030279155.1. Taxonomy (NCBI): domain Eukaryota; kingdom Viridiplantae; phylum Streptophyta; class Magnoliopsida; order Lamiales; family Oleaceae; genus Forsythia; species Forsythia viridissima. Next base: position 3,126,985 of record CM059037.1, on the reverse strand, counting down.
AGGCATAATTAGTACCATCTAAAACTAGTGGTCTAAACGGAGCTCCGTCCATATATAGGTTTCTTCGGATCTCACTTTAAGAAGTGAACCTGCTCTGATACCAATTGAAAGTTCTAAAACCTAGATTAATTAAATTAATAATAATTTTAATCTTAATTAAACAAGCAGTAGACAGATTGTAGTCAGAAATGGCGAGTGACAATGATAACATTTCTGACTCGCACAGCAGTGTTCGTTTACCTAATCTTGTTAAGTGCAGAATTTAAAGAATTAAATACGAACACAAGATATAATGTGGTAAATCCTGAAGGAAAACATCCACGGGCCCCTATGCTATGGGTAAAAACAATCTACTAAAAATCTTGTTCAAAAATACAATAGTATCGATTTTTTGTAATTTCGTAAAATTAACAAAATAGCAATAAAAAAATAGATCAACTCCATTTGATACTTCTTCTTCTGACTTGTTGATGAAGTGGAATCAAACCCACCGAGCTTGACTTTATCGCCACTTCTCTATTGTAGCTGACCGTAACTACCACTTGGATTAAGAACCGTCGTTCTTAACTCAACGCCAAGTAGATTAAACAAGATATGAAATTGTTCCTTGAGCACCGGTTTATTTTTTATTCTTCAATGTGTTTGAAGAAAACCTTTTTGCTTTAAAAGTTGAATCAATGAAGCATCGAGTCTTATTTTCCACAAAAAATCCGGCCGGTTTGTACTTGGAGAAATAAGAACCAAAATTGTATTTTCAAAGTCTTAATTCCTTATTGATTTGTACTCTTACTTAATGTTAAAGTAGAAATCAAATTAGGAATTATTTCTTACCTAAAAATCTACAACAAGAATGATAAGATAATTAGTAGGAAAGAATATATAGAAAGATATTCTTAGATTTGTAGAAGGAAAGAATTTAGGAAACTTAAGATTTATCTTTAAATATTTCTTTCCTAAACAAATCAATGAGAATAATAAAAGATTCTTTAACCTATAAAATAAGCTGTAAATAATATTCACGAGATCAGAATATATCGTGTATGAAAACAGAATAAAATAGCAGCTTTACTTATCTGAAAAAATAATCTGCTTATCAGCACAGTCAATCAAAACTGGCGTTATCCAGACGAGTCATAACGAAGACGTTAACCTACTCTTTTAACATTAAAAATCAGTTATATTAATAAAGAGAGCCAAGATATAAAAAGTGAAAAATATGACACATATTTTTTTCAACAACCATGATAATTGTGTTTTTGCAGAAGAATATGATGATGAAAATTCTTTCTATTGCTTCAAGTCTGAGAGGTAGCTCTGGCTCGAAAAACATTAGAATCTACATCACAAAGTTTGAAGGAAAAACATGGTTATATCAATTTTTTGTTTGGCTTCACAACTTCGAAGTTTTGCATAGGAGTTCTCGAAGCATTCTAGAAGGTGTAGAAATTTCAAGGATAAGTCCCAAATCTAGAAGTTTTATAGAAGAATATTGTATAGACTATATAGGAATATAGTAGAGAACATTTCGGGAAAATTTTGTGAATATAATGATGTTTTTGGTGAAAGAGCTCAAAGAGTTTGTCTACGGTGTAATTAGATGAATCTCCACTATTTATTCTAAGAAAGTAAAATTATAAATATGGATAACATACTTGTTACTCTCTCATCTAGCGTCGACGTCACGTACAGGTCACGCCACCAAAAAGATCCAAAGTTTTGCAAACTTCCATATGCCTCATTCGAATAGCTTATAATCTAGTTCACTAACGAGGAAGGGTTCGCCAAGGTAGTTCGTGTCTTAGCAAATCTCTCGGTTAGATGAAATAAAGCGAACCTCAGCCTCACATTTCTACAAAGGCAGATCAAGGATGAATCATTTTGTCTTGTGGAAATCCTCTAAGTCTCATGCAAAACCAATGAAAAGTAAGAACATGTGACTTCATATTTTTTGCCTCAAATGAAGAAACAACATAATATTATTTCTTCCACGTAGCAATAGGCCCAATGCCACATAAGTTGAAATTGTTAAAAAGTACAAAAAGATCAAACAAGAATCAGTTGATTGATAACAACTTCGCTAACAAGAAAGTGACACGTGTCAAAATAAGTTAAAAAGTCTGAAATACCATTAATCTTAGTTTTCCTAATAATATACTCCATGCATTGTGAAACAAAAGGTATGAAATCAGACATTGGTCAAACCTTTGTCTATTTTGTTTCTTTTGTATATGTCTTATTTTCTGACACTGACTCGACTATTGGTGAGTGCAAACGGTCGCTGGACCACCCCATAAACAATTACATTTGTAAGCTAACAGTGCTACTTGTGCATGTTAAATAATATGTGGATAGAGAGTTGGCAAAGATCCGATGACATTCTAATCCTACTATATTTAGAGGTCAACATACATCATATATAAATAAGCAAGTAGGTGTAAGAGACATCTCAAACTAATCAAGTAGTGACGTCTTGGAAAAGAGCAAATGAGCAATTGTAGGTGACTGCATTTTCAGATCCTTGAGTTGCATTCCAATTCGATGATCCACTTCACATATTCATATTAAAATTACAATCCTTCTTCCCTAATGTCTATGCAATTTGCTTCAGTGCATCCATTGCAAAAAATAAAAATAATTAAAAAGAATGGTTTCTCTCTAAAAATACGAAGTAGTACGTACATACATTACAAGCTTTATGTGTATGTACCTTCATTGGTGGGCAAAGTGGCAGCGCAACCAAAGTTCACAAAGCAAAATAATATAGTGAGAGAAATTATTACGAGTTGTATGAAACATTATGTTCCTTTTGTATTCTTGTTTTGGGTGGCATTTGTTGTTATTGTTGTTTCTGAACTAGGTTTAGGGATGTGCTAGTGGCAGCGTTGGTGGGTGTGGGGGGTTTGAGGAAATTACCTTTTTCAATTTTTTTTTTTTTTGGCTTTTTCGAATTACTTTTTCTAAGGTGCGAGTGGTGCCACCGCCAGATTTATTATTATTTTGAGTGGTTTTTTCCAATAATAAATTATTTTTTGTGCTAGTAGTGGTTGGCCATGCGTGGGGATAGATTGGAGTGTCGAGTGGGTGGGTAAAATTGGGGTTGAAGAAAATGAATTGTTTTTTTCCCTAAATTCTTTTCTTCTTTGATTAATATGTTTTTAATTATTTTAAATAGGATCTACTTGTAGCTTTTTAAAGATTTGGGACTCTCTCTAATATTTTTTCTTCATTTTGTTTTTTTTTTATTTATTTAAAGATCAAGGCAAATATGGTATTACGCGATAATAATGTCCAAAATAGATGAAAAGGATGAATTGTGCTACTTTCTAAAAAATTGGGGATGAGTAGTGCCATTAAAATTGGTTAGGGGCATCGTCTCGGACATTATAAAAGGTTAAGGACAAAGTGTGCAAAAAAAATGCTCATTTGTAGAACTATGAATTGAACTGAAAAAACAAAATCCGTTGCATTATATTATAGGAAAAGGGGTAATTTGTACTTCTGGTCTCCAACATTTTCAATTTGTAACAAATCTACTCTTAACTTTTTTTTAGCTCCAGACATTCCAACCTTTTAATTTTTTTGCAAATCACGTCCTATTGGCATATTTTGACGATTTTGCCCTCCTCTTTAAATAAATAAAAATAAAGCTAAAACCAAATAAATTAAAATTACAAATGAAGTCCCATGACTTTTAAAAAATATAAAAGAACGCCATCTTTCCCAAAAACCTCACCCCGCTCCATCCCATCTTCATCTTCATCTTCAAAGTGGAAGTGATTTCCACTCTGCAGATTTAAAAAAAAATTTAGCTTCAAATACTTGGGTACAAAAGCCTTTGAAGATTGCTTCGACAAAACGTAAATCGAAAATTCATCACAGATATCTTCAAGCAATTTACTTATCAAGCTTTTATCTCTAGCAAAATAGGAAGAAATCGGAACTTCTTCCACTTTGCAATTCACCGAATCACACTTTCTACTTATAAGATTTGTTGGCCCAAATTTGTTATAGCCCGTAACTTTAAATAAACTCTAATTGTGTTCTTTAAATTGGCATTTGGCAAGAACCCTAAAACCTAAACCAAGAGCACATAATCTATTACTTTTTCAGAAAATTCAACTTGTAGAAGCCTTACTGTATGATCTTCCAATCCTCAATATATATGATTCTTATATATAATCACAATTTTCATAATAATGATTCTGCATAAATGCAAAAGATTCGTCCTTCTCTCTTCCAAGAACCCTTCATTTTTTTACAAACCCCATGTTTTTTCTCATGATCTCTCATTTTCTTCTGTTTGTCGATCGAAAATCAAGCGACGAATGATCTTGCAGTGACTGATTTCCTGCTACACAAACACCAATTTTCTCCTGAAACGGCATCACAAGTTGCCTCTGTTTTACCCCATGTAAAGAATCTACAAAAATCTAATTCAATATTATTGTTCTTCAAAGAGAGTGGTTTTTCAAAGACCCAGTTGAAGAAAGTTGTGAAATCTCGGCCTGGGGTGCTCTCTGCAAGTCTTGACAACATCATCAAGCCCAAAATCAAGATTTTCCAAGATTTGGGTTTTCCTACCAATGACATTGCTGAGATAATCTCAAACTATCACGTGGTTTTGTATCGCAGTGCAGATAATAGGGTCACACCCTCATTATCAATGTTGAAGAGCTTGCTGGGATCCAGTGAAGAGGTAGCTAAGGTATTAAAGATTTTTGGGTGGTTTTTGAAAAATGATTTGGAGAAAACTATGGTACTCAATATTAAATTCATGAAGAGTTGGTGGGTAGAATTGAGCAAATTATAAAGCATAAAAAGAATTTCCATTGATTGAATAGTAAAAGACTAGAGGTGGAGTTGGAGGTGGAGGTGGTGTTCTTTTATGTTTTTTAAAAGTTATAGGACTTCATTTGCAATTTTATTTTATTTTTTTGTTGCTTTTAATTATTATTTTTTGTTTATTTAAAGAGGAAAGCAAAACCGTCAAAATATGTCAATGGGGTGTGATTTGCAAAAAATTGAAAGGTTGGGGATGCCTGGTGTAGAACCCTAAATTTTAGAATCCATTAATTTATTTGGACTAAATAATTAATTAGTGAAATATTGAGTTTTAGTATATTGATATTGGGCTCATTGGATAGCTCGTTTTTATTTATGATTAATGGCCCGAGAAAAACTATTTTTGGATAAGTTAAATTCAAGATAGAGACAGTTAATATTTATAGTAAATTGAATATAAAATGGACTCTTTTGGGGATAACTTTTTCGACCAGAATACTGTTTACCATTTGAATTCCAAATTGTTTTTCTATCCCTATCCCTATCCCTATCTCTATCTCTATCTCTATCTCTCTCCCTCTCCTATTTAATTTACAATTCCAAACAAACCAAAATTCTAGATTTTGTTTCATTTTAAAAATCAAAGCCTATTCTATATAAAATTAAACCACCTCTCACGTCTTCATCAAGAAAAATAGTCGACAGTTTCCTTTACGTACTCTTCTTTTACGACAGTTTCTTGTGGCACCTTTTTGCAAGCTTTACGTTCATTTTTCAATGCAATCATTCACAATAAATAAGGTGAGGTGCTATGTGCTATTAATGTTTTCCACTTTCTACTTACGTATTATATTTATGCATGTAATTTGATTACTTCATTTCAGTGCTCCTTCGGGAGAAATCGTGAATCAATTAATTTAAACCTTTGGGTTCCAGTTAAATTTTCAGGTTCAGTTAAACCTTTGAGTTTCAGTTTATTTGCAGCGCTTGCATGAATTATCATTGTCATGGTGTGATAATTTCCATTTCAGTTTAGTAAGATGATTTTATGCTTAATTATAATATTTGGATTGATTGTGGAAATAGCAAGTATCTCACTGAGTATAATCATTTGTACTCATCCCTCATTTTAACAAATTTTCAGGTAATGATTGATGTGATGGATGCGTGGCGGGTTGGTAAAGCTGTCGTGCCAATGGTCGCCAAATAAAACTTAGTTTGGTTTATGATGCTTTAGACGATTAGCGTCACAGTTTTAAGTTTATTTAGCATTTGATAATCTATTTTCCTTTAATGTTTACGAATTAACCAATTGTTTGGCAATTGGGATTTTTATTATTAAAGTCACTTTTCTGCAATAATTTAATGTTTATGAATTTTATTAACTCCTCGAAACCTTAAGAATTTTGGGGCATTACAAATGGTATAAGATCCCGGGTTTATCTTTCTGTAGACTATATATATATATATATATATATATATATATATATATATATATATATATATATATTTCGGTGAACAGTATCGTCACTGTTCACATGAACAGTGAAAAGTGACCAATGTGAACAATGAACAGTGAAATTTTTTTAATTTTGTGAACCAAGTTCCCACTTTTCACATAAACAGTGACCCAAAAAAAAATTTTATTTCGTGAACAAGAAACTGCTATTCGCATGAACAGTAACTTTAAAAAAATTATTTTGTAAACATTATTTCTACTGTTCGCAAGAACAGTGCCAAAAAAAATTTTGGAAACAGTGTTTCTACTGTTTGCATGAACAGTACACAAAAAAAATTGTGAACAGTATGAATATTTTTTTTATTATTTTGGTACGAGACCTTTGGCACTCAGAGCTCATTGATTAGCCATCATCCAATATTTTTCAAGGTATGAAATAAGAAAATATATTTATGTACCGTAAATTCTTTTGCTAATTCGAATACATTTGTTAGCATGATTCTACAAATTATTTAATTTTGCAAACCTATATTAGTTTATTTCTGCATTATCATAAGATAAGGGTGTGTTTGATTGGTGTGCATAGAAAATGGTGGAAAATAAAAATATTTTCCATTAAGGTGGAAAATAAAATCTACTAAATAGGTGAGAAAATATTTTCCAAGAAAGTGGGAACATTTTCTATGGATGTGACATTTTCTATGAAAAATGTGCCAATCAAACACACCCTAAGTATATATTTAATCATGTTTGTGACATTAGTAGCTAATTATTTATATGAATACAGATTGTAAACAATGAATTATTTTATATGAATACAGATTGTAAACAATGAATTGTTCTAGTTAAATGTTCACGTTAGTTAGTGGTATATGCGTATTCTAGTTAAATTATGTAACTGTTATCACTTGAAATACAATATGAAAAAATGACGAATGGTTAGCGAACCTAAATAGATAAATTTATTTTGTTTATTTGAAATAAATGTCTCGACAAACACAAACCCAAGCAACTATGTTCAGAGACTTGATGATAGCAGTGTAAGACTTGGGCAGACAGCAAGCTCAGAAGCCACCCCTGAGTGCGACAAGAGTTGACAATACGAGTTCGATAGTTGAACAGTTTCGTCGTTTCAAACCACCATCCTTTAATGGTAAGGATGATCATTTCGCCGCGGAGGAGTGGCTGAGGAGACTTGAAGGGATTTTTGAGCATCTGAATTGCAACAATATGCAGAAGGTTTCTTGTGCAAAGTTCATGTTGATTGACGATGCTAGCCATTGGTGGGAATCTGATTCACGCACTAGGACTGCAGTGCAGCAACATAGTCTCACTTGGGACCAATTTAAGGAAGCATTGCTAGGAAAATATTTTCCTCAGTCTTTGAAGGACCAAAAGGAAGCAGAATTTCTTCAACTTAGGCAAGAGAACATGTCGCTTGGAGAGTACGAAAGGAAATTCGAACGACTGTCTAGGTATGCACTACATATGGTTAACACCGAGCTAACGAAGGCCAAGAGGTTCAAGATGGGATTACGACCCGAGATCAAAGGAATCATGGCCACCCAATAGTATACTACTTACACAGAAGCTTTACGTCGGGCACAGGCAATCTCTACTAGATTAGGGTTGCACGAGAAAATCCTACCTAGTTCTGAGGTTTTAAAAAAGCGGGAATGGAATGAGCCGTATACAGAAAATGGAAATGGACAAACAAGAAGGCTAATAATGGATTAGGATCAAGCAAACTGAATGAAGTCATCTCACCATGCCCTAAGTGCAGTAGGACCCATAGGGGCGAGTGTCTGTACGGGAAGAATGTGTGCTATCGATGCTGTAAGTTATGTCATATAGTCCGAAATTGCCAAGTACCTCCACCGAAAAGGGACAACGAATAGGACAAAGAGAGAGAAGCCAGGGTTTTCGCCTTAAACCAGCAGGAGGCAACAGAATCTAAATATCAAGAACTCTCTGACTAGCCAAGGTAAATTTTGAGGACAAAATTTGTTTAAGAATGATAGGTTGTAGAATCTCAAATTTTAGAATCGATTAATTTATTTGGGCTAAATAATTAATTAATGAAATATTGAATTTTAGTATATTGATATTGAGCTCGTTGGATAGCTCGTTTTTATTTACGATTAACGGCCCGAGAAAAACTATTTTTTGATAAGTTAAATTCGAGATAGAGACAATTAAAAATTTTATAGTAAATTGAATATAAAATGGACTCTTTTGGGGATAACTTTTTCGGCCAGACTATTGTTCACCATTTGAATTCCAAATTGTTTTTCTATCTCTATCTCTATCTCTATCTCTATCTCTATCTCTCTCCTATTTAATTTACAATTCCAAACAAACCAAAATTCTAGATTTTGTTTCATTTTAAAAAGCAAAGCCTATTCTATATAAAATTAGACCATTCCTCACGTCTTCATCAAGAAAAATAGTCGACAGTTTCTTTTACGTACTCCTCTTTTACGGCAGTTTCTTGTGGCACCTTTTTGTAAGCTTTACGTTCATTTTTCAGTACAATCATTCACAAGAAATAAGATGAGATGCTATGTGCTATTAGTGTTTTCCACTTTCTTTTTACGTATTATATTTATGCATGTAATTTGATTACTTCATTTCAGTGCTCTTTCGGGAGAAATCATAAATCAGTTCATTTAAACCTTCGGGTTTCAGTTAAACCTTTGAGTTTCAGTTTATTTGCAGCGCTTGCATGAATTATCATTGTCATGGTGTGATAATTCCCAGCTCAGTTTTGTAAGATGATTTTATACTTAATTATAATATTTGGATTGATTGTGGAAATAGCTAGTATCTCACTAAGTATAATCATTTGTACTCATCCCTCATTTTAACAAATTTTCAGGTAACGATTAATGTGATGGATGCGTGGCGGGTTGGTGAAGCTGTCGTGCCAATGATCGTCAAATAAAACTTAATTTTGTTTATGATGCTTTAGACGATTAGCGTCAGAGTTTCAAGTTTATTTAGCATTTGATAATCTATTTTCCTTTAATGTTTACAAATTAATCAATTGTTTGGCAATTGGGATTTTTATTATTAAAGTCACTTTTATGCAATAATTTAATGTTTATGAATTTTATTAATTCTTCGGAACCTTAAGAATTTTGGGGCATTACACCTAGTGCTAAAAAAAAGGTTATTGGTAGTTTGTTACAAATTGGAAAAGTTGGGGACAAAGAGATATACCCCTAACTTTAAAAATAGCACCATATATCTTCAACGTTTGAAGAAATAGACATAATAAGTCCCTAATGACAGAATCTATCCATTTTAGTTGTTAATGTCAAATAAAAAGACAAAATTGCCCCTCTTTTTTACATAAGCAAAAAACAAAAGGCAAAAAAAAAAAGAATAAAAATATAACCAAATATGCTCAAAAAATGAAGAATAACAAATAAGCCATCTTCTTCTTTCTTCCCCAACCACCACCTACTCAACCAATCTTCCTCCACCTCCACCTCCACCTCCACCTCCACCTCCACCTCCACCTCCAACCTCTGCCACCATTGCATCACCAACATTTTTTCGTATATTCCTTGTTCTCGAGGCCAATTCCTCGATGCCACCGCCACCGTCACCATTCTCAGTCGGAGTTTCGATTTTCCTTCTCATCCCACACCCATGCGCCACCCTCTTGAAATCATTCCCCAACCTGATGACTGCCCCACTCCTGATTTCCCTCTCATATTCGTTTTCTTCATCTTCCTCATCGACCAATCCCACAATCTGCATTCTCTTATTTGCCACAGGCACAGACGTCGAAGACGGCGATGGAGAAACGACGGAATTTTTGCTCTCTCTCTTTGTCTCTACACACCTCTCTTTTTCTCTCTAAGATATATATACACATGCATACACATACAAATTTATGCTAGCTGAGTACTAGGCAGTAGTCATTTTTTATAGATAAATTAAGGGTCAAGCTCAAAAACCCATATACACACTCACATACAAACATTATACAATTTTTTTCTTTTTCCTTTTTTTTGGTTTTAATTGATGGGTTTGGATAGTAAGTTTACTTCTCAAAAGAGAGCCTCTAGCGGGCTCCCGACAACCGTCGTCCTCGCGAACGACGCTCATGGCTGCGTTGCCTCTATAATCCCCCGTGGACAATAGATTCACAAGATGTTTAACAACATCAAGATCACTATCCTATGTGGTTTCGTTACCATCCTCGTCTTAAGTGGTACAATTTGCCTCGAAAACCTCATATCCTTCGAGTCGGATGTAGAGAACCAACACTTAATCAAAGAGACCAACCGGATCTTGACCGAGATCTAGTATGATAAGGATCCAACTAACACGGATGACCCGACCAAAGAATTATTGAACCCTAATGTTACTTATACTCTTGGGCCCAGAATCACTACCCGGGATGAAGAAGAGACGGAGGTAGGAGGTAGGAGGTGGGAGTAGGAGAAGAAGATTTGTGTGGTAGGTGGTGGTTGGAGAAGAAAGAAAAAGATAGATTATTTGTTATTCTTCATTTTTTAGGATATATTTGGTTAAATTTTTATTCTTTTTTTCTTTTGCCTTATCTATTTTGCTTATTTTTGTTTTTTTATTGGATAATTTGTAATTTTGGTCCCCAACCTTTCAAAAATATAACAAATCTATCCCTAACCTTTTTTTAGCATTAGTCATCCCCAACCTTTGTATTTTCTTACAAATCACGTTATTTTGACATATTTTGATGGTTTTGCTATTCTCTTTAAATAAAAAAATATATAAAAAAGCTAAAAACAACAAAAATATAAAAGAAAATTACAAATCAAGTCCTACAACTTTGAAAAAGTACAAAGTCAGTTCATTTTTTTCAAAACCCTGCCCCACCCACCCTATCTACCCGGCGTGTCACAGATGGATCTGTGCACGGTGTTGTAGGACATTGCATTAGCAACAACTAGTCAGTATGGGATGGCTTATCAACGATAACTAGTCAGTATGGGAAGGCCCAGTTCTGAGTTGATACAACGTTGTTGATTCAAGGGTCGACTGACTTGAGAACCTAAAGGAGCGAGACTGTGCAGGATGCACAATAGTTGAATTGGAGACTCTGTATACTAAATTCTTAATATAATCCATGTCAACGAAGACGTTGACAGAATTGAGTGGAGGAGGATGTTACGAATCACACCTTAGCTTAACACTAATATCCGTAACCATTGGAGATGATGGGTGAAGTTGGCTTGACATGAAATAATACATGGCCGTAATGGCAGCAACTTCGTGTGAAGAGCAGGGAACCTTAATAATAGAGTTTAGAGAAGATGTTTTACGAAGAGCTTCCTTAACGAGTTAGGAAGCTTCCTACCAACGCAGACGACAAGCGGAGTCCGTTTGGTTATGAAACGTAGGGGCTGAAGGCGACAGCGTTGTGCAGTGGCATTATCGTAATTTCAGAATATTGCAAGGGCAATAGCTCAGCGGTTGAGTATCCGTTGTGGCTAAAACTTATTGGACTTCATATTGAAGATGTTAGCTTTGCTACGGATCAAACGGAGCGTCATTTAGAGGTCAGGAACACTTGTTATGAAAGTTATGATTCTTCGACCAAAAGATGTCTATTGGTGTCACTTGGGTTATTTCTCTGCATCTATTATAAGGAAGGCATTCTTGGTGAGCAGTCAGCCAGCTTTCTCCGTGCTTCCATCCTAACGGAGGGGCAGCTTGCGGGCTAACCTTATGCACTAAATAAGCAATCTTTAGGGGCCACATGTGCAACTAAGGGCCTGCTTTAGGCACCTCAAGAGAGGGCTAAAGTACTCGTTTGAGTTCGGGAACTCTTCGGGCAGCGTTGGCTTTCAGGGCTTTCGTTGGGCACCCAGAAGAAGCTTAAGGTTATTGCTAGAGCATTGCTATGCCCGAGGGCTACGCAAGGATACGGTAACACCTCTAAGCTAAATGAGCTATTGAGAAAAGCACTCTAAAGGCCTCGTATGCTAACTCGTGCCCTTTGTCTATGGGTTTTAGCCTTGTCGTGGGGTCTGTTGGCTAGAAATGTGGTTGTGGGGCAACGCTGCATAGTTGGGTGAATATGGCAAAATGTCGTTGTTTTTGGAGCGAGTATGCTATGAAGGCACTTCAAGTTAGCCATGGATTATCAGTTGACCCTGCTTGGGCAAGGCCCTAACTAAGGGCATTGTGGTACACAATTAGCCAATATACCCGTAGGAAGGAATGAGCACAAGGATTGTGTTGTGGGGCATGCAAATGACCCTCAATGCTTTAGACGAAGCTAGGAGAGCTCCCGTCCATCGAGTATACTTCAAGATAACCTTACGTTGTGTATGAGCATGCGGGCAAGCTAGCTAAGTAGAGTCCAACAAAGTTGGAGAACATCGATGATAATGTACATTGCAAATAAGCGAGCGCCTTGGCACCAAGTACAAAGCAAGGATGCGTTCGAGTGTTTACACACTACTAAGCTTTGTGGGTAAAATGAGCAACGGGTTATGTTTAGACTCATGATGGAGAATGCAGAAGGTAGTTGAATAGAGTGAGACTACTGCCGCACGGGACGAAAAATAGTCGTGTTGTGCGACTAGAAGAGTCGGCCCATGACATGGCGTGATGTCAAATTCTGACGAATCCTGTCTCCATGGTTCTCCATTTCTCTGACTCCCAAACCCCCAGAATGTACCCTCTCCAGTACCATGGTCTGACTCCTCCACTCATCTGTGTTTCGATCTCTTGGGCTTGTGGCAACACGTTTCGCGTCTCGCTCATTCAGTCTGACGCCATTTCTGAGCAACAGCCTGGCAGATAAGTGGTAGAAGTGAAACTAACCAATATGGAAGGAGGATAAATCACCGAAGCACAGTAACAAAAAATCACGTATGGGTCTATTACTCCATTCGCACTTTTGCAGAGCCATACTTTGTGAAAAGAGAAAATGGTGATACTTGTAAAAGTAACAATTATGTTCTGTTAAAATAACAGGTGGGAACATGTAATGGAATACAGCAAGGAAATATATTCTCTTATTGGTAATTCGAAGTCATCTAGTAATCTGGTTATTGAAGATCCAAAGGCAGTATTAAAGGTAAATATCAGTTTTTGAATATATATATATATATATATATATATATATATATATATATTGGGGTGGGGTGGGGTGGGGTGGGGTGGGGTGGGGTGGTTGGAAAAGATGAACTTATTTTGTACTTTTTAAAAGTTGTAGGACTTCATTTACAATTTTCTTATATGTTTTTATTGTTTTTAGCTTTTTTGTATTTTTGTTTATTTAAAAAGAATGGCAAATCTGTCAAAATATGTCAAAAAGACGTAATTTACAACAAAATACAAATGTTGGGGATGACTAATGCTAAAAATGGGTAAATTTGTTACAGATTTGAAAGGTTGTGAATCAAAATTAGAAATTACCCTTTTTTATTTGACCTTAACAATTAGAATGGATGCATTCTGTCATTAGGGACCTATCGTGCCTATTTCATCAAACGTTGGGGATGTGTAGTGCTATTTTTAAAGGTTATAGATATATACCCAACGTTTTTGATATATTGGGAACTAAATATGCTATTTTCCCTATATTATTGATCTATAGGCTTTATTTTAGAAAATAGAACCATTCTTGTCGTTGATAAAATTATATTTTTTCTTGAACTTGAGAGAAACCTAATATATTTAGGCGGTCTAGATGATATGAAAGTTGACATAAATATTGGGCATGAACATAAAAATCTTTAGAAAATGTGATCCTGGTCATTAATTGCCAAAAAAAAAAAAACATGATAGACATCTCCTAAAAGCTAGACATGTTCTTAGTCTTTCAACAACAATTACAAATGATAAAAACACTTTAGTCAAATTATGGTATAAAAGGATAGGTCATATTGGAATAAAAGGACTAAATGCTTTACAAAGTCAGGGTGTGTTTGAAAAATTCAATCTTGGTGACATTACATCTTATGAAAAATGTATTTTAGAGGAGCAGGTTCAACTTTTTTTTTTTTACCTGGAATTCATAACTATGAACATTTACTTGATTATTTGCATGCTGATTTGTGGGGACCAGCTTATGTTACTACGCAATCTGGTTTCAAGTACTATTTATTGATCATTGATGATTTCTCTAGAAAAATTTGGGTGTTTTTGTTAAAAACTAAAGATAAAACAATCTATGTCATTAAAGATTGAAAAACACAAATAGAAAATCAAATTGATAATAAGATTTAAGTGTTAAGAACAAATAATGGCATTGAATTTTGCAACTTTAAATTTAATGAATTCTGTAACATTCGTGGAATCTTAAGACATAGGACGGTGACTTATCCTCCTCGACAAAATGGTTTTGATGAAAGGATGAATATAAGCCTTCTAAATAAAGTCAAATGCATGCTTTTGAGCTCTAGTCTGCCAAAGTTATTTTGGGGTGAAGTAGTAAAAATTGATGCGTATTTAGTAAATAGAAGTTCATTAAGTGTCATAAACGTTAACCAGAGGACCCAAAGATCTGTAGATTATTCGCACCTAAAAACTTTTGGATGTGCATCTTATGCTCATCAAAACATTGGAAAATTGGAACCTATAACTTTCAAATGCGTTTTCTTAGGTTATAGAGAAAATGTAAAATGCTATAGATTATGGGTTAGAGAAGAAAGATGATATAAAGTCATAATTAGGAGGTTTGTAGTGTGCAATGAGTTAATAATGCTCTATCTGAAAGAAAACAATATAAGCTTGCAAGATAGAGATGTTAGAATTGATGTGAACTCTTCTAATCTAGGTGGTGAAGACAATTTGGGACAAAGAAACAATCTGAATCAACCAGAAATTGTTTATGATGTGTCTGAAACAGAGGTGAAAACTGATAAAACCATCTGATTCTGCAACTTTGCCCCTTGGTGAGTATCAACTCACAAGAGATAGACGGAGAAGGCAAATCAGACCACCTGCCAGATATAAAGAAGATAATTTTGTCTCTTTACTTACATATCAAAAAGTAACTAATAATGAACAAAACACTTATGAAGATGCTTTAAAATGTAAAGATTTTGGCAAAGGGAAAGCCACCATGCAATCTTCTTAAAAATAATACTTGGGTATTAGATGAAAAGCCAAAGAACGAGAAATTGATAGATTCCAAATTGATTTATAAAGTCAAAGAGGGTGAATGTGGTCTAGACAAATTCATATATAAGGCCAGATTAATGGCAAAAGGGTTCATTCAAAATGAAGTGGTAGACTACACTGAAATCTTATCCCATGTAGTAAAATACACCACCATTAGAATTATTTTAGCTTTAGTAACTCAGTTTGGTTGGGAATTGGACCAATTGGATGCGAAAAGTGCTTTCCTTTATGATGAATTAGATGAAACAATTTACATGAGTCAACCATTAGGTTTTAAGAGAAAAAGAGAAATCTGAACTGGTTTGCTTGCTTAAATTTCTTGTATAGGCTGAAACAAGCTCCAAGGCAATGGTACAAAAGATTTGATGCTTTTGTACTTGATCTTCTTTTCCAAAGAAGTAAATATGATTCTTGTCTTTACTGTAAAGGAAATGGTGGGGCTAAATTACTTCGTCTGTTTCTTTATGTCATATCTTTATGTTGATGACATGCTATTAGCAAGTCATAACAAGAATGAAATTTAAGAAATAAAAACCAAGTTGATTTCTGAATTTGAAATGAAAGACATAGGTTCGACTAAGAGAATTTTAGGAATGCAAATTCAAAGAGATAGAGAAACTAACTTGTTATTCTTGAACCAACAAAGTTATGTAAATAAAACCCTTGAAATTTTTGCTATGTCTAAGTCCAGACATGTCAACTTACCTCTTGCAAGTCATTTTAAACTGTCATAAGATCTATGTCCCAAAACTTAAAATGAAATAGAGAGAATGGAAAGAATTACTTATGCTAATGTGGTTGGGTCAATTATGTATATTATGATATGCACAAGACCAGATTTAGCTCATGGCATTAGTGTGCTTAGCAGATTCATGACTAATTTCAGAGAGAGTCATTGGAAAGCCCTTAAGTGGTTACTCAAGTACTTAAATGACTCATCTTGTTTGGGGTTAATGCTTAGAAAGAGTAAGGAATGGGTAACCTTAAAGGATTATACCGATTCTGATTTTGCTGGGAATAGGAATAATATGATATCAACTTCTGCTTATTTTTTCATTTTGTATGGAACAATTGTAAGCTGAAAATCAGCTTCAAAAAGTAGTTGCTCTCTATTCTACAGAAGTTGAATATATTGCAACTACTCATACAATGAAAGAAGGAATTTGGTAAAGTAGTTTGCTCAAAGAGTTTCGCTTTGTTGATGAAAATGGTGTTCTATTTACTGATAATTATAGTGCTATTCATTTAAATAAAAATTAAATGTATCATTATAAGACTAATATCAATTTGTAAAGGAAATCATATCAAAATAGTCCTCGTGGTCGTCCCCCTCGGTGCCGCAGCTTATCACCCCAAAGGTCGAGCCACAGGAGGTCTCCTTATCGTGGACGAGATTTATACAGTGGTTCCGTGAAAATTCCTGTTAGACGTGTTTATGTATTTATTATTCTTTTGAGGTTGTGGGGAACTGATGTAGAACTGTGGTTAATCATGTTGGACACATAAGTGGGTTTAATGAGCCAAAACCTACCGGTCATCTTCTTAAGTGTAATATTCTGGTCATTTTATCTATGATGCAGAAACGGCATTAATGAACGACGCAGGAGCAGAAGTTGAGTTTGGAAAAGCTAGTAATAATTTGAATGCATCCAGACATTTTTGGAATTGTGTTGACTGTGCTTGTACATGGTTAAGACTGTCTAAAGATGGTGAGACCCTCTGCTTCAACTCTTTTGGAATTGTGTTAACTCTACTTGGACATAGTTACGACTGTGTAAACATGGCGACACCATCTGCTTCAACTCGTGAATTGGTTGAGTTCCTTTACTACATCAGTAGTAAGTTTATTGCTTCATCATTTTTTAGCCTCTTTCCTTTTTCACCTTAAACCATTCTTGTACTCTTATATATGCATGCAAAATTATTTTTTAAGTACTTATAAGTTATAAATCCTATTAAATGTGTAGATAATAAATAAATACTCCCTCCGTCCTACAAAGATAGACTCGTTTTCCTTATTTATCTGTCCCAAATTATAGGCCACTTACTTTATAGAGAGTGTATTAAATTTTTCATTTTCCTAATATACCCTTATTTAATTTACATTGTTATCAACCCAAAACAAGTATTTAAATTTATTAGATTCATGAATGACTAATATTAAATAGGGGTACAATAGGAAAAGTGTGTGAAAAATTTATAATTTCAATTACATTAAATATGTTTTCTTAATCTGTGTGAAAAAAGAAGTGAGTCTATCTTTGTGGGACGGATGGAGTAGTAAATTATAGATCCTACAAAATGTGTATAAAAAATATATTTGACTATTTTTACCGACTTAAATTAATAGTCTATCCTTAATTTGTCTCGAGATATGCTCGGCCAAAAGGTGCTTTTTAGACCCACCTTTTTTGAGAGGTATCAAGAGATGCTTCTCGTAGAGCACCTTTTAAGCTTGGTCAAACATGCTAATTAATTACCTACCTAAACCATCTTAGTCGCGCATTTAACAAAATGTCTCGTGTTTTTGCATAGTTTAGCCCCATTCATTACCATGCTCAACAATCTCACTTGAGATCTATCCCTCAAAATCTTTCAAATGCAATATTTATAACTCGATACATCTTCTCTTCTTAGCAAATAAGAAGACGTCAACACATTACAATGTGTTGAGAAGAAGTGGTGTGCCTCTAAGTGTTAAAAATACATTTGAGATGAAACTAAGGGTACAACAAACGTAGGTTCCAACATTCTCGCATTTCATGTTCATCCAGTTCCCGGTGGAACCGGCTGGGTCAGTTCCCGATTTTCGAAGAACACTACAAATTGTCAAGTCATTGGTAACACGAAGTATGAACTTATTATTGATAAATTAGTACAAAATACATGATGATATGAATGAACTATAACAGGGATGGATAGTTAAAAATTGCATCAAGAACATATATAGCAAGCAAGCCACCTTTTCGGAACTTGGTGAATATCCGTTTCATTTACGATGGGCTTCGGTGTCTGACATCAACTTTGGCAACTTGTTTTTCATCTTTTGCTGATATTTCGCAAATGAATACCACACGCCACCGGCAGTGTTGATTACAAGTCCAGTGACATTCAAAGCATGTACTTGCACTCCTCCCAGTAACACAAAGCCGAGTGTCTAACCAGAATCAAACAATTAGCAGCTAAATGAATTATCGACAATTTACATAAGAAAATATCCTCGGAGGTTTGTTTTGTCACTTGGAATTATATGAAACTGAAAAGGGAAAGTAAAGAAAAATGCTGAATACTTACTGTGGAGACGACACCCTTGAGGACGCCAACAATGGTAGTTGTTAAAGCAGAGTTGACAATCGTACACAAAAACATGGTGTAGTTTAGAACTATACCCATCACCAGCGAAAGAATAAGAACAACCAAAAATGATAGTGAAGCACTCTGTCCATCAAAAATCACGGCCGTCAAAAACAGATCACATACTATCTTCGCATTAGAAAAATTAAAAAGGATTAGGTAATATAAAATTTGCGCTGAAATGAGAGCAAAAGTTCTATGTGAACAAATTATATAAATACATAATGAAGTCAGAACCTTGAAATTTGAAATCAATGAAAATACCTAACTCTTAATGCTGGCTGCCACAAGAGGGTTATAACTCTCCAGGAATCAATAATCCAAATAAAATACAATAAGCTATGAGAAAAAAGTCCATGATAAGAGAGGGGGGGCGAGTTGCATGTTCTCTTTAAGAGATACAAACCTCTGCGATAATATATTTTGAAGAACCAGTGTATCAGAAATCTCGCGACTTTTCCCATCCAAGGTACAACAACCCAATTAAATGGTTGTGAACTCGAAACATTTCTGCACTAAATATTGAGCTCAAGCTCCACCATAAACATATGTTCTGTTCCATCATATTTTCATATGAAAATATAAGGAAACCTTACGTGCATAAGTAAATACACGGAGGATAGAATAAGAACAAGACGGAGGATAGAATAAGAACAAGTAGTGTAAAACATGTAGAAAGTAGTGCGTGTAAAATGCTGCAGAAGTAGGAGGTAGTCATTGTCAACGGCAGAGACATGTTGCTATATTTAGCATATATATACCATTATGTTTGTAATACGATGTATGTATACTTACCATAGATAAGAGTAATAATTAATATAATCACTAGGGCTTAGCGGTAATTTTGGAAAGATATTTTTCTATTTAATGAAAGAAATCCTCACAGAGGATGGCATTCAGTCAAATATTGACATCGTATCAGAGCCATACCTTTGTCCATGGTTGATTCTTTGATTCTTTCGATTTTGACTCTAGTTTTTCGCTTCTTCAGGTTTGGTGGTCAAAGCTTCGACGTATCTCTGGTGGGTTACTGCTCAAAGTTTCTATTTGAAGTCATCAGTTAAGGCCTTTGGGTTTTCGTGCTTCATCTTTGTCCTTCAATTGCATATTCTGCCCTTTGCTTCATCGCGCCACCACCAATTGGAGTTTGCTACTTTGATAGTTTTCATCTCACGCTTGTGTTTGGAGTTGGGCTTTTGTTGCTCAATTTGTGCCAATTACTTTAATTGGGCCAGCTTTGTTTATTTAGGGTTGGGCTTTTGTTGATCAATTTGGGCCAACTACTTTGATTGGGCCAGCTTGTTTAAATTTGGCCGATTTATTTGATTAGATTCAGTTTTATTTTGATTTGGGCTGATTTTATTTGATTGGGCATTACATATTTTGGACTTATTAGTTTGTTAGGGAACTTCTTTAATTCCATCAACATGTCTATTGAAATTTTTTGGGTAGGATTTACGAGAAAGAATCATACTACTTGGGAATTTCAATTCAAAATGTTTTTGAAAGAGGAGTTGTGGGGCCACATTGACGAATCTTCTCCGGTTCCTTCTGATGGCAAGGAACTTAGCACGTGGGAAACAAAAGATGCTCAGATCATCTCTTGGATTTTAGGGTCTATTGAAACTCACATGATGAATAACTTATGTTCTTTTGGTACGGCTAAGAAATGTGGTAATATCTTAAGAGGATATACCTTCAGGACAACACTGCTAGGCAATTTTAGCTGGAGCTCGAGATTGCCAACTACAGTTAAGGTAATCTAATCATTGAGCAATACTATTCTGGGTTTCTTAATCTATGGAGTGAATATTCTGGCATTGTTTATACTACAATACCACAGGGGCGGTTCATGACGTTAGTAGGCGTGATCAATTTTTGATGAAACTAAGACCTGAATTTGAAGTTACTCCTACTGGACTCTTAAATAGAGATCACGATCCTTCATTGGATATGTCTTGGTGAGTTGTTACGAGACGAACAACGATTGGCCACACAAGCTGATATGAGCACTGCTAGGGCCACATATGAAGTGGTCAACGTTGCATATGCGGCTCAAGGGAGGAACCGATGAAAGGGACAAATGCAGTGCTACAGTTGCAAGGAGTTAGGACGCATTGCATACAACTACACCAAGAAATTCTACAATTACGATAAGCAGAATGGACACTTCATCAGCGAGTCCAAGCATTTCAAGCTGCTACTACCACAAGTGCTCCATCTACTACAAATCAACCAGCACTTACTTCACAAATGGTATAACAAATTATCATTTCTGCCTTCTCCGCATTCGGTCTTAGAGGTAAAAGTGAGTCTCCTTCTTGGATTGTTGATTCTAGTGCATCGACTCATATGACAGGTTGTTCTGATTCTTTGCATAATATTCGGTGGTATACTGGTACACAACATATTCAGATCGCCAATGGAAGTACTCTTCCAATTACAGCTATCGATGGTATTGCATCTTCCTTCCATAACATGTGTCTCCAGGGCTTTCTACTAGTTTGATCTCCATTGATCAGTTGGTAGATAATAATTGTGATATGAATTTTTCTTGTGATGGTTGTCTTGTGCAGGATCAAATGTCGAAGAAGGTGATCGCGAAGGGGCCTAAAGTGGGAAGATTGTTTCCGTTACAATTTACTATTCCTCATGCTTTGTATTTAGCTCCCTATTACTGTTAGAAACAAACATGAGATTTGACATAAACGATTTACAATTTACTATTCCTCATACTTTGTCTTTAGCTTGTATTACTGTCATAAACAAACATGAGATTTGGCATAAACGATTGGGACATCCAAATACATTGATTTTATCTCACTTGTTGAGAAATGGTTCTTTGGATAATAAAGATCAATTTTTGTCTCATAATTTGTCCTTTGATTGTGCTAGTAAACCAGGAAAGAGTAAAATCTTACCTTTTCCTACTCACGGCAATCGTGCTAATAAATGTTTTGAGATTATTCATAGTGATGTTTGGGGTGTCACGCCAGTAATCTCACATAGCAACTATAAGTATTTTGTGACGTTTATTTATGATTTTAGTTGTTACACTTCGGTATACTTTCGTCGCACAAAGGCCAAGGTACTTAATGTTTTTCAGACATTTGTAGCTTACATTGAGACCCAGTTTTCTACTAGTATCAAAGTTTTACGATCAATAATGGAGGCGAATATATGTCTCATGACTTTCAAACCTTTTTACAACAAAAAAGCATCTCTCTCAAAGGTCATGTCCTTATACCCCCAACAAAATGAGGTAGGTAAACGTAAAAATCATCATTTGTTGGATGTTGTTCAAACAATGCTCATAGAATCTTCAGCTTTATATACTACTCATCTAATTAATCAATTGCCCTCTCCCAGTTTAGATTTTGAATTTCCTTATTCTCATATATATGGTACTCATCCAGGGTATGACATGTTACACACATTTGAGTGTGTTTGCTTTGTTGACCAACCTTCTACTAAACACCACAAACTTACAACTTAGTCTACTCGGTGTGCATTCATAGGTTACAACATCTCTTAGAAAAGGTTCGTGTGCTATGATGGTATTGCTAAACGGTTTCGTATTTCTCGAAATGTGGTTTTCTTCGAGAATCAATATTATTTTCAGCAACATGTTTCATCATCTGATTTGGCACAGCTTATTAGCTTTGATGAACTAACTTAACCTATTGAATATTTTAAACCCAGTATTGTCTATTAGAGACGGAGGCTCACGTCACAACTTCCTCCCGACCCCGATCCAGCGCTTAATCTTATAGCTCCTCATCGATTAGTCTGATCTATTCGCCCTTCGCCCCCCTAATAGGTATGATTTTTCTGTCACTTTATCAGATATATCAATTTCTACAAATTACTCTCAGGCATCTAAGCAGGCATATTAGGTAAAAGCCATGCATGAAGAACTGTAGGCTCTTTAGGAAAATCATACATGGGATATTGTTCCATGTCGTGCTGGTGTTAAATCCATTGGTTGTAAATGGGTATATTCCATTAACCTGCGATCTGATAGGTCACTTGAAAGATACAAGGCATGGTTAGTAGCACTCAGTAATAGACAAGAGTATAGGGTAGATTATGGAGAGACGTTTGCTCCTATAGCAAAGATGCCCAATGTACGGCTTATTCTGGCTATTGTGGCTTCCAAGTGTTGGACCTTACGTCAAATGGATGTGAGAAAGCCTTTCTTCATGGCGATCTTAAAGAGGAAATTTATGTTGACCTATGGTTAACTTTAAACCTTAATGTTTTAATTATTACAAACAAATTGGTTATGGTTTCTAACATTTTATTTTCAAGCAAATTCAAAGCGCTACAAATCGAACTCTCATGCAATGTCAAGTTCAAAGTCAAAATCAATACAAGAGTTCAAGCATCTCAAGATCCGCCGAATTTCAAGATTCGAAGATCAAGATTGAAGAATAGATTTTTAGATAAAATTATAAAAGTATTAACTCTTTAATCCTTAGCAATTAAATGAACGAAAGCTCAAATATAATTTTTATCACTTGCATAAAAATTAGTTTTATCAAAGCCAAAAATCAGATTTTCAAAACTGTGGAAACGGATCATCCGTTTGGAAAACCAGATGAACCGGTCGACCGCTTCATTTTCACCGATCGACCGTCTGAGCGTATCTGTTCAAAAAGTGTCCGTTCTGACTTTTTGCAGTTCAACGACTAGTTCTGACCAATCTGACCGGTCGACCGTTTGGTCATCCGTTTGGTCATCCGTTTCAATAGAAAGTGACGAAAATTCATCTCTATAAATACCACTTCATTTATTATCATTCAACAACACTTACAAGAGCATTTATAGAGAGAATCATATTGAAAAACATCATTCAAAGCTTCATTGCATTCATATCTTCAATATCTCTCTTTGAAAAACTTTGTTTGATTAAATCAAACTTTTGATTCATCTTTCTCAACAAAGTTTTCTTCTAACACTTGAGCTTTCCTCATCTATTGCTATTCATTAAAGTGTTAGTCTCTCTTAGAGCTAAACTTGTATCTATCATTCATCTAGAGAGAAATACTCAAATCAATCTCTTTATTTATTTGGGTCATATTGAGGTCCCTTGAAAAGCTCAATATTGTATAAGGATCGGTGCTCCTTGCTTGTAAGTCACCGGATACATTGTAAGAGTTTGGATTGCACCATAAGTCAATCAAAATAGTAGAAAGGCCGTGCTCGTGTTGGAGAACTTGGTAACGGGGAACGTAGATCATTGGTTGGATCGAACCTCCATAAAAATCGTTTGCACTCTTTCTCCTCTTTTATTTACTTATATTGTGCTTATATTCTTGTGAATCTATTTTTATCATTTTTAAGAATATTTTTCGAAAAAGTTTGAGAAAACCAATTCACCCCCCTCTTGGTTAGTTATTCTTGGGCTATCAATTTATTTGACTCCACCACTTGGGGTTGTTTTCTATACCGTCTCCCGGTGTTTGTAAGCTGAAGCAGTCACTCTATGGTTTGAAACAGGCTCCACGTGCTTGGCTTTATAAGTTTTGCTCTACACTCCTTAGTTTTTCTTTTGTCCAGCATTAATATGATTCTTCTTTGTTTATGCTGCTAGTGGAATTGTCTTACTCTTTGTATATGTTGATGATATTGTTATCACAAGAATAGAATCCAGACTATGGATTGATTTCTCAACTTCAAGAGTGCCTTTAAAGTTCTTTTATATGAAAGACTTGGACCTTTGTAGTATTTCTTAGAACTCGAGGTCCACTATACCCCAGTTAGTACCTTCTTGTACCACATAAGTACACTCGAGAGTTAAATACTTTAGTTGGCCTTCAAGATGGTCGTGATGTCGATACTCCTTTAAGGTGATCGTAAAGTACCGCATTGATGAAGGTGATTTTCTCTCCAACCCCTATGGTACAGGCAGTTGGTGGGTGGCCTGAATTATCTTACTATTACCCAACTTGACATTTCCTTTACTGTTCAACAAGTCAATCAATTTATGCAGGCACCTCGACATATTCACGTGGCGACTGTTCGCCGCATTGTTCGCTATTTGCTAGGTGGGCTTTTCTTTCCTGCTGACTCTCTATTTCAGTTGGTGGATTATATTGATGTTGATTATACTGTTGTTCTGATACTCGACGTTCGATCACTGGTTAGATCACTTTTTTTAGTAATATCCTCGTTTCTTGGAAAAGTAAGAAGCAAGATCGTGTATCTAAGTCCTCGACTGAATCTGAATATCGCGCTATGTTATCAGTTTGAATAGAGATTGTTTGGCTTCGAGGACTGCTGGCTGAACTTAGATTTCCTCAACTTGAGCCTACTCCACTCCATGCGGATAATACCAGTGCCATTAAAATTGCTGCTAACCCAGTATTTCATGAGCACACCAAGAACATTGAGGTCGGTCGTCATTCCATTCGCGAGGTATATGATGGTCGTATCATCCCTCTCCCGCATATCACCACCGATGTTGTATTTACCAAGGCACTCTCTCAACCCTGAGGAGGATATCAATGGCAGCAGAGACATGTTTCTATATTTAGCATATATATACTATCATGTTTGTAATATATGATGGATCTATACTTACCATAGATAGACTAATAATTGCTGTAATTACTAGGGCTTAGAGGTAATTTTGGGAAGATATTTTTCTATTTAATGAAGGAAAGCCTCACAGAGGACGGCATTCAACCAACTATTGACAATCATGGGTATTTTACAACCCTTATAATATATTTAAAATTAATACTCTCACTATCCCATAATCTCCACTAACATCTATAGTAATGATCTCTATCAATAATACGGTGTAAAGTAATTATCCCTATAGTTTATACGAATTCAATATTAAAATGTAGGAAAATCCCACACTCACACTAATATTGGAATAAAAAAGAAAGAAAATTAATCGACCATAGAGGGACCATTGTGCATCATGAATGTTCTACACTGATCCTCCGCTAGTGCAACAATAATCTCTACGTGATTACAATTGGTCTCCAATTTGAACTATAATTGATTAAGAAATTTAAACAATTACTGTTCATCCAAAAGAATTCAATACTTAGAGCCTGTTTGACAGAGATTATAAACCAAAATTGGTTTATTTGAGCCGAAATTTTTGACTTTTTAAACTACTTTTACAAATTTTCCTAAATCAAAAAAATGTTATTTCAAAGTAGAAAGGACAATTTTGTCATTTCATGTTAAAAGCTGTTTGAAAAGTCAACAATTTCAACTCAAATAAATCAATACTAATTTATAATCTTGTAACGACCGGGATCCCTCTAATCGGGATCTTACATCTAACCGTACTAATCTATAATGTCTGATTTGGGAGAACCTGAACCATCTTACCCCTCACATATTTCTTTTGCGTCCCCAACGATTCGAACTCAAGACCTCTACCTTATGAAACACTTAAGTTGAATGCTGATATCAATTTGACAACTCAAGACCTCTACCTTATGATGTATTTAAGTTGAATGCTGGTACCAATTAGGCATTTCAATTGGTACTAGCATTCAACTTAAGTGCATTATAAAGTAGAAATCTTGGGTTCGAATCGCTGGGGACGTGAAAGAAATCCGTGATGAAGTAAGATGAGCCAGGCCCTCCCAAAGCGGACAGTATCGATGAGTACAGCTGAAGGTAAGATCCCGATCATTACAAATCTGGTTTATAATTTCCATCACGAGTCCTTAACATTAGCCTTAATAGCTAGCACATTAAAATGTTGATTGGTCCTAATTTTCATTACTAATTATTAGAGAACATAGTGTTATTATTGTACATGTTAGTGGAAATAATGGAATCATTTAAATATTATTGCGAGTGTTAGTGAAAATTATGGAAAATTGTGGTGGAGATCATCTCTATATACACTACATCATGCTCTCTACTACATCCTAAGTATTCACGGATATAATATTTTCTATTTTGCTATAAGAATATTCTTAACCAAAGAAAGGTGTTTTTACAGTGGAGCTTTAAGCTCAACCGAGTTGCACAATGTTTCAATATGATTGTTGCATTCTGGAAGCAATATTTCTGCTCATATTTGCAAAGGGCATAAATTTTCTTAAAACAAGCAATATACCCACGACTTAGTTTAATTGTTTTCTTAAAACAAGCAATATACCCACGACTTAGTTTAATTGTTTGCGTTTGCTTGCAACGTTAGTTTATTAGGGCGTGTTTGATTGCAAGCAAAAAATTTGGATGGAAAGAAAATGAATTCCATGGAATTGAATTGC